>CM051832.1:3620000-4220000 GCA_028451465.1 Erethizon dorsatum | reverse complement strand
CTGTGGTTGGAAAGCCTGGGTCTTTTGAGCTCTAATCACCCCCTTAGTCTAGCATCTTAGGAGAGCATATAAAAATATGAGAGGTGAGGGTAGGGATATCAAAGTTGAACAGAGAGGGGGCTTCTGCAGGAGGATAAGTCCTTTCACAGAAAATTTATAGGCACCAGGTGCACCTCCACCTTGAACTGGTGTGAGCTCCACCGAGTTTGGAAAGGGGACTATAGAGGGCACGGATGGCAGATTTGAGATGAAGATTTGTCCTCACACCCTTCCTAGTACCTCCTCCAGGCTGTAAGCCATGATTGCTTGTCTCCAACGAAAAGGTAGACACTTGTAGTAGTCCAACAAAAGAGCTCTTTGGAAGAAGAAAGGATTATCCCTTATAATCAACTCTAACTGGGTCTTGTCCTTGTCCAGTCAGCGATGGCTCGGAAGGTGAAACCACACGTGAAGTGAGGAGGTGGACCTGAGTCCAGCCCATTGCCAGTGGCTGTGAAAGATATTTTGTAAAAAGAACAAGGACTCGGCCAACTGCCCCAAGAATTTCCTTTTAAAATCTTCTCACTCTGAAACTTAAATATCTTTTTTGTCAAGTCCTGCTATGGTTTCAATTGAGAATGTTCCCCAAAGCTTCTTGTGCTCATAGGCAGGGCTTTTGGAAGAGGACTGGACCATGGGGGTGACATAGCTGACTTGGCCTGGGTGGAGGCAGGTCACTGGGGGCAGGACCTGGAGGGGCATATCTCCCTCCCTGGCTCTTTTTTCTCTCTGCTTCCTGGCCACCATGATGTAAGCAGCCACTCCTCTGTTACGCCCCTCTGCCATGCTGTTCTGTCCTGGAACCGGCAGACCATGGATTGTAATTGTGAGCTAAAATAAACCTCTGCTCCTTTAATTTGTAGACATTGGGTATTGTGTTCCAATGACAAGAAAATGACTAAGGCAAGTCCCCTTTTTTCTAAAAGGCTGCAAAGAAAATATAGACATACAAAGAAGAACCTCTCAACTATTCCCGAATATGAGTTTGTAGATCCCCTTGTGAGAGTTCGCAGTGTGGTGTAAGAGTTAGGAGTGTGAGTTCTAAGGCAGATTGCTGGGTTCAAACAGTAACAGTATGTAAGTCACAGGGTTATTGCATGAATTGAATGAGTGAACGCATCTTATCAATCAATCCACTACGTGTCTGTCCTCTAGGGAGGGTGAGCTGACATCTATGGTAGTTGTCAGTTAGTGTGCACCTGAAATAGTCTTTGCTGTTACTATCCTGTTGAATTTCTCTTTTAAATTTTGGTCCCAGGAGAAAAACCATCTTAGAGAAAAAGAAACCCTGTTCTAATTTTATAGACCCTAATGTGAAATCTTGATCAATACTCTTTGAGATTCATTTTGGTTGTCTTATAGAGCTGGCCACATAGTGGATGAATCATCCTAATAATTATTATATGGCTCCTTAAAAACATTTTTAAGCCATTAAAACTTAATTGAGACACGATAATTGTGTGTATTTACGGGATGTAGTGTTAAGTTTTGATCTATATGTATATTCTAAAAATAAGCCCTGATTAACTAAGCTAAATTCATTTAAGGTAATTGAGTGCTTCCTGGACGCAGGGTCCTAACGGGCTTGGCAGCTGATTTCACCTGGAGGTGAGGTGCGCAGGGTCAATACATTTATGGAGGAGAAATGCAGGGGCTCAGCCAGGGGCCACTTCAAGTTGATGGGAATGTCTTTCTTAAAGGGAAAGGTAGTGTCTTCTCCCGTAGCTCCCCAGGGACACACATGGAAAATGTCCCCTCAGCGTCTCTCCCATGTCTTTCCAGGCAGAGCAACCGCTCTTGGGGGAATCAGTCTCCCACAGACTCGAAGGACCCCGATCCTGGGATGAGCCCTCTGGAGACTCTGCTGCTTGGAATAATTGCTGCTTCGCTGCTTGGTGTTTGGACAATTTCTGAGCCTCTTTAGAGCCATGCTGCCCAGGGAGTATCCTCTCCTAGGAAATTTGGTTTTGTAGAGGCTACTGAAGAAGAGGTTTTGTGGTTAAATACTTTTGGGGAATTGTGGGTTAGGTAAAGCTGATGAGGTTTCTTCATTGTAGGATTTTATACATCTTTTAATATGCTGATATGCAATAGGATTTTCTGAGAGCACGCAGTGGTCTCCAATCTTATGAGAACAGTAAATTTATTTTCCTCCCTGAAGACACCTGGGGACAGGCAGGGGCCCTCTGTGTGATTCTCAAACCCTTCTGCACATTGTAACCACCTAGGGATTGAAAAATATTAGTGTCTGGCCTGTACACTCAGACCTCCTGACCTAACTGTAAGAGGTAGAGTCTGGGCCTAGGGATTGTAAAAATTCCCCAGGGGATTCCTGTGTGCGGCAAAGTTTGAGGTCCACTGCCCTGGAGTCTCGTCCTGGCGTGTTCGGGATAGGCCCAAGCGACAGGGCACTGCCCTGCTCGGAGTCGTGGCCTTGCGACTAAGAAGCTGTGTACAGATTTTTGTAAAATTTCTAAGGGTGATAAATGTCAAATTCATCCTATCTCAATTCTCCACTGAGGGAGGAAGGAATTGATGGGACTTGGAGCGATCACGCTCTTTAAGAACACTTCCTTGTTTTTCTTTGGTTTTTGGCATAGCACAAGAGGGTCAAATGGGGCTATGCTCCTGCAAATGCTTCTTCGGCCGCCACCTCTGGAGAACAGCTTCAGAGATTAACTATACCAGGACCACCTGGGAAGCCTGGGAGCCGGGCAGATTCCTGCTCCCCATGCCAGGTGGATCCGTGGAGGTGGTGCGTGAGAATTCACATTCCAGACAGATTCCTGTGCACACTGAACTCTGAGGTCCAGTGCTGTGGCACAGGATGTGGCCACCATGAAGGATTTTCTGTTTTTCTGCAAGGCCCAGTGGTGCGGTCCTGTAATCCCAACACTCTGGGAGGCTGAGGCAGGAAGATCACAAGTTTGAGCCCAGCCTGGACAACATAGTGCCTTAATGAGATCCTGTTTCAAAAATTAAAAAAAAAAACAAAAAACAAACAAACAAAAAACTGTTGGGGATGAGCTCAGTTTGAAGGCCCCTGGGTGCAATCTCAAGGACCGGGGGAAAAAGAAATTTCTGTTTTTCTAGTGGAAGGCTGTCCCTAGCCTTCTCGCACCTGGCTGTCTGGCTTTTCATCTCATGACCTCCCACTTGAGCAATTCTCTGAGTCAGCCAAACGGTGAACTTTCAAAGTCACAAAAACTCGTGCTTTTAACATATCCTCTGTTTGGGGATCTGGTCACAGCTGGCTAGGGTGGTGGCATTGCATAAAATCCCTGACAAAATTCCCAAATGAGATACAGGGAGGCTTCAAAAAATGCATTGGTGCTGGTGCAAAGCAAGGAGAGGCAGGACTAGAAACAACTCCATCAAACCCTGCTGAGGGGTGGCAAGCCATGGCATGGGGCTTTGGGAATTTGCAATTAAAGAGAAAACTGGAGATTTTAGAGGACTCGTTAGGAAGTTATGTGCAGATAGATAGCCTTTCCCCGGAGAATTACCTGGGGAACCAATCAGAGCATGGTACTGGGGCAGTGAATATAAGAAGTGAGTCTAGGGCTGGATCAGAAGCTCAGGGAGACAAGGTAGTCAGTCTCCTAGCCCTGCTCTCTTGGGATGAATCTGAAAAATCCCAGGAAACTCTACTGTCAAAGATGTATTGCTTTGTTGGGGTGAGGGGAAAGAGAAAGACTCTCAGAAGCGAGGAGAAGACACAGAGGTAGTGGAAATGACCCCATCTCAGTCAGGTTGCTATGATTATGGACACGTGTTGTGTTGCTTATTGAAAGGGAACAAAGACAGGGTGATTAAGCCCAGGGAGGAAAGGTAACTTCCTTCCTACTCCAGGGTCACACATGTGGTATGGGTGAACTAGAAGTAGGGTCCCTGGATTGGCAGGTCCCTGGCAGAGGAAACAGCAAGCAGAGGAGGCAGTTGCTTGCAAAGTGGAATTCAGGTGAGAACAGCTCATGGCAGCTCAGGGCTTGCAGGTCTAATTTCGTTTCTTTGTTATTATCCCCACTGAGTCAGCTGGGCATTGGCCTGGCTGTTGGTGCATGGGGAACACAAACATGATCAAAGCCCTCCTTTACAGCCTTGTTCTAGAACTCTCTTAGGAACCTCCAAATCCCTTAACGCAGATAACACTCCTCCAATAACACTCAGACAACAGCACACTATAGAAGTATTTATTTCTGCTTTCAAATTTGGATGCTGTTTATTATCAAACTGCTGCTGTTATTAGGGACTTTGAGAATGACCAAGCGATGCTTACGGAGATTTGTTAGGCGCCGACAGGAGCTTACACTTGCTGCTCTGGTTCCAAGGTTAATGCCGGTGTGTGTATAGGTGCACATATCTATGTAAAGCCTTAATAGTCCAGCTAATTCTAATTAGGAAAACAGCTGTTGACTAAACATTCACATTAGACTGAGAAAAGAAATATCTACAAGCAAATCCCATTGCTGACTGATAGTGGACTTTTTTGCTTCATTCTCTTTTGTTCATAGAATATAAATTTTCCTTCCTTAAAACCTTCATTTAAATTTTTAAATATCCACTGTATATGTGGATTGCTTTTGGCTTTCCAGTGAACTTCCACACCTGCTGTAATCTGTGTATTATCTCATGTGCGGGGAAGATACTACGATCCCTTTTGGCAGAGAAAAGAACTGAGGTTTGGTGCAGTGTGTAACATGAAGCAGCTAATTGTGGACAGAGTTGCAAATACAAGAGCTGACTTACAAGCCAGAGGGTCACTTGGTCTCCGTTTCTACTACAGTGAAAGCGTTCATTACTTTTTTACCTTGCAGTGAGCTCTGTATTTGCCTAGATCCTCCTTCAACTGCAAACTTTGTTGAACTGGAGTGGCTGACACTCCATTTAAGCTTTATTTCTTGCAACCACTTGCTCTTCTCTGGAGGGGTCCCCTCATCCAGCTCTTGTCTGAGCTCTCCCAGGTGAACTGCTGCATGGATGGCTGGGAGAAACTGCACCTTGGTGACGGAGTTCATCCTCACTGCATTCACGGAACACCCGGAGTGGGGCCTCCCTCTCTTCCTGGTGTTTTTGAGTTTCTATCTCACCACCCTGCTGGGGAACGCAGGAATGATCACCCTGATCCGCAAAGATCGCCGACTGCACACCCCCATGTACTTCTTCCTCAGCCACCTTTCCTTCGTGGACATGTGCTACTCCTCTGTCATCGTCCCTCAGATGCTGGTGGTGCTGTGGGAACAGGGCTCCGCCATCTCCCAAGCTCGCTGCACAGCTCAGTTCTTCCTCTTCACTTTCTTTGCGTCCACTGATTGCTACCTCTTGGCCATCATGGCCTATGACCGCTACGTGGCTGTGTGTTGGCCGCTGCTCTATGTCACCATCGTGACCAAAAAGACCTGCTGGGGCTTAGTCTCTGGGGCTTATGTCACTGGTTTTTCCAGTGCCTTTGTTCGCACAGTCACAGCCTTCACTCTCTCCTTCTGTGGAAACAACGAGATTGACTTCATTTTCTGTGACCTCCCTCCACTCTTAAAACTCACTTGTGGGGACAGCTACACCCAGGAAGTGGTCATTATTGTGTTTGCCACTTTTGTCATGCCCGTTTGCATCGTGGTGATCCTGGTGTCCTACCTGTTCATCATCATGGCCATCATGAGGATCCGCTCCGTGGGGGGCCGGGCCAAGACCTTCTCCACCTGCGCCTCCCACCTCACTGCTGTTGCTCTGTTCTTTGGCACCCTTATCTTCATGTACCTGAGAGACAACTCAGGCCAGTCCTCAGATGGGGACAGGGTGGTGTCTGTGTTCTACACTGTGGTGACCCCAATGCTGAACCCTGTCATCTACAGCCTGAGGAATAAGGAGGTAAAGGAGGCTGTTAGGAAATCCCTGAGCCAATCAATGGCTTCTGAAAGGCCCTAGATGGATCCTTGGGAAATATTCCACTTCTCTGCTTCTCTATCCTTTCTGTAATTTCTCAATGATTACCTGGAGAAGGCTTTCCTAGACCACCCTACTTAAAATTACACCTGAACTTTTCACCTCCCCTTCCTGACTTACTATTCTGTATAACACATGTCATTGTCTGGCAGGCTGGATGTTTATGTGTTTGATAATGCCTGATTCTCACAACTGGACTGTAAATGGCAAGAGAACAAACATTTTTTCACACCCAATGCCTAGTAAAGTACCTAAAAAGCAATAAATACTTGTTGAATGAATGAATTATTCCCAGGTTCCAGCATCTATCTTTAAGATCCAAATTCTTCAGGCTTTAGTCTCTGATTTGCCCAATGGGTTGACTTACATTGTGGAATTCTATTGTTGAGGATGCAATGCATGGTTGGGTAGGGACCACATTTGTCTTATTCACTAATATTTCATGGACCCATTATGTTCTCTGGCACAACACATACTTGATGAGTAGAGTGAAAAGGGCTGGGAAATTATGAAGCTATCTACAAATGCAATTACTGTTTGGGTTGAAGGAAATTTTTCAACTCTCTTCATTCGTTCTTTAAAAAATTTGAATTCCTATTGCTCCTGGGTTTTTGGAATAATAATAAAAATTGTGAGGATAATATCAATAGATAGGAACTAATATTTATTAGGCATTATTACCTTCCAGGACTTACAGTAAGTTTGCTGTAGGACTTATCTTATTTAATTTGAAGGATATACCTGTGAAGTACGTTCTATTATTATTCCTCATTCTCAGTGGACGAAGCACTTAAGGCTTAAAGGGGTGGAGCAGTTTCCCCAAGGTCAGCAAGGGAGTGAGTGGTGGTGTGGAACTTCCTCTTGGCCAGAGCTGGATCTCTTCCTGATTGCCATAGCTATCATCTCTGGTTGTGATCTATTGCCTACTCTAAATCACTCAACTTGAAATTTATTGTCATTGTACTTTTCTTTTCCTTTTATTTGGTGGAGCAAAGGTAAAAGTCCAACTTGTGGAGCTGGAAGGCAGTAAACAACATTCATTTCATAGCCCCTTAAGTGCTGGTATTGCATCATGTGACATGTGTGTGTGTGTGTGTGTGTGGTTGTGTATGATAAAGTGAATATAGCTTAAACAATTCATCTGAGCTTTCAGTTTAAGGATATAGGACAAATATTTTAGGAAAGTTTTGGGTGCACAAAGAGGAAAAGATACAGGCAAAGACATTTTACTGGTGGCCAAGCGATTGGGGTTCACACCTGAGCTTTTGTCTGTGTTTTGCACAAATCACTTAAAACTTGAATGGGATGAAGGAACTTTGTACAGTGCACCCTGCTGGCCAGATTTCAGATTTCATCTGCTATGCAAACAACTTCCTGGACACATCAGCTTCTGTGGCTGGCATTAGTTAGCTGTGTTTATGTTGTAGAAGAGGCTCAGAATTTTGCACCTATCTATGGCTTCAGATTAGTTGCCGACTTTCAACCTTCTTCTTGTCTGTGAGATAATATTTACTGAATACTTACTTTGGGCTTTACATTTATCTCATTTGTTCTCAAAACAACTTGGTGCACATGGAGAATGGAAAGGTGCTTAGTAAGTTTTATCACCATTAATACGTGTTATTAAAACAATCATCCAGACTCCAAACACCATGAGTAGTAATGGACAGAGAGACACATAGCTTCTTTGTTTCAGAATTGCCTAGGACAGTCCCTCTTGGGCCCACATTAGTTTTGTAGACACTTCCAGAAGTGGAGGGTTCACTAATTTTTTCGTTTAACTCTTAAGCTAATGCATCCCTACCATATGCAAGGCACTATGCTAAAAGCTTTACATGAATCATTTATTTTAGTCCTCCTAACAACTTTAATGGAAAATAATTATTATTGACTCCACTTAGCGAAAGCAAAAAAATCCATCAAGACACAGAAAGGTTATGTGACTTACTCATGCTATACAGCAAGAAAAGCATGGATGAAAAGATTCTGATCTTGGTTCCTTCTCATTCCAGTGTGGTTACCCTTAACTGATATCACTCCTTCTGCATTCTCTTCTCTTTCTTCCTCCAAGGCCCCAAATTCTTGCAACCTTCTTCAGAGGTGTCTGGTTTTCAGTTGTATTCTTAGCCTCAGTCTTGGTTTAATGTGGGCTGAGGTTAGGACTGAGGAAAGAGTGAAGTTCATGAAACTTACGTTGGCCGTCTTATGGCTCAGTGCAGATCTGGGGGAATTTTTGGCTCCCACAGAAAGAGTAGGATGGGCTCAGATGAACTATTGCCTTCCAGTCACCAGTCAGTCACCAACCTTGCCTTTTTTTTCAATCTTAAGCAGTCATTTAAGGATTTCAATATTATATTACAAATGCTAATCATTGTTAATTCTTACTACTTAGTAGCATTAAAAAATAATGTATTGCATGTACATATAAATGTGTGCAGATAGAATTCATTATTTTTGTTTGATCATTCTATCCTCCTCATCATACTTGAGATATATCTAAAATCCTTTCTGATTTTCTGAATTAAAAATGACTTTGTTGAGTTTAACTGACATGCAATAAACTGAACATACTTAAAGTGTACAATTTGATAAGTTTTGACATATGAAGACACTCATGAAATTATCACCACAATCAATTTGCAATTTTATATAAAAAGAATAATGTATGGCTTCTTCAACTTAGCATAATTATTCCAAGAATAATTAACATTGTCACATGTATCAATAGTTCATTCCCTATTGCTGAGCACTATTACCTTGTGTGGTTGTACTGTGTTTGTTTATTCCTGCATCTGTTAATGGCTACTTGGGTTGTTTCTAGTTTTGGGCTATTAGAAATAAAGCTATTAAAAGCATTCATGGAGAGCTCTTGGATAGAAATATACTTTCAGTTCTCTTAAGTAAACACTTAGGGACGGAATGGTTGCATGATAGGGAGAGTATATGTTTAACTTTTTAGGAAACTCCTGGGCTGGTTTACAAAGCTGTTGTATCACTTAACATTCTCATCAACAACTCCTGAAAATTCCACTTACTCCAAATTGTCACCAGTACTCGCCATGGCTAGATATTTAAAAAAATATTGTAGTAAGAATGGATAATGTGGGCCGGTGAGATGGCTCAGCGGCTTAAGCGCCTGCCCGGCAAGCGTGAGGGCCCGAGTTCGACTCCTGGAACCCACATATGAAAAAGGGGCCGGTGATATCGCTCAGTGGCACGGGCGCCTGCTGGAGCGCGAGGTCCTGAGGTCGATCCCCCGGTACCCACACACACACACAAAAAAAGAATGGATAATGTGAGATCTACCTCTTAGCAAAAATTTCAGAGTGTTCCAGCGTTGTTAAATATGAGCACAATAGTTGCAGCAGGGCTAATTTTTTGAGGAACCACCATTTTGTCTTCCAAAGCAGCTTCACCCTCTTACGTTCCCACTAAAGGTGTACAAGATTGCTAGTTTCACCACATTTTTGCAAACATTTGTTATTTTTTTCTCTTTTTTTAATAATGGTCATCTGAGCAGGTGTGAGACGCTATCTCAGCCTGCTTTGCTTTGAATTCCTCTGCTGATCAGTAATGTCGTATATCTTTTCATAAACCTGCTGGTGACTTGTGAATCTTCTTTGGAGAAATGTCCGTTCATGTCCTTTGTCCTCTTAAAATACTTTTTACATAAAAATATTTAAGTGACAAATAAAGATTGTATACAGTCAATGTTACAGTCACACTTTGTGGCCTTTGCATATTTGTCAAAAATCAATTATTCATGTACATGTGGGTGTTCTCTGGACTCTATTTTATTTTAATGATTTGTTTCTCTCTTTACACCAATACCATGCCATTTTGAATACTAATATATCTAGATATCAGTTAAGGCTAGCCCTTCAACCACATTCATTTTAATTTTCACTTTAGTTATTTTATGTCCTTTGAATTACCATGTGATTTTTAAAACAAGTTTTTCAATTTTTACAAAAAACATCTATTGGAACCTTGACTGGGAATTGCAGTGTTGAATAGAAGTGGGGAGAGTATGAATTCCTTTATTGTTCTTGATTGTAAGGAAACGTTCAGTTTTTCACTACTTAAGTAAATTTTTCATAGAAGCTCTTTAAAATCAGATTCAGTTCCTTTTGATTTTCTGTTTGTTGAGAATTTTTCTTTTTTTTTTTTTTTAATCAGGAATGGGTTTTGGATTTCTTCATAAGAGTTCCTGCATCTAGTTATGATTGTCTAGTTTTATTTTTGTTTATTAATATGTTGAATAACATTGTTTGCTTTTGCATGTTAAATAATTCTTATATTTTTGAGATAATCCTTATTTGTCCATAGTGTATGATTTCTTTTTAATACCAAAGTAACTAGAAGATGTTTCTGATCATTCTTGGATGATTAAAAAGGTCGCAGATGGTATTGCCTAAAGTTGTATCCCACTTCCATTTTATTTATTTATTTATTTAAAAACAATTCTATGAGCACATAGTACATATTTACATTATGATATTTCAATACATGTGATACATACGGATCAAACCAGGATAATTAACATTTACATCTCCCATTGCTACTTTGTGTTTGGAGCCTTTGAGCTCCTCTCTTGTGGTTATTCATAAAATACGTGATCAGTTACTGTGACTTGTAGGGGAGGCTTGAGTTCTGAGTCATTTAAAAATCTGGTAGGAGAAGAAATAGACAGGGAGACACAGGCAAGTGGAAGGAAAGCAGAGGCAAAGAACAACAGGACATGTTTGTCTCCTCTCACAAACAGGCCTCAGGGCTCTTTTCATCTCCGTGCTGAGGTAGCAGCTGCGCTTTTGGAGAGCTGGGGATGACAGCAGATCAGAGAGGACGATGAGCTCAGAGGTGCTCCTGGGCCTGTGGTATTTGAAATAGCCGTCCCCTCCTTTTCCTTAGAAAAAAATTCCTGTTGTTCCTTTGGTTTCCTGTGCACAACTTTATTATTAAAGTCATCTGGAATCATATCTCCCAAAACATATTCTGAACAACGCTAAATCCATGAATGACTCTGCGATAAATTAGGTTCTGTATTATTGAAGTTTAATTTTGAGAAGTGCTGCATGCATTTCGTATTGACCTTTAAAATGTTTTTATTTTATTAGTACCTCTTTGCAGTACAGGAAGTTTACATTCATCTTAGGGAGTGGGTGCAGGAACACAACACATCTTGATTCTTTCTTAATTCACTTCCCCTTCCCACCCATCCACCCACCTCCCTCCATCTCCAAATCCCATTTCCCCATGTTCATTATTATTGCTATTATTTTTAGTTCATGTTTATGACATATAGTGCTTACATTCTTTGTGGGTATTTGGTACCTTTTTTTTAACTTCCCTTTCCCTTCACTCCCTCCCCTCACCCTTTGTCTCCTGCATCCCTTCCCAAGTGCAAAAGATCTATCTCCTTATTTCTTTATACAAGTCCTTTATTTTGCTCTTTATTTGTACTTCACCTTACTCAGATAAGAGATAGTATGGTAAGGCTCTGAGGTTTATCTCATTAATAACATTTTGCTTCACTTAATTCAGCATTGCCCCAAATTATTTGGAAGTGGACTTACAGTATTCATTTTTACCATTAAACATCACTCTAAATAGAAGCAAATTTTGGGAGAAACCTAGATGAACAAAGGATTAATAATAACTGTATTCAAAACTTCAAAAGCTAGACTACAGGCACTACAAGCACTGCTTATTGTTTAAGTTATAAACAGTTTACATCAAAGTTTGTGGTAACAGATTTTAATCAAGATGTGTGTTATTTTGACATACCATGAGGTTTTGTTCTTAGAAACAGAGGGTCTGTTTCTAAGAACAAAATTCAGTGGAAAAGCACAAAGTCCTCAAGGATTAGAATAGCAGGCAAATATCTGAAAATTTACAAAACTTAAGCCATCCCAACTATGCCATAAACCCTGGCCTGAGTAATCCATTTGGTTACACAGATCAAAGAACTCAGATGTCCGGGGCATCAAAGGGAGGAACCGCATTTTTTATTGATGAGCTTCCTCAGGGTACTGTTCATGTCCCTGTTCCTCAGGCTGTAGATAAAGGGATTCACCATAGGTGTCACTGCGGTGAATAGCACGGCACCAATTTTATCCGTGTCCTCTGAGTGAGTGGAGGAGGGGAAAAAGTAAACCCCTATGATTGTCCCGTAGAAGAGCAACACAACAGTCAGGTGGGAGCTGCAGGTGGAGAAGGCTTTCCACTTTCTTTCTAGGGATGAGAGCCTCAACACATCCCTGATGATGCAGATATAGGAGAAAAGGATGACAGCAAAGGGGAAGATGATGACTGATAAGCCCACGATAAGGAGCACAAGCTCATTGACCAGTGCATCAGAGCAGGACAGTTTGAGCAGGGGGGCCAAGTCACAGAAGAAGTGTGGGAGAGTGTTGCCGTCACAGAAGACCAATTGGATGAGCAGAAGGGTGTGTGTCAGGGCAACGACATTACTGAGGACCCAAGGGATGACTGTGAGCAAAATGCAAAGCATGGGACACATGATAGTTGCGTAGTTCAGCGGGTGGCAGATGGCCACGAAGCGGTCATAGGCCATGACCCCCAGGAGGAAATTGTCAATGACGGTGAAGACGATAGAAAAGTACATCTGGGTGATGCAGCTGTTGTAGGAGATGGACAGACTTTTGGTCCGAATATTCATCAGCATTTTGGGGATGGAGGTAGAAGAGGAGGAGATGTCAGCAAAGGACAAGTTGGCAAGGAAGAGATACATGGGGGTGTGAAGGCACGTGTCTAGGGCAATGGCTAGAAGGATGAGCCCATTCCCTGCCACAGTGGTCAGGTGCATACCCAGGAATAGCACGAAGAGGGGGCTCTGCTTCTCTGTCTCGTTGGAAAGTCCCAGAAGGAGGAACTCGGAGACGGTGGTTTGGTTTCCTTGATGCATATTACTGTTAACCTGAGGAAAGGAATACAAAGTCTTTATATTTTCACAAGGAAAACCAGAGCAGTACTTTTCAGCTGCAGCTATTTAAGGGGGGCACTTTCTCTGCAGTGAAGGAAATGAAATTTCTTCATCTTAATAAGTAGAAGGGCAACTTAGAAAGGGGCTGTCTTGGCAGTGCAGAGTCAGGAAATACCTTAGAAAGAAAAGACAGGGCCATGCTATTGACTTCTCAGTGAACATGATTTAAGCTCTAACCAAGTTCTGAATTTGATTTTTTCAGTTAGTGCCAAGTGTTGTTTAAATCCACCATAGAGGAAGGATGTTGCATATTCATTCTAAAGATGCTAGATACTCCTGCAAGAATTTTTAAAAATGAGAAAATGGATCCCAAGACTGTCTGTACTGTTTTTAAATCTAAGGAGGTAGAAATTAAAAGGGTGATGAAAGTGAAGAGTTTGGGGAGGTTGAAACAACTGCATGTGAGGAATCCTTATGGGAGTATGACGTGTGTGTATTCCTCCCTACCAAAGTTCGGGGAGGATTCCAAGAACGGCTCTTGGTGGATGCATACGAGAAGGAATGATCAGAATTTTTCTTCATTTGTGGCTCTGTTTGATGACCCAGAGAATTTAGAATAAACAATTGAACCGAAAGACTCTTGTTAGCTTCTCACTTCTAGAGGTGGGGGTCTCAGTGGCTCAGTCCACTAGACAGGGGCAGGCGAGAGAATGGTGGCTGGTGGGGAAATCCCACCTTCTCATCCATGGTGAGGCACGTGCGGGCGCATTTCCTACAGGCCAAGTGCGTACTGTAGGGGTCACTGAACTCAAGCTGCCTCCCGGGACTCCAACGAAGAAAGGGCCAGTGGTGAAGGGCGTTCCTGTTAGAACCCACGGCGTGGCTGTTATGAAAGAAATGTCTTAAGGAGATAACAGAGAAAGAACAGAGCTCTTGCCAGGGAACTGCGTAATGAAGCACTTTGAAATGAGGCCCCCAAAGCACCCAAAATGGTCTTCTGAGAAAGCCTGCCCGCCACACCAAAGGCCACAGCTGCTAGTGCTTCATGGGAACAGAGTTCTTCCCACCTCATCTTTTCTCCCTGACCCTATGAAACTAAAAAAGAAAAGAAGAACAAATAACAGCAGTGACAGGATAACGGGGACGCAAGGCTAAAAGTCCCCTGTCTCCTTTTGTCATCTCCAAGCTGCACGGGAAACCTGAGCTCAAGAGACAGGACGCAAGCTTAGAACTGGGTGTGAAACTAAAGCTTTACATTGGGCCCATCTTAGCTTTTTAATACCCGGAAGTGGGTCTTCAGTATCAAAATGAAACTTGGATTTAAAATCATAAGTGACGAGAAAACTCGATACCTCCCAGGCACAGCAGCCCTCACAAATTGTTCTGAGTCCCGGGGGAGCTGTGTAACTGGTTAAGACGAGCGCTAACTTCTAAAAAGACTCACCTCTCAATGGTGATAGAATCTCAGAAGTCACTGCAGTCTAGACTCTGAGGCCTTCTTGTACTTAGCAGGGTGGCAGGCGGAGACTGAGAGCAGCTTTTGTGGACCGCTCTGAACTGGACCCTTGCTCAGGGAACAGTGAATGGAGTCACGGTGCTGTGCCAGCTCGCCTGGGATATGTAGCTGCTCCGACGTCCCTCAGGGAAACATCCCTGAAGTGCTTCCCTCTAGACTCATGGAAATGTTCACACCCTCGTGTTGATGAGGCAAATGGGGAAATAACAGGAAGATCTGCTTCTTTCTTCGTTAGCCTTATCTTCAGGTGTTCTTTCTCCAAGTGATTTCCTACTTGCATCTTGGCTGTTGCTGTTCAGAACGAGTGAGCTGTTTGTTGTATGAGTGTTCTGTCCCCAAGAGAAAGCATTTGGAGAGCTGCTTCTGTTTTCTCTCCAGTGTCAGTGGAGGGGAGCACTTACTAAATCCCTAGGGAACTGAGTCGAACGTCTCTGCTGGTGACCAGGACTCCGAAGGGATGCCGTCTCCGGTGGAAGGCGACAGACAACGGCGTCTGCACCGCTGGAGTGGGCTTTCACTGGAAGGGAGTTTGGGCGCAAGGGAAAAAAATCAAGCCTGGGTTTATAATTCTTAAAAGAAACACTAAAGTGGTACTGAGTTGTTCATAATTCATCTGGGAGCCTGGAAAAACAGACCCTGAAATGGAAGGCTGCACAGAGCCACAGCCAAAAGTAGTATTTTTTTTCAATTTTTTCTTATGCCTTATAACATGGTGCCGTTATTTCTCACCCAAACCAAGAGGATGAATCCCCTCACCAACAGGAAGCAACTCGACCTGTGGATTAACTTGATTTGTGACATGCATTCATGAGTAAAACTTAAACCACAGGGTAACAGAGAAGAAAGAAAAGGCAAGTTATTCTATCATCTATCTTTGTATCTATCATCTATCTATCTATCTATCTATCTATCTATCTATCTATCTATCATCTCTCTATCTATCATCATCATCTATCTGGTCACAGCTAGGAAAAATTGTGGGTGATATGGCTCGGGCCACAATGCTTTTTGTTTTCTTTCTTTCTTTCTTTCTTTCTTTCTTTCTTTCTTTCTTTCTTTCTTTCTTTCTTTCTTTTCTTTTCTTTTCTTTTCTTTTCTTTCTTTCTTTTTCTTTTTGTAACTTGACCATGAGGGACATTTATGACTCACTTCTATTACTATTTTAATATGTGTCTTCTAGAAAGCAGAGCCTGACTCAGGAATTTAGAGTTGAACTTTGGATAATCACAAACTATTATATCTAAGCTTCTCCCCCCACCAGAACTAAAATTTTGTCCATGTGGGGATGATATCCATCCTGCTGGGAATTCATGGTAGAACTCCTGTCCTGCTCTGGAATGGTACAGCAAGAATGTTAGACACACAAGTTACAAAGTCTCCAGTTCTGCAATTGTCCCCAAAGCTCTAACTGACATCCTCTATCTCCCTTGTCCATCACTTGCTTTAGATGCCCTCACACCTACCTAACATATTGTCTGACCTGGCTTGTTTGTCTAAGATCCAGGCTTTTTCCATAAGGGACATGAATTCTTACTGCCCTGACCCTGCTAGATTGTGCCTGTGGTAATTACTTATTATAGTCTTTAGATCAAAGTTTGGAATTGCTCCGATACAGTATTTCAGAAATAGAGAGCCCAACTTGCACCAACTGGTCCCTGTGTGTGAGTGAGAGAGAAAGTCCACTCTGGCTGTCACCCAGTGCTTTATGAATTGTGCATTTTAGCTACAAGAGACAGGTACTGCTTATCTGAGATGGGTTCAAGGAATCTACATAACCCAGAGGGACAGTACCCCAACCCACAAGCTGTTGCTCCCCACTTGACAGCTTAATTTTATTAGATTATTCCATCGTTCTATCTGTCAAGTGGACTATGCTGTGGAAGGAAACATTCCATGGTCATTTGTCCATTGTTGCAGCTTCCTTCTTTGGCTTAAGATGGGGATCTTGATGGTGCACAAGTTCTGTAGGGTGCCTTGTGTCTTAGTGACTTTCTTTGTCGTTGAGCAAAATACCCAAGGTCCAAAATTGAAAGGAGGAGAGGTTTATTGGGGCTCATGTTTTAGAAGTTTTTATCTGTGTCTGGTAGTCTCGAACACAGGAGCTGCGTGGTGGAAGGCCTGGGCAAAGGAAAGCTGCTCACATCATGGTGGCCAGGAAGTAGGGAAGGAAGGGAGGAGCCAGGGAGGAAGATAGATACTTCCGGGTTACTTCTCCAGCAATCGCCTACCTCTTCCGATCAACCCCTAACAGCAAGTCAGCTGTAGCACCCCATGGTGCAATCCTCTTCCAAAAGCCCCACCTGTGGGCACATGAGGCTCTTGGGGGACATCTAGATGTAAACCGCAGCACTGGCAGTGACTGGTAAGGCCGTCTGAGTGAACTTGGCTGGGTCTGCAGAGGACTGTAGAAAGGATGGCCAACCCTATGGTACTGTGCTGGGTGGGGTGTATCAGCTTGTCTGAAACTGGGAACTACTTTCCCCAGAACTCTTCTTTTCATGTGGCTCTAGGAACATAGTTAGAAGAACTTGCATACAATTTGTAAAGCAGAAATTCAGCAGAGGCCATGCTGAAGAGGTCACTCTCTGGAACATCACACATGACAGGCACAGGTGAGGTTGCCCAGGGTGACCAGGGTGTCCCGTGCTCTGTACCCAGCACACTTTCCAGACCTTACTAAATGACGGCGCATACTACGGGCACATCCCAGGTGCAGACAGAGAGGATATGTCATCTGTAGAGAATTTAAAACAGTAACAAAGTGGACACAAGCCAGTCTACCTTTCGCTATCGTGACACTCCCATACTGTTACCAAAGTCAGTTTTAAGTGAATGCTCCTCCCTACCAGGGCAGAGCTCTCTCATTGCTTACTGCTTTTACAAGGCTCCTTGCCCCTCTCATGCCACTGAAGGTAACTTTCCACAACAGTATGTAAAACGGGCTTCATTTTTAAATGGCTCCATAATGTACAATTTCTTTATTCTTACATGAAAGGGTTATCACATTGCTTCTACATTTCCCACTTACAACTAAAGAACTGAAACAGTTCTATATATTTTTCTGCCCTTTTGCAGGTATTTCTTTAGGACAGACATGTGAAAGCGACATTAGCAGAGGCTGCTAGAGTAGGGAGGAGGGAGGTATAGGGGAGACGTGACCTGTCTGTACTAAATTACAGTTAGGAGTAGGAAGCTCTGGTGTGCTGTGATGTGCCCTTTCTCTCAAAAAGCTAAAACAAAGGATTGTGAATATTTTTATCATGGAGACGTGATGGATGTTTGAAAAGATATATTTAATATGGTTTAAACATTGAAAAACCTGTATGCATATAAAAATATCACACAGTAGCTCACTAATATATACATTCTGTGTTATGTATCAGTACAAAATAAATTTGTAAAAATGTGGCAAAATAAAAATAAAGTTAAAAATTAAGTTGTGAAGTTTGTATAAAGTTGAACATTTAAGTTTTTAATGGATTCTGCCCAACCTGCCCTCTAAAAATAGTGTACTGAGTCTGTGGTTACAGTAGCTGTGAACTTCTGTTTCTCTACATCTTTATTGAAATCAGGTATAAGCAATCAATTTAACTCTTTCAGTCTGATGGGCTAAAAATAATCACAAACATCTCTAACTTATGAATGACCTTGTGAGTATATATTATACTATTTATAATCCATTGATATTTTATTTTCTGTAGGCTACTTGTTCTTGTTTTTTTTTTTTTTTTTTAATGTGTGTACCAGGAGTCAAACTCAGGACCTCGCGCTTGCCAGCAGGCACTTATGCCGCTGAGCTATCTCATTGGCCCAGCTATTTGTTCTTTTTATTCTACTTTGTAAAAAAATTATCACCTTTGACTATTTTTATTTTTTACTGTTACATTATCTTTTTAAATGTTTTTGGTATTATGGATATCAATACTTTTTTTTGCTCAGTCTTATATCTGTAAATTACTTTTTAAAATGGTATCTTCACACAAATGATCATTTTTATTTTTAGATAGTCAGAACTCCAAATCTTCCTTATTGTGAATATTAGGTAGGTGTCATCTGTGGAACTATCACCATCATGCCAAGTTGATGATTGTTTCTTCCTGATTTCTTCCAGAAGATTTTTGGCTATGCTTTTATTAGGATCCTAAGTGCATTTGGAATTCAATGTCATTTGATGAGTACTTGATTCCAGGTTTCACTGGGCCGCCAGTAGCCCCCATGCGTCTGCAGGTTTGAGCCTCTCCTCCCATGCAGTCGGTCCAGGCTCAGGAGAAAGCGCCGCCCCCCCTTCTTCTGCGTTGAGGTGTCTCTTCGCTCTCCCTGTGGGCTTCGATTCTCACTTCAGGTCCTTGCTGGGTCCCGGGGACCCACTGCCCTCCTTCTCTTCCGGAGTCTGGATGCCAAATCTCGGAGGGGTGTTTCTCTGCTGTTCACCACTCTGCCATCTTCCCGGCCTGTGTGGCATATTAGTTTAAGCTTCATTCTTTTGAATTTTTGCCAGGAGAAAAATAATAACACAGATGAAATGATAACTTTCATTTTCAGTATTTCTCTTCCTTGTTGTTTTTTTCATTGTTTCATTTTTATTATATGTGTTTACAGTAATAATGATCACATTCCTTGTGGGAGTTGGTGCCTGCACATAACACATCTCAATTCTTTTTTCATTCTATTCTTCTTCCCTCCCTCTCTTGGTCCTTTTCCCATTAGCAAAAGTTTTTTTGTGTGCTTTATTTCATTATTTACTATCTCTAGTATTAATACATTTATTTATTTATTTATTATTATTATTTTTTTGTGGGTACTGGGGGTGGACCTCAGGACCTCGCGCGCCAGCAGGCGCCTGTGCCACTGAGCGATATCACCGGCCCTTTTTTCGTATGTGGGTTCTGGGAGACGAACTTGGGCCCTCGCGCTTGCCAGGCAGGTGCTTATGCCACTGAGCCATCTCACCAGCCCCAATACATTTTAATAAGGAATAACAAGTATATATATTGACCTTGTTTTATTTTTAAAATATTTAATTTTATTTAAAATATTTTTTATCAAATTTCTTTATAATATCTGTTTTCTCTCAAGTGGTTAGCATATAGTTATACACATTAACTTATTTTCTAATATTACACAAAATTGTGTTCCTAATATTTAATTTAGTTATAGTGTATTATTCATTTTGCTACACTATCAAATTGAGCTTTCCAGGTGTGGTTGCACACACTTGTAATCCCAACACTGGCGAGGCTGAGGCAGCAGAATTGCTGCGAGCTTGAGGCCAGCCTGTGCTACATAGGAAGATTTTGTCTAAAAAAAAAAATTAGCAGATTATATTTATTTATAATTTTTGTGTGTATATTAATAAGACAGGCTGGCCAATAGCTTTGGTTTTTCTAATAATAAGCGGTCTAGTATGCCAATCAAGCTGAACATATATTGTTGGATTATTGTGCCTTTTTTCAGTATTAGTCTTTTAAATCTTCTTCAATATTGATTTCTCTACCTCTTTTTCTCAGATTTTGGATTTTAAAAATTAATTTTCTGAGAAATGCCACGGAGGAATTCCTCCATCGAGCACTACTCCCACCACAGTGATGGACCCCATCCCCCATTAAACTGCAAGAAAAGGATTGGAAATCCACCGTCCCATGACACTGGTGACATTTTCCTTGTGTGTTCTGGCTTCAAGGCAACTTATGGTTTAGTGTGGGGACAGATACTCAATGACATAGCCTGATAAAATGTATTTTAATAAAATTCCAATGACAGGCACACTGAAAGCGGATGTCAGTAGAGACAAGGTTTGCTTCTTGGGCAAAAACTTCTCTGTAAAGCAATTTATATCAAAGACAGACTCCCATGCCCAACAGAGTATGTGAAGGAGGTGTGTGGTGAGGATTTTGAAAGGAGTAGAATTTTGGAAGCAGAGGTGAAGATACTGGGGAGGAGATGTGGACTCCAAGTAGTGTTGCATGTCCTGATTTCTACTCATGCCACGGCGAGGCTCCCCAGTCATGAAGGGACTGTTATTTTCTCCAGGGAAACAGCGCTGCTTGACATTTCTGTGCTATCGTCTGACTCACGAGGTAATGATAATCCACTCTATGTCCTAACTCCAGAACGCAATGATTTCAGTGCAACTCTTACATAAAGTGAGAAAGTTTTCTTTCTTTTTTCTGCATTTTTATTAGTGGATATCAGTTATACAGATCAATGGGTCATGCTGGCAGATTTGCACATGCACAGAACACACTTTAACCACACTCCCGTCTCCCTGAAGGGGAAGATTTTTCAGGAGGATGGAGGAGCTCTCTCACATCCTCTGCAGAGGCCTCATCATGAGAGCCAAGATATGGCATTGGCCTAGGTGCTCACCAGTGTGTGAGCAGATAAAGAAAATACGATATATCTCTATCTCTATCTCTATCTCTATCTATCTATCTATCTATCTATCTATCTATCTATCTATCTATGAGATGTTATTGAAATACACAGTGTTTAAATTTTAAAAATTTATTACAGTAAAGATGCATTGCATTAATCCCCTTCAAAACACTCCTTGCCTCAAATACACTGGTCCTATCATTCTCACTGCTTTCTGCGGCAGATCTGGAGTGCTCTTTCGTGAGTGTCTTTAGTTGTGCTGTCCTGGCTGCCTCAGTGTTCTGAATGCATTCAGAAACCTTTACCTTTCACCATCATTTTGACTTTGGGAAAGAGCCAGGAGTTGCAGAAGAGCCAGAAGTTGCCAGATTCAGTAAATAAGGTGGGTGAGGATGCAGTGTCATGTTTTTATGAGCCTGCCTTTTTGTTGGATGGAGCTTAGCAGTAACATTCACTGTATTTTTAAAAATCACACCTGGTAAAGACACTCACAAAAGAGGACTTCAGAACTGCTCAGAAAGTGGCAAAAATGATGGGCTATGTCCAAAGTGAGGGGGAAGGTTGAGGGGGACTTATGGCAATGTGTCTTTTACTGTAATAAATTTTTAAATTTAAGCACTCACTGTACATTTTTATCACACCTCCTACACAGTGGGGTACCACTCTGATTTACACACTATCATTTATAACCAAGTGGATAAAGTTGGAGAACCTCATGTTAAGAGAAAGGAGCTGGGGTCAGGAGCCCAGAGGCCACAGGTCCCCACATTGTGGAGTGGAAACACGTCACACCCACAGGCACACAGAGCAAAGTGTTGGTTTCAGAGGCTGGGAGGTGGCGGGATCAGGGCGATTTGGCCAAAAGATGCAATATTTCATTTAGAAAGCAGGAATGAGTTCAAAAAATGTACAGCAGGGTTACTGCAGTCAGCAGCAATATATTGTATATTTGGAGATTGCTAAGAAAACAGACTTTCAGTGTTGCCCTGTACCCCCAAAAGTATCTCAGGTAATGGATATGATAAGTGGCCGATCTAGCTGTTCCATAATGCTGAGACATATCTAAACATTGTGCTGCATATCATAATGATGGACAGACTTTACTTGACAATTAAAATAAATAAACATAAAAGGGAAGAATGAGAAGAAGGAGTTCATTCCGTTTACCTGGAGCTTGTTGGGAAAGAGGCTGGGAAAACCCCTCATTCAGACCGAAGGCTCAGGCAACGCTTACGGCCTTGTTTGCATACAGTAACAGTTCACCCTCTTCTTTTTGGGTTCTAAGTTGATTTTTTGTATGATTTGTGATATTTAATAAAAAGTGAGATGAGACATGAAAATACAGTTGTGAATTTGCCTTTTGTTGTCATTTCAGACAATGCCCCACGTGATGTCTGCAGATAACTGACTTCTTGTACGTTGCTGTGACTTCGCTCAGATAGGCTGCGAGCTGCTGTCAGGGACTTCGGTTCTCCTCCAGCGTGTACTTGACAGCAAGGCATTAATATATGGTCAGATTTGTGGCTGTCCCTGGAATAAATAACGCTCTGTAGTCCTTATCCCCACGTGAAATCAGCTTAAAATCTACTAAGTGCACCAAAGGCAGTTTTGAAGGAAAGAAGAAAAAAACCAACAGAAAATGTGCTAGCCTTGGAAAAGTCTATAAAAAAAATAAATCCCAGTTGTAATGATGAGTTTATGTAAAAATAAATCTACACCAACCTCATGTTCCTTTTAGAAATCTTCATTTGTCTGATGATAAGAACACACTTTTGTTTTAGAAAACATGGTAAATGTACTCATCACTAAGACAGAAAATGAAAATTATCCATAACCCTACAATCACAGGTAACAATAGTCGAGTGTATTTCTACTTATCACTACACATGTATATTTCTACAAAATTGGACTTCTGTTGTAAATATAAGTTTGAATCTTGATATTTTCACTTAAGGTATCACGATAAGCATTGTATTTAATGATTAGATATTCTGAATGTGATTTAAGCCTGTATCCAATATGGTTAGCAATTAGATTTCACTTTTCATTTTATAAACATAAGAAATAGCTTTATACTTTTATTTTGTTTGACTATATTAATTTTCTGAGGTGATTTTAAAAAAATGAATAATAGAATTAAGAGACAGAAACCTTTCAAGATCTCCAGTATACTCGTCACTCAGCATTCAGAAAGGCCTTACCGATTCCTTGGGTCAGCCTTCATAGCTATGCTCTTTGGGTGTGGTTAATTGCAATCAGCTTTACAGACCGAGCGCCTGCTGGAACCGACCCTGGAGCCCTGCACACCTCGTTCCTCCAGGTGTACCTGAGGTTGGGCAGTGCAGTGTCTGCTGTGACCGCCGCAGAAGGGAGTGGATGCTACTGAGAATTTACCAGGCACCTGGCACAGGTATAACAGGCGGGAGGAACGGCAGCGCCAACTGCTGGGCAGCTCTGGGACAGCAAGCGCGGGGGTGAGCACTTCGCGCACACAGTACCCACAGGCGGTACTGGCAGGAACACATGCTTGGTGCCAGGGCACGGCTGGCACATAGCAGGTGCTCAGTCAATGAAAGCCGACGCCTGTCCTCTTCCTCGCGTGGCAGAATGAAGAAAATGAGGGCGATCAGTGGGATTTATGGAAAGCAGAAAAAGCCAAGCACGAAATAACCCGCTGTTCACCACACACTCACAACGAGCACAACGCAGTGTGGCTCCTGGAATAAAACAAACACCTGCGAGCTGTCCCCACTTCAGCCGGCCCGCAGGCGGAGCTCGTCCCTGCGTCCTCAGGAGGCTGTGACTCGGGGGTCAGCGTTTCCGCACCGCGCGCCTGGGCTTCCCGGCAGAGCACTGCCCTGGCTGTCAGGAACCTACAAGTGGAGCCGGATCGACGGCAGCTGGTGTTGGGCGCTTTCTTCTAGTCTTAAATCTAACTCAAAGGGCTTTAAGAAAACGAGTGCAGACTGTGGGCCCAAGGCTCCTATGGTATGAGGGAAATACCAGGTGAAGAGTCGGGACGGGGCGTTAGGCAGCATCACCCTGCTCGTCCTGAGAGCCGATGGAAGGAGGAAGACGCCACTCAGCAGGCTCCCCAATCTTCAGCTGGCTTCAAGGGCCCCCTTTACGGATGACGGCCCCTCGCAGGGCAGCTTTGACATCCTCGTTCCGCAGCGTGTAAATCAAGGGGTTGAGTAAGGGGGTGACGAAGGTGTAGACCAGGGCGATGTGGCGGTCCTCGTCCTCTGAGGTGCTGGAGCGCGGCCGCAGGTAGACCAGGCTGCAGCAGCCGTACTGCAGCAGGACCACGGTGAGGTGCGAGGAGCAGGTGGAGAAGGCGCGCCGGCGGCCCTCGGAGGAACGGATGCGCAGGATGGCGACCGTGATAAACCCATAGGAGACACAGATGAGCAGGAAGGGCACGGTCAGCACCAGGACGCCCACGACGTAGAGCACGGCCTGGTGCACCCGGATGTCTGCACAAGCCAGCCTCAAGACTGGAGGCACATCGCAGAGGAAGTGGTTGATTTCCCTGCGGCGCCCACAGAAGGGCAGGGTGAAGACCAGGGCAGTGAGCGGTAGGGACAGGAGGACCGCCAGGCCCGCGGAGCCCACCACCATCTGCACGCACAGCTTCCGCGTCATGATCAGGGTGTAGTGCAGCGGGTGGCAGATGGCCACGTAGCGGTCATAGGCCATGACGGCCAAGAGGAAGCAGTCAGTGCTGCCAAGGGTGACAAAGAAGAACATCTGGGCCCCGCAGCCAGCCACAGCGATGGGCTTCTGGGCCCCAAAGACGTTGGAAAGCATCAGGGGCACCACCGCGGAGGTGTAGCCGATCTCCAGCGAGGACAGAGTGCGCAGGAAGAAATACATGGGGCTGCGCAGGGAGCTGTGCGTGCTCACCACCCAGATGATGGCCGCGTTGCCACTCAGGACCATGAGGTAGAGCAGGAGGAGCAGCAGGAACAGGAGGATCTGCAGCTCGGGGGCGGCCGTGAACGCGCGGAACACGAACTCCGCGGGGCCAGATTGGTTGAGCACGGGGGTCCAGGCCGGCATGTCTGCTGCAAACCAGGAGAGGAAAGAGACACCGAGGCTTCGTGGCTGAGCAGCTGCGCGGTCAGACGGAAACCAGGGATTTCAAAGTGAGTTTGCGTTTGGCATTTCCTGCTCAGTGTCCAGTTCCAACCGCAGCGCTTGGGAGCGAGTTCAGGGTGGAAGGTCTGGCGCAATGAGCCCTGGGCACCTTCGCGAATGAGCAGGAGGCTCCTCTGCGGGTGACCCTGGGGAGGAGACCCGTGGACGTCCCTGGTGAAATGTCCTGTTGTTCTAGCACTTTCGATCCAACTGACAAGCACTAAGGCATTGCTTGTGTTTAAAGAGTAACATTGCTCTTTTTCTCCTTCTTTTTTGTTTTGTGCATAGTAAATACATCAGTATAATCACTACCAAGGTAAAGGAAGCCGTTCCAGGAACCTGTAAATGTCCTTCGTGTCTCCTGTCAGACTGTGTCCCTAACCAAGTAACCACTCTTTGAGCCTTATCCCTGCAGGTTACTGTACCCGTGCTTCAGTTCATGAGTGCAGCGATAAGGTGTGTAATTGGCTGTGACTCCTCCAACACCAGGTCTGCAGAGGCGGCTCTTGCTGCTCTGGTAAGGACACGCTCCTCTGTTCTCTGCTTTATAAAAAAGACAGAGAGGAAACCAGAACAACCAAGAATATTGTATGTATTTGGATGAAAAAATACCCGTAAGTTAAGCACTTTCAGGTTAAACTGCAGCTTTATTTCACATTACAAAGTCCAGGAGACAATAGAACAATGTCTACAGAATTTTAAGAAAAAGTGCTGTGAAGGAATTCTACAACCAAGCCTTACTGATTTATGTTTAACAGTAACACAAAGACTTTCTCAGATTTACAAGGACTTGGAAAATGTAGCCTACAAAATACAGTTCAAATACACTGCCCTCCACTGAGTCTCTGGGTTTTGGGTGATCAGAATATGTAACTGAAGACTGGGATGTTGCAATGGAAACTAATATGCTTTGAATAATCACAAAGCATATACATATGTATACTCTATACACTGTATATACTGTCTATACTATATATGTACTGTATATATTTAACATTAAATGATTAATGCAAATACCTTTAAAAGCAGAAAAGCATTGCCAAGAATAATTCTTGAAACCATACACAACATAAGTTGCAAAAAATAAAATAGCCGTGCATATTCAAAATCACAATTTATGTAATTGTGAAACTGATAGAGGTAGATAGGAGAAAGGAGAATATGCGAATGTATATTTCTAAATCATCATACATAGTATAAACCCCCATAGATTCATTTCAAATAGAATTTTAAAAAGTGAATAGAAGAGAGAGAGGAAGACGCTGAAAAGGAAGGAAAGTGAGTGATCCCCAAGATAATACAGCTTGAAGTAAGCTCAGAAAAGTAAATATTCCACTGATGGAAATAAGTTTAAAGGGGGTTTATATTCCACCAGAGAGAGTCTCTCACGCACGCGCGAGAGGCTTCTGTTGCTTTTGTTCAGCATTGTGCGTTACGATCTAATCAAGGCATGGAGACAGAAAAAGATACAAAGATTGGATTGTTTAACTGAAAAACCAACTGAACGAACTGAAGAAACCAGGATCAATAAGATACTCATTGAGGTGATTCGTCCCTATGGAACGCAGTCGAGGTCTCTCAATTGTCTCCCCTTCGCTCATGTGCTAGAGGAGCCCACATTCCCGGCCCATGGCTCGCCCGGGCTCACCTGACGCGAGACGCTTGTGGCCGCCGCTGCGGTCTCAGCTCTCCGTGCACACTGTGCTGCGTGGCCAGAAGTCAGCTGCAGTCTCCTGCTTACCCCACGCGTGTCCCCTTCTGTAATTCTGCAATTTTGTTAAATACGACAATTTATAATAGGATGCTATTGCAAGTACGAGCATATTTAATGAAAACTGATAATTGAATGGTTGAGAAATACTTGATATTACAAGTTGCTAACTTTGTTGTGGAATAAGAATACAAGGCTTAGGGAGAAATGAGAAGAAAGAGGGAGAAATGAGAAAAGTTTGTATAATTTTATGTTTATATTTGGCATTCATTCACTTGCCATTTTATGCTTTGTCAAAACTGAGATTAACACATGATGTGTGCAAGAAAGCTTTCACTTTATTTAACATAAAATCAAAGCAGATACCTTGGCAACATACTGAAAGTTTGGTGAATAAATGTCCCATTGTATGATATAAGCTCAGGCAAAAGAAAAGGTGATATGTAACTTATGCTTTGGATCCTAATTTTCGTTTTTTTTTTCTCTTCTTCTTTTTAAAAACATTATACCAGTTAGAAAGTGTTCTCTCCAAAAGAACAGGAGAACAAACAGTAAAAAGGCAAGAGAACGTTAAGAAGAAAGGGAGCCACAATGGAGCAAAACATTTACAACAGATAAAAATATATCACAAAGAATTATAACTTACAAAATATATTGCATCACTAATCAAAATGAAATTTGTACAGCACTAGAAATGTGGCCCAATAGAAGAGAGGGGATCATTAACGACAGCTAATTGTGCTGTTGTGCCTTTGTGTCAGACATTGTTCTGTGCACTGGACACTTAATAACTGATTTCATAATGACCCTCTGTGGAAGTGCTCTTATGCTGGTTTTATAGGGGTAGAAGTGGAGGCACAAAGAGATGAAGTAACTTGCCCAATGTCACACTAGTATGTGTAGGAACATGGAATTCAGCATAGGCAGTTTGGTGCTAGAGTCTCTTTCTTAATCAGTTATTAAATCATCCTATCTGTTCTATTCATCTGATTTATCATCTATAAAACAGAACAGAAAATACAAATATTTCTCTTTTCAGGTGTCGTGAGACTTACCTGAGTTGTTCTGTGAAAGAACTTAAAGCAGTTTGGGCACCAGTGCACATTCAATATATAACATCTATCATTACTATTTAAAATCAATTAGAAAAAATCAGTTTGCTAATATGATGTTAGGACAACAAAACAATCATGTTTATGTCAGTTCCTTAATGCATCTGCATCACAGTTTATTTCTGATGGACCTAGAATTCAAACATTTAAAAAAGTGAAACAAAACTGAAAAATACTATAGAAGAATATTTTTCGTGTTTTATGACACAGAAACCTTTATAAACAAAGGGCAAAGTCTATAAAAGTACTGGTAAAAGAAAGATATAAAATTTCCATACGTAAAAAAACACAAGAAACAGAATAGTAAGTGAACATTTACAGTGTGGCAAAAAATAAGCCTATCACCAGAAAAACAAATAATGAATTTTCAAAAGAGAAATATGTAAAAGCAAACAAATACATAAAAATCCAATTTCATTAGTAGTCGAATAAATATTTATTCAATCAATATACAATATTACTTTTTGTTTACAAAGTTTCCAAAATTTTGGACCGAAGATAACTTTGGTGTAGTTAAAGTTGCAAGGGCAGATACACCCCAAATATCCCAGGGGAAGTATAAATTACTATAAAAATTTGGGGGGTGCCATTGATAATGGGTAATTTGAAGAGATGCATGTACTTGGATTCAGCAATATTGCTTTCAGGAGTTTGATGTCGTAGAATGATTATGTGGATACATTTATTGACAGGATATTCATCACTGTTGTCAGGGTAGTGATACAAATTGCATCCACCTACATAGCAAGGACAGGAGAGTACGCAGTGGCTGTGAACTCTGCAGGTAACAGCATCCTGTGAAATCACTTAAAAAGGATATTGTAGAGGGGCGGATATTGTAGAGAGGCGGCGTAAACACCTGCCTGGCAAGCACGAGGGCCCGAGTTCGACTCCCGGAACCCACATACGAAAAAAGGGGCCGGTGATATCGCTCAGCGGCACGGGCGCCTGCTGGCGCGCGAGGTCCTGAGGTCGACCCCCGGTACCCACAAAAAAAAAAAAAAAAAAAAAAAGGATATTGTAGAAAACTATTTAACAAGATTGGGAAAACTCACGAAAAATTAAATTGCAAAAGATTATATAGAGATTCCATTTAAAAATTATATCTATTCATAAAATAAAGATATTAACAGTGGGCCTTGCTGGGTTGGTAGGATTGTGAATTTTCCTGGTTTTGGCTTATGTTTTCTCTATCTATAAATTTTACAGTGAGCGCACTCAACTTTGCAGTTGTCTAATGCCTTAAAAATCTTCCTCTATCGTTTGGTGTTTCAGCCATGTTAGGAAGGAGGGATAGTAGAGTGCGGATGACGTGGATTTTGTGGTCAGCAAGACCTGGGTTTGAAGCCCAGATTCCTGATTCATTAATTTGATTTTCACACTGACCACGTCACTTGGCATTACCTGATTCCCTAAGGCGACTGTGGACCAAGCGAGATGTCGTATCAGGAGCCTCATGTCTGCCCGGACAAACCATGGGAGGGTGATGGTAGGGAAGAATAGCACAGCAAATCACGATAAGGCTATACCTTGGAAAGAAGAGTCACTCAAATCAAAATTCATGTACAGAAATTAGTGTTTTCCTTTCCAGGGAACATTTTCAAAGGCTTGTGACTTACTCTATTTTTTTTTTTTTTTTGCCTCATTCAGTTCACTGGAACTCCATGGGGAATTATGTTCTTAAATCTCTCAGCTGTGCCACATATCCATCCTTGCATTCATTCTTTTTTTCTTTTTTTTATGTGGGTACTGGGGGTTGAACTCAGGACCTCGTGCTTACCAGGCAGGCGCTTATGCTGCTGAGCTGTCTCACCGGCCTGCATTCATTCTTAATAGCAAAGCATTTTGCTATTGAGGTGAGAGACAGTGAGGTGAGATACCGTGAACAGTAATTACGTTTTTCACTATGGGATTTGACCAAAACAGGAGTTGGGAAGGCTGAGATTGTGGAGTGGAAACATACAATTCCACTTAACTGTTCGTGAAGTGCAGGAAAAAATAGCATCATTGCTATTAGATTCCTCATTGAAGACGTACTGGTTATTTGGCACGGTGTTTGTGAAAATTTCCCTCTTGTTGAAACTATCACGTGGAATGAATTGATTCCATTACTCAAATTCCACTCCTTTTGCCACTTAGGGTAAAGTAATCTGCCCACGGGCGCAAGTGGCATGCTGACCATTGCAACGTGTCGACCCGGTTCACTGGTGAGAGGTTCGTTGCCTCTAACACTCTTTAAGTAACATGGTCTGGGCCCCCTGTTTATTTCATGTCTACACCAAGATGTTACAAATAAAACTTGTATCCGGAATCTGCATCTTCCTATTACTGGACGATGTGGAAGACTGAAAACTCCCTTTCCCTCTCACCTAGCAGTCCGTGCGAATCTATAATCTGCACTTACCATTCTCAGTGTTCCATTGCTCTTCCCAAAGGTGGTCTCAAGGAACTTCCCAACCCTGCTGTCCTCACTCTTCACAGAGCGCATCCGATTTCTGGGTGTCCACGTTGCTTCCTTGGTGAGCTGAAGCTTAGAACACTCAACTCCTGCTGACAAATATTTAGTCAGGGTTACAAGTGCTGCAAGGCCCAGAGTGGCTGTCTTTTTCACTCCCATGTCTTACCATAACTGATTTATTTGAACCAAAATGAATTAATTTGTAGTCAAACATAACATCCTTTCCAGGCCAATTAACATTCAATGGCTTCTTCTACTACCCCATTATGCTGTAATTACTTTAGCCTTACATAGTTTCTAGTTTTTCTGTGTCCAGTGGTTATTTACTTATATTCATTTGCTACGTGCAAATAAGAGTGAACTTGGGTGAGATGGAAACTCATCAATGGACAGTGGGAAGCATTGCAATTAAACCATTGATGCACTTGCTGAAATAGTAAATTTGATAATGCTGGGAAATGCATATGTAGCAGTCATCCCCCAGGCTGATAAGCGGTATTGCGATGGGCAATATATGCACTGATAGGACACAGTAGGCTTGCAGTTGAGGAGAGGAGGAGGTTTTCTAGGACTTCATGGGAAATTCTGTCTATCATCACTAGAGCTGGGGAAGGTGAGGGTCAGGGACAGATGACATTGTAGAAAGGACAGAAGACCTGAATTTCATTCTGGATTTATACCTGTTAGATAGGTGATGCTGGGCGATTAAACACTTTATCAGTGCTCCCTTTTCTGTTAAAGTGGATAGTAATACCTACCTTCTTAATGAATTTCTTCTATGAAATCCAATATTCATCTCTCTGACTATTCTCCTCCAAATAGAAAGCAAGGTAGAACTTCGTGTTTTTGTTTATTATTCTTACAAAGAAAATCGAAATTGAATCAATCACAGAAATGAAGTCTCCCTCCCCACTTTGACAGTGGCTTCGTTCCCTTGGCCACCCAAGGACATTTACCAAGGAGCACACGGCCTTTTCTGCTGAGAAGCTGAGAGCTCGGGCCACGTGGAGGGAGCGCCCATCCCAAAGAGACACAACCACCTTCTTCCCAAACGCAGTCAGGGCCACGAGCTTCAAGCTGTGAGTGCCTCCTGCATGGACAGACAGACAGTGTACACTACCTTCACGACACCCAGACGACACAGGGAGGTCCTCTGTGCATGGACACTCAGGGGAGAGACTTCTTAGAACGGTGACTGGGAGGAGATGCGGGAGGACACCCTTAGGACAGTGACACTACAGAATAATCCAAGCTCTGCCGGGGAGGACCTGTGTCCTCCTCAACAGTAAAAGTAGATCCTGGCACATTTACTCAGAGTCCAGCCTCGCCTGATCTCGTCGGATTATTCAGTGTCCTGTATGAAATCTCCTTAAAATAATGGGTCCCAGGAGCAGGATTTTCCCAGTGGTTCCCCTTTGACTGAACCCAACTAGAGAAAATATTTGAAAAGGAATTCCAGAGTCTTTAGCGAAGGCTCGAGGGGCCGCTGTGCTCTGCTGCATGGTCACCACAGGCGGCGGCTCCCTGGGGAGTCCAGGCGGGTGTCCTCGTTCCTTTCCTGGGCCCAACAGCGATGCCCCAGTATCTCACCCAGACAGACTCCCCGCAAGCACTGCTGCAGGCTGGCCTTGTGTCCAGCCGGAGCTCGTGCAGCCCTGCAGCCCATGACCCCCACCCCAGCCCGGGCAGCTGGACGCCTGGGGTCCAGTCACAGCTGTTCTGTGCTATGCTGTGTGGTGGCCCTGACCTCACACCACGGGAAAGCTCTTTGTGGCTTCCTTCTCTGTGGCAGGAGGTGTTGGCAGACATGGACTCGGGGGCCTTCTAGTGCCACAGTGCAGGGAACGTCTTAAGAATCAAAAATTTGTGAAGGATTTTCTATCATCCTTGTTTCTGACCTTTGGCTTCATTTTCCTTATCCTACTTATTTCTGTTTCTTGATTGCGTTTCCTTCCTAATCCTTAAAACTTGTTCTCTTTTCTTTTTTCATAACGATAATGTACACCAACCCTCAGTCTAATCATGTTTGCATTTTTTTTCCTATTTCTTTCTCTTCCCTTCCAGGTAGCTCTCATGAAGTACTCTCTCCTCATATTGTTATTAACTTTTAGCTATGTTCAGCCTCTCTGCCTCATGTTCATTACTAGTAATACATCCTTACTCAACATCTTGCAAATATTTAGTGAATCCCTACTATAAACAAGTCTTATTTCAAGATTTGGAATATAAATGTAAAAAATAGAGATTTTTTTTTTGTCTCATAGAGTTTACATTCTTGGAAGGAGGAAGAGAAAAAATATGCAATAAATAAGAATAAGAATACTTAATAGTGGGGTTGTAGGAGTGAATGATAAGAAAAAGGTTAGGACACTTAAGGGGACTTGAGGGAGAGAGTGAGAGACATCTGTGACAGCAAGGATGGTGCAGGGCTCCCGCAAGTCAGGAGTTCAGGGAGGGTCTCTCCCAGGCAGCCAGCCGGTGGTTGGTTGTGACCTGAGTGATGCTTGTATCCTAGGGGCAGGGAAAGTGTCACAGGGAGAGATTACAGCCTGTGAGGTCTCACTGAAGCCACAGCAGACCTTTCAAATGTGCCCCTGTGGGCCAAACTACCTTGAGTCCACCCCCTGCCTTTCCTTCTTATTCCCTCCCCCTTATCTGCTAGTAGTCTCCCTCCTACTTTCTTCTTACCTTTCTTAGATTCCAACTATTTACAAACATAGTTGGTATTTCTCTTTCTCAGTCTGCCTTGCTTTGCTCAACATGATAGTCTCCAGATCTATCCAATGATACAGAGACAAATTAGACATATAGTAAAAGTCAATTAAAAACAACTATACCACCACTAACGATAGAAAATAAATGAGAGATAATAATATAGACACAAGAATAAACCAGATGTAGACATACAATAAAAACCAATTAAAAGCAACAGCTATACCACCATTAACAATAGAAAAGAAATAGGTAACAATAACATAAACTAAAAGACTGAAAATTAAGGATAATAGTAATAATAAAAATGTGATAGTGAAGAGAGAGAAAATGGGAGAAGTAAAACTTGGAAAAGGAAGAAAAGGAATCTAAAATAAGAATGGGGAGAAAAATGAGTTAAAAATCAAATTAAAGGGCCGGTGAGATGGCTCAGTGGCGTAAGCGCCTGCCCGGCAAGCGCGAGGGCCCGAGTTCGACTCCCGGAACCCACATATGAAAAAAGGGCCAGTGATATCACTCAGCAGCACGGGTGCCTGCTGGCGCGCGAGGTCCTGAGGTCGACCCCCAGTATCCACACACACACACACAAAAATCAAATTAAAGAATTAAAAATGTAAATAAGATGAGATAAAAGTAACAAAAAGTAAATAAATAAGAAAAAAGAATAAAAAAGAAGTAAAAAGGAAAAAGCAACCCCCCAAAAAAACCCACTAAAAAACAAAGAAAAAGAGAATTAAGTTCAAAATATTTCTCCACTTTGAGGTTTTTGGATGAGTAGTTTCTTTCCAATTCCTGTAGTATTGGATCCACCAGATACGGAGGAGTCACACCTGGGGGTTGTTGCATTTCCATAGCCACTTTTTGCAGTGCGAACTCTGAGTCCTTCCCATTCCTTCCTAGTGGGAGGTGTCAGTCAGTTGTATGTTTTCCATATTAAGCTTGTACTTCTCCAGAAGCTTTTAGTGTTTATTTGTCTTTCTGTGGGCCCGAGCCACTGCTATCTCTGAGTCGCTGCTGTCCCCAAGTTACTTTGCAGCCTGAGTGTGAGGTGCTCCATTTGCTCCAGATGTCCTTCTGTCCGTGCACTCTGGGGCCTGGCAAATGCCTAAGTACGAGCACATCCTTGATCTTGTTGAGTGGAGAGAGAAAACAGACCACTAAATTCTGTGCTAAAAGTAGGCAGTGAGGGGAGCCAAGAAATCCACTGGATTCAATCCCACCACTTTCAGATTCATCCCATTCAGAAAACCACACACATCTAGCTTCTCACCAAAGAGGGGAGGACCCTTTTGTCCTCTATAGCCTGAGTTCACTGCTGCTTGAACCTTTCAGGGGGATCTGTGATCAGCTTCCCTCTTCTCCACAACTTTTTCCTGAGGCCATCTCTCACCCAGTCACCATAGTAGGTGTCCCCAGAGAAACTGAACTGTGGTTGTATTGTGACTTCTGATTCCCAGAGTAGCCCAGCCTTAACCAATAAACCCTTTCTCAAAGTGGTTGTTGATTGTACCACTTTGACGTACAGTGGGCCCTGCAGCGGATTTCTTCTCCAGTGCTAGCCTGCCAAGCAGAAAGAATCTCTTTCCAAGTAGCCCCCTCTCTGCCCCTGGATTTACAGCTTCCAATAACTGTGGGTTTCTCCTGTGGTCAGCGCTGCCAGGCTGTCACTTATCACTGGGGCTGGCCCTCTCCTTGCGCTGTGGTGTCAGGTTCTCCTCTCCACACTGGGGGTGGAATTAGCGTTCTACACTGCTTTGTCCTTTTATTTCTGTTGTTTTCTGCTTCTCCATGGCTTTAAGATTTCTGTTATCTCTGTCTTGATTCCCAGATCTCTTCCTCTCTTTCCCCTTGTGAAGTAGATGTTTTCTAGGTGTCTCCAGCAGGTCCCATAGAAGTCGTGATTTGCTGCTGATTTCTATTCAATCATGTGCTTTTCCCCCCATCTTTATCTTGAGTTGAGAGATTCATTCCTATAGGGTTCCAGATTTGAATCTTATGTCACTTATTTAATCACTGGACAAATAGTTTTGACCACTTTCTTTATGTCTACCCTAGTGCTTCTCAACAGGGCTTAATTTAACTCCCAAAGAAACTTATGATAATGTCTGGAGATCTTCCTGAGTATTATAACTGGATGATGCTACTGTAATCTGGTGAGGAGAAACCAGGATGCTGTGAAATGTCCTACAGTGAACAAGACCCCTGCCCTGCAGCAAATAATTATCCAGGTCAAAATATCAACATCATATTACAGTGATCCATGCATATCCATGTTTATAACAGCACAATTCATAATAGCTAAATTTTGGAAGTGGCCCGTATGCCCATCAACAGACGAATGGATAAATATTATGAAATATTTACATACAATGGAGTACTACTCAGCCATAAAGAAGGATAAACTTTAGTTATTTGTAGGAAAGTGGATGCATCTTGAGACTATAATGTTAGGTGAAGTGAATCATATAAACAAGCTTAAATATTTCATGGTTTCTCTTATATAAGAAACCCAAAATATAAAAAAGAGTAAAATAAAAGATAGATAATAAGAAATAGGGAGATAGGTTTTTTGCAAAAGGGAAAGGGACCAAAAGATGGAGGGAGGGAAAGAAGATGAAAAAAGAATTAAGATGTGTTATGTACATGTACCAACCTCCCATGAAGATTGTATTCATCATGTGCTGCAAACATGTACTAAGAAAAAATTGAAATTAAAAAAATCAACAGTACCCAGACAGGAAACTCTATGCTAGTCTTCACTACACATACGATATTCACACATGGAAAGGAAAAGGAGACTTGGTCGTGGCTCTCGCTGAGAGCACACACCCCAGGGGAAATAAAGTCAAGCAACACACAAATATAAGTAAAATCGCAGCTGTTGTGATTGAAACAAATTAAAGGATGTATGACATTTCAAAAGGAACCTTCCGAAAGGTGCACTCGACCCTGACCAGGCCAAGGTCAGGCAAGTCTTCCCTGAGGAAATCATAATGAGATGGGGGAAAGGGAATGCCATGAATTACTTAGATAAAGAGAAAAGGAAAGGGTATTCCAAGCAGTGCAAGCAGCAAAGGCCTGGCGATGGTGAGTCTGGTGAAATAGGATACAGAAAGAAGGGGTTGCTGGAGTAGGATCAGGAGGAGGCTGGAAGTTAGGAGGGGTTAAAGCATGGATGGCTTTGTAAGCCATACCTTGACTCCTCCTTGTAATACCTGCTAGACTTTACTTTGATCAAAAGGTAACTGCACTGACGTGGCTGGTGAAGCTTGAGGTAGATGAAAGAGAATATGCTTTCACATCAGGCAAACTTCACGTCAGCTGCTAGCTGCATCTACTCTTGAACAATTTGCTAGAGTTCCACAGCTCTTTTACCTTTGAATTTTACCTGTAACATAGAGATGACACTCACTTTGTGGAGTTCATATGAAGATTAAGTGATATAATGTATAAATACTAATGTCTTAGTATTAGTCACTTTGCTTATAACTAGGACAAAATACCTGACACTTGCAACTTAAAGGAAGAGAGGTTCATTTTGGGCTCAGTTCAAAGTTTTAGTTCATGTTGACAGGTTTAAACATTGGAAGAAGGGCCCAGGGTGGTGGAAATCTACTCAAGTTATGGTGGCCAGGAAGGAGGAGTAGGGAGGGAGATACACACTTCCAGGTGAGGCTCCCAGTGATCCACCATCCCTGACCAGGCCTCAACTTTTAATGGCAAATCAAACATGGCGACCTGTGGTCCAGTCCTCTTCCAAAGGCCGTGTGTAGAAGATAGTGAATGTAATATAAGACTGAGCCATTATAATTATTCTAATGATTGGCATGTAGTAGACACCATACATTTTTATACAATTACCAAACAACATTTTTAAATGAATTAAGCTGATTTGCTAAGACCTATGGAAGCAACTGTGCTCAAAAAGAATTAAACAAAGATGCCATAGAAAAGATGAAATATTTGGTATGTATTAATTAAGGCATTATTAATAACATAATGATATGCTAGGCCCCATGGAAAAGAGGGAAAACATAAAATGAAGTTGCCATTCTCCAGGTTAATTAAAATTGGGGATCATGGATGATCTGGTGCCTATATTCTCTCTGAAATGGGAGCCTCAAATGACTTTGATGAGGGAACTTCATATTTCTCAGGAAATTACTTCAGGCACTGAGAATGTTGCTAAAGAACTAAATACTGGTCTTCACTTTGACAAGCATATACCAGAACCTTCATGTGTCAGGGGTCCCAAGTGGAGAGACAGTTTTAGTTTGGACTAATTATATGGTAACAAGGGAGGGGCTAGCAATCAAGAAGCAGCCTCCTTCTGGGAGTGGAGCTTACAAAGAGAGGCCCCAGATAGCTAAGCAATTTACTCCTTCCTTGGCTTTTGATTGGGAGGGTACCCACAGGCTCAGTCTCCCTGGGGAGTCCCTCTAGGACCATCGTCCTCCCTTCTGGACCCACCAGAGTCATCAGACATCATGGACACGATACGCTAGGTCCTAGCTTTTATGAATTTAACCGAGCAGCCTGGTTCAGTACATCCCCTGCTCCTCTCACATGGAAGGTAAGAGAAAGTCTTTTCCTACCTCCTCAACTTGCAGTGTTTGCAGATTAACCCATTTGGTGACCCTGTTAGAAAAATGGAGGATGATTTTTCAAGTGAGACCAGAGTATTTCAAATTTAGTTCAGCCCACTTACAGTGTTTCTCTGAGTTCACTTGAAAGTCCAATTATACTGAATGTAATATTAATAACTAATCTCAAAGAAATGCTGAAGGATTAAATAATGTAAATTTAGATAAATTTTCAGGGCTAATAAAAACACCTGCACTCATGTCACCTTCTGGTATAAAGCAGGTATTGTGAATACACAATAACCGTAGTAGATACAAAGAAGGGAGGAAAGAAAACATTATTATTATAAAAGCATTATGCAACTTAATAGGCCAAGTGTTAAGCTTAATAAACCAAGTGTTCTAAATACTCTATCTCACTTAATTTCATCACAGCTCCATTAGGTAAGTGGTAGTATTTACATCTTTCAAACATGAGGAAACAAATTAATGTAAGATGATCTTCCCAGAGGATTATGCTATCAATTACAGTCTTGTGTCTAATCCACTAATGCCAAATCCACTATCTCCCTTTTTCACACAATTCTGACTATACAGTTGCAACACTGTTGCAGACTAAACTATCTGGATTTCCTGAGTGTCCGGAGATAATCTTTCTCATGACATTCTTGCCAATCAGGGCTAGGCTACCTGGGGCAGTAACAGTGAAGGTAAAAGTAGACACAGGATTTGATCTGGATACCCTGCGACCTGGCACAGATTTCTGGGATGATGCTGAAGTGCTCATATCTTACTTCTGTCTCGTACATCACATTCAGTGACAACTTGCAATGGCAAATCAATGATGCATTGATCTGATTTTCACTGCCTTGGAACCAGGCATGCCACCATTTCATCAGTCTAATTTAAAAAAATAAATTCCTGTTCCTTGTCCAAGGTGGCTCATTTTAAAGGATGATATTTAAAATGAGAGCCATTCCAGATCTTAAATTATGACACACATCAAAACCATGTCATGTGAGAAATAGTAAAAGGAAATTGAAAAAAAAGTAACTTGGGGCTGCAGGATAGGCGCTCTTCGGTAACTCAAGGGTTTTGTGTAGAAAAGGGTGCATTTCTTAGAACAGAATTACTACATACCAGTTTCACAGAGGCAGGACTGAATAGATCACAAAAGAACTTTCAGAGCATTGTGTTTTCCATCCCGAAGCAAGCCAGTCCTGGGCGTTGAGTGTGTCCTGATGACTAGACAGTGTCCTGGCCGTTATGGTAGTCAGTAGGGGACTGAGCTAGGCAATTTCTGAAGTCCCCTCCAGCACTAAGAACTCATGACTTATGTTAGCTCTCATGTAAATATTGCATTATAGACACTAGAGAACACCACTGAGATATTAGTGCAATGGACTTCAAGGAAATTCTCAGATGTCATCACTGTGCTGGGAGAGGAGAGCCCTGCATCATCACACAGGTAACAGGCTGGCCTTTCGATGCCTGCTTGTTGTAAGTACAGAGATGCTATGTTCTTAAGTGATAAGATTTTTCCCCACAGTGCAGTCCAGATTTGGATGTAAAGTGTTTTCTATAAGGACTCCTAAACAACTAATCTTATTGTGAAATAGCAAAAAGTGGAAACAGAAGTGACTTGCGTTTCTCACAGTATGTTCATCCATTCAATATGTAATTATTGAGTACCTAAAATTTATACAAGATTAAGTTTGATGGTAAGGGGAGTTAAAACTATAAACAAGGAAGAATGGTTGTCCTTGAACTCCCAAATAACTATGATTGTTATCTTTTTTTTTTTTTTGTCTTTTTGAGACAGGGTCTTGCTATGCAGTTCAGGCTGGCCTTGAGCTCACTTTGTAGCCCAGGCTGGTCTCTAACTTGCAACAATCCTCCTGCCTCAGCCTCCCCAGTGCTGGGATTACAGGCATGTGCCACCACACCCAGCTTGATTGTTATCTTTTATTAGGCTTCTCTCAGTATGGACTAGTCATTACGATAGCTATCTTATTTTACTATGTCACTTACATTCACAAAAGCCCTTTGAAGTGATTACAATTATTATTCCTATTTTTCAAATAATGAAATTGTAATGCAGAGATATTATGTATTGCCTAGGATCATGGAACCACAGATGGAATTATTCAGACCACATCATTCTAATTTCAAAGTTCACACTGATACACTGCTACTCCTCTACGTTATAGTAACGTATGCGATATGCTAAGTGACACTAGAAATAATCCAAAACATCATCGAAGTTCAGAAAAGGAAAAGCAAATGAATGAAGTAGATATCAGTTGTTGGGCATAAGAGTGCTCATAATTTTTGTAACAACTCTAAACACACTTGTCCTCGTGCTTATGACATTGAGGTGGGTGTTCTGGCTTGTGTCTAGGTGTCCTTCCCAAAGCCTCATGCAATCATAGGTGGGGCTTCTTCAGAGGTGGCTGAATCTAGAGTGTGTGATTGATTCATGGTGCAATGCTAGGATTAAGGGTGGGTGATTATTAAATCAGTCCATGGATTGGTTTGGTACCACCATAATCCTGATAGACTGGATACAATAGAAGGGACAGAAAGAGGCTTATCTTGCCCCTTGCTTGCTTTGTTCTCTTCAGCCCACCATGAACTGTTGCCCCTCACCATGCCACCCTGCCTTGGAGCCAGCTGATTATGGACTGAAACCTCCACAACTGTGAACCAAAATAAACTTTTCATCCTTTAAATTTGGGTGTTGGGTATTTTGTCTCAGCTGAGAGAAAAGTAATTGAGACAGTGAGTTTATGTGAATGGTTTTTACTGGAAGTGATGATTCTGGATAGAAATTTCTCTTCAAATATTATATGGAGTAGCAGGAAATATTTAAATTTGGCAGGCTGAAACAATGTTACATGCCCCCCTTCCCACTTTCTTAAATATGAGTTGGTTGGGGGAAAAAAGGTTGAATGGATGTCCTTTGCAAGTTATGTCTGCTCATGAAAAGGTTTTCACGGAAGCTAGGTGGCTTTTCCCATATTTAATATATTAGATCCTTAGAAGAACAGAGTAAAGTATAGAAAAGAGGACTGGACTGGTCTTGCATATTCATGCCCAAACTTAGAGGAAGGGTTCTGGGATCTCTAACAGTTTTTGATCATGTTTTCCCACACATTCAGCAAACGGGAGAAAGCCTATGATTAAACACCTGTCTCCTTCAAGTCCTATACTTCTCCCAATTGGATAAGGTGACAGCAACCAGAAATAGGAAGGCGTTTTCCTGTACTCTCCCAGCATCACCAGGCCCAGGCCTATGTAAAAATTTCTCTCTCTCTCTCTCCTTTTCCTATCACATCATGTGTTTCTGAGTATTGCATCCATATATCACTGATTTAATACCTCATGAGACACTGTAATACATAAATTAAATATATAAATATATGAATGAATGAAAGAATGACTGGCTTCCTTCCCTCATTTGAACAGCTCCTAGCCCCAGGAATTCCTTGACACTTTCTTGTGAGTTTACTGACAAAATTTAATTTTCATTTCAGTCCTTTCTGAAAATAGTTCCCAAATTCCACCTACTTCTTCTTGCATTTTTATTTTATAGTCTCCAGAATGATTTGGGTCAACTCTTGTCAACTAGAAATTGGGTTGTAGACATTTATGTGAAAACACTTTGTAAGAGTGGACCAAAAAGAAAGAAAGGAAGAAAATGAAGGAAGGGAGAAAGAAAGAAAGAAAGAAAAAAAGAAACAAACAAACAAAAGGAGAGAGAGAAAGAAAGAAAGGAAGGAACTGGTCCTGGTTTTTCTTATTTCTAACTCCAGCCCTCATTAGTAAAACTAGATTCATGAATCATCGTGTAAATACATCACCTGTGTCAGTTAAGCTTGATTGGGTTGACTTGATTGCCTTGGGATCCGCCACACCGATCTGTGGAGCAATGTCTGGGTGGGCATGGAGGAGTGACCTTGGGCGCTGTCTGGGCCCTCGTCCCTTTCTGTCCAGCACTGTTCTGCTCAGTTTCCTGGTTGCCACAAACAAAGCAGCTTTGCTTCACTGTGCTCTTCTGCCAGACGTATACTGAATCCCCCGAAACCTCTCCTCCTTTAAGTTGTGGGTGTCCTGGTGGTGGGAAACCTGACTAACACATCACCACAGGTGGTACACCACCAGTCTGAGTCTTCCTTCTCTTCTAGAAATCACTCAAGGTACAGCTGTCAACTCAATGAACTGGGAAAATCAGTCGGTGTTGATGGAATTCGTCTTCCTGGCCTACCCTTCCTGCCCAGAGCTGCGTATCCTGTCCTTCTTTGGCATCAGCCTGGTTTATGCATTTGTCGTCACTGGCAATGTCCTCATCGTGGTGTCCATCTGGACTGAAGCCCGCCTGCACACACCCATGTACTATCTTCTGGGCAGCCTCTCCGGGATAGAGATCTGCTACACAGCAGTGGTGGTGCCCCACATCCTGGCCAACACCCTGCACTCAGAGAAGAACATCTCCCTTCCAGGCTGCGCCACTCAGATGGTTTTCTTCATTGGACTTGGCAGTGCTGACTGCTTCCTCTTGGCTGCCATGGCCTACGACCGGTATGTTGCCATTTGTCACCCCTTACAGTACCCTCTTATCATGACATTGACTCTCTGTGTCCGCCTGGTGGTGGCATCTGGCATCCTTGGCTTTTTCCTGTCTTTACAGCTGGTGGCCTTCATCTTCTCTCTGCCATTCTGCCATGCCCAGGGTATTGAACACTTCTTTTGTGACGTGCCACCCGTCATGCAGCTTGTGTGTGCCAGTGGCCACATCCATGAGTGGTCAGTGCTGGTGGCAGCCACACTGGCCATCACTGTGCCTTTCTTCCTCATCACCACCTCCTACGCCTTCATAGTGGCCACAGTGCTCAGGGTTCACTCAGCAGCCGGGCGCTGCAGGGCCTTCTCCACCTGCTCCTCCCATCTCTCCATGGTGCTGCTGCAGTACGGTTGCTGCGCCTTCATGTACCTGCGCCCCAGCTACAGCCACCATGCTGAGCAAGATCAGTTCATCTCCCTCGTGTACTCACTGGGAACCCCACTGCTCAACCCCCTCATCTACACGCTGAGGAACAGTGAGATGAAGGGGGCCATACGGAAAGTTCTCACCAGGAGTTGCCTCTCCCACAACTGGGCAGGCCACCACCTTGCAGACTTGGGTTTGGTGACAGCCAACGCACATCCCCGTGCAGCTAGGGATTTTCTCAGCTGATGTTCAAATGCATCTTTAGAAAACAGCTTAAGTTATAAAACACTGTTTATGTATGTGCACCAAAGACCTTTAAATGCTTCTAACATTTCCACCCAGTACCTTCTCTCCTAGGAAAGAAATATAGAAGTAAATGAGCATGAAGTAATACAAAATGGCAAGTATAAGACTCTATGCAGCTATCAGTTGGAAATAAACAGCTTGATGAATAGGTATTAACTTTTTGGAAAACGTAACAAAGGGATTATCTGCCGCGGCTGTGGGTAAGGGCGCAAGCAGTTCCATGCTAGCAATAGCAGGAAGCCGTGGTCAGTCTTATACCTTAAAGGAAAGAAGTGACATAGACTTATCAGATGCTGCGGAGAGCTGGCCACACAGGGGCAACCAATGGGAAGGACTGTGGCTTTAGGGGAGAAAGCAGCTGCTGACAAAACTGAGACCGCGAAGAGACCGAGCCACCGCCTCCTCCCAACTGTCCACATCTTACCTCGTCTCCCATTGGCCAAACCCTCCTGAAGCAAGAGCACCAGGGACACTGGTGACTCTGTCCATGGCAGTCATCCTTTTAGGGGACAGGGTAGGGCACAGAAGGACCTCAAGAGTTAGGGATCAACAGAGAACAACCAGAACAAAGTTGTTTATTATATTATTAAGGTAAGAATGAAAATATAGTAGCGATCCGATTGCCTCATAATGAAGTATTAGTTGAGTAATTTCTGTACAAAGGATTGTGTGGAAGGATTCAGCATTAAATTTGTGCTTTCAAGTACTAGTTATTAGTAATGGTTAATATTAGTTAAGTGCTTACTGTGTGCCAGAAATATATATATATATATATATATATATATCACTGGTATAATATACAAGTACAGGAACATACGTTCTCTATCAATCTTCAAGAAGCCCATGTTTTTTTTATACAAAGAAAAGAACTTCTTGGAGGAATGATCCAGAGAATGGAGCCAATATCTTCTGGTAACTGTGAATTAGGAAATCAGTCCTAGAAAGCACACTTGGGCTGTGATAAAGGACCTTTCTGACTACCGGAGCAGTAGACACGGCCAACATGTCCAGCTGGATTCACAGCCCACCTGTGGGCTGGTAGCTGCGAGGGCCTCGTATCCTCCTCTTTGGCATGGACTGTCCACTGTGGTCTACAGAAGGAGCTGATGCTAATTATAAGCTGCTGGATTTTGAGCCTGGATGATAAGTTTTATCATTAATATTTGTTTGATGCCACAATATATGGTTTATTGTAATGTCCCATGTGTTTTGAAAAAAAATGTATATTCTGTAGATGTTGAAGGAAGTGAGGTTAACTAATAGTATGCTTTTATTTATTTATTTATTTTTTTTTTTTGTGGGCACAGGGGGTCAACCTCAGGACCTCGCACGCCAGCAGGCGCCCGTGCCACTGAGCGATATCACCGGCCCCTTTTTTGTATGTGGGATCCGGGAGTCGAACTCGGGCCCTCGTGCTTGCCAGGCAAGCGCTTACGCCGCTGAGCCATCTCACCGGCCCAATAGTATGCTTTTAGTCTCTGATATTTTTGCATATTTTTGTCTACTTGTACTACCAATTACTGATGGAAGTGGACTAAAATCCACAACGATGATTATGAATTTTTCCATATCTCTTTCTTGTTGATGACTTTTTGTTTTCTGTGCTCTGAAGCTATGCTGTTAGATATACACATGTTTAGCATTGTTACGTCTCACTGGTAAATTAACCATTTTGCTATTAACACTCTTTATTGCTGGAAATATCCCTGGTTTTCAGTTTTACTTTGGCTGATGTTAATATTCATATTTTTTCTATAAGTATTTGCATGTTATTTACTGTTTTTCCTGTGATTTCTGCGCACACACACACACACACACACACACACAATGTGGGTCTTGCACAAAAGCGTATAACCCACCCTTTTTCTTTTTAATTAAGTATGATTGGGATGTAGACATACTATCTTTCCATGTGTTTTTTACATTAACCCATTTTTTCCTTTTTGATTCCTCTCTTCCAACTTCTTTTTGGATTTTTAGAGCATTGTTATCTGCTCTACTGGTTTTCTAGCTATATGTTTTGAATTATATTTCTTTTCACAGCCTATTAGGAATTATTATGATGCTACAACAGCAAATACGCTGTGAACTTTCAAAACCATAATTCTGTTTATAGCTCTTCCATATTTATGTACTTATTGTACCATATTTTATGTATAAATTCCATTGTAGATTTTTATTTTAAACAGCTAATAGTTTTTAAAAAACTTAAAGGTAATCTTTTATCGTTTTTCATTTTAGTTTAAAAATATTTTTACTGGATATAGAATTCTAGAAATGCTTTAAAAATCTTTTAAAAATTGCCATTCCATTGTCTACTGGTTTCTGATGAGAAATCGCTTGTCTTCTTGTGATTTTTTTCCCCACATGAATATAAAACATTTTGTCTCCATCTTTACATTCCAACCATATCACGAGGATGAACCTAAATAAGGAGGAGGTTTATTATATTTAGTAAAACCTCACAAATACATGGTATGTTTATCTATACCAATATCCTCAAACTCTCAATCCATTACAGCATCAACTCAAGTCCAAAATCTCATCTAAATATCAGTTCAAACTCCTAAACTTCATCATATAAATCACGTAAATCAAGATTGATCTGAAACTTTGGGTATGAACTGTTCTGGGACAGGATTACAGTCCATATTTGGACCTGAAAATCTATAAAATAAGGTATCTGCTCCCAAAATACAATAGTGGGACAGATATAGGTAATTTTTACAGACATCTATACTCCAAAAAAGAAAAAATGCACCCAAGGAAATTTGAAATCAAACAAGGCAAACTCCCTTAGTTTCCAAGACCTGAGAATAATCTCTGGAGGGCATAGCTCTACCCCTGGGCTGTCAGGTTGGCCTACGGCCCAGGATTCCACATCCAGGGGTCCCTGTCTAGGCCCTGGCTGTGTCTCCATGGTCATACTTGCTTTTTTTTTTTTTTTTTTTTTCCTTCATGCAGGGTAGCATGTTTTTTCACCTGCATAGTTTTATCAGGCTTTTTCCTGTTTGGAAAATTTGGGGAGTCTGATAGTTCCTTTCATTTCTGTCTCTTTCAGTATAAGCAGTTTCTGCTGATATTATTTTCTCAAAAGCCTTATGGGTTTCCCATGTAAGTCATAGGGATTTACCCCATTAGACTGGAGGGTCCTCCACAAATCATTCCTAAATCATCTCATCTCTGTGTCTGGCTTCTGCTGAGATGGTTGAGGGGCTCTGTGAGTCACACAGCCCTCTGTGTGGATGAATACCCTCATAGTTTTATTTTTCCCAAAGCACTAGCAAAGTATGGTCCAGCCACATCTTTGGCTTTTTCTCTTGAGCACACCTTCTTGACAGTGCATCTCCTGAGTTTAGCATCTTTTGCAATCTGAGTAAGCTAGGAATTTCCCAAGTTTTCAAGTCTTAATTCCTTTTGGCCTAACAGTTCTTCCCAGAATCTAAAACATGGAAGTCCTCAGAAATCTAGGAGGAGCAGGAGGAGGCAGAGGAGACTCGTGATGGGGTGGTGACATTGACGACTGAGATGATTGATGATGATGGTGGTGATGGGGATGATCAGGGTGGTGACAGAATGCTGGCAGTCATGCCAACTATTGATGATAATGAAAATGATGATAACTACAGAGATGCAGTAGTAGTGGTGGTCATAGTAATGACGACAATGTTGGTGATAGCTAATCCCTACTGATAGTTTACATGGTTTGATTGATTTGTATTATTAGCAAAATTTTAGGATGGTGATACAATTACTGCTTCAATTTATAGATCAGGAAACTGATACACAGGAGCTTAAAGGTTGAATTATCTAAGGTAACAAAACTAGCAAGAGAAGAGGCAGGGATCAAACCCAGGCAGCACGGCACCCATGCCCTGCACCTAATAATGTCTGTCTTACCATGGCCTCCATTGCGCTTCATAGAACAGCAAGGAGACTGTATGGCTTGAGGCTCCAAGTGAAGGGGAGAAGGAGGCGAAGTCAGAAGTTACACAAAGCAAGGATGCTGAGGGACTTATAGGCCATACAAATGACTTTGATTTTATTCTAAGCATGATGCAAAACCCCTGAAGGATTTGAGCAGAAGAGTATCACCATCAGGCTTGCATTTTAAATGAATAACTCTTTCTGCAGAGAAGAAGATGAGGCATTTTATAGAAGTGCTTCAGGACTCTTTTAAGCATCTATTGTAGCAATGTAGGCAAGTAATCATATTTTTGATGTATTTTAAATGTAAGGCAAATAAAATTTCATGCAGACTCTATTTGGGGTAGAAGTTCAGAGAAGTGGCAAGGATGACTCCACATTTTTTTTTCCTAATGAAGTGGAATAATGAGAGCCATTTACTAAAAAAAATCATGTAAGACAATGAAATATGGTGGAGAAAATTAAGAATTAGGTTTTGGATATGTTTCATTGAAATATCTTCTGGCTATCTAGAATAAACCAGGATTTCAGGGAAAAAGGTTATGGTTGCAGACATGAATTTATAAATCACCAGTGTATAGATGGCATCTAAGCTTTCTCTCAGACAGTTAATAAAATAGTACTGTATTTGGGATTCCTGCTAAATGAGTAGATTTTAGTTGCTCTTACCACCAAAAGGGGGATGGGTGACTATGTGAGATGATGAGCATGTTAATTTGCTTGATGATAGCACACATTTTATTATTTATATGTTTACCATAACACTAGGTTGTATACCTTATTTAAAAAAAAAACACTGCAAAAAACCACAAACTTGCTTCTCATTTTCATTTCTTTTTCTCCTTACCTGGATTCTCATTTTTATCCTAACATTCAAATTTTGATGTGCCTCAGGGCTCCTTGGTCCTTTTTTCTTTCTGTTTTTACAGACACCTTAAAGAAATCTCATTTGATTCCAACAATGATTCACTTTTGATTTTAAAGATAGTCAAGATCAAAAGTGCCTGACAGATCCATCAGTGGAAAAATACTGTAACGAAGATGGCACAGTAGAAGCCGGCAGCACATCAGCTTCGCTGGGGCCAGGAATTGAGACAACTGGAAGACAACTACTTAGCAAGGAGAAAGAGAGAAATCTCTCCAGAAATTGCTGATAGGAATGCTAAAATTCATGGAGAAAGAGAAGACAGTGGAGACAGAAGAATGAAGCAGGCTGGAGCACTAAGCCTGGCTCTCGGAGAGAGGATCCTGAATCCAAATGCACAATGTAAGCCCGGAAAGGGCGTCAGCCCCAGTGATAAAAAGACTAAGGCATTTCCCCAGGAGAAACCCACATTCATTATAAGCTGCAAGTACACTGTGGGGTTTTACTCTGAAGGTGGCTCCTGCATGGCAGGTTCGCTTTGGAGAAGAAATTTCCAGCACCCTCCATATTGAAGAGTGATATAATCAAGAGCCGCTTTGAGAAAGGGTTTATGATTTAAGACTAGGCTACTCCAGTGTATTAATCACTTTCCCATCAATGGAGCAAACACCCAGTACCCACAGTTTAAAGGAGGAGAGGTTTATTTTGGCTCATGGTTTTCAGAGGATTCAGTCCGTGATTGCTTAGCTCTTAGGCAGAAATAGCACGGCAGAAGGGCATGGCAGAGGAGAGCCGCTCACGTCATGGTGCCAGAAAGCAGTTAGAGAAAGGTGAAGCTGGGGATAAAAATATACCCTTCCTGATCACAACACCAGGACTCCCGCCCCAAATGGCACCATCTCCGAAAACACATGGAGATTGAATAACTCACTTTTTTTTTTTAAATGTGGGTACCGGGAGTCAAACTCAGGACCTCGCGCTTGCCAGGCAGGCGCTTGTGCCGCTGAGCCATATCACCGGCCCAGAATAATTCACTTTTGAATGTTCAGTAGATGATTGGAAAAATTTAAAGGAAATTTAAAAATCCCTAAAATCAAATGAAAGACAGAAGTACCACACACCAGAATTTCTGAGATATAGCAAAGGCAGTTCTAAGAGGGAAGTTTATAGCTATAAGTTCTATATAAAAAAAATCAGGGAGATTGCAAATAAATACTCTAATGATGCTTTTCAAGGTCTTAGAAAAATGAGATCAAATCTAAACAATATTCAAGAGGAGGAAAGAAGTAATAAAGATCAGAACTGAAATTAATGAGATAGAGAGTAGAACAGCACACAGGATTAATGAAACAAAGAGTTGGTTCTTTTTAAATAAGATTTAAAAACCTTTAGCCAAACCAAAGAAGTAAAGAGAGGAAAGACCTAAATGAGTATAACTAGAGTTGAAAACAGGCGTCCATGAAATGTAGAGTATTATCAGGGAGTACTTAAAAAATTCTAATAAATTAGAGAATCTAGAAGAAATTGATAAATTTCTAGACAAATACAATCTGCCAATACTCAACCAAGAAGATATAAAAGCTTAAACATATCAATAGCAGGCAATGAGACTGAAACAATAGTTAAATGTTTCTCAACAAAGAAAAGCCCAGGACCAGAGAGATTAACAGGTGAATTTTACAAGGCCTTTAATGAGAACTAACACCTGTGTTCCTAAAACTATTCCATGAAATAAAATGGTTCCAAATTCACACTGTGCAGGGCCAACATCACCCTTATAGCAAAATTGGATAAACACAAAACAACAATAACAAACACTGTAGACCGACACTCTGGAAGAATATAGATGCAAAAATACCTAATAAAATACTCACAAACCAAATTAACAACACATTAAGAAGATCATACACCATTATCAAGTTCATTGCCTTCCAGTGATTCAAGGATGGTTCATCAAACACAAATCAATAAATATGACACGCCACAAAAATATGATTCAGGATAAAAATCACACAGTCACAACAAAATTCAGTATCACATCATGATAAAAGAAATTAGGGGCCAGTGATATAGCTCAGCGGCATAAGTGCCTGCCTGGCAGGCGTGAGGTCCTGAGTTTGACTCCTGGTACCCATATAAAAAAAAAAGAAATTAGATATTGAAGGATCATTCCTTAATATAGTAGAGGCCATATATGATAAACCCATAGTCAACATTATTCTCAATGGGGAAAAACTGAGAACATTTCTTCTAAAATTAGGAGCAAGGCAAAAACATCCACCTTCACCATCCTTTTACAACACAGTTCTTGAACTTTTAGCTAGAGCAATTAGACAAGAGAAAAATAAATGAAATATAAGTAGGAAAGGGAGAGATCAAATTAACCATGTTTGCAGATGACAATATAATATTAAGAACATCCCAACATCTCTACTAGAAGACTTTTAAAGTCGTAAATGAATTCAGCAATGTAGCCATATATAAAATCAACATTAGGATATAAATAACTTCACTATACACCCATAATGGACTTCTGGAGAAATAAATAAGGAAAACAATTCCATTCACAATAACATAAAAAAATAAAATATGTAGGGATCATGCTAGCCAAGGGAATGAAAGATTTCTACAAACATAAGTTTAAAACACTAAAAAGAAAAGAAATTAAAGAAGATACCAGAAGATGGAAAAAGTATAAGTGGAAATGGTATATGAAAAAATATTCAACATCTTTATTCACTAGATAAACACAAATGAAATTGACACTGAGCTTCCTTCTCACGCCCGTCAGAGGGCTGCCATCAGGAATATGAAAAACAGTAAATGCTGGATCTGGGGAAAAGGGAATTCTTCTACAGTGCTGGTGAGAATGTAGCGTACAACCACCACGGAAATCAGTATGAGGTTTCCCTAAAAAACTAAGACTAGAACTGCCATCTGATCCAGCTACACCACTTTGTGGTACACACACAAACAATTAATTGAGCATTTGGTAGATAACTGCAAACCCACGTTTACTGTGCCTCAATTACATTAGCCAAGGTATGAAAGCAGCCCAAATGCCCTTCAACAGGTGGACAGGTGGCAAGCATGTGGGATACATGCACAGTGGGGTACTATTCAGCCATAAGAATGGAAACACGCCTGTCATTTGAGGAACATGAGTGGCTCTGGAGACTGTCATGTTGAGCAAATTAAGCCAGACTGAGAAAGAGAAATACCTCATATTTTTGTTAATAGTTGGAATCTAAGAAAGGTAAGAAGAAAGTAGGAGGGAGACTATTATCAGACAAGGGGTAGAGAATAAGATGGAAAGGCAGGGGGTGGACCCAAGGTATCTTGGCCCACAGGGGCACATCTGAAAGTCTTGCTGTGGCTTCAGTTGTCTCACCTCATGACACTTTCCCTGCCCTGGCACAAGCTGACCACCATCGCTCAGATCTCAGCTGACCTGCTGCCTGGGAGAGACCCTCCCTGAACCCCTGACCTGCGGGACCCGCACCATCCTCGCTGTCACAGCTTCCTCTCCCTCCCTCCCTCCAAGCCCCTCCCCCATCCTACCTTCCGTCGGAGCATTCACCACTACAACTGCACTATCGAGTATTCTTATTCCTGTTTATTGCTTATTTTCTGTTTCCCTCCCTCTACCAGAGGAAAAAAAAAATCTCTACTTTATACATTTAGAGTACAGGACTTGAGAAAAGTGCCTGCTTATATGAGGAATTCAATAAATATTTGTCACGTGTTGAATGAAGATGTATCGCTAGCAATGGACATGAGAAAGGCACAGCTAAGGGGAACAGTGAGGGGAAAGTACACGATTTTAGATTAATGAGGGGTACTGGGAAGGGAAGAGAAAGAAACGAAGGAACAAACAAAGATGTAGTTAGCCTAAGGCTCGGGGTACAGTTACCACTGTGGAAAGGAAGGAGAACAAGTTTTAAGGATCAGGAAGAAAACGTAATCAAGAAACAAATGAGTAGGATAAAGGAAACGAAGCCAAAGGTCTGAAACAAAGATGAAAGAAAGTCCTTCACAAATTTTTGATTCTTAAGATGTTCCCAGCACTGTGGAACTAGAAGGCCCCCAAGTGTGTGTCTGCCAACACCTCCTGCCACAGAGGAGGAAGCCACGCAGAGCTTTCACACAGTGGCCCTGTGAGGTCAGGGCCACTACACAGCACAGCACAGAACAGCTGTGACTGGACCCCAGGCGTCCAGCTGCCCTGGCTGGGGTGGGGGTCACGGGCCGCAGGGCTGCACGAGCTCCGGCTGGACACAAGGCCAGCCTGCAGCAGTGCTTGCGGGGAGTCTGTCTGGGTGAGATACTGGGGCGTCCCTGTTGGGCCCAGGAAAGGAACGAGGACACCCGCCTGGACTCCCCAGGGAGCCGCTGCCTGTGGTGACCATGCAGCAGAGCACAGTGGCCCCTCGAGCCTTCGCTAAAGACTCTGGAATTCCTTTTCAAATATTTTCTCTAGTTGGGTTCAGTCAAAGGGGAACCACCGGGAAAATCCTGCTCCTGGGACCCATTATTTTAAAGAGATTTCATACAGGACAGTGAATAATCCGACGAGATCAGGCGAGGCTGGACTCTGAGTAAATGTGCCAGGATCTGTTTTTACTGTTGAGGAGGACACAGGTCCTCCCCGGCAGAGCTTGGATTATTCTGTAGTGTCACTGTCCTAAGGGTGTCCTCCCGCATCTCCTCCCAGTCACCGTTCTAAGAAGTCTCTCTCCTGAGTGTCCGTGCACAGAGGACCTCCCTGTGTTGTCTGGGTGTCGTGAAGGTAATGCGCACTGTCTGTCTGTCCATGCAGGAGGCACTCACAGCTTGAAGCTCGTGGCCCTGACTGCGTTTGGGAAGAAGGTGGTTGGGTCTCTTTGGGATGGGCGCTCCCTCCACGTGGCCGGAGCTCTCAGCTTCTCAGCAGAAAAGGCCGTGTGCTCCTTGGTAAATGTCCTTGGGTGGCCAAGGGAATGAAGCCACTGTCAAAGAGGGGAGGGAGACTCCATTTCTGTGATTGATTCAATTTCGATTTTCTTTGTAAGAATAATAAACAAAAACACGAAGTTCTACCTTGCTTTCTATTTGGAGGAGAATAGTCAGAGAGATGAATATTGGATTGTGTAGAAGAAATTCATTAAGAAGGTAGGTATTACTATCCACTTTGACAGAAAAGGGAGCGCTGATAAAGTGTTTAATCGCCCAGCATCACCTATCTAATAAGTGTCAATCCAGGATGAAATTCTTGTCTTCTGGTTTTCTTTCAATGTTCTCTCCCTTGTACCATGAAGGTTTTTTCAAGTATCATCATTAATCCATAAGCATTTTAATGATTTTATATGAAAACAATGTATCATACATGAAAATTTTTGATGCAAAATTAAGCTGGTTGCTTTACATGGAGGACTGGAAAACATTATTTGGCTCATTGATGTTATTAATCTTTGGGGGAAAAACATGAAATTATTTCAAATTACCTCAGAAATTTTCATTTCTTGGACACGATGAAGTTTTCCTGTTCTAGGGAACATGGTTTAGGAGTTAGTCCCTCAGAAGATATTTAAATTCTTTACTTATGTGTTGTGTTCTTTTACGAAGCCGGTTGCCAAATGTGTCTTTTAATTTTCTTAAATCCATTACGTAGCTGAGCCCAAGACTGAGTTAATGGCACATTCTCGAACAATGGTTGCCTGCTTCATTAACCGACCGATCAGCACATGAGCCTTACAGTTGAGGTAGGAGGAGGGTTCCGGGTAGATGTTTCAATAGCGCTTCTATTTGACACTGGAGTTGGGGAAAGGTGAGAATCAGGGCCGGATGACGCCTGGCCAGAGCTCTGAAGAAGGAGTAGGACGGAGCATGGGTGTTTGCAGACCAAAGCGTCCAAGGCAGAAGGGGTGGATGATGCAAAATCCCCAGAGCAAGAGACCACAGCAAGGGACTGAAAGTGACCAGCAGAGCTGGGGCAGAGACTGTGAAGGGAAATGAGAAAAATGCACTGCAAGTCCGGCAGCACACTTCATGCACCTCCCCGATCATCCCACAGCAAGTCTGCAGCGTAGCCTTACTCTGCCCTTTTGAAATAACAACCTGAATCACGGAGATTCACAGCTTTCTCCAGAATCTAAAGCCAGTACCTGGCCGATCCAGCACCAACAGTCTACTTGAGACATCAGATGTCTCCTAAAAATGTAATTAAGTTACAAAGTAGTCATGGGAATTAAGGTAAATAATTGTTGTAGGATAAGTTTTGAGTTCATAAATTATTCCAGAAAGAGGCTGCATCCCTCATCTGTGGGCTTGGGATCATACACAGTTTGGCTTTGGTTTAGGCATACTACCAGAGTCATGTCAATGCATCCTTTCTGAAAGGGAAACACTGATTTATATACATGAATTCTGATTTGTATGGTTCTTTTTTCTAAGGGATAACCTCATCTTGATATAGATGTGCAATTTTTCCATGCCATCACCCTTCCGTGACTTGTCCTGGCAGATCGGAGACTCTCGATACCGTATCTCGCATGGTCCACGGAGAGGTACGTTACGCCTCAGGTGTCTACACTTTTCCCATGTGGATGCAACATTGCACATGTGATGTTCATGTCTACACAAAACAGAATCAGTTCTGTATATTTTCCTGAGTCAAAATCTTCCTTATTTGTTGTTGACAGTATACAACAGTTACAGTTCTTTTACTGGAGTCTCTCTTCCATTTTGTTTTGTTCTCTTTCTTTTCCCTTTTAGTCTTTTTCTTATGATTCAAATTTAGCAGAGCCACTGCAATGCCTGAGAGTGTGTCGCTCTAGATTAAGCATCCCAGGGCAGTGACCGTCAGAGAGAAGAGGCAGAGGGGCAGCTACGTGCATGAGACCCTTGTGTGTCTCAGGAATATTATACACTTGAAATAGTTAATCTTTATACATTCTTTATAAACTCCACATTCATGTCCCCAGTTGTATTAGTGAATCGGATAACACCAAGTAATGTGGTCAATGTGAAAATTAAATTAATGAATTAGGAATCTGGGATTCAAACCCAGATCTTACTACAAAATCACTGTCCTCAGCACTCTACTTCCTTTCCTTCCTAACACTGTTGAACTACCAAGCAATAAGGGAGTTTTCCAAGTCATTATAGAAGTGCAAACTTGTGTACGGTTATTGTAAAATTTATAAATACAGAAAACATAAGCTATACACAGGAAGATCCACAATCCCACAAAACCAGAAATACCTGTTGTTCATATCTTGAGATATGTTCTTTAATTTCTATGACTAGATATAATAATAATAATTATAATAATTATTATTATTTTTGTGGGTACCGGGGGTTGAACTCAGGACCTCGTGCACAGTAGGCGCCGTGCTGCTGAGCGATATCAATGGCCCCTTTTTTGTATGTGGGTTCCAGGAGTTGAACTCGGGCCCTCGCACTTGCCAGGCAGGCTCTTATGCTGCTGAGCCATCTCACTGGCCCAACTAGATATTATTTTAGAAATGGAGTGACGATACAATGCTGCTCTGTGATGTACTTTTTCATGAGCCATCCCAATCTATTAGTTTTTTACAATGTCATTGAAAAAATATTTCATAGTGTTCTGTTACCTGGAGAGACTACAAGTAATGAGCATCGTCCTATTGTTGCTTTTTAGGTGGATACAATTTTAACCATTACACTGAAAACTGTGAGTAATATTCCCATCAACAATTTTATGCACATATTCAGTTTATAAGAATACATTCCTGAGAGCAACATTGGTGAATCAAATGGTATGCATTTCTTCAAGTCTTTCATTACCTGTTACCAAATTGCACTCTGCAAAATGTTATAGCAAGTTATTCGTCCACTAGGGTATTTGGGGATATTTCTCTCTTTGCAACTTTAAGAACACGAAAATTTTCTTTTTCACACTAATGAAAGTTCATAACCCCAAACTGGTATCTCACTTTGATTTAATTTTATATTTATTTGAATAGTAACAAAATGGGGTTTTATACATTTGTTTGATTTCACATATTTCGGTTTTGATTGTTCAAGATTTATTTTTCTGATGATAGCCTGACTTTTTGCTGAATTGTAAAAGTTCACTTGCTATTACATTTGCTTATTGTGATTTTATTTTGGGTTTTTATTCTGCTAAATTACCAATATTTTTATAGACTCTGCCCTTTGATCATTTGGTTATAAATGTTTCTGTATGCTGAGATACGAAAAATGTTCTATACTTTTAATTTTATTTCACTGTTTAAAATATTTGAATTCTCAGTGCATCAGAAGTAAATTTTCATATATATGCACTGAGGAATTGACTTTAAAAATTATTATTCCATTGTCCTGGAGCTACTAGCAATTGATCTCAAATAATAAGTGTAGTTAATATACATTGAATTTGTACTCTGTGCTGAGATTTCCCTCATTTCTTCCCCAAAATAACTTATTTAAATCTCACCACCACTTGCAGAGGGAGGTACTTGTGTTTTCTGTTCTGTTTCACAGATAACGAATTAGATGCACATATAGATAGGACAATATAATAATTAATTAAGAAAGAGACTCTAGCACCAGACTGCCTATGTTTAAATTCATGTTCCAACACAGGCTAGCATGGTCTTGGGCAAATTATTTAATCTTTCTGTGCCTTAATTTTGTCCTCTACAAAACTGACACAAGAGCCCCTTGAGAGAGGGCCATTGTGAGTTATTAAATGTAGAATGCATGGAACAACGTCTACAAAAACAGCACAGCGGAACAGTGAGCGGATTAGTGGTCGCTTCTGACCCACCGTGCGGGATCTCTGGCGCTCTTCCAGTCCCGATTTGAGTGAGATGTAGTAGACTCTATCACCTGTAATTCTTTGTGATATACTTTTTTCTCTTGCGATACAAGTTTTGCTCTAGTTTAGCTCTCTTTATTCTTGACATTCTTTTGTCTTTTCACTTGTTTGTTCTTCTGGAACTTTTGATAGGAATTGTAGGGAATCCACGCATACTTTCAGAGTTATTTAACACTGAGATATTGAGCTCGTACACATAGGTGCAGAGCTTAGCATTTTTTCTCCAACAGCCCTTTCTATTTTTTAAAGTTTATTAATTAATTAATTTATTTTTGAGACAGGTTCTCACTATGTAGCCCAGGCTGGCCTTGAACTCATGGTGATCCTCCTGCCTCAGCATCTGGAGAGCTGGGATTACTGGATATAGAAATCTTTCACAAAAATTTATTTTTCATAAAATTTTGTAGATACTTTTCTATCGTCTTTTTGGATTTCTTAATTTACAATAAAATTGAAGTGAAACTCGAACATGCTTAAGTTATGGATAGTTTTCCATCTCAGATGTTTACAAAACTCTGGATTGTCCTAATGCATGTTTCCGTTCTGCTGTTGCATTTTTAGATTCCTTACTGTATTTTTGTATGTCAATAAAATGCAACAGTTTTCAATTTTCATTTGAAATATAGAAAGAAATTTCAAATAAGAGGAAATATAAACAGACTATAAATAAGAAAGGATTGGAAAAAATATGTTTGTCTGATTTTATATATAGTCAAAACAACAGCATGGAAACTGAATTAAAACAATAGCTCGTAGCAGGAACAATTTAGAGAGGAGTGGTAGAGGGGGTACTACGAAGCAGAGAACAGAGGAGCGTGTCCTTACCAGAGCAGCAAGAGCCGCCTCTGCAGACCTGGTGTTGGAGGAGTCACAGCCAATTACACACCTTATCGCTGCACTCATGAACTGAAGCACGGGTACAGTAACCTGCAGGGATAAGGCTCAAAGAGTGGTTACTTGGTTAGGGATAAAGTCTGACAGGAGACACGAAGGACATTTACAGGTTCCTGGAACGGCTTCCTTTACCTTGGTAGTGATTATACTGATGTATTTACTATGCACAAAACAAAAAAGAAGGAGAAAAAGAGCAATGTTACTCTTTAAACACAAGCAATGCCTTAGTGCTTGTCAGTTGGATCGAAAGTGCTAGAACAACAGGACATTTCACCAGGGACGTCCACGGGTCTCCTCCCCAGGGTCACCCGCAGAGGAGCCTCCTGCTCATTCGCGAAGGTGCCCAGGGCTCAGTGCGCCAGACCTTCCACCCTGAACTCGCTCCCAAGCGCTGCGGTTGGAACTGGACACTGAGCAGGAAATGCCAAACGCAAACTCACTTTGAAATCCCTGGTTTCCGTCTGACCGCGCAGCTGCTCAGCCACGAAGCCTCGGTGTCTCTTTCCTCTCCTGGTTTGCAGCAGACATGCCGGCCTGGACCCCCGTGCTCAACCAATCTGGCCCCGCGGAGTTCGTGTTCCGCGCGTTCACGGCCGCCCCCGAGCTGCAGATCCTCCTGTTCCTGCTGCTCCTCCTGCTCTACCTCATGGTCCTGAGTGGCAACGCGGCCATCATCTGGGTGGTGAGCACGCACAGCTCCCTGCGCAGCCCCATGTATTTCTTCCTGCGCACTCTGTCCTCGCTGGAGATCGGCTACACCTCCGCGGTGGTGCCCCTGATGCTTTCCAACGTCTTTGGGGCCCAGAAGCCCATCGCTGTGGCTGGCTGCGGGGCCCAGATGTTCTTCTTTGTCACCCTTGGCAGCACTGACTGCTTCCTCTTGGCCGTCATGGCCTATGACCGCTACGTGGCCATCTGCCACCCGCTGCACTACACCCTGATCATGACGCGAAAGCTGTGCGTGCAGATGGTGGTGGGCTCCGCGGGCCTGGCGGTCCTCCTGTCCCTACCGCTCACTGCCCTGGTCTTCACCCTGCCCTTCTGTGGGCGCCGCAGGGAAATCAACCACTTCCTCTGCGATGTGCCTCCAGTCTTGAGGCTGGCTTGTGCAGACATCCGGGTGCACCAGGCCGTGCTCTACGTCGTGGGCGTCCTGGTGCTGACCGTGCCCTTCCTGCTCATCTGTGTCTCCTATGGGTTTATCACGGTCGCCATCCTGCGCATCCGTTCCTCCGAGGGCCGCCGGCGCGCCTTCTCCACCTGCTCCTCGCACCTCACCGTGGTCCTGCTGCAGTACGGCTGCTGCAGCCTGGTCTACCTGCGGCCGCGCTCCAGCACCTCAGAGGACGAGGACCGCCACATCGCCCTGGTCTACACCTTCGTCAGCCCCTTACTCAACCCCTTGATTTACACGCTGCGGAACGAGGATGTCAAAGCTGCCCTGCGAGGGGCCGTCATCCGTAAAGGTTCCTCAGAATCCAGCTGAAGGTTTTCTTATTTTAATCAGCAATAAGGGACAAACAGAATTATACCATATCTTGCCCCGAAGTTTGCATTTGGCATTTCTTCACTGTGTGTAAGTCTGTGTCCCTTTTTCTGTTTTTAGAAGGCTACCATTGTACTGGATTGTAGATCACCTTATTGCTCTTACATGAACTTCAATACCTCTCTAAAAACTCTACCTCCAAGTACTAGGTGGGTAGGGATTCGGGATAAGTACTTTTTGGGGTGAGGAACAAAACAGCACATGTGTGACACTTAGGGTGGAGTCTCAATTTGCCTGGCTCTGGGATCTGTCCTGGTGGCTGGCGGATCACACTTCTAGGTGTGTCTGGGTGGGCTACAGTGTTATGGCCTTGGGATTTCTATGAATGGGCCCTTACTTGTTCCTCTCCGGCACTGTCCCCTTGCTCTACTTCCTGGTCAGCACGACCCGAGCAGCTTTCTCTGTCCTCCCCCCTGCCATGATGTCCCGGGCTTGGAGCCAGCTGATCATAGATTGAAAGCATAAACAAATTAAGTCTCTCCTTTAAGTTGTGGGTGTTGGGTATTGTGTCTTAGCCACAAGAAAGCTGGAGTACAGAACATTGGTACTCGAGAAGTGGGGTCATTGCCACTTTGCAGGATACTGATATTGAAGGTTGATGGACTAATTAATCTGGCAGAGGAAACTTCAAGACAGCCTAACATTTAGGCTGGTTACTGCTGACTGCTTTCTCTGACTTATAGAGAGAATCAGGGGCAAAAAATAAAGCAGAAATATTTAAATTTTGGCCTAGAAAGAATCACATGTAAAGTTGGGGCCAAAGGAGATAGCTGTGGAAGAGATTAGCACCATTGAAAAGAGCAATGTACTTTGTACAAGGGCAAGAAGAAAGTTACCTTGAAGACATCTCAGAAATTAATGGGCCACAATCATCACAGGATCAAAGGTGCAAAAGTGTAGAACTGTAATTTGAGAGAATTCCTTGGTCCCTTGCCTGAGAAGGGCCACATAGAGATTTGGTTCCCCAGGATTTATTTCACTGTGCTCAGATGTCTAAGTATATAGAAAGCTGCTGCAGCCATGGTCTTAGGGGGCCTGACTAATGTCTATACTGGTAGCAGATCTTGGCATTGTCCATGCGATGCTGGTTTTGTCAGCAGTCAGAATGCAAGAACTGTGGTGACAGAGATGTATCCATCCAGATTTCAAAGGAAAGCCTGGGATGCCAGGCAAGGAGCCCTTGAGAGGGCAATGCATGAAGCTGTGGGAATGAAACGAAAGTGGTAGTGGTGCCCCAGGAAGTTGGAGTTGCCAGTAATGTAGAATATCTTCTGAGGAAAGCTGCAAATTTTGAATGGAGCTAACCCAAGAAAGAGGCCATGTGAGCTGCAACCCGTAAGGTCATAGGCGTGGGACACACAAGTCCTTTTGAATTTACATTTTACCATTGTGTCGTTACTTTCAGACTTGGAGCTACAGCACTTAATGTTTGCCCTGCTGTGTTTTGATCTTGCTTTGGTCTGATTATTTTCTATCCCCCTATTCCTCCATTTTGGAATGAAAGTGTATACCCTGTGCCATTGTACATTGGGATTATGTAACTTGGCTTTGATATTTACGAAGTTCACAGTTAAGAGTTTGCCTTGAGTCTGAGAAGAGACTTTGACTTTGACTTTTGGAAAATGCTGGAACCTTTGAGAGATTACTGCATTTCCAGTTGTATATGGGATAATTGTATTATATTAGTCCAAATTATGAATTTGCTATTGTCTTTATTTCGGTGGCAAGTTGAAGAGGGGTGGGATATGGCAACAGGGTGGAGTTTCACCTTGATTGGCTTTGGGAACCACCTAAGAAATTGGTAGAACACACTTGGAGGTGTGTCTAGGAGGATCATGGAGGTGAGGCCTGGGGACCTGTGTCTGGACCCTCTCCCCTTCTGTTCTGGCACTCTTCGCCTGCTCTGCTTTCTCATAGCCATGAACTAAGCAGCTTTGCTGCACCACTCCCTTCTACCATGATTATTCTGCCACAGAGCGGCGAATCATAGACTGAACTGAAGAGCTATATAAACCTCTTTTCAAGTCGTGAGTGTTTGGTATTGTATCTCAGGGACGAGAAAGCTGCCATACCATAACCACTCACGTGCATGTTCATGCAGCATACCACACTGCAGCAAAAGAAACTCGTGGGGCTTTGGGATGGCCTTAACTTGGCTTTGCATCCTGGTTCAGAGAGTGGCCACCTGTAAGTGCATGGATGTGTTATTAAAGACATTAACACCCACATTACCACTCGCCATCTCTCAGATGAAAAACATTTGCAAAAGTAGATGAAGGGAACTGAGATATCCAACCATTCAAGAATGTCTTACTCATGCCCCACATTTTGTAAAGCAACTCTTCAGAAGTACTGTAGTGGTAGGCCAAGTGCTTCATGGAATGAGTAGTTTTTTGGAGTAATTCTGTTTTTTCTGCTATGATTTTCAGGGACTGGATTTAATTACTCCCACAGGGAATTTCAGTGAAAAAAGTTATGCTTACTAGCATACTTGGCTTTGAGAAAGCTAAAAGTTTTCCTAAAATCAAACTTACAAATAAAAAATTGAATAAACTGAGAAATGTGAATACTGTTAACAATTATGAATGCAGATAACCTCCTTGAGGAATTGCTGTAAATGCCACTATCTCAAGAATTATAATTAAGTATATTTAGACATGCACAAAACAAAAACAAGGATTTCACAGAGAGGCTTTGCAGTGGGTCACTGGGGATGGGACCTAAGAAGCTGAAACCTAAGGATTATCAGCAATATTCCAGGAAGATCAGTAAGATGAAGATAAATAAACTTTTGTGCCTTAATGTAGGTTAATGTAGAAAGAAAATCTGGAGCCCATGTGAATTACGCCAGAGGAGAGTGGCCACTTCAATAGCCCATCTGCTGCAGCAACCAAGGTGAACTTCCCCGGAAGGCCTAAAGAATGGCCCCTTCCATCGTTACTGTCATGACTGAGGTGAACTGCTGGGGAAGGTCCAGACACCAGAGGGAATGCCAGTGACACAGTAGGGTCCCAACTAAGGCACATGGGATGAACAGGTGAGACTAGTGGCATGAAAAGTCCTAAACAATAACAACATGAGCCAACAGGTGACTGAGGCCTCCAAGAGACTGGCAACCAGCTTGGGAAGAATCCAGGGCTCGGTAACCAGCCCTTTTCTCTCAATTTTTTTTCTTTTCTTTTCTCTTCTTTTTCTTTTCTTCTTCTTCTTCTTCCTTTTTTTCTTCTTTTCTTTCTTTCTTCTTTTCTTTTCTTTCTTTCTTTCTTTCTTTCTTTCTTTCTTTCTTTCTTTCTTTCTTTCTTTCTTTCTTTCTCTCTTTTGTCCTTTTTTTCTCTCTTTTCTAAATGGCTGGGGAGAACTCCAGCCACAGAAAATGAATTCCGTCCCTCAAACCCAGAGACCAAGTTCAGATAATCTCAAATACTCCTTCATTCTTTCTTTTCTACGCCCTTCTCTAGTTTCCCGAAACTTGCGTGACCATCCTTTGTCCTCAGCCTTGCTTCTACTTCCTTTCCAGTTATCTTTGTTTTATAAACTATCCTCCCTAAATTTCCCCACCACAGGATAAAACCACTCTATCAAGGGGAAACACTTTTCATACATATTCTTAACTTATGATTGGTTCTGTTATATAACTATAGACTCTGCTCCTATGGTCTAAAGTACAAAATCAGTAGTTATGACAGTTTGTCAGTTTCTAAACTGTGCTCAATGCTATAGTTATTGCTAATTTTACTACTTTAGCTAGGATGTCATATCTGTTGTAATCAGTTGTACCCCCTTCTGTAACAATACTGGGAAGCTCTGGGGTAATAACCTCACCACAGCCTTACACCAAAGGACAGGGGACTGAGCCAAACAGATACCAACATCCTACTGTTAATTAATTGGGAAGTAGGATCTCGGGACAGACACAAACCAAGAATCTCCTACACACAGAAGATATTCCTGAAGAACAGACTTTTCTTAGCGAGGCCTTGATACTAGTGATATAGATACCTACTACAAAATTTCACAAGGATCATCAAAGAAAACAAAATAAAAAATTTTTTGAAATAGAAAATGACAAGACAAAGAAGCAAAATGCAATCTCAGGCCTCCAGCCCACCCAGAACAAATCCAGGAGACATCAACATAGAAGAAATTGGAAGACACACACCTGAAATTTCTGAAATGATGGCAACTGAAGTAAAGGAACAAATCCATGAGGCTACAGAGGAAATCAGATCAGAAATAAACTCTCAGGTAAAAAAAGAAATGTCAACATTTATAAAGGAATTGCTTAGCAAATCTAGAGTAGAGATAGATAAAAAAATAGATGATAATAGGAAGAGGATAGAAACCATGAATGATCAATATAGGAAAGAATGCATGAAATAGATTCAAAAAGATATCCAGGAAATTAAAAATTCCATTGAAAGCTGGCAAAACCGCTTGAACAAAACTGAAGACAGACTTTCAGACCTTGAAGACAGGATCATGGCTAGCGATTGTGAAAGGAAAGATCTCTTGAAAATAATAAAAGATCAGGAAATAACAATTCAACAGCGGCAAGACAAAACAAAGAAAATAATATAAGAATATTATGTGTCAATGAAAAAGCAGGAGTTAACACAAATGACATAAAAATCTATTTGCAGACCTAATAGCAGAAAATTTCCCAAGCATGGGAAAAGAATCAGACATACACATAAGTGAGGCATGTAGAACTCCAATTAGCCATAAACAAAATAAATCTACACCCAGACATATGATAATCAAAATCCCAGAAATTCAGCACAAGAACAGAATATTAAAAGCTATTAGAGAAAAGAAACAGATCACCTATAAAGGAAAACCATCAGAATCATGGCAGACTTCTCAACACAAACCCTCAAGTCAAGAAGAGCTTGGAGGGAAGTATTACAAGTCCTCAAAGAAAACAACTTCCAACCCAGATTGATGTACCCTGCAAAACTATCTTTCAAAATTAATGGAGAAATAAGACACTTCCATGACAAAGAACAACTGAAGAAATTCATGACCACCAAACCAACACTACAAAGGGTACTGAAAGATATTCTACACAGAGACAAAAATGACTACAATTCTGAGAACAACAGCAGAAAGAAATCACCAAGCAGGCCAAGAAATTAAATAGAGGGGAAAAGTAGGGAATCAACAGCAGGAAAATACCATGACAAAGACAAGCAAATACATATCATTTATAACCATCAATGTAAATGGCCTCAATTCACCAATCGAAAGAAACAGACTGGCAGAATGGATCAAGAAACAAGATCCAACAATATGCTATATACAAGAAACACATTTAACTCAAAAAGAAATTCAGAGACTAAAGGTCAAAGGATGGAAAACAATACTCCACGCAACAGGAATGCAGAAAAAACCGGGTGGCTATTCTGTTTGCAGACAATGTGAATTTCAAACCAAGAATGATTAAAAGAGATAAAGAAGGTCACTACATACTTATTAAGGGAAAACTTCAAGAGGAAGAGATAACAACCATAAATATGTATGCATTGAATATGGCAGCACCCAACTATATAAGACAAATATTAATAGACATGAAAAATCAAATAAGCAATAACATAATTATAGTGGGGGACCTTAATACCCCATTGTCACAAAGAGATAGATAAACTAGACAAAAAATCACCAAAGAAATAACAGAACTGAGCCAAACCTGTGAACAAATGGACTGAGTAGTTGTTTACAGAGTGTTCCACCCAATAATATTTGAATACACATTCTTCTCAGCTGCACACAGGATGTTCTCTAAAATAGACCATATACTAGCCCATAGAACATGCTTAAGTAAATGCAAAGGAACTGAAATTATCCCATGCATATTATCTGACCATAGTGCAATAAAATTGGAAATTAATTACAAAAGAAACTGCAAAAACTCCATAAACACATGAAAATTAAATAACACCCTCTTAAACAACCAATGGGTCACAGATGAAATTAAAGAAGAAATTAAACTATATCTACAATCAAATGAAAATGCAAATACAACTTACTGGAACCTGTGGGATGCAATGAAAGCAGTCCTAAGAGAGAAATTTATAACGGTGAATTCTCACATCAGGGAAACAGAATGAGCACAAATAAACAACCTAATGCTGCACCTCAAGCTTCTAGAAAAAGAAAAGTAAGTCAAGCCCAAAGCCCAAAGAAAGGAGGAAATTATAAAGATAAGAGCAAAAATTAATGCAATTGAGACTAAGAAAACAATACATAGAATTAATGAATTGAAGAGTTGGTTCTTTGATAGTATAAAGAAAATTGATAAACCCCTAGCCATCCTTAACAAAAAAAAAAGTAAAGAAAAAACTGAAATTCATGCCATAAGGAATGAAAAGTGTGAAATCACTACAGATCCTGTAGAAATTCAGAAGATCATCAATACCTACTTCAAAAATCTTTACTTTCATAGGATGGAAAACACATAAAATGGACAGATTCCTAGAAACGTATGAATTACCAAAGCTGAATCAAGAAGGTATAAAAATTCTGAATAACCCAATATCAGTTAATGAAATTGAAAACATAATTAAATCTTACTAACGAAGAAAAGCCCAGGTCCGGATGGATTCATGGCTGAATTCTACAAGAAATTTAGATAAGATTGAACACCAATACTCTTCAAACTCTTTAACGAAATTAAAGGGAAGCAATTCTCCCTAACTCATTCCTGAAGGTAAGTATTACCCTGATACCAAAACCAGAGAAAGACCCAACCCAAAAAGAAAACTACAGGCCAATCTCCCTAATGAACATAGATGCAAAAATCCTCAATAAAATACTAGTAAACAGAATGGAGCAAATCATCAAGAAGATCATACACCATGACCAAGTGGGATTCATCCCAGGAATGCAGGGATAGTTATATGCAAATCAATAAACATAATACACCATATCGATGGAGTCAAAGACAAAAATCAGGTGATCATCTCAATAGATGCAGTAAAAGCTTTTGATGAAGTCCAATACTCATTCATGATAAAAACCCTACAGAAAATCAGAATAGATGGTCTGTACCTCAAATGATAGAAGCCATCTATGACAAACCAACAGCCAACATCATATTAAATAGACAAAACCTGAAAGCTTTCAATCTAAAATCAGGAACAAGATAAAGATGTCCACTATTACTACTCTTATTCAATATAGTTCTGGAAATATTAGCCAGAGCAATTATGCGAGGGGGGAGAGAGAGAGGAAGAGAGAGAGAGAGAGAGAGAGAGAGACAGAGACAGACTTCTAGAATTTATAACCAAATTCACTAGTGTAGCTGGATACAAAGTCAACACTCAAAAATCAATAGCATTCCTGTACACGAACAGCAAACTCACTGAGAGAGAAATTAGGGAAACCACACCCTTCACAATAGCATCCAAAAAAAAAAAAAAACCCAAAAACAATGAAATACTTAGGAATCAATCTAACAAAAGAAGTAAAAGATCCATGCACTGAAAATTACACTACTCTGAAAAAAGAGATCAAAGAGGATGTCAGAAAATGGAATGATATCCCTTGCTCATGGATAGGAAGAACAAACATTGTGAAAATGGACATACTCCCAAAACTGTTATACAGATTTAATGCAATCCCAATCAAAATACCATTAGCATACCTCACAGATCTAGAAAAAACATTCCTAAAATTCTTTGGGAAACAGAAGGGAGCTAAAATAGCAATGGCAATTCTGAGCAACAAGGGCGAGGCAGGAGGCATAACAATCCTTGACTTGAAATTATACTACAAAGCTACTGTGATGAAATCAGCATGGTATTGGCAAACAAACAAACAAACAAACAAACAAACAAAAGCAGACCTGAGGATCAATGGAACAGATTAGAAGATGTAGACATGACTACAAATGCACTCAGTCACCTTATCTTTGACGAAGGGGCCAAATATATTCACTGGAAGAAAGATAGCCTCTTTAATAAATGGTGCTGGAAAAACTGGCTTTCCACATGCCAAAGACCAAAACTAGACCCATGTCTATCACCATGCACTAAACTAAACTCAAAATGGATCAAAGATCTAAATATTAAAACCGAAACACTAAATCTACTGGAAGAGAAAGTAAGTAGAAATCTTGAAGACGTAGGTGTAGTCAGAGACTGCATGAACAAAACCCAAACTGCACAGGAAGTAACCTTAAAGACTCAACAACTGGGATCTCATTTTATTAAAAGTTTCTGCACATCAAAAGAAATCACCAACAGAGAGAAAAGGAAACCCACAGAGTGGGAAAAATTTTTAGCCAATTGTTCCTCAGACAAAGGACTTCTATCTAGAACATATAAAGAACTAAAAAAAAACAGACCCCCTAAATTCAAAGACCCAATCAAAAAAATGGACATTTGAGATGAATATACACTTCTCAGATGAAGAAATACAAATGGAAAATAAATATATGAAAAAATGTTCATCATCATTGGTCATTTGAGAAATGCAAATTAAAACAACACTCAGATTCCATATCACCCAGATAGAATTGCTATCATCAAGAAATCAACCAATAAGAAATGCTGGAGAGGCTGTGAGGAAAAAGGAACCCTTCTCCACTGTTAGGGGGAGTGCATACTGGTGAGACCACTGTGGAAATCAGTGTGGAGATTCCTCAAAAACTAAGATTAGGGGTCCCATTCAACCCAGCTATTCCCCTTCTGGGTATTTCCCCAGAAGAATTAAAAACATCATATCACAGTGGTATATGTGCACTCATGTTTATAGCAGCACAATTTGTAATAGCTAAATCTTGGAAACAAACCAAATGCCCATCAACTGTGGAATGGATAAAAAAGATGTGGTATTTTTACATAATGGAGTACTACTCAGCTATAAAGAAGGATAAACTCAAGTCTTTTATAGGTAAATGGATGCAACTAGAGACCATACTCATAAGGGAAATAAAGCAAAGTCACATGTGTGAACATCGTATTGTCTCCCTAGTGTAAGAAGCTGAAAAAGTAAATAAGATCCAAAATGTACAATAGATATTTTGAAAGGGAAAGAAACTGCTCAAAAGGAAAGAACAACTGGGATGGGGGAAAGAAGGAAAGGAAAAGAAAAAAATATATATATACACACACTAGATAGCTAAGATAATTGTACTAATAACTTCTTTTAGTTCATTGAAAAGAACAGTTTGTGCTTATAATGCTTGATCAATTTTGCATTCTTATATCTTCTAATCTGAGCAACTACTTTGAAGATAACAACACAGCATGTTAACCACTGCTAATTTCATACTATCTTGTTTGGAAATTCTGTATCGTTGTTTTTATTGTTTTTTTCCTCTCTAAAATAAAAAAAAAGAAAATCTGATTTGCAAATGTTTCCTATGTAAACTTTGATTTTCATAGAGTCACTGGATTCTTGCTTCAAGTGGGTGCTTCTGACCTCTTTGGAGAGGTCCTGAGTGGGTAGTATTGAGTGCAGGCCCTTGGAGGCAGCGGTTTCCTCAAACGCTGCCAGGGATTCCCGTGCAGGGAGGCAGCCAACAGTTTTCCCAGAGATGCACTATTTCATAAGGAACAAAGGTTTGCCTGGAAACTCGTGTCTGTTTACTCTTCTGTTTGGTATTAGTCTCTTTATTAAAGCGTCCCCATATCTTAAATCCCTGATCCTCTTCTGAGAATTCAATTCCCAGGACAGGTAATATAGCGAGTACTTTACAGAAAAGCTTTGTGTCTCTCTATTTCTGTCTCTGTCTTCCTTCTCTTGAGCACCTATATTCATCTAGATATACCTTTATATGTGTGGAAAGGGGATCTTTGGAATCCTGCTTAAATGCCTTCATAACATGGAATCTGGTTTTTCCAAAGCAAGGGATAAAAGTCAGAAGCCACAGTGTTTTTTAGGATCTGGTCTTGGAAGTCCCTTGCCATAATTTCTCCAGTATGTTATCGAAGGCATAGATCAGCACAGGTATAGATACCCTTTATGGATTTTTACAGATATTATTCCCTTCTTTGCTCTTTTGAGGTTTCAAATTTTACTTATTCTAAAGCCCTTTTTGTTTTCATATTGTTATATTTTCATATAGATAGATTCTTCTCCTTATTTAATGACTTATTTTGCAGTACTGGAGACTGAATCCAAGGCCTTGTGCATGCTAGGCAAGCACTCTGCCACTGAGCTCATCCCCAGCCCGTATAGCTTTTGATCCACTTTCTTTATGTCACAGTTCCTTGTTTTTTTATAGCTTTTGTTTGTTTGCTCGATTTATGTAGTAGGTTTTGTTCCTTCCACCAGTATATTCTCTCTCTGTTATGTAGTTTTGTGGTTTCCCAATTCTAATGCAGGATCAAGTCTTACATTAGGGATCCATATTTTAATGGGTATTATATTGAATATTATGTTTATACTTATATTGTAATTTCAGGCCCCATGCAATTATTGATCATTTGAGTATATTTTCTTGCTGTCTTTGCTATGAGAAAGCACTTTATTTCTGAACACCTCTCAAATAAACTGTCAGAGAACTTTCAGCTTCTATCATGGTTAGGTTATAAATCCAACTACCAGCTTCCTCTGGGGAAACTAGTTCCCATCTTCTACCATTGATAAGGTCAGCATTGGATGTTTTTCGTCTGTTTAAAATTTCAGACATTTAAATATTACATTATCATTCTGTTTTTAATTGTTATGGTGACTAATCGTGTTGAAAAATTTTTTAATATTGGTCATTTTTGTGTCTTCCTTGCTTTGTTTCCTGTAAGTAGATACCAGATATAGCATGGCACAGATTAGAAGAATCAATATTCTTAGGTTACTAATCCTTTCTCAGCTGATTTGTAGAGAAAGTGTTATCTCATTCATACCGCACATCAGGTTTTCTGTTTGTGTCTTTAGAAATTCTCTGGTTTTGAAATGCATGTGGAAAATTGAAACATTTATAATAGCCAAAACTCCATTTGATTTCAAGACTAACCATAAATTACAGTAACCAACATGGTGAGATATTGGTGTAGAGATAGAATAATGGAACACAGTAATGAGACTAGATGGAGAGTAACACTTATACAGCTATTAGATTCATGACAAAGGGGCCAAAACAACCCAACAAGGAAAGACGAGCCATCATATTTGAGTGCATTAGTCTATATTCTGGTGAGAGTAACACAATACCATAGACTGGGTAAATTATTTTAAAAATGGGTGTATTTAATTCTCTGTTCTGGAGGTTCAAAGGCTCCCATCTGGTGATGGTCCTGCTGTTAAAGTTCTGAAATGACACAGAGCCTCACAGGGAAAGATGGGGCACACAAGTTCCTGTGTGTCTGTTTCTCTCCCCCTTCTTCTAAAGCTACCAGGATTCAATCAAGAGGTCTATGCCTTAACCACCTCATCCAATTCTAGTCCACTTTCCTAACTCTAAACACTAAATGATACTACTTTTTAATAACTTCAGAAAACAGACTAAATTCCAACATAAAATAAGTAGGACAAACCCTTTTTAAAAGATAAGTTGAGCAGAAACAACTGAATATTCTTATAAAACATCTGACCTTGAACCTACCTCACATCTCACCACCAAAGTTTGAGCTGGATCACAGACAAAAGGTAAAAGCCAAAAGTTCCAACATTCTAGAATAAGGCATGTTCATTATTTAAGTCTAACTGACAAGTGGCTAGAATGAACCTCTAGACATTTTTTTGGGTCACAAATGATAGGTATTTTCTGAATGCTTTGTAGCAGTGCTATAGTTTGGATCTGAAGTGTTCTTGAAAAGATTGGTGGTGAAGTCTTGGTCTCCAGCATGCTTCTGTTGGAAGGTGGTGGAACTTTAAGATGTGGGACCTATGGGAGGTCTTAGGTCACTGGAGGTGGCTCCGTGAAGGAGACAGTGGGACCAGCCTCTTCCTCTGTCTCTTTCATTTCCTGGTCACATGATGAGGAGTTTCCCTCCACCATGTTCTCCCACACAAAAATGCTCCTTTGCCACAAGCCAGAAGCAACAGGGCCAACGAACCGTGGACTAACCTTCCAAAACTGTGACAAGTTAGTATCGCAGCTATGCTGTTGTGACAGAAGGTTGGCTTACACAACAGGAAAGAAATGATAATAATGTATGTGACCCAAAAGACGTAAAAACTAAGAATCCATGACTGTTTTGCACAGACGTGTGATCTCTCACTTGCAGTGTTCAATTTTGTGATCATAACTAAGGTGCTGAAAATGATAGTTTGCTTTTTTTTTTTTTTTTTTTTTTGCAGCGATACACTGGATAAGGAAGCAAGAAATCCATCAAAACTATCACTATCTCTCACCCTGTGCAAATTCAACTGAGAATGGATTAAAGATCTTAACATAGGACCTGAAACTTTGAAACCCGTAGTGGAAACAGGTGAGCACTTCAAGATACTGGCACAGGCAATGATTTCCTGAAAAGGGCTCCAATAGTGCAGGAAATAAAAGAATAGACAAATCGGACTACATTCACACAAAAAGCTTTCACATGGCAAATGAAACAATAACAGTGAAGAGGCAGCCTACAGAACAAGAAAAAATCTTTGCCAGCTACTCATCTTACAGAGGATTAATATCCAGAATATATAAAGAACTCAATAATGTTAATGCTAAAAGAACAAACACTGTAATCGGTAAACGGGTAAATGAGCTAAATAGACACTCCTCAAAAGAAGAAGTTCAGATGGTGAATAACTACATGCAGAGTTTAACATCTCTGGCCATTACAGAAATGCAATTAAGACAACATTATGATTTCTTTTTACACTAGGAAGAATGGCAATGATCAAGAAATCAAATGATAACAGATGCTGGTGAGACTGCAGTGAAAAAAGAAGACTTCTACATTGTTGGTGGGAATGTAAACTAGTGCAAGCATTATGAAAATCAGTATGGGGATTTTTCAAAGAACTAAAATTAGAAACCCCATCTGACCTAGCTATTTCCTTCTAGGTATCTTCCCCAAAGAATTAAAAACATCACATTACAGAGATACGTACATACCAATGTTTATAGCAGCACAGTTCCTAACAGCTAAATCCTGGAAGCAGCCTCTCTGCCCATCAACAGACAAATGGATTAAAAAAAATATGGTATCTATATATAATGGAATACTACTCAGTTAAAGGATAAACTTGAGACATTTGTAGGAAAATAGCTAAACCTGGCAAATAGATTAAGTAAAATAAAAACCATTACAAACTTTTGGAGGGAATGTAAATTAGAACAGCTACTGTGGAAATCTTTATGGAGGTTGCTCAAGAAACTACAAATAGATCTACAGTATGATCAGCTGTGATACTTCTGGGTACACATCTGAGAGAAATGAAGTCAGTATATGAAGAGTTACCTGCATACCTGTGTTTATCGCAGCCCTGCTCACTGCAAGTAGACAAGATATGGAATCAGCTGAAATGACATTAACAGATAAATGGATTAAAAATATGGTGTATGTAAAAATGGAGTTTAGCCATAAAGAAGAATAAATTAATGTCATTTGCAGAAAAATAGATAGAACTGGAGGTTTTCATGTTAAGTGAAATAAGCTGGTCCCAAAAAGGTAAGTATTTTAATGTTTTCTCTCATATGTGGAAACTAAGACCGAAAGAAAGGAAGAAAAAAGAAAGAGAGAAAGAATAAAAAGGTAATGTGAAAAGAGAGAATAAATTTTAAACTTTTAGGAAAGGGGAGTGGAGAGAGGAATATGTGGCTTAATGACATAAAACAAAACAAAGCAAAATAAAACAGAACAACTCAAGCAACAGTTACACAGAAAATATAAAGAAGTAACTTCGAAACAAAGAAAAAAAGCTGATAGGAGAAATTTAATATTGTGCTTATAAACATTCATGTTTTATAGGGCTTTCATGTTGTGAAGACAAAAATGATGTATGCAATTGTTGATACATTCACTAATGACTGCATCAGTGATATTTGTCTAGAAATGGATAAATCTCTCTTTAGTACCATTTTTGAACAATACTTGCCTTTATGTACTCAGGGACTATCTAATCATATGGAAGACCAACTGAAAACATGAAAAATGCCAGTGAAGTGTTTTCCTTTGCAATTAGAGGAATGCTTAGATGCTGATAATGGAGGCTAGCTGAGTCTACAAGATGCAACATGAACATTGTAGTGCTATAAAGGATTTATTTTTCTTTTGTCTACATTCCTTAAAACACGACCACTACAGAGGTGTTAGAAAAAGGTGAAGAATTATATGATCGACTAAATTGTGCAGGTGTATTCTAAAAGAACATCTATAAAAGCAGGAAACCATTTTGGAGTAGTTAGTTACCTACCTAAAGCATTTTTATCATTATGTAAATCAGCGCACTGCTTCAGTTTTCAAAGAAAAAAATGTCAGTTGAACTACCATGTGCTTGACAATATAATGGAAGTTGAAAAATCAGGCAAAGAACAATGGTATAAGTTGGAGATTATTTTGCTTATTACATGCTAGCAGGGAAATTAATCACAATCATTCTTATATGCCAACTTGTACTGGTTATGGAATTGGAAGAGTTCTTTAGAAAATGTTTGAACTTTAGAACAAACTCTTAGTGCTTTTGTGAAGGAAGAAAATTGTTTGATTCTCACATTCTAAAGATAAGATCTCGACATCTCAACATTAAAAGAAAAACACCTGGACATCCAGATTTATTTAGCTATCTAATATCTTTGATATTTTTACTTACCTTAGTAGTTCCATGCAAAGAATAAACACAAGATTTTTAAATTGCAGTTAACATCAAATGACAAAAACAAAAGCTAAAAGTTTGAAAGAAAAGTTTCAAAGATTGTGGTTATTATGTGCTCCATAATTAAATATTTACCATCCAAATTACTGAGGATCTTGATATTGCTCATGCGTAAAAAGGAGTCACTTATAAATTTGATTGGATTTTTAGAATTTTAATTTCTCTCAAAGGAAAAGCTATGTGTTGGAAGCCATTTTTTCATCAAAAGATAATTTAGATTTGACTAACATTTTACAGAACAATTCTTGGACAACATTCTACTGGAATCAATTTTGAAAATTTAGCGCCACTTTATTTTGGATAAGTGTTACTAAGATAACTATCATAACTTCACTGATGTTGCACTGATTTAAGTGGCGGTCCACAGAGATCTACAGATACATGTCTGGACTGTGAATGAAGAAATCTAAAGAAGATTCTCTGAGAGAAGCTTGGTCACCAATCTAAGTTAGCCATGCAAGCTGATGAAAAAGTAAATACATTTGAAACAATGAAAATTTGAAATACAGAGACAGAATACCTATAATTGTATATATGTGCATTGTCTCTTCACTTTTAACTTAGGGCATTTATTTGAACTTGTTATTTCACGAATTACTTTTTCTGTAGTTATGGTTGCCAAGTGACAAAAAGGTTATGCATGTAACACAAGTTCTCTTTTTCAATCACGTGTATACTTTCGGTGGAATGTGATAAAAGATTCAATCATTTAATTTTTTAAACTTGTGTACATGCTAAGGAAGTGCACTACCACCGAACTGTAACTGCAGTCCTAAAAGGTCACTGTGTTTGTTGAATCTAATACAACTCAAGCTTGCATTGGTATGTATTTAAAAAATAATGAACTTATTGGGGAAAGATTTAGCAGATTGGGATGCAACTCCATTTGTGAAACCATAGCTAAATGATATCCACATGTTGGCTACTAATCCAAAAGTCTGGCAAAGTCAAAAATACCATTCTATGAACATGCTGTTTGTTATGCTTTAAAGCTTATTTTTCAAGAACTAGAAGATCGGGCCGGTGAGATAGCTCAGTGGCATAAGCGCCTGCCTGGCAAGAGCGAGGTCCTGAGTTTGACTTCTGGTACCCACATACGAAAAAAAGGGCCGGTGATATCGCTCAGCAGCATGGGTGCCTACTGGCATGCGAGATCCTGAGTTCGACCCCCGGTACCCACAAAACAACAACAACAACAAAAACAACTAGAAGATCATTTCTCCTTCAGTTTAGTTTGTTTGAATAGGGATCTAAATTATGTACATATAATGTACTTTTGAATGTAAGGAACTTGGCACAGATTATGAACAGGAAACAATGTTCTTTTTAAAAATTGGATGAGAGGAACTTTTTAGTCTCACATTCAAATTCAGAAATACAGTTTTTATAGGGTTTTACTTAATCTCATTGATCTGGTATCTGTATTTCCATTATAATTCTAATTACACCAGTGCAGTAATTATTTGCTTTATTCCTGAATAAATACACTAACCTCAGAATAACAATGTAGATTTTCAATAAATTTGATTGACTCTTTTCTCACTCTGAATACTTGACATCTCCAATTACTGTGCTCATCCAGAATTAGGCAATAAATACGTTAAAACTTGCTGTCTTTTCCTGTAAGCTGATAGAAATGATCTTTCTTGTACTAAGCTAGCTACAGACTATATTTTTGTACCATTTTTCAAAATCAGTTGGTGTCACTTATCTGCTGTTTGTATCTGTTCCCTTTATCCTCGTGGGGTTATGTCAGTTTTTTCTCCTTCATTGTCTTGCAGTAGCATTTCCAGGGAAATTGGAAATAAATATTCCACCTCGTCTAACACATGGAACCAGTTTTCCAAACATTTAGCAGTGGGTTAGATTATATTTGCATGGTTGAATTAAAAGTTTGTTGTATTATATTCAGAGAACCAGGTCTGGGATATATAATTCTTTAAAATTTTTTGCCTCTTCATTTGTGGCCTAGAATGAATTTTATTTTTGTAAGTGTCCCATGCACTGCTTAAAGAAGATAGAATTTCTATTTGTTGCACTTAAGATTCTATACATATCTGAAACCAGCTTTGTTTTAGTGTTAGTCACATCTTTTACATCCTTATTAATCATTTTTCATTTCACATTCCAAATTCTGAAAAAAACAAATTAAATTTCTCTATTATTGAGAAATTATTTTTCCTTATATTTCTGTTTGTTTTAAAAAATCTTAAGACTCCATTGTTTTATTTTTACAACTTTATAGCTTGTTTCCTCTTAATAAATAAATTTCTTTTCTCATTATTCCTGTCTTTTTATTTCTTCAAACATCTTAACCTGAGGCTGATTTGTGTATTATTCCTGCATTTGCTTCTCTAAGCAATATTGTTTTACATGTTCCTTTTTTATTTTAAAAAATTTTCATGTAGTGCAATTTATTGAGGTGTAACTTATGTATAAAACAACTTAACCATTTCAAGTGTACCATCCATTGTTTCTTAATGTTCACAGAATTGTGTAACCATCACCACTATCAATTTTAGAACATTTTCACCATATAAAAAAGAAATCCCATAACCATTAGCAGCCGTGCCCTTCCCATCCCCTCAGCATAATCTGTATTTTCTTGCATCTCATTGAGCTACTTTAAGATGATTAGTTTGAATTCTCTTCCAGGCAATTTGTAGATCTCCGTTGGTTTGGAGTCTCAGCATTCATCGTCCCCGTCAATGCTAGTCCTCACTGATTAAAGTATCCACACATATAGCCTGTGGGCTTATTTTGCCTGTAAAAGTACGCTCTGTGTATGGATGGACCAGACTGGAAGTGTAGGGGCATCAGTTGCCCTAGTGCTTCCATCAATAAAGGACAAAGGGAAGTTCACACATAAATATCAGATTCCTCACCCCTCACGTGGTTATTACTCTGAAGCTTGTTTCAGACTTCCATAGACCTCAACAAGATCGCGATCATATTCCCCTCAGACATTACCTATTAAAGAATACAACACTGTGTTAGTTTCTTTCTTTTCCCTGACTTACTGTCCACTCCACACCATTTAATTCTGTCTTTACAGCTAAAACAAACTACTTGAAACTCAAATCCTTAATTCTGGGCTTCTTTTTGAGGGAATCCCATCCAACACGCATCCCTGGATTATAGGTCTGTCCTTTGCAAAATAAATCCCCCCACTATCTCTACCAAATGAAAACATCATAACAAAAACGATCCTTGTTGCAAATGGAGAGAGCAAAAGAAAGAGAATCTTATGAGGGAGAACACTCTCCTCTTTCTTTCTAACTCTCCAATTGTCTCCCTTCACTTTTGCTACAGAAATACATTATCTGATATTCACCACCTGTGAATAGTAGTAAATTACCTTTCAGTCTCTTCTATGTGAAGATGTCCTCATTTTGTCATCACACTGGAATGATTGTTTATCTGGGTATAGAAATCAGGCTTAGAATTTCATTCCCTCTGCCTTTTGAAGGATTTTAATCTATTCTCTGCTGACCTTTACGGTTTTTGATAAAAATTCTGCTGAGATTCTGATTATTATTACTTTGTTTCTGTCTTAGGCATCTAAGACTTTTTCCTTCTCTTTGATTCATCCAGGTTCTAAACAATATACACTAATTTTAAAAAATGTGTCCTTCTTAGGAATGGGTATGGTCCTTCAAGCAGAGGACTTGCATGTTTCTTCAATTACCAACTCAGTTTCAGATCTGACATTTTCTTCCTGTTCTCCCTTATTTCTTTCTGAAATTCCTGGTAAGTCTTTTTTGGAGCCTTTCAATCTATTTTGCCTGTCTCTTAAATTGTCTTTCATGCTTTTTGTCTCTTTTTGTATTAAGCAATATTTAAATTTTTAAAGTTGTAACATTAAAAGTGTTAACTCCATTAATTCTGTATTCAGTCTTCTTTAGAATATTTATTTTATCCATTGAATAATTAAATTTGTTTGATAATGTATACTTCATTTCCAAGGTTTCTCTTGTTTCCTTTTTTATATTTCCTATGCTGATTAATAACCACTTACTTTTCTTTCATTTTTTTCCTCCTCTGGTTTTGAGGATTCATTTCCTCCATAATTATGACTATCTTAAATCATGTTTATTTTAAAGTTTATGTATTATACTATGATTTATTTTCTCTTTCAGGACAATATTTATCTTCTCTTGTGTCTGATTTATTCTATTTATTGCTTTTCTTGGCTGTATTTCATGGATAAGATTCTTATATTTAACATTCCTATATTTAACATACTCCGGTTTGAGAGCTCATTGTATGTTGGAGTATTTTGCTTCATCTTTATTGAATAAGCCCTCTTTGTCAGTTGGTTTTGTGGTTTAAAGCAGTTTAAATTCCTGATATTCCCAGAACTTAATCTTACTGAGGTAGAGTTTTGGCAGAGGTATTTGGTCCTGTTTTTGTCAAGCGAATCACTTGATTTCTCCACTTTACGGCAGACATGAGGACTGGTTATGAACACAAGCCAAATGGGGATTCAGGATTTAACTTAGCCTCTAGTCACGGGACAGCTGTTTCCGACCCTCACTGCACACGTTCCTTCTGTTCCCCAGGGTCGTTGCTATCAAATGCTCGGTAGAATACCGGCTCAGCCCTCTCTTACCATTGTGGTGTCTTCTACTTTCTGGACTGCGGATATCTGTGAATATATTTTAGAATTCGGGTATGTATTTTTTAAATACATGGTACATAACTTCTATGTGTTTAGAGTAGTGGAAGAAGACTTTTGTCTTTCTTTTCGAATGCTTAATGGATAATTTACCGATGGAATTTAATTTGACCCTTATAGAAAATGTTGAAATATCGCATGGTAGATTACCAGGAGTCAGTTCTAAATGTTTTAGCTCCTCAATCAACACAATTGAACTGAATCACACAGTTCAGAAATGCTGGTCTGTACCATGAAGATTTCACAGAATATCATTCATCTCATTTGAGGTTTTTCCCATTGGCACTGTAATACTGCAGATGAGAGGAGTGTGAAAGTCTTCCACTGGCAACGTATTTATTTGATATCCCAAGTGGAGAAGAAGGAGACGTTTCTGTGCCTGAGGTCACAGTGCTAAACACGTCTTAAATGATTGGGTTGAACAAAGTCGCAGGAATCTGTCCTTGGGACTTCTCCCTAAGGTCCTTGACCCCAGAAAGCTGTTCCCAAGTGGATAGGTGTGAACCTGTCTACAGATTCGTGTTGAATATTTCACTAAAATGAAAAAAAAAGAAGAAAGGGGAGGCAGGTCTGCAGTAGGAGAGGTACAGAAGTCTGACGTAGTTTGATTCTCTGTTACTTTTACTAAAGGTATAATAATAAAAATATTTAAAATAAAAATATTTAAAATAAACATTTATAATAAAATAAAAATATTTAAAAATATTTAAAATAAAATATTGCAGTCTAGTAAAAGACATCCACATTTTCCTCTGGTCTACTCATATTCCCAAAGCATGAAGGGGTTTCTTGTGTGAAAAAATTGCTCAGAGAAAATAAAGACAATGAATATTTATAATTAAAAATACTTCTAGACAATAGAGCCCCAGTGAGAATTTCACTTGGCTTGCAAATAACTTATAATTATTAGACTAAGCCCAGTGAAGACTTTGCTTTTCTGGCAACCTTCTTGAATGCACTGTTGACTTCCTTGTTCCTCAGGCTGTACACCATAGGGTTCAGCATGGGGATGACCATGGTGTAGAACACAGACGCCATTTTGTCTGTGTCCATGGAGTGACTGGAGCTGGGCTGCAGGTACATGAAGATGACGGTCCCGTAGAAGATGGAGACTGTAGTGAGGTGGGAGGCACAGGTGGAGAAGGCTTTCTTCCGTCCCTCAGTTGAGCTCATTCTCAGGATAGTAACAAAAATAAACAGGTAAGAGTTCAAGATAACCAAGAGAGTGAAAAAAACATTGAATGCTGCCAGCACGAAGAGCACCATCTCATTTGCATAGATATCAGAGCAAGAAAGAGCCAGCAGTGGGGGAATGTCACAGAAAAAGTGGTTAACCACATTGGAATGACAGAAGGAGAGGTGGAAAGTGAAGGCCACATGGAGGGAAGATTGCAGGAGTCCACTGGCGTAGGAGCCGGAGATGAGTAGGACACACATCACAGCTGTCATGTTGGACGTGTAGTGCAGGGGTGTGCACACTGCCGCATAGCGATCATAGGCCATGGAGGCCAGCAGGAAACTTTCAGCAGTGGCAAAAGCTGCAAAGAAGAACATCTGGGCAGCGCATGCATTGTAAGATATGATCTTATCTCCTGTGAGAAACCCCGCCATTACCTTGGGAGAGACAGCTGAGGCATAAGCACAGTCTACGAGGGAGAGGTTGCAGAGGAGAAAGTACATGGGCATGTGGAGTCGGGAGTCCAACACAGTCAACACGATCATACCAAGGTTGCCAACCAGAGTGAAGAAGTAAACGACAGTGAAGATTATAAATAAAGGGACCTGCAGCTCTAGGGCCTCTGTTAAACCTACAAGAATAAATTCAGTCACCTCTGAAATGTTCTCCATCAATGCCATTTGGGAATTAGTATGAAAGGCACCTATAACAAGAAGAGAAAAACAATTGTTCTAGTTGTACACTATGATGAGATTTGAAGGATAAGTGAGAATTCTTGGTCATATGAGATATGAGCTAAAAGTATGGTGATTAAATTAAGAAATGTATTAGAGTAAAGGACACATTGCCATTAACCCTTTCCCCCCAATACCAAATAGCCTGCCTGGCTTCAACCATACTCATCCCATCATTCTTGCCCTCTTGTGAAGCAGTTCTGGAGTCCTCTTTCATGAAGATCTTTAGCTGCACTGTTGTGGCTGCCACGTCCTGAATTAATACAAAATGTTTACCTTTTATAGTCATGTTGACTTTGGGGAAGAGCCAGAACTTGCTTGGTGCCAGAGCCAGTGAATAAGATGGATAAGGACACACCGTAATAATTTTACAAGCTGCCTTTCTCTTGGATGGCACTTGGCAGCACCCTTCATTGTATTTATCATACCACATAAAGAGACTCAGGAAAGAGGACTTCTAGAACTGCTTCAGAAAGTGGCAAGAATGATGGGATAAGTATTTTTAAAACAAGGGGGAGTATTTTGAGGAGAACAAAATGGTAATGTGTGTTTTTCAGTAATTTAAAAGAAATTTAGGCACCCACTGCATATTTTGATCACCCTTGTACTATGTCAGCTTCCAGTCCGAAGCAGAAGTCTGGGGGAGAAGCTGGACCGAGTGCGGGTTAGGGGCGGGCTCGTGGGGTTCTTCCTCGGACAGTGGTGTGGACCGGCCACAGAGCTCTTTGCTGACCACAGATGGTCTACATGATGACTCTGAGGCTCATTTCAGCTTATTTGGAGAATGCCATTCTTTATTAACTAAGCCACATAGGACTTCTTTCATCACTTGCAGTATCTCAGAGGCTTTCTTGTCTGAAACATATATAGAAAGCGGAATTAGCAGAAACACAGCGCAGGAGACATGAGATACTGACTAAATCTTGTCAAATGCAGTTCCCGTCTCTGACGAACCCCTCACCAACTCATTCTTAATACGTGAAGATATGTAGTGATTTGGGGCGCCGCTCTAGGGACTTTTATGAGGGCCCTTAATTAGATGTCTTCCTTTAAACATCGGTTGCTATTGGAAACTGCATCATCTATGAGACACGTTCTTAGCCATGTCATGGTATCTTTCAGTACCTTGAAAATTAAGAAACAGATTTTTAGAAAGTCGAAGCAGAAATTTAGTTTTCTTTTCATGTCACAGTCTTTACTTTTCACACCGACTGACATTTTCCATTTCCTTCCACCACCCATATCTTATTTGTGGGGAGGGAGAATTGAGAAAGATAGAGAATCGAGAAAGCTATTACTTTAGCTCTCCACTGGAGACCCAATGGCCTCTACCAGAGACAGACCTCCTGTCCTATTTTATAGCACCCTGCTTGTAGTCACCTCCAGGGGTGGCTCAGCTGTGTTGCTATGGTTACAGGAGAGGTCCCTTCAGAGAAAGAGATGTTGCTGACTCTGGAATCTTGAATCGAACGTATTTCCTCTGGACTCACAATCCTTCCTATTCAAGGCAGGAGATGAGTCATCCCTTGTCTTTATGGACAGCCAAGCGAAAATCATTCCTTCATAGGGATAATGAATATGAACGTTCTTTTAGGACCATAAAAGATACTAGCATTGTAAAATCAAGACATCGGAGATGTTCATTTCCATAGCCTAGCTCCTGTCTTGTTGGAGACCGCAGAACATTCAGCCGAAGGTGTTGAATGTTCCGATTTTGGTGTTCCTGAAGAGATTAGCCTAATGGTTGTAATGGTCAAGCAGGTGCTGAAAATCCTACTGCCCTTGAAATTTAAGAAGGGAGCTATCGTCTATACATTGCCATTCTTATAGCACATTCTGAGTACGGGAGAGGAGTACAGTCTCCCTTTGGAGCAGCACCATAGCCCCAGGCTTTTACACAGGCATCCGATGGTAATGAGGACAGGGTCAGGATGCTGTGGAGCAGCGCGTAGATGGGAAGAAGCAACGAACTCCAAGTGAGGAGACGGCTGGTAACTGTGTGCCTGTGGCGTAACCTTCCTGAGCTTTCTTTTCTTTTTTTTTAATTTTAAAGAGAAGAAAAAACAAAACAAAACAAATCAAAGAAGAACAAATTTTCAAAACAACATAATAGGAGGATAACAATGGTTAATGCATTACATATTGTTCAGGATACCAGATATTAGCATTCAGTTGTCCAAACATTATTGGCACAAACCTTACTCTTCAATGAACGAAGTAAAATTAGTAGTGTATCTATCTTAACCATCATATATATATATATATATATATATATATATATATATATATATACACACAATTTTTTTTCCTTTCTCTTCTTTGAGCTTTCTTTCTTATTTGTAAAATAAAAATGGTTGAATGTTGCCTTGCTCCTCACAGTTCTAACTGGCCATGATTGTACATCTGCAGAATACTTACTTTCGTCCGAGGGACAGACAAAGCAAGGCACCAGGGAGGGAGGATGGAAATCACGTCCAGACGGTCAGCCCCAAGTCCACATCCAGGCACGCCTTGTGCTGGAGAGCTCCTCTCTCAAGCTGTGGAGCTCGGCGCTGTGGGACCGGGTCTGGGCTCGCGCTCTGCACAAATCAAGGCAGAGGCATCTTCCCTCAGGGTCTCAGGAGAGACAACCTGAGCCGTTTGTCTCTGGAGGCTCCTGGTGCCCCGCGGACCTTCACAGACTGACCCTGGCTGCAGACAGCAGAGCTCAAAGTCTGCATTTTGGCTGAGAGCACGGGGGATAGGAGCATAAAGGAAGAACCTCCTGGCATCGGACCGGCTGCCCAGCAGCCAGTTAGGCCACAAAACGCAAAGCTCGCTGCAGCCCCTGGCTTAGGTGAGGGCAGGACCTCACGCACGCTTTCTCACATCTAGCTTCTTCTTAAAGGTCTAGAGATGTCCCCAGGATCGTTTTTTTCTGTCTTTCTTTCTATTTTTCTAAACAAAGTGACCATTTGTCTTACCCTACAGAGCTGGTCTGGGGATGCTTTTTTTCTCCTATTAAAAAAAATTACCAACGCATAATGGCGTACAATGTGATGTTTCCATGCATGTGTATACTGCATAATGATCATTGTACAAATCGGGATAATTAGCACTCCTCTCCTCTTACATGTTTATCATTTTTGTTGTTGTTGTTGTGAGGGTATTTGAAAATCCTCTGCTGTAGTTATTTAAAATGTACAATGAGTTATCTGGAGCCGTAATCACCCTACCATGCAGTAGTGTTGCAGCGAGGTAGGTGGAGTAATTTATTTCTTCTTTTTAAAATTAAGAGAATGGATTCACTCTCTTTCTCTGTATTTTTCACCTTTGACCCAAAGCCCAGAGTAAAATCACTTCTCTTTTGTAATGCAGCCAAGGTAGTTACAAGTTTGAACTGTGAGGTTAGGTGGCTTTTCTGTTTTGGTATGACATATATAGATATGCATTGATATATATCTACATATATATATATATCAATATATATCAGTCACTTCTTTTTTGGTATGATATATAATGAAATTTGTCGTTTTAATCATTTTAAGTGTCATTAATTATATTTATAATAGTTTGGAGCCATTGAACAATCTGTTTCCAACACTTTTCATTATCCCAAACAGAAACCCTGTAACCATGAAAGAAAAACTCTCCATTAGATTCCTAGCAAACCACAGTAATTTCTAACCTAATTTCTACTCCATGTGATTTCTTATTCCAGATATTTCATATTAGTGAAATCATATTTGCTTTTTTGGGTTTGGCTTATATCTCTCAGCATAATGTTTCCAGTTCATTCATGTCGTAGCATGCTTTGGAATGTAATTCTTTTTTCATGATTAAACAATATTCTACTCCACAGATATACATTATATTTATCCACTCATCTCTAGATGAATGGCTGGGATGTGTCCACCTTTTGACTATTATGATTAATGTTGCCACAAACATTGTGGTTTTTTCCACAATGGTTGTCCCATTTATGAGATATGATTAAAAATATGGCGAAAGGTTAAATTATTTAAAAAATTATTACAATAAAAGACATGGTGCCATGAATCTCCCTCAAAATTCTCTCCCTCAGTCTGACACACTTATCCCATCCTGGAAGTCCTTTTTCCTGAGCGTCCTTAGTTGCACTGTCATGGTTGCCTCGATGTCTTCAGTTGATTAAAAACTTTTACCTTTCTTGGTCATTTTGAGCTTGAGGAGGAGCCAGAACCCACATGATACCAGAGGAGGGGAATATGGTGGAGCACGCCACCATGTTTTTGTGAGCCTGCATTGTTCACTGCATAAAGACACTCCAGGAGAAGGACTTTCAGAATTGCTTTGGAAAGTGGCAAGAATGATGGGAAACGTGTTCTAAGCAGAGAGAGGTTTTAAGAAGGAATAATGGCAATACTTGTTTTACTGTAATAACTTCTTTCCTATAATAAAAATTTTTAACTAAACGTTCACTGTGTGTGTTTATCCTCCTTGTATATTCCCTCCAACTGTGTATGAGCATTCCAAGTTTTTTATTTTCTCAGTTTTAATTTTTTATTAGTCCATGTTTGCAGTATGTAATGATTACATTCCTCGTGGGGAGTTGGTGGATGGACACCATACATCTTCATTCCTTTTTGCATCCTTTCTCCCTCCCTTTCTCCCTCTACCTCCATCTTCTTGTCTTCTTCCTCCTTGCAAAAGATCTATCTCTCTTTTTCCTAGTATCTATCTTTTATTTTGCTCTCTGTTTATATTTTGGGTTTCTTGTGTAAAAGAAACCATACAATATTTAAGCTTGTGTATCTGATTTATTTCATGTAATATTATGGTCTCAAGATGCACCCATTTTTCTATTAAAGACTCATGTTTATCCTTCCTTATGGCAAAGTAGTACTCCATTGTACATAAATACCACATTTTCTTTATCCATTCATCTGTTGATGGACATATAGGGATTTCCCAAGACTTAACTATTGTGAGTTCTGCTGTTGTAAACATGGGTATGCATGTGTCATTGTAATGTGATGTCTTAAAAAAAAAAACTCTTTTGGGAAGATACCTAGAAAGGGAATAACTGGGTCAAATGGAATTTCTCATTTTAGTTCTTTGAAGAATCTTTATGGTATTTTCCATAGTGGTTTTACTAGTTTACATTCCCACCAACAATGTAGAAGTGTTCTCTTTCCCCTGCAGCCTCTCCACCATTTGTTATTATTTGATTTCTTGATGATGACCATCTCAGTGTTGGGTAAAATTGAAACTCACTGTTGCTTCAATTTGCATTTCTTTGATGGTCAGTGATGCTGAGCATTTCTTCATTTACTTATTGGCCATTTGTGCTTCTTTTGTGAAGTGTCTATGCGTTTTGCTTGTTCATTTTTTGATTGGAGCTTTTACTTTGGGGGTTATAATTTGAATTCTAGTTTTAGTGTTTAAAGGACTCTCCAAAATGTTTGTACTAGCTTACTTTCCTATCAACAATGTAGCAGGATTCCAACTTCTTTAAATCCTTGCTATTTTTATTTGAAATTATATCCATCCTACTATTTGTGCAATGGTATCTCACTGTAGTTTTGATATGAAATCCCATTGTAGTTTGGTATGAATCATTGTGTTTATTAGTCCTTTGTATATATATTGTGACATAGTTAAGTATTAACATTTAAAAATACGTATCACATCTAAATAGGATTTCTTTCAAGAATACAAGGATGGTTCAATGTATAAAAATAAACCAATGAAGGCCGGTGAGATAACTCAGTGGCATAAGTGCCTGCTGGCACGTGAGGTCCTGAGTTCGATCCCTGGTACCCACAAAAACAAAAAACAAAAAACAATGAAATAAACCATTTAAATAGAATGAAGGGGGAAAAATCCACATGGTCATCTCATTGATCCAGACAGAGCATTTGGCAAAATTTTACATGCTTTTGTGATTACAAAGGAAAAGACTTCTGGGTGTGGTGATGCATGCTTGCAATCCCAGCAGTTGGGAGGCTGAGGCAGGAAGATTGCCATGAGTTTGATGCCAGCCTGGACTACATAGTGAGTTCAAGACTAACCCCAACTACATAGTGAGACATGTCTCAAAACAAAACAATAACAAAAAAAAAAAAAAAGGAAAAGAAAGACCTCTGAGAATAGAAATAAAGTAGAATTTCCTCAACTTTATAAAAAGCATTTATGAAAACTCTACTACACTAAAAATTGAAAGGCTGAAATATTTGCCTTTAACATAAGCTACAAAACAAGGATATCACTTCCTTGTGTACTGGGAATTTAATTGTAAATTCTGTTTAGAGCAGATAGAAAAAAGAAATGAAAGACATCTAAACTGGAAAGGAAAAACTCAACTACTTATTTACAGATGACATGATCACACCTATACAAAACCCTAAAAAATGCACACAATTTTGGAGAAAATATGCAAAGTCAATAGAGTTATAAGATATAAGATCAACAAACAAAAACTAGTAATAAAATTCCCAATGATAATTCCATTTACAATAATACACATGGATAAAATACCCATGGATAAATTTCACCAAGCTCATGTAAAACTTGTATATTGATACTACAACATATTGCTAAAATTCAAGAAGAATTAATGTCTTAGTCTACTTGGGATGTTAAAACAAGGTATCTGAGACTTGGCAATTTGTAAAAATTGGAATGTATTTCTCACAGTTTGGAGACTGGGGAGCCCAGGATCAAGATGCCAGCAGCTTTTGATTTCTGGTGATGGCTTTATAGATGGAATCCCATAGTTATCCTTACATGGCAAAAGGGTGGAAGTTCAGAAAACGCCTAAGCTCATTCCTACTAGCCTTTTAATAAGTAATTAGTCCATTCATAAGGACAGAGGAAGTCCTCGTCAAAGTAATTAGGTGAGAAAAATAAGAGGCATCCATATCATAAGAAAGAAGTACAAGTTCCTCTGCTCACAGATGATATCATCTTATCTTCATAAAACACTAAAAATGCTACATGAGAAAATGTTACAATTAATAAGTTCAGTAAAGTTTCAGGATAAAATAATGAACACATAAAAATCTTTTGTGATTCTATATATCAACAATGAAGAACTGTAACAATAAATTAAAAAATCAATCCCACCCATAGCAATATCAATAAATAAAATATATAGAATAAACAACCAAGGAAGTGACTTATACACTACAACTTATAAAGCATTTCTGAAATAAGTTAAAGATGTCTGTAAATGGAAAGACATCCTCTGTTCATGTAATATTGATCAAATATCCACATTATCCAAATGATAAAAATATTCAGTGCAACTACCATCAAAATTACAGAATTACTTAAAATAGAAAAAATAATCCTAATTAACATCATAATTGTCCATATTTATGGAGAGAGTGATATTTCTGGTTATTTTTATCTTGATTGTTTGACTTTCCTGATTGGATTAATTAAAATAAAAATGTGGACAAAAGTTACGATCACTGGATATACAAAAGAAGAAATACAAATAGCTAAATACATGCAAAAATTTAACATAATAGGCAATTCAAAATTACAAATTTATGGAATCATGAGATGATTATTTTCTTCCAGCTTTGTTATTTTTTATAAAGAAACTATGTGAGGTCCCTTCAAGATCTATGTTAATTTTGGGATTATTTTTTCTATTTTAAGTAATTCTTCTGTAATATTGATGAGAGTTGCCCTGAATCTTTTCAGACACAAAACATCTTCTTGTGTAAAGAACATTTCAGACAGAAGAGAAAGTGCAAAGGCCCAGGCAGGGATCACCTGGGCTCTCAAAGAGTAGGCAGGAGGCCAGATGGAGATGAAGAAAGAAGTAGACAGAGGTAGATCACATAGTCCATCATTTTCTTCATAGAATCCAGAATAATAACCTTAAAACTTACATCAGATGCTAGAACTTCCTTATTAAACTTTCCATTGGGTTCCCATTGCACTCTGTTATTTTTAATCACTGAGATTTTGTTATTTATTTGTGTGGCATAAGCTAGGATGATCCAAGACAGCCCAGTTAATAAACCAGGGGTATTAGGAGATGAAAAGAAAATGAATGAATTTAGGATGGTGGGAGGTAAATTCAATAGATAATGTCTCCCATGAATGTGAGAAATACCTGTTTAGTATTTTATTTCTGTATTTGTCCTTTATTTGTTTACATTGCATTTTTAACATACAAAATGCTTATCATTTTATGCAGACAAATATTCATGCTTTTATCATTTCTTTGTTATTAGGATTAAAAAAATACATTTCATTCCAAGAGACAACAAAAAGACAAAGATGCATCCATATTTTCTGTATAACATTTGATATATCTGATTTGTTTTTACATAAGCTATGAGATACTGTTCAAATTTCTCTTTCCAAATGGTTAAGTGATCATTAATTGTTACAATAGATGTTTGTTTTTTCAAATAATAAAATCTACCACCTTCACTCTATACGAACTTATCACATATACTTTATATGTTACCAAGGTTTGTGATTTCTTCTACTGATGTATCTATCAATTTTTATGAAAAAACAGTTTCATTTATTATAGGAACATAGTAAGCTTTTATATCAGGCATATTAATTGCCTTATTTTTCCTTTTACAGTTTTTTGGTCTTTTTTCATCCCTTTATCTTTCCTATTGTATAATGGATATTGATATGTTTTTTTCCTGACAATATATTATTTTTCTTTAAAAATCTCCATACTAGTGTTACAAAAATGATTCCTTTTTTTTTTTAAATGCCTGGTGATACTATTTTTGACAGTTTGGTATGAATTCTTCTAGCTATTCCAATATATACAATAAGAAGGACCTCAGAATTGGTATGGGAACTTTTTCAGTTCACCGGGTTAAAAGTCCAATGAAATTGACTTACAAAATAAAAAATGAAATTTATTAACTCATGTAACTAAAAACAATGTGGATGGCTTCAGGCATGATTTGCTCCAAGAATCCAAGTGTTTTCAGGAAGCCACATCTCTTAACTTTTCATCCTGGTCTATTTGGATCTATCCAGTGGTATCAGAGGCTGCAGGTATAAATGCTCAAAAGGCTATCAGGATGAGAGACCGTTCTTAAACAGCCCAGTTACCAGCTCAGTGACCCCTCCTGGCAGCAGCTGCAAGTGTTGCTGACAGCTCCCAGCTACACCCTTCCCTGGAGAACCCTCCTCAGCTGAGGGACCCGCTTTTCCTGGAAGTGCCTGGGGAGTCCCAGTCCCGCCTCGTGGGCGCAGCTCAGAGTCCGTGAGTGACTGACTTGGTCCGAAAATGCCAAACCCCTCGCCTGGAGACACAACTGAGTTGGTGGAATAATTCACGCTCGAGAGTCACCCCAGGGATGGGGGCACGGCTAGACTCCAGCTGAAACGACGTCTTGCTGAGCTGCTCCCCGCATCACGGACCCCCTCAAGGGTCCCTTCGGTGAGGCTCCCTCCTCCCCTGCAGTCCCTGTCTCAGGTCTTCTCTTAAGAAACCTGACCTAAGACACATCCCTGCCCTAAGTCCCAACAAGTTCAGGCATGACGCCAAATACCAACAATGATGATAACTGTGTGGGACATCAATGTGCTCCAGGTCCCCCAATCTGCCAAAAGGGAACAACGATAATAAATATTATACAATCGCCCACTCCTCCAAGTGCCCCAGGCGATGCTGAACGCAATGTCCTCGGTACTGCACACGCTCCCTCTTTCGTCTTCACTCTGCCCCAATCGTCACTCTACTTTCTACTCAGCCCAGCAAACATCCGGAAACAGCATGCCTGCTCTCACCACACAGTGATTTCGAGAGATATTTATTACAGGAAATGAGAGTAAGTATTGTCAAAAATGCTCTGAAAGATAGAATTCCCTGTGCTGTCGGAAGTCCTGGACCGCGGCGGCCTCCCTTCCTCTAACATACTCTAGCGTGACCTGGCTTCTACAGTCACAAAGCCACCCTAGTTAACCTGAGCATTTGCTAATTATCCAAGGGTTTATTGAAGAAGCCCTGTCACGTAGAAGCGAATGGGGCCCATGGCCCGTTTGAGTTCCCTTTTGCTGGAAAACTCTGATCGTACAGTAGTCAGTGGCTGAGGCAAACAGGACCAAGCGTGATTCTGGTGAAGGAGAATACGGGCTATTAGCAGGAAGCAAGAAGGCATCCCCAGAATGCAGTCTAGCTGAGGAGACCAGACCAACCACTAAGGAATAGCCATGACCATTGTAAGACCGGTGTAATTTAGGGACAGACTGTGTGGTTCTAACAAAGGGATTGTGGGGCTCAGAGGCCAGGGAAGAGATGAGAGCTGGAATAGCTGGAGAAAGCTGACCCTAGGACCCCTGGAAACAAATCTCTAAGGAAGGTGAGATAACAGGTTACTCGGCATAGATGCAGACGAAGTGTGTTTAGATCACCCGATGGAACTCGTCCTCAGGACTAAGGATGGTGCAGTGTAAAGAGACCTTCACCAAGGGCCCTCAGATCTGAGTTGCAGTCCTGACACCTCCCCTGACTGACCGTAGGATGGCAGAGCATGAGCCAGTGGTGACAAGAGCCAGGTTCATTCCCTGCAGACCCTGCCCTTGAGCTTGGAGACTAATGAGGCTGAGGAGCTGTCACGAACTCCCCAGGGATTCCTGTTTCTCCTCTAACAAGTGAGGAGAAGATGAGACAATGAACCGCTCCTGGAGAGGATCCTCCCCAACAGGGCTGGGTTTTCCTGGGAGCCCTGGGGATTTAAGATTCAAGATTCAGATTCAAGATTCAAGGGAGCCCGTGAGCCCAATGCATCTCTCCCACTCAGCCTCCCCAAAGCATTATAAACACCCGTCAGTTCACTTAGAAGAACGCCTAGAATTGGTCAGCTGCACTTGTCCATCTTAGCAATCTTAGCTGCTCTCTGCGAATCCCCACACCACTGTGGGTTAGTTGAATCCAGCTGCGTTGTTCCAGCGTGTCATTAAGACATGACTACCGCCCTGGAGACCCTGGGAAGACCCCGGCTCTGAAGTGAGGTCCACAAACACCGGAGAAGGGGAAACTGCGCAGAGAATCCGCCCTTTGCCATCGGAACTTATCATCTCACAGGCCATGTTCAGCCCGATTTCAGATCGTACACAAGTAAAACTGCATCATTTTTTGGGGAGAACTACAGCATTAAATTCTTTGAGTTTATGTGTCACCAGGTACATTTTAGAAAATATAAGTACTTTAATGGGGTGATTGTTATGAGACTGTGGAGCTTAGATGAGTGATCTCCCTGTGGATTGCTGTAGCACCTTATTTATGCTGGGAGGGAGACCAATCGTATGGATTAGAGCTCATGCTTCAGAATAAGATAGACTTGGGTTGGACCCCAGATTCTCACTGATGAGTAGTGTGGCCTTGGACAAGACACTTAACTAGGCAGGCTTATTCTCTTCCAGACAAAGTAATACCTAGCTCATAGGGTCGTCAGGATTGTACAAGATAATGTGTGTAGGATGTGTAACATCATTACTGACACAGAGAAGATGTTCAGGAAATGGTTTCCAGCGTTTGGAAAAGCAACACAGTCTGTTAGCTTTGCTAGGGTCCGTGAACTAAGGTAGAATCTAAGCATCTTTTTCTTCCACTGGTGAAACCTTAGACAAAACATTTAACATTTATAAACCTCAGTTTCCTCATCTGTTGAATAAAGATGAATATTTTTACCTTATAATTTTATTGTCATTCTGAGAATCTTGAATCTTGAATCTACCTGACTCACCCAAGAGCTCGATGACTGTGTAATAATATTTCGAGCTCTAGATTCCGGTGAGGTGAGGAAAGCTGATTTTTTTTTTATTTTAAAGAGAAGAAAAAAACAAAACAAATCAAAAAAAGAACAAATTTTCAAAACAACATAGTATGAGGGTAACAATGGTCAATGCATTACGTATTATTATCTTTAAGTTAGTTATTCAGGATACCAGACATTAGCATTCAATTGTCCAAACATTATTGGCTCAAACCTTACTCTTCAATGAACTAAGTAAAACTGGTAGTGTATCTATCTTAACCATCTTATATACATATACAATTTTTTTCCCTTTCCCTTCTTTCTTTTCCCCATTCCAGTCTCTCTTTCTTATTGACCAGTTTCTTTTTGATTCACCGTGTCTATTGTACATTTTGGATCTTATTTACTCTTTCAGTTTCTCATACTAGAGAGACAATACGGTGCTTACACATGTGCGTCTGGTTTATTTCACTTATGAGTATTTTCTCGAGTTGCATCCATTTACCTATAAAAGTCTCCAGTTTATCCTTCTTTATGGCTGAATAGTACTCCATTGTATAAAAATACCACATCTTTCTTATCCATTCCTCAGTTGATGGGCATTTGGGTTGTTTCCAAGATCTGGCTATTACAAATTGTGCTGCTATAAACATGGGTGCACATATATCACTGTGGTACGATGTTTTTAATTCTTCTGGGAAGATGCCCAGAAGGGGAATAGCTGGGTCAAATGTTCCTCAGACAAAGGATTACTATCGAGAACATATAAAGAACTCAAAAAAATCAGACCTCCCAAATTTAAAGACCCACTCCAAAAATGGGCATCTGAGATGAATACACATTTCTCAGATGAAGAAATACTAATGGCAAATAAATATACAAAAAAATGTGCAACATCACTAGTCATTCGAGAGATGCAAATTAAAACAACACTGAGATACCATCTCACTCCAGAAAGAATGGCTACTATAAAGAAATCAACTAATAACAAATGCTGGAGGGGCTGTGGGGAAAAAGGAACCCTTCTTCACTGTTGGTGGGAGTGTCGACTGGTACAGCCACTGTGGAAGTCAATGTGGAGATTCCTCAGGAAAGCTGATTTTGACTGAGTTTGTTCACTGTTCCCAGCCGACTCAGCCTTTGGAAGCAAGAGAAGGAAGAGCTTGGGAGAAGGCTGCAAGTTTATGTAAGTGCAGGGTTTAGGGACCATCTTGTCTCAGAGGGGTTCTTCCTAGACAAGATGTCTCTCTTGCCCTCGGCCTGCCAGAGATCTCTCTCTTCTCCATGCTGCACATTAAAATCAGAGCACGTTGTAGGTAAAAATGTCAACACACATGTCCCGAGTCTCTCTTAAAATGTTCACTGCCATGAACTGTTGCTTTCCCTTCTGTAAGCTATTCTGGATTCAGGGAAGGCTGTTGCTTCCCTGTGCGCCAACTTCAATCCACAGTGATGCTAACCGCAAACACTTCCTTCAGTAACTCCTGATAACTGGTTTTCGCTAGCCTGGCACTGAAATTTTTCCTTTTGGAAAATATCTTGCAAATTGCCTTTCTGGAAAATAAACAAACTATGCCACATTTAGTAAAAATCCATCCTGAGTTTTCAGAAATCACTAGTATGTTCTCATTTCATTCATGGGAAAATTTTGAGATTCTAATTGGTTGAACAGTTTCCTCCAAATGCATAGCAAAGAGAGATACAGCACAACTGAGTCAACCCATAAAAAAAGAAAAAAGAAGGAAAAACATGGCCACGCAAAAAACCTACTGAATTAATCTTAATCCTCTTCTCCTGTGGAAGTGGAGTATAGCCTCATGATTTTAGCTGCTTTAATTTTAAAAGTTTGGGAATGGATATGCAGAAAACATAATTCTCTTCTCCTAAGAAAGCAATAGGATGTAGAAACCGGAAGTGGGAGTTAGAGTCCTGAGTTCAAATGTTGGTTCCATTCCTTCGTAGGTGTATGTGGTAGCAAGTTAGACAACATCCTTAACCTCTCTGTGCTTCACTTGTTCATCCCTAAAATAGTCACATTTATCCCCATCTCGCAAGGTCACAGGAAGGATTAGGGCTAAAATGGGCTGGGCTGGTGTATGCATGGCACAAACCCATTGTGGCTGCACCTGGAGCCCCCCAATCTGCCACCTAATCTCTGGTCAGATGCTCTGAACAATTTTATCCTTGGTCAGAGGGAACTTCAGGAACTAGCTGTGAGACAGACACCAAATGGACTTTGACAATTTCAGTGTTAGATGCTGAGAAAGATGTTGAAATTAGCCAAATCCTCACATCTGATGAACAGCAGGGAGATTTTCTTGATTCTATAAATCATAAAGATGCAGTAAAAGGTAGGGAGATAGAAAATAGCACAGAATTTATCATCGACCAACTCTTCCACCTCCACTGGTAATCTTAGACGAATTAATCTCTCAGAGTTTTAAATCCTCCTCCCTAAAAAATGATAATAATAACTGCCTAGAGGGTTATTTTTAGGATTAAATAAGATAATACATGCAAAGTACTTTAAATCTTTCACAGGATGTTTAAGGTGAATATGCTGCGGCAAACCAAATAAAGGCTCTGATAAAATTTCAAATAACAAACTAGATTTGCCTACATTACATAGATAAATCACAAAAATATAGTGGATGTAGAAAAAGAAAGTGGGGGTGTATATCACATCATGTATGTAAATTTCAAAATGCACCAAAACACAGTGTTTTTTAAAATGCACTTATTTGTAAATATATATGACATGGAAGGATATCTGTTTTGAATACACTAAAGCGGGTACCAGTGAGGACAAGGGGAGAAGTGCAGGTGGGGGAGAAGCAGGGAAAACAATAAAATAAGATGAGGAAGAGCACTGCTAATGATGATTCTTATCAGGAACTCGGGAGTGTGATTTATTTAATTTTGAATCCCTTGATACTATGTTTAAGTAACTCAGTCACTTGAGACAGAGCCTCCATGTTTCGTGTACTCAGTAATTAGTAGCTAAAGTGTGCACATTTACAATAGTACAGATATTAGGAACACCTTCTCAACATCCGCATTTAGCTTTTATACCTCGACATATGAGTCATGGGTTGTGAGAGACAAAGAACTCTATTGATCATGTAAACCAGCTCCACTATTTTTCAGAACAGGAAGTGAAGCCCAAGGAGAAGAAGTAAACTTCAGGTGGTTCCTAGCTAGTGCCTGTGGTAAAGATGGACACCATGGCACTGGAACAATATGAGAGGGCTTTTGAAGAGTCTTATTCATCCCTGGATCCTGCAGCAGAGGGGTTGAACAGCCTGAGAAAGACATATGGTATGTGATGTCAGTGTGTCCCTCCCACTAGTGACCCCTGACTAGAGCTGGAGGAAGCTTTGGATTCAAGAGCAGCCTCCACCACCCTTCCATGAACCTGTGTGGAACCAATATGGCTGCCATGTTTGACAGAAGCCCAAGCTTGTTGGGGGCCTTGTCACAAGTACAGAACCTGTTACCAGTAGGTTCTTGGGGAATCAGACCTTAGGTGGGAAGGAAGTACAAAGGGCTTCATATGGGAGCCAGAGGACATGCCTGTTATTTCTAGGTCAGCAGAAAATATTTTTGGCTTTGGAGCAAGTCAGTGACTTCGCTGTATGTCAGTTATTTATCACCAAAATGATAACTTTGTCAGTCACATCCAGTTCTCAGAGGTGTGGAAGCAGCCACAGATGTTTATGGGTATAAAAATATAAGAAAGAAGGTATAAAGAATGAATAAGTTTATTACAATGGATTTTATGAAAAAATGACAATTTTTTTTTCAAAAGCAAATAAAATTCCTAGTTGTGGCAATGAACGATAATTTCTTATTAAAGTAATTTTAATATTCTTGGAATTGGAGATAGATTCAAGGACTCTGCATTAGAAAATTCTAATCTGAGGAGATTGGGAATATGGTAGTAGGAGGCCAGGACAATGGTTTAAGGAGAGCAATGTTGGGTATTGGAATCAGGACTCTTGGATGCATTGCCAACAGATGGTTTTACCTGTGTGATCTCAGTTTCTCATCCACAAATAAAAGTAAAGTTCTTTCCAGTGGAATTGTTGCTGAGAATCTATAAAGTATTGTATGTGGAGAGTTCTAGAACAGGAGAGTTTTTTTTAAAGAACCTATGAATCAGGGCTTCCATGCAAAAGCGCCTCAGGCTCTCTTGGCCCTTGGCCCTCTAACGGGGACTCTAGATGGACTTGGAAGACAGCAAGCTGCAAGCCCACAGTGCTGTGATGTGACTCAGATCGCGCCAGATGGGAACAAGCAGTTCTAGGAAACAGAAAGTTATCGTGACTCAAATATAAAGCACACTAGATATAATTATCCTGAGCAATTGGTAAAGTACAAGAAAAGAGCATCCATTCCACAGGATGCTTGAAAGTGTCTCCTAGAAGCAACAGGAGTGTAGTGACATTTCTTCCTCTGCATATGGAATCACGTTGTTTGGTCTTTTAGTGTATGGCATGTAAAAGGGCTGAGTAAAAAAAATATGGTGTATGTTTAAATTTTAAAAAGTGTTATGCTGAAAACTACAGTACTCTGAAAAAGGAGATTGAAGAGGATATCAGAAAATGGAAAGATATCCCTTGCTCCTGGATAGGAAGAACCAATATAGTGAAAATGGCCATACTTCCAAAATTGTTATACAAATTTAATGCAATTCCAATCAAAATTCCAACAGCATATCTCACAGAACTAGAGAAAACAATCCTAAAATTCATTTGGAATCAGAAGAGACCTAGAATAGCAAAGGCAATTCTGGGCAACAAACGCAAGGCAGGGGGCATCACAATCCCTGACTTGAAATTATACTATAAAGCTACTGTGATAAAAACAGTGTGGTACTGGCAAAAAAAACAGACCTGAAGATCAATGGAACAGATTAGAAGATGCTGAAACAACCCCAGACATACTAAGCCACCTTATCTTTGACAAAGGTGCCAAACACATTCGCTGGAAGAAAGATAGCCTCTTTAATAAATGGTGCTGGAAAAACTGGCTCTACACATGCCGAAGATTAAAACTAGACCCATATCTTTCACCATGCACTAAACTAAATTCAAAATGGATCAGAGATCTAAATATTAAAACAGAAACATTAAATCTGCTGGAAGGTAGGATAGGTAAAACCCTTGGAGACATTGGTGTAGGCAAAGACTTTATGAATAAAAACTCAACCGCACGGGAACTATCCCAAAGAATCAATAACTGGGATCTCATCTTATTAAAAAGCTTTTGCACAGCAAGAGAAACCACCAACAAAGTGAAGAGACAACCCACAATGTGGGAAAAAATGTTTGCCAGCTGTTCTTCAGACAAAGGATTACTATCGAGAACATATAAAGAACTCAAAAAAATCAGACCTCCCAAATTTAAAGACCCACTCCAAAAATGGGCATCTGAGATGAATACACATTTCTCAGATGAAGAAATACTAATGGCAAATAAATATACAAAAAAATGTGCAACATCACTAGTCATTCGAGAGATGCAAATTAAAACAACACTGAGATACCATCTCACCCCAGAAAGAATGGCTACTATTAAGAAATCAACTAATAACAAATGCTGGAGGGGCTGTGGGGAAAAAGAAACCCTTCTTCACTGTTGGTGGGAGTGTCGACTGGTACAGCCACTGTGGAAGTCAGTGTGGAGATTCCTCAAAAAACTAGGGTTGGAGGTCCCATTTGACCCAGCTATTCCCCTTCTGGGCATCTTCCCAGAAGAATTAAAAACATCGTACCACAGCGATATATGTGCACCCATGTTTATAGCAGCACAATTTGTAATAGCCAGATCTTGGAAACAACCCAAATGCCCATCAACTGAGGAATGGATAAGAAAGATGTGGTATTTTTATACAATGGAGTACTATTCAGCCATAAAGAAGGATAAACTGGAGACTTTTATAGGTAAATGGATGCAACTCGAGAAAATACTCATAAGTGAAATAAACCAGAAGCACATGTGTAAGCATCGTATTGTCTCTCTAGTATGAGAAACTGAAAGAGTAAATAAGACCCAAAATGTACAATAGACATGGTGAATCAAAAAGAAACTGGTCAACAACTGCTCTGGGAACTTGTGCTCTGGACAGGGCAGCACAGGGCCTCTCAGGCCCACGAAAGTGTGTTGAGGTCAGCAGGTGAACGAGACTGGACTCTCAGCCACACCTGTCCCGTGCCAGAGAGCGACCGGCCGGGCGCCATTGTGGGGGGTGTGGCGAAACTCAGAGCGGCTCGAAAACTGCTCTGGGAACTTGTGCTCCAGACAGGGCAGCACAGGGCCTCTCAATTGAGCCCACGAAAGTGTGCGGAGGTCAGCAGGCGAACGAGACTGGACTCTCAGCCACACCTGTCCCGCGCCAGAGAGCGACTGGCCCGGCGCCATTGTGGGGGGCGTGGTGAAAAACCAGAGCGGCGGGAACCAGTGCAGGGAACCCGCGCTCCGGACAGCGCGCTGAGCCTCTCAGGCCCAGGGATCGTAAAGGGCGGCGAGAGCAGAGGCGAGCTAGACTGGTCTCTGCCTGAAAGTACGCGCCTCTGCTCACCGCCCACCAGAGGGCGCTCCTGGCTTACTGGGACGGACCTGCACAGAACAGGACTTTGTCACAAGGTACCTGCCTACAACAGAGTCAACACCTGGAACTGATTCTTTTTATATTTTTTATTTTTATTTTTATTTTTTATTTTTATTTTTATTTTTTTTCTCACTGATTTGTTTTTTTGTTCTGGCGAAGGGTTTTTTTGTTTTTGTTTTGTTTTGTTTTGTTTTTTGGTGGCGTTTTATTTTTGATCTGTCTGTTTTATTGTTTTTATCTTTGTTTTTGTTTCTGTATGTGTATTTGCTCTTTCCTTCATTATTCTCTCTGGTTTTTTATATGAGTGTAAACAGCGCCTCTAACTTCTTTGTGATTGTGGTTGTGATCTGTTCTTCCTTTTATCCCTTCCTTCTCTTTTTACCACCTGTCCTCTGCACTAGTGTCCCAATTTTAGTGGGATCCCTCTTGGTCCTCTAACCTTACATCTAATTCCTTCCTCTTCTCCCAATACTCTATTTCCTCCTTAACTCATCTTAAATTTAAACTCCTCAAGGAAAAATTGACATACATAGGACTTGTATACTGCATATAATTTTTCTGGTGTGTTTTAGATTTTGTTATATAACCGCAACTCTATACAGCTAAAAGTGGTAAATAACTGGTTAGCTCAGTCTGTCATTTTTTAGGCTGTGTTTGATGCTTTAGTTAACATTATAGCCAAATGTGAAATAACTGTTCTAAACATCTTTCCTTCCTGATATTTCATGATTGAGATTGACTAAGGGACACAGAAAATACAGTGGCACAGTACCAAAGAATCAAGGACTGGGCCAAACAGGTAGCAACTTTGCATACCCAACGAATTGAAGAGGTAGGATCTGGCAGAAAGCGCAAAACCTAAAAGCAAGCTCCACTTGGAAGATACTGCAGAGAAGTAGTCATCTTCTAAAGATCTTAAACACTAGCAATAAAGTAACCTACTATAGGTAATTTGCAAACATCACCCCAGGAATTAAAGAAAGAAAAAATGAGACGACACTTAAACAAGATGCAACCACACACATCCAATTCACCAAAGGCAAACCTAGGGAGCAACGAGGTGGGACAATCCGAAAGCCACCCACCTGGCCTATCTGAAGTGGTAACAACAAAGCAACTGAATGAGGTTCTGGAAAAAATTAAAACAGAAATAATCTCACAGATAACTGCAGAGATAATGTCTACAATGAAGACCATACTTAAAGACACTATAGCTGATACAGACAAAAAAATAGATGAACTTAAGAAAACTATAGAAACCATGAATGCTCAGCATAGGAAAGAAATGGAATCTATAAGGCAGATTCAAGCAGATATCCAAGAGATAAAAAATTCCATTGAAAGTATTTGTAGCAGAATAAGCCAATGCGAGGACAGGATCTCAGATATAGAAGACAGGCTTGCAATTAGTGATCATGAAATGGAAAAATTCTTAAAAATAGCAAGGGACCATGAAAAATCAATTCAGCAGCTGCTAGATGACTCAAAGATAAACAACTTAAGAATAATTGGAATAAATGAAAAAGCAGGAGATAGCATCAACGACATTAAAACCTTGTTCAAAGACATAATCAGGGAGAACTTTCCTGGAAGAGAAAAGGAATTTGACACCCCTATAAGTGAAGCTTTTAGAACACCAACTAGACATGATCAAAAAAAAACTTCAGCCAGACATATTATAGTCAAGATCCCAGAAATTCAACAGAAGGGCAGAATCTTAAAAGCTGTTAGGGAGAAGAGACAAATCACCTATGAAGGAAAACCCATCAGAATCACAGCTGACTTTTCAGCACAAACCCTCAATTCAAGAAGAGCTTGGAATGATGTATTGCAAGCTCTAAAGGAAAATAATTTTCAGCCCAGATTGATGTACCCTGCAAAACTATCTTTCAAAATTGATGGAGAAATAAAATACTTTCATGACAAAGAACATCTGAGAAAATTTATGACCACCAAACCAGCACTCCAAAACGTTCTGAAGGACATTCTAGAAAGAGATAGGAACCCCAACAGAAGGAATCCACCAGGTAGGGCAAATAATTAAATAGCCGGAAAGTGGAAAAACAAAGAGTGGGAACCAACAACAGGAAAATATCATGACAAGTCAATACATATCAGTTTTAACCATCAATGTTAACGGTCTCAATTCACCAATCAAAAGGCACAGACTGGTGAAATGGATCAAGAAGCAAGATCCAACAATATGCTGTATACAAGAAACACATTTAATTCAGAAAGAAATTCATAGACTGAAAGTCAAAGGATGGAAAACAATACTCCATGCCACAGGAACCCAGAAAAAAGCAGGGGTAGCTATTCTTTTTGCAGACAAAGTGAACTTCAAGCCAAGAAGGATTCAGAGAGATAAAGACGGTCATTACATCCTTGTAAAGGGAACAATCCAAGAGGAAGAGATAACGATCATAAATATATATGCATCAAATACCAATGCACCCAGCTATATAAAACAAGTACTAAAGGACATGAAAAATCAAATAAGCACTAATACAATTATATTGGGAGATCTCAATACTCCACTGTCACAAAAAGATAGATCAACTGGACAGAAAATCAATAATGAAATAGTAGAACTGAACCAAACTTTTGAACAAATGGACTTAGTAGATGTCTACAGAGTGTTCCATCCCACAACATCAGAATACACATTTTTCTCAGCTGCACATGGGACGTTCTCCAAAATAGACCACATACTAGCTCATAAAACCTGCTTAAGTAAATGCAAAGGAATTGAAATTATCCCATGCATATTATCAGACCATAGTGCAATGAAATTGGAAATCAATGGCAAAAGATCCCACAAAAACTCCCTAAACACATGGAAATTAAACAGCATCCTCCTGAACAACCAATGGGTCACAGATGAAATTAAAGAAGAAATTAGTCACTTTCTACAACTGAATGATAATGACAGTACAACATACCGGAACTTATGGGATACAATGAAAGCAGTCCTAAGAGGGAAATTTATAGCATTAAACACTTATATCAGGAAAATAGAGCAAGCGCAAATAAACAACTTAAGGGTGAACCTCGAGCTTCTAGAAAAAGAAGAGCAGGTTAAGCCAAAAGCCCGTACAAGGGAGGAAATTATAAAGATCAGAGCAGAAATTAACGTATTGGAGAATAAAAAAACAATACAAAGAATCAATGAAGCAAAAAGTTGGTTGTTTGAAAGAATAAATAAGATTGACAAACCCTTATCCAACCTTATTAAAAAAAGAAAAGAAAAGACTCAAATCCATGCAATTGAAAATGAAAAGGGTGATATCACGACGGACCCTGCAGAAATCCAGAAGATCATCTACACCTATTTTGAAAATTTATATTCTACTAAGATGGAAAATGCAGAAGAAATGGACAGATTCCTAGATTCGTATGAATTACCAAAGCTGAATCAAGAAGATTTAAAAATCCTAAATAAACCAATATCAGCCAATGAAATTGAAGATGTAATTAAAAACCTCCCAACAAAGAAAAGCCCAGGCCCTGATGGATTCACTGCCGAATTCTACAAGAAATTTAGAGAAGACCTAACGCCCCTACTTCTCAAACTTTTCAATGAAATTGAAAGGGAAGCAATACTCCCAAATTCATTCCTGGAAGCAAGCATTACCCTGATACCAAAACCAGAGAAGGACCCAACTAAGAAAGAGAACTACAGGCCAATCTCCCTAATGAACATAGATGCAAAAATCCTTAATAAGATACTGGCAAACAGAATCCAACAAATCATCAAGAAGATTATACACCATGACCAAGTTGGATTCATCCCAGGGATGCAGGGATGGTTCAACATACGTAAATCAATAAATGTAATACAGCATATTAACAGAACCAAAGACAAAAATCACATGATCATCTCAATAGATGCAGAAAAAGCTTTTGACAAAGTCCAGCACCTTTTCATGATAAAAACCCTACAGAAAATTGGAATAGAGGGTCTTTATCTCAATCTGGTAAAAGCTATCTATGACAAACCAACAGCCAATATTATACTAAATGGCCAAAAACTGAAAGCCTTCCCTCTAAAATCAGGAACAAGACAAGGATGTCCACTGTCCCCACTCTTATTCAACATAGTTCTGGAAACTTTAGCCAGAGCAATTAGACAAGAGAAAGAAATAAAAGGAATAATGATTGGAAAGGAAGAAGTTAAATTATCATTATTTGCAGATGACATGATACTCTACACAGAAGACCCCAAAAACTCCACTAAAAAACTGCTAGATTTGATAAGCAAATTCAGTAGTGTAGCTGGATACAAAGTCAATACTCAAAAGTCAATAGCCTTCCTGTACACAAATAACAAACTTACTGAAAGAGAAATTAGGGAAACAATACCTTTCACAATAACATCCAAAAAAATGAAATACCTAGGAATCAACCTCACGAAGGATGTAAAAGACCTCTATACTGAAAACTACAGTACTCTGAAAAAGGAGATTGAAAAGGATATCAGAAAATGGAAAGATATCCCTTGCTCCTGGATAGGAAGAACCAATATAGTGAAAATGGCCATACTTCCAAAATTGTTATACAGATTTAATGCAATTCCAATCAAAATTCCAACAGCATATCTCACAGAATTAGAGAAAACAATCCTAAAATTCATTTGGAATCAGAAGAGACCTAGAATAGCAAAGGCAATTCTGGGCAACAAAGGCAAGGCAGGGGGCATCACTATCCCCGACTTGAAATTATACTATAAAGCTACTGTGATAAAAACAGTGTGGTACTGGCAAAAAAACAGACCTGAAGATCAATGGAACAGATTAGAAGATGCTGAAACAACCCCAGACATACTAAGCCACCTTATCTTTGACAAAGGTGCCAAACACATTCGCTGGAAGAAAGATAGCCTCTTTAATAAATGGTGCTGGAAAAACTGGCTCTACACATGCCGAAGATTAAAACTGGATCCATATCTTTCACCATGCACTAAACTAAATTCAAAATGGATCAGAGATCTAAATATTAAAACAGAAACATTAAATCTGCTGGAAGGTAGGATAGGTAAAACCCTTGGAGACATTGGTGTAGGCAAAGACTTTATGAATAAAAACTCAACCGCACGGGAACTATCCCAAAGAATCAATAACTGGGATCTCATCTTATTAAAAAGCTTTTGCACAGCAAGAGAAACCACCAACAAAGTGAAGAGACAACCCACAATGTGGGAAAAAATGTTTGCCAGCTGTTCCTCAGACAAAGGATTACTATCGAGAACATATAAAGAACTCAAAAAAATCAGACCTCCCAAATTTAAAGACCCACTCCACAAATGGGCATCTGAGATGAATACACATTTCTCAGATGAAGAAATACTAATGGCAAATAAATATACAAAAAAATGTGCAACATCACTAGTCATTCAAGAGATGCAAATTAAAACAACACTGAGATACCATCTCACCCCAGAAAGAATGGCTACTATTAAGAAATCAACTAATAACAAATGCTGGAGGGGCTGTGGGGAAAAAGGAACCCTTCTTCACTGTTGGTGGGAGTGTCGACTGGTACAGCCACTGTGGAAGTCAGTGTGGAGATTCCTCAGAAAACTAGGGTTGGAGGTCCCATTTGACCCAGCTATTCCCCTTCTGGGCATCTTCCCAGAAGAATTAAAAACATCGTACCACAGCGATATATGTGCACCCATGTTTATAGCAGCACAATTTGTAATAGCCAGATCTTGGAAACAACCCAAATGCCCATCAACTGAGGAATGGATAAGAAAGATGTGGTATTTTTATACAATGGAGTACTATTCAGCCATAAAGAAGGATAAACTGGAGACTTTTATAGGTAAATGGATGCAACTCGAGAAAATACTCATAAGTGAAATAAACCAGAAGCACATGTGTAAGCATCGTATTGTCTCTCTAGTATGAGAAACTGAAAGAGTAAATAAGATCCAAAATGTACAATAGACATGGTGAATCAAAAAGAAACTGGTCAAAAGGAAAGAGAGACTGGAATAGGGAAAAGAAAGAAGGGAAAGGGAAAAAAATTGTATATATATATATATAAGATGGTTAAGATAGATACACTACCATTTTTACTTAGTTCATTGAAGAGTAAGGTTTGTGCCAATAATGTTTGGACAATTGAATGCTAATGTCTGGTGTCCTGAATAACTAACTTAAAGATAGTAATACGTAATGTATTAACCATTGTTACCCTCCTATTATGTTTGTTTGAAAATTTGTTCTTCTTTTGATTTGTTTTGTTTTTTCTTCTCTTTAAAATAAAAAAAAAAAAAAAAAAAGAAACTGGTCAAAAGGAAAGAAAGACTGGAAAAGGGAAAAGAAAGAAGGGAAAGGGAAAAAAAATTGTATATATATATATATATATATATATATATATATATATATATATGATGGTTAAGATAGATACACTACCAATTTTACTTAGTTCATTGAAGAGTAAGGTTTGTGCCAATAATGTTTGGACAATTGAATGCTAATGTCTGGTATCCTGAATAACTAACTTAAAGATAGTAATACGTACTGTATTAACCATTGTTACCCTCCTATTATGTTGTTTTGAAAATTTGTTCTTCTTTTGATTTGTTTTGTTTTTTCTTCTCTTTAAAAAAAAAATAAAAAGCTACACAGTTTTTTCTCAAAAAAAAAAGTGTTATGGTAAAATACACATTACCATTAAATTCTCTGAGAATTACCCCAGCCCCTTGCATTGAACACACTTATCCCTTCCTATTTGCCATTTCTGAAGTAGTCCTGGAAGCTCTCTTTTTTGAGTGTCTTTACAAAGCATAGTTAAATATATAAGATGGTTAAGATAGATACACCACTAATTTTACTTAGTTCATTGAAGAGTGAGGTTTGTGCCAATAATGTTTGGACAATTGAATGCTAATATCTAGTATCCTGAATAGCTAACTTAAAGATAACAATACGTAATGCATTAACCATTGTTACCCTCCTATTATGTTGTTTTGAAAATTTGTTCTTTTTTGATTTGTTTTGTTTTGTTTTTTCTTCTCTTTAAAATTAAAAAAAAAATATGGTGAGTGCTGCTGCTGACTGCTGTCCAATGGAAAACAGCTCATGAAAACATGACCCTGTGTCCTCATCCACCTTATTCACCCGATCCGGCACCTTGAGACTTCAGTATTTTCCCCGAAGTCAAAATGACAGTGAAAGGGAAACACTTTCAGTCAATTTAGGTCATTGAGCACAACTAAAGACACTCACGAAAGAGAACTTGCAGAACTGTTTCAGAAAGTGTCAAGAACGATGGGAAGAGTGCGTTCAAAGCAAGGGGGAGCCTTGAAGCGGATTCGTGGCAATGTGTCTTTCACCATAATAAATTTTTAGAATTTAAAATTCACTGCATTTTTTGGTACACACCTCATTAGCCCATAGAGAAAATATAAAGGAATTAACTAGAACAGGAAGCATTATTGCATGAATGGGATAAAGGATGGAGGTTTTCAAAAAGTGGCATGGAAAGGATGAAAGAAGGAAGAATAGGGGAATATTTTCAACACCTTCCTTAGATCCCAAACTTACTTGGTTATTGAAACACAGATGGGTATATCTGTACCATCTGTATTTATATCCAAGAGAGACAAATGTATTGTTTGAAAAGGTACAGATAACAATATAGCAAAGTTCACATGACAGAAATGCGCTACCTTTCAGAATAGAAAGTCAATACATACTATCTAGAATTGGTGATAATAATAGTTAATACTATTTAACTATGTCTGTGTGCTGGGCACTGCTCTATCCCACTTAAAGGTATTAACTTACTTAATATTCAAAACAACTCTGTGGTATAGCCATGCTTTTTCCATTTTATGCATGAGAGATTGAGACACAAGGAGGTTAAGTAACTTGCTTGAAGCACACAGCTAAATGGTTACAAGACCATGAGATGGAATAAATTATATAGAATCAAGGCATAATCAATAATGAAAAAAATTTAAAAGACAGTACACTGAAGATAATGGCCTTTAGTTTTTATTTTATTTTAAAGAGAAAAAATAAAAATAAAAATAACAATAAAACAGAGTTTCAAAACGGGCTAGTATGAGAGTAACAATAATTAATACATTACATATTGTTATCTTCATAGTAGTTATTCAGAGTACAAGATATAGGCATGAAATATTGCGCAAACAATATTAGCACAAACCTTTCTTTTCAATGAACTAAGAGAAACTAGCTATGTAACTATCTTTTTTTTTTTTTTTGTGGGTACCGGGGGGTCGACCTCAGGACCTCACGCGCCAGCAGGCACCCGTGCTGCTGAGTGATATCACCGGCCCCTTTTTCGTATGTGGGTTCCGGGAGTCGAACTCGGGCCCTCGCGCTTGCTGGGCAGGCGCTTAAGCCGCTGAGCCATCTCACCGGCCCCCTATGTAACTATCTTAAGTGTCTTGTGTATATATATATTTTTCCTTTTCCCTTCCTTCTTTTCCCCTTTCCCCATCACAATTTCTCTTTCGTTTTGAACATTGTATGATGGCCTTTAAACCAGAATGGTACAGTTTAAAGTGCAGAGAAAAAATTTTCTGTATATTAATACCGACTAGGCAATTTCTGTCAGCCTACACAAATAATCATGAAATGATAAGAAGAAATATATCAATGTACGCTGTGAGGGAGCAGTCAAGACGAAGAGCAGCTTCATCATGTTCCGACTTCTGAAAGGCTCTCGGGAGAAGATGGGACTAAAATCATTGTATCTGGAAGGATAAGACCAAGGTCAAAACATGGAAGGTTCAGAGGCAGAATCCAGCTCCTGAGAGATTTACCCGGGGAACTGTCCCCAGATGGAGGCTACGTAGCAAACAGAGGACCAGGTGGTGGGTGTGCGGTAGAGAAGACTCCAGCCCCAGGTGGGGATGCCATAGATGTTGTCTTGGTTCCTCCAACCCTGAGAATCACACACTTCTTATCTTCACAGCCGCTTCCAAATGTAAACCAGAATTCATCTGACTCAGAAGCAGCAGCTCCAGCCTCAGCTCCGTAACATAAAGGAGATGTTCAAGGAGAATCAGCCAATGTTTTTATTTCTGAGCAATGTCTGCAGATAGGTCCAGAATTATCACCTTAACTTCTACCATTGAGGAAAGGTCCTCTCCTTCACTTCTGGGACTTTTGTTTTACTTTACTCTCATCCTCTGAGCAGCAGTGCACAGTGAGTGCATGGCTCAGAATAATCTCAGCTCAGTGACTGAGTTCGTTCTCATGGGCTTTACTGACCACCCCAACCTGGAGAGTGCCCTCTTCCTGGTCTTTCTCACTTTCTATCTCGTCACCCTTCTGGGGAACGTGGGGATGGTTATTCTCATCCGAGTGGACGCCCAGCTCCACACCCCAATGTACTTCTTCCTGAGCCACCTTGCCCTGCTGGATGCCTGCTACACCTCGGTCATCACCCCTCAGATCCTGGCCACACTGGCCACAGGCAAAGCGATCATCTCCTATGGCCAGTGCGCTGCGCAGTTCTTCTTTTTCACCATCTGTGCAGGTACAGAGTGCTTCCTGCTGGCCGTGATGGCCTATGACCGCTATGTTGCTATTAGCAACCCGCTGCTCTATACAGTGGCCATGAAGCCCAGAATCTGCTGGAGTTTGGTGGTGGGAGCCTACGTCGGTGGGGTGTCCGGGTCCATCCTGCGGACCGCGTGCACCTTCTCCCTCTCCTTCTGTGAGGACAATCGCATCGACTTCTTTTTCTGTGATCTTCCACCCCTGTTGAGGCTTGCCTGCAGTGACACAACGAACACTGAGATCATCATTGTCCTCTTCGGCAACTTTGTGATTCTGGCCAATGCCTTGGTCATCCTGATCTCCTACCTGCTCATCATCAAGGCCATCTTGAAGGTGAAGTCTCCAGGAAGCAGAGCCAAGACTTTCTCCACATGTGCCACCCACCTCACCGCCGTGGCCCTTTTCTTTGGGACACTCATCTTCATGTACCTACGGGGCAGCTCAGGCAAATCCCTGGAGGAAGACAAGGTTGTGTCCGTCTTCTATACCGTGGTCATCCCCATGCTGAACCCTGTCATCTACAGCCTGCGAAACAAGGACGTGAAAGCTGCCTTCAAGAAGATTACTGGAAGATTCCAGGTGTCCCGGAGCATGTAGACCTGAGGGAAAGGCCCTCTTCAGGAGACTTTCCCCAAAGTACACAAAGTGTCTTGGTTTATCTTGAAAATATCAGCATAATATTAAAGCAGGAACTGCAAAGCCTCTATGTTATCAATTGGAACAAAAATTTGTTCTCATATTTGTACATCCCAACAGGCACTCATCATACACATCAGGTGTATCATATAGGCACAAAAAGAGAAGGCAAACAAGTGTCTAGGCACATGAGAAAAGTCACAAATGTCATGAAATATATATCCAACAAGTCCATAGTACTTTCTTGTTGCCCTTTCCCACTTCCACCCATTCCTAGACACTCAACAGTCTCCTGCTACTCTCTGATATCATCACTTACAGAGTCTGATGTCTCGAATTTATTTCACCATACCCCAGGGCTTGCCATCATTTTCTTCTTCTCTCCCGTAAACTTACTGTGTTCTTTGTGTGAAAGGTTATATCTGGGGATCCCTATGAATTGTGCCAATCGGTCTTCTTTTTTTCCCTTGCAGTATGTAAGTGAATGATCATTTCGATTACCAATGAGTATTGTGCAGATAACAGCTTGATCTCAAATTGGCTGAAGGAAGATGTTTGAGAAACAGGCCCCTTCTTCACTATTATTACATGTTCTTCCCCATTACAATGTCTTCCTTCTTGTTCATGTGAGAATAACAGAATTTGGAAATTGCCTTTTCACTTGGTAACTCACCAGCTTTGCATTTCCTCCCTCATTGTTAAGCTGATATCTTAAAAATGAACTAAGACACCTTATCTTTGGGAAGATATCGTGCATGGCCATATCTAGTTCTTCAGGAGATAGTGGATTGCTTCTTCCTACTGCCTACATTGTGAACAGTTCTCACCAAACATCTTGTCAGCAATGTCAGCATGAATGGACGCAGAAAGACAGCTGAAGTACGTATTACTTTCTCTAGTGATGATTTGATTAGGGAGAAGTAACCACAAAGCCTGCACCATGCTGCAAGACTCTTGAGAGCAGTCTTTGTTTCATTCAGTTCTAGTCCAAAGTCTAGAACAGCTGAGCTCTCAATAACAGCTTCTGAGAGAATAATTATGTGCCATGCCTGTTCTCATTTGAGTTTCATGGCAGTGCAAGACAAATAGAGAAAGCACAGTCAAATATAAAACGCCCATTTTGCAATGAAGAAAACATCTCATCATGACTCAAAGTGCGCTTGGAGTATGCAGCAGTAGGCAAGGCATGGAGTCGGGCTTGACTCTATGTCCTAAATTTACCTCTAATTCAGTGTGTAGCTGTGGGTAAATTCTCAGGTCTGAAGCAAGTATTACAACTTCTAATTCAAAAATATGTTGCAAAAATTAAATAAGATGGGGCCGGTGAGATGGCTCAGTGGCGTAAGCGCCTGCCTTGAAAGCGCGAGGGCCCAAGTTCGACTCCCGGAACCCACATACGAAAAAGGGGCCAGTGATATTGCTCAGTGGCACGGGTGCCTGTTGGCGCGCGAGGTCCTGAGGTCAACCCCACGGTACCCACAACAAAAAAAATTAAATAAGATGAATAAAAAATCAACTAGCATCAGGTTTACCATATAGATTGTTCTCTTCCTTCTCTTTTCCCTCACTTTCTGATGTCAGTCCTGGGCCTTGTGACAAAGATGAAAATGATTATGAACCAATGATGGTAAAGGCCATGAATTGAAGAATATCAATTATTCAATTCTTTGCACCAGAATTATTTCTTGGGGATGAGTTGCACTTATTTGCATTTATTCACATAGTCAAAGAGATCCAAAGGATACCTTTTGCACTGAATATATTGTTTTCTGCCCAAGAACCCCTCTACCCCACGTTGATATACGAAGTTAATCCTCCTTGTCCCTCCATCTGAAAACAACCATTTTATGAAAACGACCTACCACACAGCCTGAGGCTAACTGATCTGGAAATAAGCACCTGACCCATGTTAAACTAGTAGAAATTTTCTGTGGGCATTATGAAACTGAGCTTGTGAAAAATATTCAGACTAGGAAAACATGTTGATCAAAGCAGAAAAATATCCAAATAGCTTCTTTTTTTTTCTTTCTTTTCTTTTCTTTTTTTTTTTTTTTTTGTGGGTACCGGGGGGTCGACCTCAGGACCTCGCGTGCCAGCAAGCGCCTGTGCCGCTGAGCGATATCACCGGCCCCTTTTTCGTATGTGGGTTCCGGGAGTCGAACTCGGGCCCTCACGCTTGCCGGGCAGGCACTTAAGCCGCTGAGCCATCTCACCAGCCCTTTTTTTTTTTTTTTTTTTTTGGGACAGGGCCTTGCTATGTAGTCTAGGCTGATTTTGAACTCACTATGTAGCCCAGGCTGGCCTTGAACTCACAACAACTCTCCTGCCTCAGGTGCCCTGGTGCTGGGATTACAGGTGTGCACTAGCACACCTGGCTCCAAATTACTTCTAAACCTATGAAGAGGTATTTATTCCCCTTCATAATAAGGAAAAGTCACATTTAAAACCACAATATGGTCAAAATATGCAAAAATTCGAAAGGATGGTACCATCATGTTGACAGAAATATGCAAAATGGATAGAATACATTGGTCTAACATCTTTGTAAAAGAGGTTGGCATCATCCTTCAATAGTCAAATATACATGTAACCCAGTTATTCTAGTGACCTAGCTGTAACACTACAGAAAATTTTGGCCATAAGCAGCAGATGTAGGTACAGAGATTTCATAAAGTGCTGTTGTACTTGTACAAAACTCAAAGTTCCTGTCTTCAGCTTTTCATTCTTCTTGCTTGAAATGTGGCTATGTTGTGGGTGGCATCCCCCACCCACAAAAGTATGTCCCTGAAAAGATTCATTGTGTTCCAGGCTGGGTTGTTGATGTGCATTTGGGAAGTGATCGTGTCATGACAGCTCTAACTTCACCCATGCACCATTTCACTGAGGAAATCATAATTTGATGGCGTTATTGGGAGGTGATGGGAACAGGAGCTGGGGACTTGTGAAAGAGAGTAGACTCTTGGGTGTGACCTTGGGGGCTGTATCTGGTTGGCCTCACTCTCTCACCCTCTTCCTAGCAGCCACGAGCTGAGCAGCTTGTCTGTGCCATGCTTTCTTCTTCATGATGCTCTACCTCACCACAGCCTAGAAACAAGGGAGCCAGCTGACCATGAACTGAAACCCCTGAAGCCATGAGCCAAAATAAGTCTTTCTCCTTTTAATTGTTTTTCTCAGACATAGTGTCACAGTGATGGGAAACTAACACAGGACTAACACAAAATGTGTATACACTTTCTTCATGTGAGACAGAAGTAAGAACCATTTCTCTTATTAAAGAAAACAACTACAAATAACATATATACTCATATATATACATACGGAGGATACCTTGTCAGGGATTCATATACACAGATGAAAAACTTTTAAATTAAAAAAGAAATGATTATACCCACTGAAAATATATGCCAGCAAAGGGACATTTTAAGGGGAAAGGACCTCCTAAAAATTTCTGAGGAAGGGAAGGATTTCACTTATCTTGGTTTGATAGTGACTGCCTGGGTATTTGTTTCATAATTTTTAAAATAATAATTGCATCATTTTGTGTACGTATATATGTATGTATGTGTATTTCTACATATTTATATAAAATTCTTTGTAACACAGCTATCCGAAGTCCCTGAGTGAGAATGAAGGCCTCAGTCATGGGTTCTGTGCTCATGTGAGATAATAGCACCCCTCCCTTTCCCTTTGGCAACATGGGGGGATTTCAAGGTCCTCAACAGACATGGCTTTTCCCTTATCAGCTGTTATTACTAATTTGTTAGTAATTTTCTACCATAGAGCAGTTTTACTTTCATAGCTCAGGAATGAACCCATGGTCTTTGACTGAGCTACATCTCCAACACTTTTTATTTATAGTTTTGAGACAGAGTCTTGATAAGTCACTAATTTGCACAGCTGGGCTCAAATTTGTGATCCCCTTGTCTCAGCCTCCCAGAGTGCTACAAATAGAGATGTGCGCCAGCACACTCACTGCAGTCTTTCTTTGTATTGATCTTTTGACTGACAATAAAAATTGACGGTATTTTGATGTTTTGATGCATGTATACGTTGTGCATCTGCGAAGTCAAGCTAATTAACACATGGATGCCTTAACAAATTTATCATTTGTGTGTGTGGTGAGAAGAGTTAAAATGTATTCTAGTATTTGTGGGCTTCAGTTTTCAATGCATTCTTTATTTCAAAATTAAATACACAGCAGGACTGCACATCTATCTCAAGGTTAGTCTGGAGGCAGGTTAGTCTGGAGACTCCGTGGCAGAATAGGATGCGGAGGCACTGAGGATGAAAGACCTGCTGTGAGGAGCTCAGCGGCTTCCTAGGAGTGGTGAGACTCTGATCGGGTCTTGGAGGAAGCAGAATCCTTTAGCCACAAATAGGTGAAAGCAATCTGCTCAAACCCACAGTAGCTGGATTACCCTGTGCCTCTGTCTTGACTGTAGCTGTCCTTTAGCACCACTCAAATTGCCTACACTCCTGCCGTGACCTCAGGAGAGACACAGCACCCCTCTGCCTCAGCTTCTTCATCTGGAACATGGCAGAGAAGGTTTGTGTCTCTCTCATTTTCTTTCTGGTGCTGAAGGAAGTGGCATGGAGGCGATGATGCCTTTTCCCTGAAGAACACAATGGAAAGCACAGAAAATGTCTTTCGGGATCTAACACTGAGTCTCCTGAGCCTTCTGATCCCCAGGCCCACTGTTTGCTGCACAGACGAAGAGAGAGGAGGACATAAAACCCCGCGATCAGCTCTAACTCACAGAAGCCGGTTTCTCCCAGATGCTGAAAGCCCTGCCTCACACATTAAACTGAAATTTACTCACAAGTCAGGGCTGAAACAATCCACACTAAAAGCCAATAAATAATTAACATGAATTGTGCTGAAAGAGTTTCATTCACTTACCCTTATCAGCGTTTTACACAGCATTATCTTAGAGGACATATACAAGTTGATAAAACCACAGAACAATTCAAGGGGATCAGAAAACCCTATAATTCACAAATGAGATGATCCTAATTGGGTCATCAGAGTGAGAAGGCAAAGCAATTGGCCACACAAAGGAACCAGGAGGGCACAAGAATTTTACACAGCAACATGGCATAAAACTAGGCACAACTCTGGCCCCATTACCTTCTGGAATTATGTGCAAAAGTAGATTTCCAGCATATGCAAGATATCACCCCAAGGAGTACTAAGTAATTGCATTTTCTATGTATTTCTATTGCATTTTCAGTAGCAGAAATCTCCTTGGACCTGCTCAGAAAACATGAGAAAATATTAACAGTACTTCATAGAAGTTTGTCTCAAGAAGACAAAAGCCACTCTTTTCCTACAAGGTAATGTAAATTACTATATTATTTGGGAGATAAAATATATTCCAGAGACTATTGCATGTGCTTTCCAAATTAGTGAACTTAATTTAGATGTTATCTCTGACCTTTTAGACAAGGTATTCATCTTCCCAAACCTTTAATTTTGTCTTCTATTAAACAGAAGTAGGAATACATATATTGCTGAGGCAGTAATCCATAACCGATATAATCGGCATAGAGATTTTGCTACTCCCCTGAACCATGCTATCAGCAAGTATTCAAAGCATCAACAGAGAACAGACCCAGTCCCCTCCAAGGAGGTGGTCCCAGCTGGTGAGTTTAGAAAGAGAGACATTTGTAACAAGAAGCTAATGAGGAGATAATGTAGAAATGGATGTTAGTGTTGGTCTACTTTTTATCACTGTGAAAAAATACCTGAGCATAGCAAATTAAAGGAGGGAAGGTTTACTTTGGTTTGTGGTTTCAGAGGCTTCTGTCCGTGATCAGCTGGCTTCACTGCTTTTAGGTCTATGGTAGGGCAGAAACATCACGGCAGAAAGATGTAGTCAGTGAAAGCTGCTCACCATGTGGCAGCCAGGAAGGAGAGAAAGAGGAAAGAGAGAGAGACAGAGAGAGCGCGCGCGCGAGAGAGAGGTTCTGGGTTGTGCTCCTACTTCTTCCAACTGGTACTCACCTTCTATCAGCCTATTTAACTCTGAACTGACTCATGGATTATGCAGTTATTGCCTTCATGATCTAATACTTAACATTTCATCCCTGGCTTCCAAAGACTCACCACCATTTCATTGTGCAAAGTATGTTTAGTTCAGCTCCAAGAGTTCCCAAAGTCTCACAGTTCCAGCGTTACTTAAAAGTCCAAGTCCAAAGTTTTTTCTGGAATTCAAGGCAAATTTTTAGATGTGAGCTCCTGTAATATCAAAAAAGAAAGTTACATATTTCCGGCATACAATGGCACAACAGGTGTGAGATAAATATTTCCATTCCAAATGGTAGGAATAAGAAAACAGCAGGAAGGAATCAAACCAAAGCCAGACCAAAACACAGGGGCACAAACATTAAGTTCTGTGTACGGCATCTTGGCTTGATGTGACCTCCACAGGGTCCAGGGAGCCTCGCCTCTAGGGCCTTGCTGACTACAGCCTCCGTGGCCTCTCTTTTGGCCGGCCCTGCTCTCTGCCTCCGGCTTTCTTTGGCGGGTGTTCCATGTTCCTGGCGTCTCTGACTCCCCTGGGTCTCCATTGCAGCTTTGGCTTCACTCTCACAGTTTCATGCAGTACCTTTTGAGAGGTGCTTGCAAGGACTCTGCCCCTGTCACATGTTGCCAGGCCTCTCTTGTTTCCATTGAAATCTAGGCAGTGTCCATACCTCTGCAACTCTTGCAATCTGCTTGCCTCCACAACCAGCCTCACGTGGACAACACCAAATTATTATGCCAAACTGAGTGGCAGCCAGGCCCACATCGATCATGGCTGCAGTGGCCTCCAATGGCTAACATGAGAGCATACTTCTGTAGGTGCCCTGAATGAGCAGGGTACCCGAGGGCCCACTTCTCCAAGCAAAGTCTTCCCGAGAAGTTCATATTCTGTGTCCTTGAGTTTGAGATGGTGGAGTCTGGCCAACCCCTTAGATGTCTTCAGAGCTACTTTCCTATTGTGCAAGTATAAAGTACTTTGCTTTTTAATTAGTGGCACTGATCTCTTCAGCAGCCACATCTTCTTTCCCCTCAATTTTACACATCTGTTCTGATCAAGCTGCAAGTTTTCTCTGCTCTGCTTTTTGCTTCAGATTCTCACTGTAAATAGCAACTAGTAATAGCCGTGACACAGTGTGAGTACTGTGCTGCTTTGAAATTTCCTCAACTAAATTTATTAGTATCTCACATTTAAACTCAGCATCACATAAAGTCTCAGGCCATGGACAAAATGCAGACAAGTCTTTGCCAGAATGCCATCTAAAATGTACCCCCCAAAACACACATGTTGAAGACTTTGTTCCCAGGTAATGGGCTTTTGAAGCAATTGGCTCATGCAGATTCTATTTCATAAGCTGATTAATCCATTGATAAGGTCATAATTTGATGGCCTTGTCAGGAGGTGATGGAAACATGAGGTAGAGCCTCTAGTCTAATTCTAAATGGAGTCCTCATTTCCATCCAAAATCTCACGGGCACATTCTTTGCTGTCTGAATTCCTATCAGCATTCTGGTCTGCTAAGATCCCATGGGAATTGTCCACTGAACTCTGTTCATGACATTCTAAGGCTTCCCTAGCCCACTTCTCCAAACATTCCCGAGCTCCTCCTACAAACAAATTCTGAAGGCTCTGAACCTCACAGTTAGATATAGTCTGAGCAATGACCCTACTCGTATTTCCAATTTTCTGTGTTACTTGGCTTTCTATCACAATGACAAAAATACCTGTGACAAACAACTTAAGGGAAGAGAGATTTATTTTGGCTCATAGTTTCAGAGGTTCTAGTCCATGGCCATCTGGTTCTATTGCTTGTACATCTGTCACAGACAGAAGCATCATGGCAGGAAGACCTGATGGAGAAAAGCTGCTTAGTGCGTGGCAGTTAGGAAGCAGGGGAGTGACGTCAAGAGAGAAGGGAGCCAGTCCCTGAGGTCATGCCGTGTTCCACGCACTTCATCTAGGCTCCACTTCCTGTTTCTGCACCTCCCAATAACACCATCGCATTATTACCTCACCGATGGATTAATCACCTGATGAAGTTAGAACTCTCATGTGCCAATCACTTCAGAAGCCCAGCTGTGGGAACCAAGTCTTCAACACAGTGAGCCTTTCGAGGGACATTTTAGATGAATACCATAACAACGTTACAGGAAGAGGGACCACAATGAGGGAAGCAATTAATGAGAAACACTGCATGTTGTCATCTGAGTGTCCCCAACTCCCTGCAGAAATCCTCCCATCTCTTTTGCCCCATCTTGGACTCATTAGATCTGCCTTGTGCTTAGTTCCTCCGTGGCATTTCAAATGCGATGTTGGTGTCGAGTGCCCCCTGAGACAACTTTGGGAAGAAATGTGTTCTGACACACTGGTAAAATTTAATTCTTTTCTGAATTTTAATTTTCTATTCTACCAAATGAAGACAATGTAGTGATTGTATCAGTGATTGATGCAGTTATCAGATTCAACACTGGCCCCTATTTTCAAACTAAATAAGATGAAGCACCTTGTTTTTCTTGAGTTGAATCTCTCCGATTTTTCTAGGTAGGCACCGATAGCTACAAACTTCCCTCTGAAAATTGTGTTCACTGCATGCCACAGATTCTGGAATGTATCGATTCCATTTATTTATTTATTTTTTTTGTGGGTACCGGGGGTCGACCTCAGGGCCTCGTACGCCAGCAGGTGCCCGTGCCACTGAGAGATATCACAGGCCCTTTTTCTGTGTGTGGGTATCAGGAGTCGAACTCGGGCCCTCACGCTTGCCAGGCAGGTGCTTATGCTGCTGAGCTATCTCACTGGCCCTCCATTTCTTTTGATTCTAGGAATTTTTAAATTTCTTCCCTAATTTCTTCAGTGACCCATTGATTATTCAATACTGTATTGTTTAATCTGTGTGTGTTTGTATAGTTTCAGCAGTTTTCTTGTTTCATTCCATTTTTTTTTATTTTAAAGAGAAGAAAAAACAAAACAAAATAAATCAAAAAAGAACAAATTTTCAAAACAACATAATAGGAGGGGAACAATGGTTAATGCATTATGTATTGCTATCTTTAAGTTAGTTATTCAGGATACCAGATATTAGCATTCAATTGTCCAAACATTATTGGCACAAACCTTACTCTTCAATGAACTAAGTAAAATTAGTAGTGTATCTATCTTAACCATCATATATATATATATATATATATATATATATATATATATATATACAATTTTTTTTCCTTTCCCTTCTTTCTTTTTCCTATTCCTCTATTCCAGTCTCTCTTTCCTTTTGACCAGTTTCTTTTTGATTCACCATGTCTATTGTACATTTTGGATCTTATTTTCATTCCATTTTTATCTGATAATAATTTCAGTTTTTTGGACTCGTGAAGAAAGACTTTCTGATGTAAAATATAATCTATTTTGGTCAAAATTCCATGAGCTGCTGAGACCAATGTGTGTTCTGCAGCTGGTGAGTGGAAAATTTTTAGGTCCGTTAAGTCTATTTGATTTATAGTATAGGTTAACTCTGATATTTCTTATCATTTTTTTTGTCCAAATGAGCTATTTTGTTAGTGAGAATGAAGTATTTATGTCACCTGTCATTATTGTATTGGGGCCTATCTGAACTTTTATGTCGAGTATGGTTTGCTTTATGAAATTAGGAGCACCAACATTCACAACATATATATTTATAGTCATCTTCTTGATGGACTGTTCCTTTTTCCAGTATGTAGTGACCTTCTTTGTCTCTTCTGAATTATTTTAGCTTTAAGTTTGCTTTTTTTTTTCAATTCTCCTGGTAAGGAGTTTTCCATCAGTTTTGTCTTCTTTGCTTCTTTCTTTGCTTAAACCAGGCTGTGTTTCATAACTTCATGAAAGTCCATACTTTTAGTTCCACTGAAACAGAAAAATTATTTCAGGGTTTCTTAGTTCAAATACTTTAAAAAGAGAATTTGAGTTATCTAGTTCCCTATCTCTTGAGGAGGGAAATACATAAATTAAAAAGCTTAGACCACAGTAATGCAGTAACTGTCTGCTGTGTCTAAAAGGACAGTTATGTGACAAAAACATGCACTTCATGCCTTTGAAGTGTGCTGTTTTGGAGATGGCATTATGGTGTCTTTTTAGGGTTGCTATTGCTGTGGCCATAACTCATTTTGGAACTTTCTAGAGTACTCATTTTGGAACTCTCTAGTATAGACATCTTGAATTGTCAATCAGGTATATTATTCTATTTTATGACTTAATAACTCCTACCCTTGAGGTAGTATTATCTATTCTTATTTAGCCATGAAGCCATGTGTGTGTGTGTATGTGTGTGTGTGTGTCTACAAATTAAAAGATACAGAACCCATGGTTTAGAATATACCTAACAAAGTGACCTCCAAAGACCCTTTTTGCTATTCCCATTTCTGAATCATAATATCATACATAAAAGTTTCTCTGAGACTCTTAAAAGACTTCTCTGGGCAGAAGATATAAGATGATGGAAGAAAAGTAGCCTTTGTATGACTTTGCAAATAAGAGGAACCAGAGCAACAGAGGAGAAACTATCCTATGGAGTAAAACTGAGTGTTACAATTTGGATATAAAATGTCTCCCATTAAAAAACTCATTTAAAAATTTTCGGTTTTGCCAGAACGTCAAGTACTTTGCTTCAGGACAAGAGGAAAGAGCTTGAGGATATCTCAGGAATCAGAGAGATCCCTCCTTTCACGAGTTCACACGTGCAAAAGTGAAAGACTTTGCAGTGAGAAGCGAGGCTGATGATGCTTTTTTGAGAAAGGCCCCCACTGGAATTTGTTCGCTGAGATTTGGTTCACAGTGCTTAGGTATCCATGCACTCAGAAGCCTCTTTAGATATGATCCAAGCGGGCCCAGCTACCGCTTGAGCTGGCAGCAGACCTTGACATCATCTATGTGGTGCTGGTTTTATGGGCATGCAGAATGCGGGGTCTTTGGGTCCATGAATCTTCCACCCAGATTTTAGAAGAAGGCCTGGGAGGCCAGGTAATGTGCCCCTGAAAAGGCAGTGTGTGAAGCTGGAAGAGTGGAGCTCAAGGTGTAGTGGAGACCCCAGAAAGTTGGAGAATACAGGAATATGGATAATCTGAGAAAAGTCACAGGCAGTAAGCCAAGCCACTCCAAGAGAGAGGCCATAATAGCTGTAAGGGGCAATGCCATAGGGGTGGGGCTGCCCAAGTGCTTTGGAGGTCACATCGTACCACAATTTTCCCTGTGTGTTGGACATGGAGCTACAGAATTTAATGTTTGCCCTGATGGGTTTTGATCTTGCTTTTGTCCCTTTCCTTTCTATCTCCCTATTTCTCTCATTTGGAATGGGAGTGATTACTCTGCGCCATTGTATGTTGGAAGTATTTGTCTTTCTTTCCAATTTTTACCAGGTCTCAATGCTGAGACTTTGCCTTAAGTCTCAGAGGAGACTTTGGACTTGAACTTTTCAGTAATTCTGGAACTGTTAAGATTTGGAAACTCTTAGAGATGAACTAAATGCATTTTGCATATTGAGACAGACGAGGCTTTTGAGGGTTAAGGGTGGGATTTTATAGTTTAGATCTAAAATGTCCACCAAAAGTCTCATGCTCAAAAGTGAAGCTTTTGGAACATCACTGGATCACGGGGGCACTGCACTCATCAGTAGTCTGTTTATATGTCCATAGCTAACTGTGCTGTGTGGAGGCGGGGTCTGGTTGGAAGAGGCAGGCCACTAGGGGTATGACTTGGAAGGGTGTATTCTTGTTCTTGGCTATCCTCACTCTTTCTACTTCCTAGTGTCCATGCAGTGAACAGCTTTCCTCTGCCAAGCTGTTCTCCCATGCCATTTCTGCCTTGGAGCTAGCCTACTAGGGACTGAACCCATTGAAACCATGAGCCAAAATACACCTCTCTTCCTTTAAGTTGCAGATGTCAACAGGCAAGTGACTGATACACTGAGGAAGAACTCTGGAAACCAATAAAGAAGTGACTGCAATCCTTAAGTGCATGGAGAATCAGAAGGGCAACACCAGTTTATGGGACAATTTGTAACTTCAACATCAGCTCACTGCTGTGGGTAAAGAAACTGATACTGCAAGCATAAGGTAAGTGAGGAGAATCAACCCCTGGTATTAACAACTGACCGAGAGTCCTATGCACAAGAGAAATCCATGGTCCACACAATTTTTAAATCTGGTTTGGGGATTTGGCCTGAGAATGGCTTCCTCTGAACAGCAGGCATCTTCACAGGGATGTGCAGCCTTAGCCTGGTCATCTGCCACATCTCCAGTTGCAATGTACAGACTTGTCAAGGCTGAAAGTACACCTGACTGGTGAGGTCCATGTAGTTCTGAAGTATGGTCAGTTAAAAGGGGTTCCCATGGCCCACACTTAGGCTGCACCACCAGATGCACAGACTAAAAGCCTCTGGAGGAGGTGAGCACCTGCCCTGTGTGGCCCACACACTGCTCAGAGCTACATGGGTGAGAAGGGCTTCTGGTGTTTTCTCAGTCTCTGGCCATGTCCCAGTGTGCATACGAAAGCCCTCTCTAGGAAATATATCCCAGACCCTGTCAAAAATTTTTCAACCTGCCACATGAGAAATGTATGGCTTAGCCTATATACTGCCATAACCACTCAGTGGAAGCTGAGAGCCAAGCAGACTCCCGGCATCCACTCTCACCTGATGGGCTCTTAGCATTATAAGACCAAGAAAGACTTTTCTCCCATCTAAGCTCTTTGGCCAGGAGGAATTTTTTGACTAGTTTTTTTTGTTTTCTTTTTTCTTTGTCTATTCTTTTATCATCTTTACTTTTTTACTTTAAAAATTTTACTTCCCATCATTTTTCTATAATTTTATTTCATTTCATTTCATTTCATTTATCTTCTTTAACTGGATTTTATCTCACTCTCTCTTTTTCTTTCTCATTTTCCTGGTTTTCACATCTATTTTGCCCCTCCTTTTTTACCTTACTTTTCTGTTCATCTGTATCATTACTACATATGTACTATATTGTATATTATCTTTGCCTCTTTTCTAGTGCTGTTGGTGCTGCTGTTGTGGTATTTTACTGGGCTTTTGCTGTGTTTCGTGTCTGGTTTGTGGGGGTTGTTACCATTGTTTGTTTTCTTCTTTCTGAGCACTGCTGGGGGAGGGCAAGTCTGGCACTGTGAATGTGCTGGGTGGGTGCTTTACATTGAGATACATCCCCAATCAGGCAAGAAACATTGCACTTTACTCCGGCCACAACTTAGTTCCACTTGAAGCTTGGCAGATACTTCAGCTTAATAATATGACACAAAAGCCTCTGGCCAGTGATCTGGCCACAAGCAGGCACCGTTAGGGGGCTTAACATCTTACTACTGGTCATTTACTCCTGTAGCAACAGCAGAGGAAAATAACACAAGTTTTGGAAGTAACACACTTACAAAAGACCTCACTGTAGGCTGTAGCCATACAGCATCAGGTTCTACATTGCTGACCAAACTGAAGGAATAACAACAGAAAGTCCACCCCACACACTCCACTTATAAATCACACCTGTCTTACCTGCTAGAGTAACCACTTCTTGAGAGATCTACAGAGAGAGTGGATCATCTTGGCTCTGACAGTGTGCACCGTCTTGATTCCCACTAATCACATTAATCACAGGCTAAGGAGCCACCAGGATGCACAAATCTTAACGCAAGAAGGTAAAAAAGGCAAATGACTCCTCTCAACTTTAATAATGCCATAATAACTGATTCCAAGGAGTCAAAGTGAACAGAAAGCCAAAGAATTAAAAGCCAAGCATAATACCAATGTGTAGAAGTACATACTGGGAGAAATTTAGCATTCACAACAGGAAAATTTTCCAAAGGCACCGCGGGAAGAAAGTTCCCATCACACAAAGGATTAACAGAGGCTTTGCAGCTGGCACTCTGGACGCATCACTGCCCCACAGCCTGTGTAAAGATCCTTCCCAGAGTCACACAGGTGTGACGAGAAGCCGGATTAGGGACCTATGGTATCCGTCTGAGAGAGGCAGTAATTTGTCGAAGCTATTCTAAAACAGAAAGGCTCTATACCTATACCGGTCTCTTCCAGTGTTGATAGCGTAAGGTCCTCTGGTCTTATAGAAAGTTCCAGACAAGAAGCAAGCACATCAATTGAAAGAAATACTATCCCAAGGTCTAATTTTGGGAGAGACACAGAGATAAATAGACATTCTACACCGGTGTGGATTCTTTTTTTTTTTTTTTTTGGTGGGTACCGGGGGTCGACCTCAGGACCTCACGCGCCAGCAGGTGTCAGTGCCGCTGAGCGATATCACCGGCCCTTTTTCTGTATGTGGGTTCCGGGAGTCAAACTCAGGACCTCGTGCTTGCCAGGCAGGCACTTATGCCACTGAGCCATCTCACCGGCCCTCTTTTTTTTTATGTGTGTACCGGGGGTTGAAATCAGGACCTCGTGCTTGCAAGCAGGTGATTGTGCCGCTGAGCTATCTCACCGGCCCCCAGTGTGGATTCTTAAAATGGTAAATATTTTCTTCTTTTCTGAACAGAAAATAGTTGGGACAGTCACCTAATATCTGACATTGAAAAGGAAAATCCCTCAGTTCTGGAGTCTCTAACAACATTGTTCTCTTCAAGCCAACCAGGTATATTGAGTCTATGGCCACAAGAAATATCACCATGGTGACAGAGCTCATTCTTCAAAGACGACCCTGAATTGAGAGTTCCACCCTTCCTGCTATTTCTCAGTTTTTGTTTTTTCATTTGTCTAGGGAAAGTGGGGCCAAGTGTTCTAATCCAAGTGGATGTCAAACACTATACACATTTTCTTCCTTTTTTTTTTTTTTTAGCCCAAGCCACAAACTCTTTGGGTTCTAGGGCTTCTGTCTGACATCACAGAGCTAAAAAAAAATAAAAAGGCATAGTCATAAGTAAGAAATCACCACCTCTAACTTCCCACTCTTCAACTCAACCATGCTGGAGTTTACCAGCTGTTCCTTTTTTTCATCTTTTTGTCCCTGTGTTCATGATACTGACTTTTCACTTTATTCAAAATTATACATAACAATCATATTGATGGGAGAATAAGAGTATTTTTTTTCTTTCATGCTATGTATAACCTTCCAATTCATTATGAGTACTTTATGAAAAGAGGGGAATATCAAACTGAAAATGTCTGAAACAACAAAGGAAATAGTCATCAGAGTGAAAAGGCAGCCCATGAATTGGAGAAAATATTTTTAAACTGTATATTCGATAAGGGATTAACTTCCCAATATACAAGAAACTCCTATAACTCAATTGTAAAAAAATTAAAAATGGATAGAAGAACTGAATAGACATTTACCCAAAGAAGACCTACATATGGTATATAAAAAGGTACTTACCCTCACTAATCATTAGAGAAACAAAATCAAAATTGCAATGAGGTAGCACTTCACACCTGTTAGCACTATTACAAAAAAGTGCAGGTGAAAACACAGAGAAATTGTAAGGCTGGGACACTATTGCTGGGCAAGTGAAATGATATGGGCTTTATGGGAAAAAGTATGAGGGTGCCTAAAGAATTAAAATTAGAACTGATTCTTATGGTTTAGGTCTAAACCGGCTCCTCTATTCTTGCTTTGCTTCCTGGCCACCGTGAGGTGAGCAGCTGTCTGACACCAGACCCTTCCCTCATGCTATTTGTGCCTTAGAGCCAACTTTGCACTGAACTCCCTGGGAACCATGAGCCAAGTAAACCTCTTGTCCTTCAAGTTGCGGGTGTGTAGTGTTTCGTCCCATCGATGCAGAAGTAACTAATACGCTTTTGATCCAGCAAACTTGCTCTTTTGTATATATCTAAGAGAACTGACATAAGGATCTCGAAGTGATAACTGTGCTCCTGTGTTCATTCTGGCGCTATTCACAATAGCAGGAGTATGGAAAAATCACCATGTCCATAACAGATAAGTGGATAAACAAAATATGGTGATAATACATATATTTCCATACTTAAGAAAAAAGAAATAAGGAAATTCTTTCATTTGCTACAATATGGGTGGATATTGTGCTAAGTGAAATAAGTTAGTAATAGAAAGACAAATACTGTATGAATCCTCTTATATGAGATATTGATGGCATGCAATTTATACAAGCAGAAAATAGAATGATGGTTGCTAAGTGATGGGAGGGAAAAGGGGATTGGGAATTTATCATGTACTGTGCTTAGTCTCAGTTATGCTAGATGAGGAAGTTCTAGAGAGATGCTATACAATATAGGGCTCATAGTTAGCAATAGGATGTTATTTGCTTAACAGTTAATTAAGCAAGTAGATCTCATGCTAAGTGTTCTTACCACAGAAAAAGTAAAGGGATGTAAGAAAAATTTGGAGGGGATGTATATCTTTATTACTTTGATTAGGTAATGATGCCATGCACGTACGGTTATGTCCAAAATGATCTCCCCTTATACATTAAATGTGTTCAGCTGTTTGGTATACTGATCATACCTCAAAAAAGCTATACATAAAGAAATACAGTGCTACTGCTTAATGAATCATTGCCATTATTTTATTTGCATACCATGCCAAGTCTAAGGGCAAAGTAAGAAAGTACTTTTATTGTCTTCATTTTACTTCTTCCATATAATTTCTTATTGCTATACTTTCTTGACAAGGAGTAGAACTGCAGAAATACATGGGATAGGGCCGGTGAGATAGCTCAACAGCATAAGCACCTGCCTGGGAAGCGCAAGGTCCTGAATTTGACTCCCGGTACCCACATACTAAAAAAGGGCCGGTGATATCGCTCAGCAGCACGGGCGCCTGCTGGTGCGCAAGATCCTGAGTTCGACCCCTCGTACGCACAAAAAAAAAAAAAAAAAAGAAATACATGGGATATAGAATTAAAGTGGAATTTTTAGCTTCTTTGCTATTTACTCTGTAATTTAGTAAAATATCTTATCCACTAGGAACATCATAATAAAATTTAAAAAATTTTAATTGAAAGAATTGTGGAAAGAATTAAAGAAGATGATGAAAACAAATTGATAGGTTTGAATTTAGTCAGAACATGTTAAATTTGCTGTAGTCATTGGACCTAACTCAAAAAGGTCCACCATTTTGTAGATGCAGTATTTGGAGAACTGAAAAATTCTCAGTCACTGTAGCAGAGGAAATTCACGGAATTCTTTGTGACCTTTTATTGCTCAGTTCATTGGTTAGAACTAGTCACATAGTCCTGTCTCACAAAAAGTGATTCACTAAAGGAAAAGAGAACGATAGAATATTTGGTGAGAAATACTGAGTGGGTCACAGGGATTATCTGTGTTTGCAAATATCAACATTCCACAAAATCGTGAATAATCAGAATACCTTGTTATTGCTGGTTTCATTTCCTGTGCGTCACTACTCCCACATTTGGGGAAACAGTTCACTCTAACAGGGTTACTTCAGGAGTTGTTATTTTGTATAAAATATGTTCCGCCTGTCCAGATTTTGCTGCAACACACGAAGCTTCTGAACTACCCTCAGCTTAATCAGAGTCTTTCTCTGAGAATATTAAACGGAATGAAAGTAGCCTAAAATATTCTACTGACTGGAGCCAAAAAATATACAACAGTACCTACTGAATAAAACCACAGGTACAGATTTTATATTTCGTGGGCCATGACTCCACCATACGGACTGGAGGAGAAGAGGTGAGAGAGAAGAAATATGTCCTCATGAAAAGAGGAAGAAAAATGAGTGGTGGAGTGAAAAGCCGATTCCTAACTGAATAATATTTTAAAGCATAACATGCTCAAAATAGAAGACTTGATTCCTCACCCGTAAAACTGCATCTTCCCAAATCTTTTCTAGTGCCACCTGGGAAATTCAAAAATAAATAAACGCAAATGTTAATCTCATCTGGAAACACCTTTACAGATGTACACCAAACAAACTTTTATATAGGCAAAACATATTATTATTTTTTCATTATTCTTGTTTTTCACAACCTACATCCAATTCATCAATAAATTCTAATAAATCTAACTTAAAAATATATCCTGTCTGATACATGCGAGGGACAGTGACGACAGTGCCAGAACTGTGTCACAGCAAGTGTGCAACTTCCTGCTTGGTGCAGTAGACTGGGCACAGTTTCATAGCTGTGTAGTCTTTCAGTGTGTAAATACCTTTCTTCTATTCTGGAGATTGAACACAGGGCCTTGCACATTGCTAAGTAAGTGCTCCATCCCTGAACTACATCCCGATCCCAGCATCTCTTTCTTGGCTTGATATTATGCTGCTTCTGCAGCCCTCTTACTAGTTCCACAAACTACCCAAATTATCATGGCAATAACTCCTTTTCTACTTAGTGCAACAATCTATGTTAGTTGCTTGCAAGTAATAGATACAGAAATCCAGTTGACATATAAACGAATAGTGGGATTGTTACAGGCAAGAAACTATCATAGTAATTGGAGGAATCAAGGTGTGTTAGTCTGGGTTCTCCAGAAAATAGAATCAAGAGATGGATTACAAGGAATTGGTGCTCATGGCAATGCAGGCCAAGAAGTCACAAGGTCCACAGTCAACAACCTGGAGACCTAGAAGAGCTCATGCTGTGGATCCAGTCCAAACCCAAAGGCCTGAGGACCAGAGAGATGATGGTCTAAATTCCAGTCTGATTCTGAGGCCAAAGGCAGGAGAAGATCAGCGTCCCAGCTCCAAGACAGTCAGGCAGAGAGGGCAAATTCTCCCTTGCTCAAACTTTTGTACTGTTCAGGGCTTCAGTGGACTGGATGAGGCCCATGGCAAAGGGCAATCTGCTTTTCAGTCCACTGAATCAAATGTTCTTCTCATCCAGAAACACCCCCAGAGATGTACCCAAAATAATTACCCAAATATCTGTTCACCCACGGCTTGGTCAAGTTGGCAAAAACATAACCATCACACAAAATTTATCTTTCTTGTCTGAAAAAATAAAATGGTAAGAGCATGCGTTGTATTAAGAGGCAGGGTCTATACCTATAAATTTGTGCGATTATTATATGTCCATTAAAAATAAAAAATCATTTCTTTAGAAATATACACCATGCAGACTAATATTCATCCTCCAGTTCACAGTAGTGAAGCAACTGACCGTGAACAGTGGACTCCTGAAATCCAGGGTCCAGTAAAGTCAAAGCTTCGCAGCTCTGAGGTCTCTGTCTCAAAATGAGTGGCAAGAAAGGTGTGAGGAACTCAAGATATGTGGTTGTGATTGCATCTAGTGGCACTGAATAGTTTAAACACATTGACTGGCCGGAGAGTTCTTGTATTCTGGGATCAAAATGCAGAATATAAAACCAGAATATAAAGAATATAAAACAACTGTTACAGTTTAAAAAACTGCCATGTTACTTTTTTAGAATTAAGGCTAAGATAACGAAAAAGAAGCCCAACATTTGAACCATGGACACCACATTATGCTCTTAGTCGAATTACCACTCTGCGCCCAGAATCTAGTTTCTTACCTGTCTAGGGTTGATGTTATGGCAGTAAATGAGAGAGAATGAGACCCAGAGATACCATGGGTCCTAGTACTGGGGTCCCCACCTAACTGTTGTGACCATCCTCTCTGGGCTCCCCATCTTCAGGCCTGCAGAGCTTCTCAAACAAATCACTGGGAGAGAATAAATTGGTGTCCATGCTCCGCACCATACTCATCCCTATACCCCAAATTTTTAATTTCTAAAAAAGTATATAAAAGTTATCCTTTGAAAGGTTATAGATAAACTGTGTTTGAGAGGCTGTAGTTCTAAATAAGGAGTTCTTTTGACCCATCTTTCCTTAAAACCCTCAAATGTTTGATGAGCAGGATGTGATTACTATAGGTGAAAATACACAACTGGAAGATGTCACCAAGTGCTTGCTGAACTTGCCAGATCATTTTTCCCATTGATGACCATCATCCTCCTTCAATTATTTCATCTCTGCCTTTTTCCACTTGTTTTCTATCTGCTGTCTTCTATCTTCAGAACCTTCTTGGCTCATGTTTTCCTAGGGTCACAGAATTACAGAATTGGAAATGACTATTAAAGTTATCTCATCTACTCCACCCTGCCACTAATCATCATGATGCCAGATTCTGCTGCCAGATGGAGCAGTCTCTGGGCCCCCTTGGATCATGGTTGCAGCTGCCTGTTGAGCATCTCATGGACCAATCATGGTGAAATGGATCCTAGGGAATAAATTCCCTCAGTGACTCATCTCAATAAGGGAGCTGCCTTCCCAAATAGAGGTTTAGGCTTTTGAATCTTGAGCTTGCAGTGGCTTAGGACTTGCTGATTCCTGAGATGTCCTTAAGGAATCTTTTTTTTTTTTTTTTTGTCCAGTTCAAAGTACTTGAGTTCTTTTCAGTGGCACTAATTTAATCAGCAAACATACCTGCTTCAGGTCTAATTTATATGTGCTTCTTTTGGAGGCAGAGTTTAAATTTTTCAAAGCTGTTCTGCTTTTTGCTCCTGAATCTCACTATAAATTTGGCTAAAAGCATCCAGCAATACTCATGCCACAGCCTGGTTTGATATTTCCTCTGTCAGATCAATTAATCAATCACTCTTGAACTCAGCCTTCTGTAAAGTCCAAGAACATTGGCAAAATGTGAGCAAGTTCTTTGCCAGAATGTCTCTAGTCCAGTTGCCAATAGAGTCAGGACAGGCCCACTGAAACCTCATGAGCCATCCTTTACTGTCCGTCTTCTTAGAAGCATCCTGGTCTTCTGAGTTCTGTGGAAAATGGAGAGTCTCAGAAAGAAATATAGTTTATCACTAGGATGAGGGGCCTTTGTAATGAGATTTCATGAAAGTAGAAAAGAGACTTTAAGAAGAGGAAGGGAATAAGGGGAAGGTAGGGGAGGGAGGAGCAAGAGGAGTAATTGGCAATGGAAATGATCAGAGTATGTTATATGCATGTACAGATATGCCAAAATGAAGCCTGTTGTTCTGTAGAATAATACGCACTAACAACAACAAAAAACTGATCAAAGTGTCTTCCATTACTGTCTTTTATGAAAGGGAGTCTTATTATTATTGCTGTTATCTTCACTTGGTCCAGTGGTGTGCCTGGGGTGTATATGTTCTGTGAACTAAGTTTTCTTTTTGGTTCATATGTTTCTGAACTATATGGAGCCTTATCTGGACTGAATGGAGACAACCTAAGTCCTTTGATAGCCTGGAATCCAACCTTTTATAGTGATCATCTGTGACGTAGGTGGAGGTGGAGGTGGATAGCATGTTCTCTGTGTGGGAGGAAGTGTAAACTGGACATTTGATGACCGTAAGTAATATCATGGGAAGGATTGGTTTGTTATTTTCAAAACTGTTTTATTTTTGCTCATGTGTATCTAGCAAGGTTCCATTTCCCAGCCTCATGCAGCTTACTGTGACCATATGATTGTGTTCTTGTCAATGAAGTATGAATAGAAGTCACATGTGCTGTTTCCGAATCTGTCCTGTGAGACCACCCACGTGGTCTTCTCGCCCTCTTCCTTTGTCAATAGTTATACAGATTTAGGCTACTAGGGGACAAATCACTAAGCTGAAACAACTTATTAAATTGGTATTTCTCTGGGTAACTGAGATGTGAGCCTTCTTACTCTACCATCTTGATGTCACTTTATCTTGCTTCTTTCTTAAATTCTGTTTTGCTTTTTCCACCTCTTTGCTCTCTAAACTATACTTTAAGTATTTTTAAATTCTGCCTTTTATAAGATGATTCTAAATTCAGTTTTGTCTAGTCTAATAGATTATCAATCAAAAATTTTATAAAGTAGTTGTTAATGCATATTTTCATGTTTTTTTCTCCTTGGTTTCTTTTTCAAATTTCACATTGTTGATTAATAACCACTTATTTTTGTCTATTTTTCCTTTTGTTTCCTGTGCTTCAGGGATCTTGTCCCCCAAATCCTGCCCATTCCAAAGTCCTGAATTTTCCCCCTATATTTTCTTCTAGAGCTTTCATACTTTTAGGTCTTGCATTTTAGTGTTTAATCCTTTTCGAGTTGATTTTTGTAACTGGTGAGACAGGGGTTCAGTTTCATTCTTCTGCACGTAGATGTCCAATTTTTCCATTTATTGAAAAGGCTGTCTTTTCTCCAATTCATGTTCTCACATATTTGTGCAAAATTAGTTAGCTGTGGATGTGTGAGTTGAGTTGTGGGGACTAAAGTGGTAAAGGGTCATTTTTTTAGGACTTCTTTATTTAAAACATTCCTGATCTTTATTTTAACATTTTATAACCTAGATTTAGAATAAAACTTTTTTTCTAAAGAAATCTGTAACTGACAGCAACTTGATAAAGTGTATTTCCATAAATGGAAATTTAAAAAATATTTACTTTTACTCCCTATCTGACCTCTCCAAAATTCAGAAAATATTAATAACTGTCTTTATTTAATAACACCATAATTATTTATATAATTATATAAATTATGGGAGGCTTAGGAATCTTAAGATATTGGGTACTACAGGTCAAAATCTAAAGTCAGCCTTGGTTTGGCTTCCTAGTATCAAGGTTTCTAAATGTCCAGTCTGAGGTTCTTTGTCAAAATATCCCAAAAAACCCACAAATTTAAAAAGAGCCTCTTTAGTTATTCTTGCCAGAATAATCCAAATAATCAAACCAAGCTTATTGATGATATTTGTTATAGATTGGCCTTACTGTGGTTATGATTAGTAAAACTGGGAATAATTATAAAAATTATGTCTCAAAAATGATAGTATACCTGTTACTGTTTTTGAGTTTTCCTGATCTACCTGTGAACTGGACTGGATTCAGAGCTCTTCTAATTTTCTCTAATGTCTGTCTACAGCTCTTCAGTGAAGCATAAGAGTTGCTCATTCTTAAAGCCCTATAAACTAAAGCTAGACAACTAGATGTGGATTTCAAGAAACAAATTTCATACCTAACATTGTGGACACCATAGAGATTTCAGCAAACCACTGATGCCATAACCAGAGACATTCAAACTATAAAACTGCTAACCTATGCTGTGGACAGTTTCCCCAAGACTGCCGGAGTAGAGCTCTGCATCGTCATGAGACTCCAGCCTCTCTCACTGCCTACTCTTTCACTCAACAGGATAATGCTGTAATTACAGTTTCACAATGAATAGCTGCTATGGGCAACTTGACGGAACCTTAGCTAACAGATCCTTTGGTACACCTATTGGATAATTCTGACAACATCCCTGATACACTTCTAGTTGGAATTGTGCAGACATTCCTCTTTCTTATCTACAGAGTTGACGCTCTCTGCTTTCATCCAGCCCAGGCATGGAATGCTACTCCACAGCTGTATCAGGTGTCACCAGTTCCCCCAGAGTCTTCCAGATTGTTTCATTGGTTCCCTTAGGCTTGGGCTTTTGGTTCCCAGCCATTGTACAAATTGGATTAGTCATGTTCCTGTTGGTTTTCCACTGTATTGTTTCCTTTAAATTCTGTATTTTGTTTCCTGTCCAACTTCTATAGGAACAATAGTAGTAATAAAATAATGCTGATCCAGCACTTCCAAATGATAACCAATGCCTATGGAACTCACACAATTAAACTTAACAAATGAACTCTAGATAGATTTAACTTGAGACACTCAAAGTTGCTCAAATATGGGTGAGAAGGTTTTGACACTGATCTCAACTCAGCAACCATTTCCTTTCAATATGAGACCACACCAGCTGGGACAGGTCCACATGAGTACCACGAGATAATCAAAACCTAAGCACAGATGGCTGATGAACAATGCTTTCAGAGAAAGTTCCTTCGATCAAAAAATAAAAAGAAGTGTGAAAGTTGGCAGATTCAAGTTGAACTCATCTGTGCCAAACCCTGGCAGTACGGAGCTGGGGAAGCAATGGCAGGAAGGTGCTAATGCACATCTTGACTGACATTAAAATGACACAGGCACACCCATGTCTATAGCAGCCCAACTTATGACAGCTAAATCTTGGAAGCAGCCTGTATGTCCACCAACAGATGAATGGTAAAACAAATTTGGTGCTTACACAGAGTTGAGTACTACTCTGCTATAAAGAAGGATAAACTTGAGTCGTTTATAAAAAAATTGACTCAACTTGAGGCCATAATATTAAGTGAAATAAATCAGATACACAAATTTAGATAAAGCATGATTTCTCTTATATGAGAAACCCAAGGTATAAACAAATTAAAAACAAAATTAAAATGGCTAATAGGAAACAGGGAGATAGACCTTCACAAATGGGAAGGTGACCAACAGATGGAGGGAAAGTCGGGGAGGGGAAGGACTATGGAAAGAATTAAGATGTGTTATGTATGTGTACCAATTCCCTTTCATGAATGTAATTGTTATATACTGGAAACATGTGCTAATAAAAATAAAAAGTTAAAGAAATAACAAGAACAATTGCAATGACAGCTAATCAGACAAGGACAGCTAGCAACAAAGGACAGCCACCAGTATAAGAAGAGCTAATGACAGGAGGACAGCTGGCTGCTTATAGAACATTTGGCTGACACCATATCACAGCCCGATTCAACAAAACATGCTATGTCTTTAAGATTACAGATTTTACTTAGTAATCGCTGGTACTGATAAACTTTCTTTCACAGCAAGGTATGTAGCTTTCGTCTTTCCAGTCTTTTCTTTGTTCTCCAGACATACTCAAAAGCATCTGCTCTATAAATATGTCCTTAATTAAAATTCTATTTTCTTGTTTTATCCTCAAATAAATAAATAAATAAATGTTTCTTTATCAGAGATTTGTTTCTATGTTTTTCTCAAATGTTGGTATTATAAAATGGGGCCCACTCCAGTAACCCATGATTATCTCTTAATTTTTAAATATTTATATATATTTTAAATATTGAATATTTATATAATTATATTGTCATTGTCCTTTATACTCCATATTAAGTGACAGTTACAAGTTCCAGGAATTAAGACATGGGTCTTTTGGTAGGTCGTTATTCTGACTGTCATGGAGTTATAGAGGAGTATTCTGCCCTATCTTTGAAATTTATCCATTATGTCTAAACTAATTCTAAAGTAAAATTATTATTTAAAGTAAGTTCAGTTCCCAGTACCCACATAAAGGAAAAAAAAAGTAAGATTAGATATGGTCCTAACAGGAGAAACATCACCGTAATGACAGAAGTGAATATCTGTGAAATACCATACTGCATCATAAATATAGGCACAAATATCTTAGCACATTCAAGCACCATCTCACAGTTTCTGAGATGTGGTGGCACCTAATTGTTTAGAGAAAAAACAGATATGGGTGTACATCTTGTGGATAATTTTTGTATGGTAATAGAGCTCTTCGTGGGTAGAAATTAAAGACATAAAAATGCGCATTACATAAGCACACTGAATGTATATTTATTACTCACAGATATTTTCATGTCTACATTTTAAATGGTCATTTAGAATCATTTAACTTAATCATGTAATTCATACATAAAAGTAATTTTCCAAATAGAATCACAAGTCAAACATTTATATAATCTCATATTTACTTTCTTTTTATGACTTATTAAATAATGTCTATCTAATGTATCACTTGCTCCTTAATGAGGCATCTGATCAAAGTAAAGATTATGAGAGGATTCACTTAGTGATGAGATTTCCAAGATCTTACAGTGTCTAAAAGTGGGGGAGGGCAAGAATGAGGGGTGGAGATAGGGGTGAAAATTCCAACAAAGCTATAGTTATCACAATACCTGACTACAAAATCTGCAGCAAAGTTTTAGCTACAAATGCAGTGTGACTCTGACATAAAAGATCAACACTAGATCCAAGGAACAAGATGGAGGACCTAGAAATTAAACCTGATGCAGGCAGACAACCAAGTTTTGACAAAGTGGAAAAGAACGTTCATTGCACAAAGAATCATCTCTTCAATGCCTGGTTCTTCCAACAGCCTTTTTGAATGCACTCTTTTTTTTTTTTTTTTTTGTGGGTACCGGGGGGTCAACCTCAGGACCTCGCGCGCCAACAGGCACCTGTGCCACTGAGCGATATCACCGGCCCCTTTTTTGTATGTGGGTTCCGGGAGTCGAACTTGGGCCCTCGCGCTTGCAAGGCAGGCGCTTACGCCGCTGAGCCATCTCACCGGCCCTTGAATGCACTCTTGACCTCCTTGTTCCTCAGGCTGTAGACCATAGGGTTCAGCATGGGGATGACCATGGTGTAGAACACAGAGGCGATTTTGTCAGTGTCCATGGAGTGACTGGAGCTGGGCTGTAGGTACATGAAGATGATGGTCCCATAGAAGATGGAGACTGTGGTGAGGTGGGAAGCACAGGTGGAAAGAGCCTTCTTGTAGCTTGCAGCTGAGCGCATTTTTAAGATTGTAATAAATATGAGTAAGTAGGATACCAAGATAACTAGGAAGGCAAAGAAGATATTGAAACTGGCCATGTAAACAAGAATCAGCTCATTGACATGCCCATCAGAGCAAGTTAGAGCCATGACTGCTGGAACTTCACAGAAAAAATGGTGGACCACATTAGACGTGCAGAAGGAGAGACTGAATGTGTCGCTGGTGATGACAGAGGCAGCCAGGATACCTCCAAAAGTGCAGCCTGTGGTTAGGCGGGCACACATACTTGTGGTCATGGTGGTGGTGTAGTGCAGGGGCTTGCACACTGCTGCATAGCGGTCGTAGGCCATGGAGGCCAAGAGGTAATTTTCTACTGTGGCAAAGGCTCCGAAGAAGAATGCCTGAGCAGCACAACCACTGTAGGAAATGACCTTGTTTCCTGTAAGGAGCCCAGCCATGACCGTGGGAGTGACAGCTGAAGAGTAACAAAAGTCCACCAGGGACAGGTTACCGAGGAAAAAGTACATGGGGGTGTGCAGACGGGGGTCCAGGAGGATCAGCAGGATCATCCCCAGGTTCCCAACCACGGTGAGGGTGTAGATGGCAGTGATCACTATGAAGAGGGGCACTTGCAGTTCTGGGGCACTGCTTAGTCCCAAGAGGATGAACTCTGTCACTTCTGTCCTGTTCTCCATCACTGTTATTTTGGAATCAGGAGATGCCCTATAGTAAAGGGAAGTGCCTTAAACGTAATAGTGACTGCAGTGAAACTGAAATGTTTCTTTATAATGTACATTATTTTATTATGCCAGTTGTATGTCTTTAAAAATTCTTATAACTAAAGCATGAGCTCAACAGCAAAATTTAATATATTAATTATCTATGGAGCTCCAGACTTGAATGAGGGCTCTTCATGCAACATCTCTATAGTTTTAAATTTTTATATATTTGTAAGCTGAGATTTAAAATATTTAATACTTTGCTCTACACAACAATTCTGGAATTAATAAAGCAATCAATTCATTATTTCCTAGGCTAGTAAATACACAGACTTCTCTATAGCTAGTGTGCCAGGAACTGCTCTAGATGCTTTTACATCTATATTTCTTGATTTCCCAGCAAAGTTATGAAGTTGAGTAGTAGTGCTTTCATTTAGATTGTGAGAGGTTGAGTAATATATATTCATGTTTCTAGGAGTATTAATTGCCAAACCAAGCTTTGGTACCAGACAGAATGGAACCAATTTTAATGATCTAAATTAGACTTAAATCAAGTTGCATTTAAGTCTATTTGCAATTATTCATTGTCCCCATTATTTTAAGCTGAGCGTTTGGGTTTTCACAGTGAATTAACTGAGAGATCTATGCACAGCAGATGTGGTGGGACCCCTGGGGATCACCAGTGCCTGGCTAACCGTGAGGGTGACTCTTGATAGGAGGGTGCACCTCAGGTACAGAGCTTGGGCTCCGGGCAGAGAAGAGCTGCCTGTCAGCTCAGCATTTACAATCTGAGTCACTGGTCCTAAATTAACTTTCCTGAGCCAGGCTTTCCTCACCTACAAAACGAAGGTGGTAGCCACCTTACCTCAAGGTGTTATTGTGGAAGATTAAATGAGATAAGGGAGTAAAAATGGTAAAGTGCTGAGTGATTAGCACCGCACGGCAAGTGCTAGCCGTGCTATTATCATGAGGAGGGAATGAAGGCCTGTAGGTGGTTTAAGAAATGTGATGCAACATGTAGGGCTTCAGGTGTGAAGTAAGCTTTTGTTTTTCTCTGGGGCCACTGAGATTTTATGTGCCCCTCCAGTAATTCACTTTCTGTTCATGATCTGCCCATCTGATTGGCCGCTGTACCCACTGTGTGAGCGCCGTTCTTCTGTTTAATTTCCTTCTCCAAGTCCGTATTTGAGCATCAGTTGAAAGGGTGCTCTTTTTATCACATTGCAGTCATCCCATATTTGAATCACAGGTATCAAAGTTTAAAAGTTCACAGTTTGTGGGTTACTTTTGGCCCACACATCTGTTTAAATTGAAATATCTAAAATTAAAAAAAATTTCATTTGAATCAGTAGAAGTATAGGACCAATAGTTTAAATCTGTTTATTTTAATTTATGGGCTTTGGAAACATATTCATCCTTTATTAACCATAATTCCCTCTTAATATTTTCCTATTTCTTTTTCAGCTTTGCTTTACAAGTCTAGCACATGAGGATTTTATGTTTGTCCACCCTAACATACAAAGCACTTTTAGCACATACAGTGTTCTATAATATATCACAGGAGATTTATATTTAAGTACATACGTGACATTGCGTTTGGGTATCTGTGCATATATAAGTAATAATATCATTTTCTCTTATTTACCATTAGGTCAACTGTTAATTTCTGAAGATAAATGATATTCTAAAACTCCACAAGTAGCTCAAGGAAGGTTCAAGTTTCCATACTAAAATCTAATTTTATTCTAATCAAAATCTTGTACTTTCAGCCACATATTGCAAATATTCATAGGTGTGCCAACAACCATGGGATTATGTGTAAAATGCTGAAATGAAGTTCAGATTTTGCTAACTCATTAGGAGTATGAAGAAAGGTCCTTTCACTATGTACCAGTCAGGGTTTACTAGAGAAACAGAAAGAACACAAGATATACAAATGCATAAGAAATTACAAGATTGGCTTACGATGTTCAGCCACAGAGTTGGATGAGGAAGCGTGCAGAGGTGTCTGCACAGTGGAGGCTGAAGTGTTCAGTCTAAGGTCTGGAGCTCACTGCAGTGTCCATGCGAGTCCGTATCGGGAGACTGATTGGTCTGCAATGGAAGGTTGAAGAATCTACACCAAAAGGCTGAAGAGTCTACACAGGAAGGCTAAAGAGTCCCAGTCGGAAGCTGAACAGTCTGCGCCAGAAGCCAGAAGATGACGCCCAAGCTGAAAGCGAAGACTGGAGCTCTTTCGAAGAACCAGCAATCAGTTTTTCCTCAATTCCCTTTTATTGTATGCAGGCTACCCGCCCTATGGCATGTGTAGCACTCACACCATCTCCTTGCCCTTCTCTTGCACAGGCTCAGGATGTTTACAAAGTGAGGACCCTGGCTCCCTGCTGAGTCACTTAGTTAAGCTTCTCAAGTTGATACAATGAACCCACCATAACACACTATTTTATTTTTCTAAATCCCCAATGAGAAGCAGACAAGTTAAGAACAAATAGAAATTACCACCTATTCAGAGCATCACCTGTACTTTTTTAGGTTAGGAATTTTAGGAAGCAGCAAGGGGACGAGCAAGATGTTTAGCAAAACTAAACTCTTTCTTGGTGTAGTTTTAATATTTATATTCCAGATTCCCCTTGGTGTTTTGGACAACTTCTCAAAACCTTGATTTTTGTGCTCAAATAAGTCGTATAGGTATAGTTGTTCCACTACTTTTGCATGAATTACACTTTTTGACTAAAAGTTTATATTAAATATAGAAGCTTACCTTAATGCCTTGGAAACCAGTGCTAGTCAATTTTAAACAGTGAGTCTGAAACCAAGATTCTTCCATGGAATAATGAATTGCTAGAGTAGCTATCTTGTGGGTAGTAGTCGCAGAAGTCTCAGAGGCCGGGAAGCTGGGGGGAAAAAGACTCTAACATCTCTAAGAAGCATTAAGTCCTGAATCTACCACGCATCCTTACCCTAATCCTACTGGACCTACCTCTTCCTTATTTGTTAAATAAACATAAAATTGCAATATTATTTTTTGAGTAAAGAGAAGTCTACAAAACAACTTGCTTAGTGGTTATTATTTTAAAGTCTCTCAAGGTAATTTTAATTTGGAGGTATTTTTCTTCATGACAATGGGCAATTCAGCAAATCTTTAGTTTGGAGGAAAACCTGCAGGTAATCAACATTAACATAAAGATGAATAAATGGTGACTATAGTGTCCCAATATCTACTCCCTCTAAAATAAAGTCATCTGGAATTATGTCAGACTTCAGGGACTAGTGCATGTAAACAAGCAGGGAATTAGGAGTACACAGAGCTCTCTTGGGTGTCCCTTCTTGAGAGAATCTATAGCCCTTCACCTCAGTTTTCAAAGGAAGAAGCAATTAAATTACATGGGGGACTGAGCAGGATATTTTAGGTATGTATGCTTATATTCATATTACTTGCTATCTCTTATTTTAATTTAATGTATAGTTGAAAACTAGTATGCACACTTTTTGGTATATATTTCTAAAGATTTGGTCAAATGTATATTCATGTAACCACTATGACAAATCACCCCAAACACGTTTCCTCAGTTATTATGGGCAACTGTATCTCTCACCCAGTGCCCCTGGCAAACACCCTATATTTTTCTATATAATTTGGCCTTTTGCAGATATGTTTTTAATTAGAATCCCAGAATATGTAGTTTTTGGTTCCATTATATTCATCTAACACAAAGTACTTGAGGTCCATTTGTACCATCACCCGTATCAGTAGTGGCAGCTTTTAATTGAGAACATCATACACATTGTTAATTTTTCCATTTGCTAGTTGAGGAAGATTTATGTTATTTCCACTTTGGTGATTACAAATAAAACTGATCTTATACTATGCCCTATATATTTTAGTTTGAACATTGGTTTTTGTTTCATTTGAGTTAACATCTAGGAAATACTTCCTAGCTTAATCTGTGAAATCAGCATTACCTCATACCAAACTTAGACAAAAACAGAGAATAAGCTATAGATCAGTATTCCTCTTGAATATACATGAGACAATACTAAAAAATGCTAATAAACCAAATCCATTAGCTAATTAAAATAACTATAAATGATGACTGACTAGAATTTATTCCAAGAAGGTGCTTCTATATACAAAAATCAATCAATATAATAAACTATATTAATATAACGAGAGGGCAAACATCATATTTGTACTCCAGAATAACCATTTGCCAAACTTTTATATTTTTTCATGACAGGAATACTCAGAAAGCTGTGTGTAGAAGTGAACTTCCACAAACTCTAAAGAATATTGATATCTATCTTTTATTTGGCTCTTTATTTATATCTTAAATAAATTTCTTTCTAAAATCAGATCTCCTTAAGTAACTAACACCTTGAACTTAATGTTTGTGAGCCAGTTTGTCTAAGAGATGATGGACAGACATGTATCTCAGATAAGAGAGAGAGTATTGTGAGTTGGAAGTCAGAAATTCATTCTTAGAAGATTTATAAATAGTACTGGCCCAATTCTCTCTCATGTCCTTCTCAAAAAGCTTCCAACTTCTTTGAAATATGAAGAGGTAGAAAGAAGATCATTAATGTGGAGTGAGGTCGCCTAGGTTTAAGTCTTGTGTGTGCTGTGGATTTTTTCATGAACTTGAAAGCTATTTGGTTTCTACAAAGTTCAGTCCCCTCAACTGTGGAAAAGAGATGATAAAATTATCCCTACCGAAACTCCACAGAATTACGTCTGTGAGCAGTAATTGAGGGTGTGTCTCTGCCCACTTTGGTAAAATGTTATACCTTAGGCATGAAACAATATAACTTTTACCCTGACATGTTTTCTTACTTGGAGTTGCAATTTCCTTATAAATATTCGGTTTGCTAGTATATTAGCCTTCACTTGGATAAATGTTGTCCAAAGGGGCGCTGCTCTGGTTCTGGTCTTCTCTCTTTAAAATAATGTCACGAGAGGCTGTGATATGATGTCAGAACACGGTGAATGGGAATCAGGAGAAAGCAGTATAAACACGGACCTCTCAGAGGTACACAAGCCTAAGGGCAAGCATTTCTCTTTGTCACAATAATCTAGTAAGGAAGAAATTAAATAGTCAACAGGGATATAATTTTTATGTTGAGTAACACACAGGTGCATTTGTAGCAATTGTGCTTACTCATTTTTTCTCCCTTAATTTTGTTCCATTGTCATTACACACATAAACAGTATGCTTAATCCATTTGCATTTAGTTTTCTATAGATATTTATAATATACTCTACGTCTCTATTTTTTCTAGCATGTTTTTATTCATTTCTCTTTTTTCCTTTCAACTATATTAGATATTATTACTAATCCATGGGTTAATGAAATTTTAGGAAAATGATAAATAAAATGCATATTTTTCTTTCTTGTGTTTCCTATCAGCTGAGAGATGACACAGGAGTCAGACAGGTGGAGATTTGAATAGGAATTATTACCAATAAGTCAGTTGAATATGTGATTCACATCTGCAGGCAGAGGGTTTCCTTCTTACCCCGAGTGACCCTTCCTTAGCAAGCAATGTCGTGCTGTGTCCCTACTCTTTTGGCTGGCTCTGTCCCAATACTGGCATGGGGGTATTAAGAAAGAATGAAGAGGAAGAGACCTCAAGATGGCGGATGAGTAAGAAGCAGGCAGCGAAACTCTCTCTAAAAGTTACCATTGGAACACGGGAATATAGCGACCCGGAAAGCGCAGGAGGGGGGGGATGTCTCCCCGAAACCCAGAGAAGTTCTGAAGCGCAATCTGGGACCCCCGGCACCAGTGACGGGTGACTTCCAACAAAGAAGAAGGAAAGAAGGGGCAGACCACGCGCGTGCACTTTCTACTATCCCGGGAGTTGCAGCGCAGCGGAAGCTCAATTCTACGGACACACGGTGGCAGCTGGTGCCCAGGGAGCCCCCACGGAGGATCCTGAGACAGCGGCGGGGCAGGGGAGTGGCAGAGAACGGCGCTGACCAGCGGTGAGTGTCTCTCAGCCACAGCTGCCCCGCGCCAGAGAGCGACCGGCCGGGCGCCATTGTGGGGGGTGTGGCGAAACTCAGAGCGGCTCGGAAACTGCTCTGGGAACTTGTGCTCCGGACAGGGCAGCACAGGGCCTCTCAATTGAGCCCACGAAAGTGTGCTGAGGTCAGCAGGCGAACGAGACTAGACTCTCAGCCACACCTGTCCCGCGCCAGAGAGCGACTGGCCCGGTGCCATTGTGGGGGGCGTGGCGAAAAACCAGAGCGGCGGGAACCAGTGCAGGGAACCCGCGCTCTGGGCAGCGCGCTGAGCCTCTCAGGCCCAGGGATCGTGAAAGGGCGCTGAGAGCGGAGGCGAGCTAGACTGGTCTCTGCCTGGAAGTACGCGCCTCTGCTCACCACCCGCCAGAGGGCGCTCCTGGCTTACTGGGACGGACCTGCACAGAACAGGACTTTGTCACAAGGTACCTGCCTACAGCAGAGTCAACACCTGGAACTGATTCTTTTTATTTTTTTTATTTTTATTTTTATTTTTATTTTTTATTATTATTTTTTTTTCTCACTGATTCGTTTTTTATTCTGGCGAAGGGTTTTTTTGTTTTTGTTTTGTTTTGTTTTGTTTTTTGGTGGGGTTTTATTTTGGATCTGTCTGTTTTATTGTTTTTATCTTCGTTTTTGTTTCTGTATGTGTATTTGCTCTTTCCTTCATTATTCTCTCTGGTTTTTTATATGAGTGTAAACAGCGCCTCTAACTTCTTTGTGATTGTGGTTGTGATCTGTTCTTCCTTTTATCCCTTCCTTCTCTTTCTACCACCTGTCCTCTGCACTAGTGTCCCAATTTTAGTGGGATCCCTCTTGGTCCTCTAACCTTACATCTAATTCCTTCCTCTTCTCCCAATACTCTATTTCCTCCTTAACTCATTTTAAATTTAAACTCCTCAGGGGAAAAATTGACATACACAGGACTTGTATACTGCATATAATTTTTCTGGTGTGTTTTAGATTTTGTTATATAACCGCAACTCTATACAGCTAAAAGTGGTAAATAACTGGTTAGCTCAGTCTGTCATTTTCTAGGCTCTGTTTGATGCTTTAGTTAACATTATAGCCAAATGTGAAATAATTGTTCTAAACATCTTTCCTTCCTGATATTTCATGATTGAGATTGACTAAGGGACACAGAAAATACAGTGGCACAGTACCAAAGAATCAAGGACTGGGCCAAACAGGTAGCAACTTCGCATACCCAACGAATTGAAGAGGTAGGATCTGGCAGAAAGCTCAAAACCTAAAAGCAAGCTCCACTTGGAAGATACTGCAGAGAAGTAGTCATCTTCTAAAGATCTTAAACACTAGCAATAAAGTAACCTACTATAGGTAATTTGCAAACATCACCCCAGGAATTAAAGAAAGAAAAAATGAGACGACACTTAAACAAGATGCAACCCCACACATCCAATTCACCAAAGGCAAACCTAGGGAGCAACGAGGTGGGACAATCCGAAAGCCACCCACCTGGCCTATCTGAAGTGGTAACAACAAAGCAACTGAATGAGGTTCTGGAAAAAATTAAAACAGAAATAATCTCACAGATAACTGCAGAGATAATGTCTACAATGAAGACCATGCTTAAGGACACTATAGTTGATACAGACAAAAAAATAGATGAACTTAAGAAAACTATAGAAACCATGAATGCTCAGCATAGGAAAGAAATGGAATCCATAAGGCAGATTCAAGCAGATACCCAAGAGATAAAAAATTCCATTGAAAGTATTTGTAGCAGAATAAGCCAATGCGAGGACAGGATCTCAGATATAGAAGACAGGCTTGCAATTAGTGATCATGAAATGGAAAAATTCTTAAAAATAGCAAGGGACCATGAAAAATCAATTCAGCAGCTGCTAGATGACTCAAAGATAAACAACTTAAGAATAATTGGAATAAATGAAAAAGCAGGAGATAGCATCAACGACATTAAAACCCTGTTCAAAGACATAATCAGGGAGAACTTTCCTGGAAGAGAAAAGGAATTTGACACCCCTATAAGTGAAGCTTTTAGAACACCAACTAGACATGATAAAAAAAAAACTTCAGCCAGACATATTATAGTCAAGATCCCAGAAATTCAACAGAAGGGCAGAATCTTAAAAGCTGTTAGGGAGAAGAGACAAATCACCTATGAAGGAAAACCCATCAGAATCACAGCTGACTTTTCAGCACAAACCCTCAATTCAAGAAGAGCTTGGAATGATGTATTGCAAGCTCTAAAGGAAAATAATTTTCAGCCCAGATTGATGTACCCTGCAAAACTATCTTTCAAAATTGATGGAGAAATAAAATACTTTCATGACAAAGAACATCTGAGAAAATTTATGACCACCAAACCAGCACTCCAAAACGTTCTGAAGGACATTCTAGAAAGAGATAGGAACCCCAACAGAAGGAATCCACCAGGCAGGGCAAATAATTAAATAGCCGGAAAGCAGAAAAACAAAGAGTGGGAACCAACAACAGGAAAATATCATGACAAGTCAACATATCAGTTTTAACCATCAATGTTAACGGTCTCAATTCACCAATCAAAAGGCACAGACTGGCGAAATGGATCAAGAAGCAAGATCCAACAATATGCTGTATACAAGAAACACATTTAATTCAGAAAGAAATTTGTAGACTGAAAGTCAAAGGATGGAAAACAATACTCCATGCCACAGGAACCCAGAAAAAAGCAGGGGTAGCTATTCTTTTTGCAGACAAAGTGAACTTCAAGCCAAGAAGGATTCAGAGAGATAAAGACGGTCATTACATCCTTGTAAAGGGAACAATCCAAGAGGAAGAGATAACGATCATAAATATATATGCGTCAAATACCAATGCACCCAGCTATATAAAACAAGTACTAAAGGACATGAAAAATCAAATAAGCACTAATACAATTATATTGGGAGATCTCAATACTCCACTGTCACAAAAAGATAGATCAACTGGACAGAAAATCAATAATGAAATAGTAGAACTGAACCAAACTTTTGAACAAATGGACTTAGTAGATGTCTACAGAGTGTTCCATCCCACAACATCAGAATACACATTTTTCTCAGCTGCACATGGGACGTTCTCCAAAATAGACCACATACTAGCTCATAAAACCTGCTTAAGTAAATGCAAAGGAATTGAAATTATCCCATGCATATTATCAGACCATAGTGCAATGAAATTGGAAATCAATGGCAAAAGATCCCACAAAAACTCCCTAAACACATGGAAATTAAACAGCATCCTCCTGAACAACCAATGGGTCACAGATGAAATTAAAGAAGAAATTAGTCACTTTCTACAACTGAATGACAATGACAGTACAACATACCGGAACTTATGGGATACAATGAAAGCAGTCCTAAGAGGGAAATTTATAGCATTAAATACTTATATCAGGAAAATAGAGCAAGCGCAAATAAACAACTTAAGGGTGAACCTCGAGCTTCTAGAAAAAGAAGAGCAGGTTAAGCCAAAAGCCCGTACAAGGGAGGAAATTATAAAGATCAGAGCAGAAATTAACGTATTGGAGAATAAAAAAACAATACAAAGAATCAATGAAGCAAAAAGTTGGTTCTTTGAAAGAATAAATAAGATTGACAAACCCTTATCCAACCTTATTAAAAAAAGAAAAGAAAAGACTCAAATCCATGCAATTGAAAATGAAAAGGGTGATATCACGACGGACCCTGCAGAAATCCAGAAGATCATCTATACCTATTTTGAAAATTTATATTCTACTAAGATGGAAAATGCAGAAGAAATGGACAGATTCCTAGATTCGTATGAATTACCAAAGCTAAATCAAGAAGATTTAAAAATCCTAAATAAACCAATATCAACCAATGAAATTGAAGATGTAATTAAAAACCTCCCAACAAAGAAAAGTCCAGGCCCTGATGGATTCACTGCCGAATTCTACAAGAAATTTAGAGAAGACCTAACGCCCCTACTTCTCAAACTTTTCAATGAAATTGAAAGGGAAGCAATACTCCCAAATTCATTCCTGGAAGCAAGCATTACCCTGATACCAAAACCAGAGAAGGACCCAACTAAGAAAGAGAACTACAGGCCAATCTCCCTAATGAACATAGATGCAAAAATCCTTAATAAGATACTGGCAAACAGAATCCAACAAATCATCAAGAAGATTATACACCATGACCAAGTTGGATTCATCCCAGGGATGCAGGGATGGTTCAACATACGTAAATCAATAAATGTAATACAGCATATTAACAGAACCAAAGACAAAAATCACATGATCATCTCAATAGATGCAGAAAAAGCTTTTGACAAAGTCCAGCACCTTTTCATGATAAAAACCCTACAGAAAATTGGAATAGAGGGTCTTTATCTCAATCTGGTAAAAGCTATCTATGACAAACCAACAGCCAATATTATACTAAATGGCCAAAAACTGAAAGCCTTCCCTCTAAAATCAGGAACAAGACAAGGATGTCCACTGTCCCCACTCTTATTCAACATAGTTCTGGAAACTTTAGCCAGAGCGATTAGACAAGAGAAAGAAATAAAAGGAATAATGATTGGAAAGGAAGAAGTTAAATTATCATTATTTGCAGATGACATGATACTCTACACAGAAGATCCCCAAAACTCCACTAAAAAACTGCTAGATTTAATAAGCAAATTCAGTAGTGTAGCTGGATACAAAGTCAATACTCAAAAGTCAATAGCCTTCCTGTACACAAATAACAAACTTACTGAAAGAGAAATTAGGGAAACAATACCTTTCACAATAACATCCAAAAAAATGAAATACCTAGGAATCAACCTCACGAAGGATGTAAAAGACCTCTATACTGAAAACTACAGTACTCTGAAAAAGGAGATTGAAGAGGATATCAGAAAATGGAAAGATATCCCTTGCTCCTGGATAGGAAGAACCAATATAGTGAAAATGGCCATACTTCCAAAATTGTTATACAGATTTAATGCAATTCCAATCAAAATTCCAACAGCATATCTCACAGAATTAGAGAAAACAATCCTAAAATTCATTTGGAATCAGAAGAGACCTAGAATAGCAAAGGCAATTCTGGGCAACAAAGGCAAGGCAGGGGGCATCACTATCCCCGACTTGAAATTATACTATAAAGCTACTGTGATAAAAACAGTGTGGTACTGGCAAAAAAACAGACCTGAAGATCAATGGAACAGATTAGAAGATGCTGAAACAACCCCAGACATACTAAGCCACCTTATCTTTGACAAAGGTGCCAAACACATTCGCTGGAAGAAAGATAGCCTCTTTAATAAATGGTGCTGGAAAAACTGGCTCTACACATGCCGAAGATTAAAACTAGATCCATATCTTTCACCATGCACTACACTAAATTCAAAATGGATCAGAGATCTAAATATTAAAACAGAAACATTAAATCTGCTGGAAGGTAGGATAGGTAAAACCCTTGGAGACATTGGTGTAGGCAAAGACTTTATGAATAAAAACTCAACCGCACGGGAACTATCCCAAAGAATCAATAACTGGGATCTCATCTTATTAAAAAGCTTTTGCACAGCAAGAGAAACCACCAACAGAGTGAAGAGACAACCCACAATGTGGGAAAAAATGTTTGCCAGCTGTTCCTCAGACAAAGGACTACTATCGAGAACATATAAAGAACTCAAAAAAATCAGACCTCCCAAATTTAAAGACCCACTCCAAAAATGGGCATCTGAGATGAATACACATTTCTCAGATGAAGAAATACTAATGGCAAACAAATATACAAAAAAATGTGCAACATCACTAGTCATTCGAGAGATGCAAATTAAAACAACACTGAGATACCATCTCACCCCAGAAAGAATGGCTACTATTAAGAAATCAACTAATAACAAATGCTGGAGGGGCTGTGGGGAAAAAGGAACCCTTCTTCACTGTTGGTGGGAGTGTCGACTGGTACAGCCACTGTGGAAGTCAGTGTGGAGATTCCTCAGAAAACTAGGGTTGGAGGTCCCATTTGACCCAGCTATTCCCCTTCTGGGCATCTTCCCAGAAGAATTAAAAATATCGTACCACAGTGATATATGTGCACCCATGTTTATAGCAGCACAATTTGTAATAGCCAGATCTTGGAAACAACCCAAATGCCCATCAACTGAGGAATGGATAAGAAAGATGTGGTATTTTTATACAATGGAGTACTATTCAGCCATAAAGAAGGATAAACTGGAGACTTTTATAGGTAAATGGATGCAACTCGAGAAAATACTCAAAAGTGAAATAAACCAGACGCACATGTGTAAGCACTGTATTGTCTCTCTAGTATGAGAAACTGAAAGAGTAAATAAGATCCAAAATGTACAATAGACACGGTGAATCAAAAAGAAACTGGTCAATAAGAAAGAGAGACTGGAATGGGGAAAAGAAAGAAGGGAAAGGGAAAAAAAATTGTATATATATATATAAGATGGTTAAGATAGATACACTACCATTTTTACTTAGTTCATTGAAGAGTAAGGTTTGTGCCAATAATGTTTGGACAATTGAATGCTAATGTCTGGTGTCCTGAATAACTAACTTAAAGATAGTAATACGTAATGTATTAACCATTGTTACCCTCCTATTATGTTGTTTTGAAAATTTGTTCTTCTTTTGATTTGTTTTGTTTTTTTCTTCTGTTTAAAATAATAAAAAAAAAAAAAAAAAAGAAAGAATGAAGAAAGAGGTCACATGTCTGAGACCTAGGGCTTAGATTTTGCTGTAAGAACATGCTCAGCTCAAGTGTGTGGAATTTAATTTTTCTGGTGTCAGTACCAGCAAATGACAAATAGCAGTAAAATGAAAAGTACCCAGTTCCTCACCTTTCAGGTATTATAAGTTAAAGGATTGTATATACGTTATTCCAGCAGTTCCTGGAATATGGAGCTCAGTTTTGGTAGGTACACCGCACTCATGAATAAAATCCTTCAATGCCATCCTTCCCTTCTCGGACACAGTTCCCCGTCCATCGTCCGTGTCTCCTGTTAGGAACGCGCAACACTGAACGCGTTCAGCTCGCATCACTTACCCTGGGTCTGTTTCTAATACCCCAGCTCTCCCCTCTCCACAGTGGGTCCTTTCCCGTGCTGATTTCCACGTCGGTTATGCTGGGTGGAAGCGCTGAGGAAGGCACTCCTGCTGCAGGCAAGCAGGACCAAAGAGAAGGAAAAACAAAACATGCTCCGTTCCTTCTTTCAGATTCCCAGTCAGACGAACTGTGCCTCGGCGCTCTGCTGTGCGCTTTCACTGTACTGCTAGATAGTAAACCAACTGCGAATATTCGTGAATATCTGATAATGTCTAATTTCACAATCAAATGTGATTGGCAATTTATCTGGGTTTAGAAATCTGAGATTGATACTTATGTTCTTTCAGTCTTTTAAAATATATCAATACTGTTAACTTATTTTTTAGGAAGGTAACTGATGTCAGGTAATTATAATTTTTTCCTAAAATTTGTTCTTGTCATTTTTCCACTCTCACAAGACAGAATTTTTCGAATGAGTTCTCTCCAATAGTAATATAGTTCTTCAGCATAAGGACTTACATTTCTTCAACTCAGCAAGTGTTCATCCATTTCATATTTATATGTTGTATTTATTTTATCCCGTTTTTTTCCGTACCGCCTTCTCAATGTGTGCTGCCTGTCTCTTAATTTGTCTATTTTCCACCTCTTTGCTTTCTAAGCTTTCTTTTGCATATTGTAAAGCACCATTTGCTTATATTAATTCTAAATTCTATTTTGTCTGCCCTAATAGTTACAGTATCCTTCAAAGAGTTTTATAGAATGATTAATATATATTTTATTTTCATGATTTCTCATTGATTTCCTTTAGATATTTCATGGTTCATGGTTTCAATTAGAACAATGTGTTTTTGTTTTATTCATTTTGAGCTCTTAAGTTAATTTCATATGATATCCTGGCTGATTGAAAGATATCTAGAGAGCTGATTAAACATTATATTTGAGTATCTATGAGGTCGATTCCAGAAGAGGTCAGCATGGGAATTGGCAGAGAGTAGAGGTCGCCCTCAGGGAAGGCGGCAGACACCTTCCAGTCTGCAGAGGCAGAGGAAAAGTGCACGTGTTCTGTGTGTTTCAGCAGGACCTCCATCTGCTCCTGTCTTGGACCATCAAAATTCCTGGTACTCAGCTCTCACACTTGGCCTGGAACTTACACCGGGGGCTCCCCTGGCTGTGAGGGTTTTGGGTTGGACGTGAAGCTGCGCTACCAGATTTATTGGGCCTCTAGCTGCCAGCCTCCATAATCACCTGCACTAATCCCATATAATAAATCTCTTCCTATGCATCTCTATTTATCCTATTAGTTCTGCATATTTCTGAAAATTCTGTGTCAAATTAATTAACTTCTCTCTATGTCACTTGAATGGACTGTGAAGATAAATTTAGGGGAAAGGGATAGTTTATTTCATGAGTAGAGTGTCTGTTTTATTAAAGGTGATCAGGGAAGGACTCTCTAACAAGACAATATGTAAAATCCTGAACAACATAAGAAGATTTCACCCAAAATCAAGGTTGGGGGATTGACGGAATAACAAGGAAATGAGTGAGAATGAAGTTAGATAAAAGAATGGTAGAGTGACAAAAGAGAAAGTAAGTCAACTTTGGTAAAAATGAAGGGACACTGACAATTGCAAAGCATTTTCAGAAAGATGAACGAAGAACCAAATTGAGATCTCAGTGAATTTTTAAAGTAAGTGTGAAAGTATATAGGAGTACATTGCAAAATGTTTTCATTTTTCCTCTACTCTCTGGTATTCTGGCTTTTTATTTGAAATTTTAAACTTGACCATGTTGGTTGTATGAAATAATTCAGTCAAGACTAAATTAATTCATTTAGGTTTATTTCTGACTCTCTAGATAAAGTGCCAAAAAAAAAAAAAGCAGATACTTTCATTTAGAAGTATGACACTCTTACTGTTAAATTGACTCAAACAATACTCTTCACCTAAATAAATAAACAGTGTTATACACAAGTTAAAATTTTAATACCTCAACTAATTATTTAAGTTGCTTTTTTATCAAAAGTTAGCCACATTCCATTTATGTCTGGCAAATTTCCCACTCTCATCTGTATGTGATCACATGGGGGTATTTATAAACATGTTCATGGGCACAGGGAGGTCTTCCTTTACGCATGCTTATGCTCAAGGAAATACATGTAGAATGAGTGAATTAATCAAATGTCCTTAATAAGGTTTTTGACAAGCAGGAACCAAAATAGCTTATGATTTATCTTAGCCTTTTTGTTCATGTATTATATCTCTAGAGACATTTCCTTGTTTGTAGAAAAGAAATAATCTTTGAAGTACTGAGTGTAATACTACATAAATCTAACTTCTTTATGGGTCTTTAAATGAGATTCAGTATATGGAAAAGACCTGACAGTCACAGAACCAAGTTCCTGTGTCTCCTCCTATGTTAAAATCTGAATCTTAAAGGCAATTTTGCTTTCAAAAGAACCTTTTTGAATGCACACTTGACCTCCTTGTTCCTCAGGCTGTAAACCAGTGGATTCAGCATGGGGATGACCATGGTGTAGAACACGGAAGCCATTTTGTCTGTGTCCATGGCGTGACTGGAGCTGGGCTGTAGGTACATGAAGATGATTGTCCCGTAGAAGATGGAGACTGAGGCAAGGTGGGAAGCACAGGTGGAGAGAGCCTTCTGGTATCCTGAAGTTGAGTGCATCTTTAGAATAGTGATAAATATGAATAAATAAGATATCAAAATAACTAGAAGAGCAAAAAAGACATTGAAGGTCGCTACATAAACTAAAATGAGCTCATTAACATGTCTATCAGAGCAAGACAGAGCCATGACTGCTGGAACATCACAGAAAAAGTGATGGACCACATTGGAATTACAGAAAGACAGATTGAATGTTTCCCCAACGTGGATGGAGGCGTTCAGGAAACCACAGACATGGCAGCCTATGGCCAACCATGCACACACACTTGTGGTCATGGTGGTTGTGTAGTGCAGTGGTTTGCACACTGCTACATAGCGGTCATAGGCCATTGAGGCCAGGAGAAAATTTTCCATAGTGGCAAAGGCTGCAAAAAAGAACATCTGAGTAGCACAAGCATTGTAGGAAATGACCGGGTCTTCTAAAAGGAGCCCAGTGACAGCCGTGGGAGTGACAGCTGAAGAATATACAATGTCTACTACAGACAGGTTACTGAGGAAAAAGTACATGGGGCTGTGGAGACGAGAATCTACAAGAGTCAAGACGGTCATCCCCAGGTTGCCAACCACGTTGATGATGTAGATGAAAATGATCATGATGAAGAGCGTGACTCGTAGTTCTGGGGCATTGGTGAGGCCTAGGAGGATGAACTCTGTCACTTCCGTTCTGTTCTCCATCAATGTTATTTGGGAATCAGGAGATGCCCTGCAGCAAAGGGAAATAAGGAAATCAGGAGATGGCTTGTTAGTAGATAATGTGGGACAGATATTACCCTAAAAGTGAAGTGTTTATATATCATGTGCAGTACTTTGTTAGAACAATAATACGTATTTCAAGCTTACCTATATCTAAGCATGAGTTTAACACAGAACTGACTTCATTAATTCTCTGTAGGGCTACAAATTATTTAACTGGAAATATCTGCCAGGATAGTTTCCTCATTTTTCAAATTATATATACTTGTAATCTAATATTTGGTCAATTTGTTGAACTATTCACATATGTCCAAAATTTTATATAAGAATTATATTAAGAAACTAATGATATCTCTGAAGATACTTTTATGAAAACTAAATGTGAAAATGCAGAAAAGCACTGCTTAAATTCTGGGTAGTTAGTTAGCCTCATGAGTACCATGAATTATAATACTATTTAAACAGAAGGATGGACTCTATATTCACATAGGATGGGTAGGTGACAATGTGCTACTCTTTAAGTGTGGGTGAGATTTGAAATCTTGGGACCTCCTTGTTCTGTTCGCTTTTCTTACACTTCGTGGTCAATTTTACTTAGATTTTCTCTACACTCCCCAGGCATTCTCTGGCTTCTTTAGCTCACCTATGTAGCTAGAGTGTTTTTTTTTTTTAATTAGTGTTTTGTTTTTGCTTAATTTCTTTCTTGAAATGCAGAACTTGCACTGAGTGGATGTTTATTTCTTATCCTAATTCCTACTTTGTTCTCTCAGTGTTATCCATCTATATTTGAGTTTCTGAGATCTAGGACTGACTCTTTACGGCTTGCGAGTGGACATTAGCCTGTAGATCTCTCTTCTCTGGCAAACACCTCCTTGGAAACATTTATCATAACATCACACAGTATCCCGTAAATATATTCATTTATTATTCGTCTACTAAAATAAAATATTAAAAGATTTCACCTGACTCTGTTGTTGGACAGGAACAGTGTTCTGATTCTCTTTATTTGAATAGGATGTCTTTGGGTGGTTTCCATCCAAGGCTAAGTCCTGTTCCCAACCATCTTCCTCCTTAACCTCTGGCAACTTGGCTTTACGAGCCAACCCCTGAAGGGCTTTATATTTGCTAGATTTAATACCCATGATCCCTGTTAGCAAGTATTCTGTTCTACAGTAATGATAAGAGCATTATAAAATTGGGTGTGTCGGACTGTGTGTGTGTGATGTGTGTAGGTATTATTACTTTTACCATTAAGGCAAATAAGGATTTGTGGAGCTTCTTAACGATACATCTAAGATGAAGGGTCAAGATTTAAACTCAGTTTGGACATAATCAGCAGACTTTGCTTTTAGTCAAATCACATCAATGGGGATAGCTGTGCTAAAAATGATAAAGACAAAGTTAAAGGGAATGTTAAAATAAAATCCAGAACTTGCTAATTCGGGGGGGGGGCTTTCTTTTACTTAAATAAGGGTCCTTGTTTTGTTTTTTCTTTGTCTCCAGTGACCAAGTACACACAGTAAGCAAGTTGAAATTGTCATCATCAGCCAGAACATCACCTTTAGTATTGCTTGGACTAAACTTTTTTTTTTTTTTTTTTTGGTAGGGGACCAAAATAATGATGTTACCTGAGTAACATTTAACTCACTATACATGCAATTATTGACCTTTGCATCTCAGCTTCATCCCTTTCTAAGGAAAAAAATTAAAACAGATTTATGTGCTCAGAGAATCATAGTAAGTATGTATGTCCCGCTGGTTTTTCATGAGTTTTCCTAAGCGTGCATATTTAATGTAGTAGCTTACCTTGCTGCTTGAAAGCGTGCAACAATCTCAACAGTGAAGCTAAAACCCAAAATTCAACCACAGATTAATGCATCAGTTATAGTAGAAGAGCTGGCTCTCAGGTAGCGGTCAGTGGTTCCTGCGTCTCTAAAGGAGGGTGGAAAGGATGGAAGAAGTGTTCATATGGATTCAAGTCCTGAATTTACCAGGCATCCTTTTCTAGATCTTTGGAAGAGTCACTTACCTCTTCCTTAACAGTGAGATAAAAACAATAAAATTATCTCTTCCACACAACACACAGAAATGTATTTATAAATAACAAATATGGGGATGTCTATAAAAACTCACTATGGGGTTATCACTTTCAATCACTCAATATATATTTTATTTTGAGGTGTTAGCCATGTTGCAGGGTCCTAGAAGTTCTAAAATTGGGACAGGCCTGTTTGCACGAACAACTATCTACATTCAGAGGAATAAAGGATATTCAAGGGGGTAGGATCGAAGTGTGTCCCTCTAAAATGAAGTGGCCTGGCATTGTGGTGAATATCAGAAGCTACAAATAGGAAGCAGGGGGAGATTATAAAGACACGGGGTTCTCAGGGGACTTCCCGGGACAGCATCTGTAGCTCCTCTTGCCTCTTAGGGAAGAAGCAAACTGCCTGTGGGGACCAATTTGGGTATTTTGAGTATGTACCTATGCTTTGTAAATTACTCGTTAATGTATAAATCACAAACAGCAATATGCACAATTTTTAGGATAAAATTCTATGAATTTGTGTTAAATGTACAGCGACATAACCACGACCCAAATCACTGCATTCCCTGAGCTTCCTGTGGTCAGCTTCTCCTCCATCCAGTTTCCTGGGAACTGCTAAACAAAACTTCCATAAAACTTTTCCTTTGCAAGAATGTCCCTCATCAGAATCCTAGGAATATGGGGTCTCTGATAATCGTTTTAGCATAAATCCAGTTGGGGTACAAACATTTTGTTACATGCGTCTGTAGTGAAACCTTTCTATTATGGCACCATATATTGTAATATTAACTTCACACATATTTTTTTCACTCTTGGTTGGTTCAGGGCAATGTTTGCTGATTTCAGGGGTGATTGTGAATAAAGTTGATCTAAACAATGGCTAATAGTTTTGTGTGAACATAGTTTTTTATTACACTTAGGTAAATACACAGAAATTGGTTTGCTTGGTCATGTAATAAGCGTGCTTAACTGGACAGGAACTCCCAACTATTTGTGGAAGTGGCTCTCTCCTTTTTCATTCCAACTTATTCACGTCTTTAAAGATTATTTTTTAAGTTTAATTTGCTTTTATTTTTGCTGTTTCTCAAAGCTCCCTTAAGTCTTCACAGCAAAATCCTTTAGATATTATTTATGTTTATTTATTCATTTTCTTAATTTCATTGGTAGAAAATTATTAACTATTTTGTGAAGTACAGCGTAATGTCTCAGAGCAGTTATACATTCATTGCGTATAAAGAACTCAGATGCATAATCATCTCAAACATTTGCCACTTCTTTGTCATGAGAATATTCAAAATCCTATCTTCTAGCAATTTTGAATTATATAACACAACATTGTTAATAAAAGCCACCTTGTGTGTAATAGATTTTTTTTCTGTTTCTTAAAGGTGTCTCTAGAGTATTTTCAGAAAAAAATACTTAAAAAGAGAAAAAAATCCAGAGCCTTACATTATGATCACTTTTAAGGCCTGGGGATGCTTTTTTCCCCCTAAGGGGATCAATCCATCCTGTCCTCTGCAGTCTGCTCTAAGCTCTCGGTCACCAGCAGCCTTGCCACACACTCTCCTGTTGGCAGTGTGTGTAGTAGTGGTTACAAGTTGGTTCTGTGTGCTTGGGTGGCTCAGCTTCAAATTGGGTAACTTAAACTTTCCAAATTTCAGCTTTGCATCTGGAAGGAAAATGTTACAGATATAAGGAAAATTTAAAAAGCCCCCCAGTGTCTCCTGGGTGCAGAGGTGGAGGTTTGGAGGGTGACTGGATCATGAAGATGCCAACCTCGTGCACTGGTCAATCCACGGAGGAGTTCGCAGCTGAATGGGCCTTTAGGAGGAGGCCCAGTTGCAGGAGGCGGGTCACGAGCCTTAGGAGGATGCATGTGTCACTCTGGCTCTCTCCCTGGCCTCTCTGCTTCTGCCCACCATTAGCTGAGTACCTTTCCTCTGCCAGGCCCTCCCGCCATGCGTTTCTGCCTGCGAGCCAGGTGGTCACAAGCTGAGGCATCTGAAACTGTGAGCTAAAGCAAACCTCTCCACATTTTAGTCGCAGTTTTCAGGAGTTCATCCTAGCAATGGGAACGCTGACTAATACAGAAAAGATCGATAATATCATCTCATCCTCAGGGGCTGGCTAAGAATATCATCAGACGACACGTACATGGAGAACAGTTTCTAGTCCATATGAGTGACTCTCTAAAGTTAAATATTAATGATTTAGGTTTTATAAACATGGATGCAGCACAGAGCACAAAATAATGGTGTTGCAACCTTCCGCGTGATCTCTACGTGTGCTTGTCCCACTGCAGCTGGCTGAGACAGGGACTAGCTGTAGACTGGACTGCGGGAGGAAGTGGTAAGTGCCATCCTGAGTGGGCTGAAGCACACACATGAGTCTCCAGTAGTTCGTCTCTGGCCGCAGAATCTGAGGAATTTCATGTTCAGTCAGGTGCAGATACAGATGGGGAAGTCCTTGGTCTGTCTGAGAAGGACGACACAGGGAGTTCCTACCATCGCCAAACTGCTGTTTCTATAAACGAAGAAGCAAGGGCTGAAATTTATATGTAAGTGCAAAGGACTCTGAATAGGAAGAACAAACAAACACACAAAAACAAACAAGTAAAAACAATTGAAAACGAACAGAGACAGACTCATACTTCTTGATTTCAAAACAATACAAATCAAAACAATACGGTATTACCTTAGAGATATAGATATAAACAATGAGATAGAATAGAGAGTCCAGAAATAAATCCGTATAGCTATAGTTGATTGATTTTTAACAAGTGGGGCATGTCCATTTAATGAGAAAATTATCCCCAAAATGGTGCTTGAACAATCTGAAGCTCACACATAAAAGAATGAAGTTGAGTATTTCATACAAAAAATAGCGGAGAGAGTAGACTTTAGATACTCTTAAAGCACACAACAATGACAAAAAAGGTAATGTGTTAGTCACTTTCCTTGTCACTGGAAATACAACACCCACGTATTAAGGAGGAGAGGCTTATTTTGGCTCCCATTTTTAGTCTGTAGAATGCTGGCTCCAAGGCAGGGAGGAAGGGACTGGCACGGGAGAGCTACTCATGTCACGGTACCCAGGGAGCAGAGAGAAGAGAGGAGCTGGGGAGAGAGATGCATCCTTCCAGGCCACCTCAGTGATTCACCTCTTCCTGCCAGACCCCACTTCCTAACAGCAGGTCAGCTATAGAGCCCCCATAATCTAATCACCTTATGAACACATGAGGCTTTGGGGACCATTTTACATCCAGATCATAACAGGTAACTCTATAAGATGATGGAAATGTTAATTTTTTGACTGTAGTAATAATTTCACTAAGTATATGTACATGAAAACATCATGTTGTACACCTAAATATAATTAATAATACAATGAAGCTGCATTCCTCCCTCATACCATTCACAAAATCAATTTAAAATGAATAATAACCTGAATTTTAAAGCCCAAAACATAAATCTCTTAGAAAATATGGGTGAGTCTTCTAAAGCTTAGGCTTGGCGATGATATCTTATACATGACACACAAAAAATACAAGGAACAAAAGGAAAATAGTAGATAAATTTAACTTCAAAATTACCCTCACGTACATCAGAGTATGTGACCAAGAAAGTGAAAGGGAGGGGTTAGGGATGTAGATCAGTGGTAAAGTACTTGTCTGTCATGTATGAGGCCCTGGTTCAATCCCCAGCAGCACTACTAAAACATCAATAACAAAAGTGAAAAGGAAATCTAAGAAACCTATGGCATAGTAACACAACTTTGTGAAATTTTATTTGATTGTTGCAAATAAAAGCAAAGGAATTGTGGCAATCACCAGAAAATGAAAACAAACATGGAACCAATTGTTTCTGAAAGCCGCTAGAGAATAACTTGGTTTCTTCCCCATGAACTTATTTTGGCCATCTGGCTTCCAGAACTGTGAGAAATTAAATGCTTGTCATTTTTAATTCGATACACTTATGTTTGTCACACTAACCATAGGAAAATGGTCCAAAAATCTCTATCATGTTAAACCATTGGTTAGCATGTTTGCGGTTAGCATTCAATTTTTTATAAACAGAAGATGTATTTTTGATTTAATTCTCCTTAATATTCATCCACTCCTTCATTACCATCTTGTACAGAGCCCCAATCCTCTTCTAAGCATGAATCATTGTTAGGGCAGAGATATGTATATTTCCAGAACTTTTATTCTCCTGGGGGAGGAATAGTATGTATAGAACTTTTATTTTTATGGGAGAAACAAATGTAAAAAAAAACCCCACACATAAATAGACATTCTAGGGGCCGGTGAGATAGCTCAGCGGCATAAGCGCCTGCCTGGCAAGAGCGAGGTCCTGAGTTCGACCCCCAGTAACCACACACACACACACACAAAATAGACATTCTATATTTTGGTCAATATTAAAAAACAAAAGAAATTTAAAAAATTCTTGGCCTACTCAATATTGAGGATGTCAGCCTACATGAGTTTCTTCCCTCATTAAATCACTATTTCGTTACACATAGTTAATTCCTCATGTAACGAATGTTCGACTGGATTCTGACAATACAGACCTGAGAGAGAAGACCGGTTTGCTCTCAAAGCACTAAGTAGTTCAGTAAAAACTAAATCTGTAAAAGCAAGTCAATATTATTAATAAATGTTCCAACAGTTCCATGGTGGATTTTGACAAATTAGAGGATGAAATGCAGGAAGGACAGGAGAAGGAATGGAAGGGGACTTTGGAAAGACATTTTGAGTTGCTGGTCTGTTCAGGGAAGCACGTTGTGTCTGTGGGTCATTTTGTCCCCATTTACATAATTTTGTGAGGTGGGCCGTGTTTTCCTCAGTAGAATCCAAGAACATTAATTAACTTGCCCTATGTCACAAAGCTTGGTTACACTGAAATGAAAATTGATCTTTCTTCAGTGTCCAAAAGTGTCAATTGTGTGTGTGGTCACCATTTTAATTATGACTTGGAGGCTGGGTGAGGATTCATAAATAAACAATTGTGAAATTAAATTGTGATGGAGAAATACGACAGTGTTTTAATTATATACCATCTATTCTCCACCTCCTACCGCCAACATCCAGACTTTCTTTTGGTGTATCTGCATATTAGTGAGAATAAACAATACTACCTACCACACAAACTGACATAGCAGTAGGCTGACCATAGAGGCTTTTCTTGCTAATATGTCCTTCAATTATTTGTCCTGTGGGAACTTGTGCATGGGCTCAGTGACCCAGGCTATTTCCACTTAGTGGATTCATCATCCCCTGTGGTCTGAATTCTCTTTATCCAACCAGTGACAAAGAAAGAGAAAGCAGAGGATGACGTGGGAGGATTCCACGAGTTGGAGTTGGAAGAGGTGTACGTGACTTCCGATCACATTCATGGATGAGGGCATGGCCACAGTGAACCTCAGGAAAGCTGAGAAACAGAGCCTGACTTGGTGGTGTCCATGGGTAAAAAGGAAGTAGTTTGGAGAACAACTATCCAGTCTTTTCTGTTGTAATACTTGTGACCATTCAATACCCATTTTGCACGTCTTCACAAACAGAAAACTTATTATCCACTTCCCTTGGGAGATAACCTAAATCCAAACTGATTACTATAGTTTGGAAGGGTGATGTCCCGCTACTGAAAAGTTTAGCTGGCTCTCTCTGTGCAGGCCAGATGTAGCTCCTGTGGTCCAGTACCTTAGGAACCCAAAATAAAACTTAGCTCATTCCACATTCACAGCTCGTATCAAATATTGGACCAGAATAAAGATAAATTGAAAAGAATTCTCCCATTTATAAAAGACAATGATTAAAGACACATTGGCCAATTTTGAAATCTTCCTGAGTTGACATCACAAAGGACCCTCAACCCTAGCGATGGGAAATAGTTCTTTATAACACCCAGATTTTTCTTTTGTAGGGGGAGGCTTTATTTTTCACTATTTTCCTTGAATTCCAGTCCAAATTCTTATTTTTTTCATCTCCATTATTCTCCATTACCACTTCTGAAGTGTAGCAATGAAAAATCCATGTCCAATGCAAATTGATAAAAGGAGGTTTATTCATAAACTTGAAAGAAGAGAAATCATTTTCATCACTGTGAATTCAACAAGAGTTCAAAGTAAATTTATTCAGTAAAATGAGTAAACTCTGAGTCAGTGTAGAAGAGTGCAATTGTTTAATTAAATTTTAATTTTAGGAAGTGGGGAGATATTGTGATTAGTCTTCAGGTGCACTTGTCAGTCCTTAGCTTCACGGGGGGAAGCAAACAGCCTGGAGAATTTCAAAGGAAGAGTTGTTCAATGTTAGGAGTCAACAAGTTTTCAGAATACTAATTTCCTGGAAAAACTGGGGTCTTTACTGAGTGGATGTTTTTGAAATCTACAGAGTCTTACAGCTTACTCCCACTTATGCAATTTGGAATTATTTTAGTTTTTTTAAAATGTTAATTAAGAAGATTTTAAAATCAGAGCTCACAGTATTATTTTCAGTGAGATAAGCAAATAACACCATGTCTTACAGGGAGTTTCTATTAGAGTTGAGGGACATAAATCATCAGATTAAAAAAAAATGCCAGAGTTTAATATTGATAGGAATCTGAAGAACGAAGCAAGAAGAGGAAAAGACATTCACGCAAGGGGAAGGACTACTACACAAAGTAACTAAAGGATGGTCTCTGTGACCGTTGAGTGGACAGAATGAACGCAACGACCTCAAAATAGTCCAGCTACAGACAAGAGCAAACCCAGAGCTCTGAGACAGAGGCGAGGCAGGAGTTCTCGGGAATAGTGAGAACCACTGCGAAGGTAGTAGGATGAATAGGTAGGAAAGCGACAAGACATAATATAGCTCAACTGGAGTGTTAATAAAGCAATAAACATTTCAAAACATTTACTGCCTAAGAAATAGAGAATAACATTATTACTGATATCACTGCATTTTCCTCTCTTTACTTATTCCTTTTTATTGGTATATTGGTATATTAATTATGTTTACCTTGCAGAATAGAATTGAAGATGCAGAAAGAACCCTAGGCACCTTCAACCATCCAATTTTTGACAAGGAAGCTAAAAAATATGCTGGAGAAAAGATAGCCTCGCTGCATTTTTAAAACAAAATGGGAAGAGTTGATAGTCATTAAGGTTAAAGTAAATAATAACCAAAATTTTCACCACATTTATTCTAATATAAGCATTTATCTTTTGGAAATAGTAACATGAGTATGCTTTCTCTTACCAAATCACTCCACAATGGCTGAAGCATTAATTTATAACTGGATGAACTATGTCAACAACAATGTCACAGACTTCATTAAACAAACTTATTTTAAAATTGTCATATGTTTTTCTTTATTTTGCATGATGAGAGCCATTGCTGAACTAAAAAAAACTTAGTACTATTAGATATAATTTTGTTTTAGTTCCCTGAATGGCTATAAACATTTGACTTATTGGATTGGGTAGATCTTAGCAGGATGAGATAACTCATTGTGGATTCTACCTGATTAAATGACTAAACCCAGAGAATATTTTGCCTTTTCAGCAACTTTCTGGAATGCACTCTTGACCTCCTTGTTCCTCAGGCTGTAAACCATAGGGTTCAGCATGGGGATGACCATGGTGTAGAACACGGACGCCACTTTGTCTGTGTCCATGGAGTGACTGGAGCTGGGCTGCAGGTACATGACCATGATGGTCCCATAAAATATGGATATGGCAGTGAGGTGGGAAGCACAGGTGAATAAAGCCTTCTGGTATCCCTCACCTGAGTGCATCTTCATAACTGTGGTAAGTACGAATAGGTAACAAATTAAAATAATAAGTGCAAGAAAGATATTAAAGCTTGAAATAAAAAATAGCATCAGCTCATTAATGTGTCTATCAGAACAAGCCAGAGTCATGGCTGCTGGAGCACCACAGAAGAAGTGGCGGGCCACGTTGGTCACACAGAGAGGGAGGCAGAAGGTGTCTCCAACATCAATAGCAGCAGTCAGAAGACCAGGGACGTGAGAGCCCACGGCCAGACGAGCACACACACTCCTCGTCATGATCGCAGGGCAGTGCGGGGGCTTACACACAGCTACAAAGCGGTCATAGGCCACGGAGGCCAGGAAGTAACTCTCCACAGTGGCAAAGAGGACGAAGAACATCTGAGCGGCACAAGCGTTGTAAGAGGTAAGATTGTCTTCGGTAAGCAAACCAGCCGCGACCTTCGGGGTGACTGTTGAGGAATAACAGAAGTGCACCAGGGACAGGTTGCCGAGGAAGAAGTACTTGGGGGTGTGCAGCCGAGGGTCCAGCAGGATCACCACGGTCACCCCCAGGTTCCCAGTCAGAGTGACGAGGTAGACGAGCACAACTGTTGCAAAGAGGGGAACCTGCAGTTCTGGGGCACGGGCGAGTCCCCGCGGGATGAACGCACGCACCTCTGTGGTGTGCTCCATGGGTGAGGGCTGAGAGTTAAAATGTACTCTTTAGTAAAGAGGGTGAAAGCACAGTGCTGAACAAAAACCCACTGCACAAAAATTTATATGTATAAGCGGTCTTTTATAACAGAATTGTTTCCAGTGTTCTTCCTATCTAAAAGATGCAACGATAATGTGGATTACTTATCTATACGGTGACAGACTTTTGAGGAAACACTGTCTCCCTAGATCGCCTTCCTAATTTCTCAATTCTGTGTTTGTGTAAAATAAGTGTCAGGAAAGGCGAATGAACTGTGCAAGGCCACTGAGAATAAGCCGATCTCTCCTTTAAGATGCCTGGAATCTAACAGCTTACAGTTCTAAAGTTCTCATGCATAAGGCACGATCTTAAAGGCCAGATTCAAACTTTAGGACCAAGCAGAGGATTTTCCAGCATACTTACTCTTAATGAGTTTGAATTGACTTTTTTCATTTAGAGGACTTGTAAACTCATTCATAGAAAAATAACAATTATTACATATCCGTAGAGTAGCATGGTGTTTTGATTCATGTGTAATGGATACACTGTGTAGTATTTATCTCATGTTAAGCATATTTATCTCCTCCTTTATCATTTCCTTATAGTGAATATGTATTAGTTTTATTAAATTTACACTTAATCCTGGTCTCCATTGTATCCAGCCTATGCATGGAGTTGCACTTCATAGCAGTTCACAACTAATTGTACAGTAGATGCATTGCAGGCCCTGCATAGTAAATGTGTAGTACAGCATTACAGGCGTGTACAGCCAACAAAATCTGTTCTGAAGAAAAAGAATAGCATCACATATAAAATCTAGGGCTCTGGGAGAAAGTATAGTCATATTTACATATAGGCTCCATCTAAGATATGTTCATTATAAATTAAGTTTTCTGAGTCTCATTTTATCCACTAGGAAAATGAATGTGCTGTTAGGAAATGTCAAAGGATTATTGTGAGAGTTAAATGGATAGTGCGGGCTGGTGATATAGCTCAGCGGCATAAGCACCTGCCTGGCAGGCGCGAGGTCCTGAGTTCGACTCCTGGTACCCACATAAAGGGGAAAAAAAGGATAATGAATGAAAACAGCTCAGTGTGAGTTTAAGCACAATGTTAATGAGTGTAAGCTCTAATATTATTAGTATAAATGGCATTTTCTATGTTGGCCCAGGAAAGGTGGCAACATAGAGGTGGGTGAGATTTAATGTCCTGTAGCCTTGGTCTTTGATTTACCTTTTCCTATTCATTGTACCCACTCATGTCTTTTGTTTCCTCAGTACTTCCTCACTCTGCTTCTTTTCCCATACGAGTGGCTATGATGGTCATTTTGCGTGATGACTGAGGAATTCGACAACCTCCTTCACTTGGCATCTTACTTTGAGACCCACATTTTGGCTTGTGGAATCTTTCTCACTGTCTTTGCTTTCAAAGATACACATTTGTATTACAGATACAAACGGAGATTGCAAATTTCGGGTCTGGGGGAGCTGATGCTAATTGTTCATGGGCCAGTATAATGTTTTAGTTTTTAAAATCTGTATTTTCAGCTTTGAGAACAACAGACATTCTTTAGTAGCCAGTATTTACTGCCTTCCTGTTGGCCCCTAACACATTATTTCCATGTCTGCATCTTAAATTGCTTGTATTTGTCAATACCTCATTTGTAGCACGATGTAAGCTATAATTGCATAATATATAGCTTATATAACACACACAAACACACACACATATTTATAGTATACATTATGCATAAATATGCATTTTCTCTCCATGATCATTAATATAGTCACTTGGGCTTCATAAAAGCTCACTATCTCAAAATATTTAACTTGACTATATTTGCACAGGTCCTTTTACCATGTAAAGCAACATGTTCATAAGTTCCAGTGACTAATGTGGATTGTTTTATAGTCATTATTTGGGCTACCACAGTGTATATGAAAATAAAGTGCAGTTGTTCAATTACCACAGCATTAGAGATTGTTAAAGCCGAGGAATCTTTGCAAATTACGCAGCCAGTTTCCTAATTGCATGTCTGTAAAAGAGATGCAGAAAGGGGTATCAACTTGTCCTGGTTCACGTACCTGGAGTAGTTCCATCTCCCAAAGCAGAACTTCGCATCTTAGTAACAGCCGAAACACTGCTCAAATGCCATTTTTTTCATAGATAGACAGATACTAGATAGATATAGTTACTGGCAGGTAGCAGCAGAAGAGGATAGAGTGTGTATGCACACACACATATATGAATATAACCTCATTTATTAAGGAAGTGGAATAATTGAGTTTACAGCTTCTCTAAAGTTCCATACCTACTATATTAAAGATACAAATCCATGTATAAGTGAGCACTGAATGTGCCTTTAATCACTGCATGTCAGATTTTCTATATGAATAAGAAAGGGTGAGATCTGGGGAGTTAAAGTGAAACGGAATATAGATCCTGTTAGTTAAATGACGACTTTCTGGTGACTAACAATGCGTCATTTCACCGTGTTTTGTTGAACACCCACTTTGATGGACAACACATTTATACAAGATGAATTTACTACTGCTCCATGAGATTGTCATCTATTATAGGTTTTGCTCTTCTCGTTAGGGAAGGTAGCATACCATTTCATAAATATTGCTGTGCTATATCCAGAACAAAATATTTTTCACTTGAGTCCTATACCCATGAAAAGTTTTAAGGAAAAATGTTTAGCCAGATTAAATTGAAAAACTCACAGAACACGTAGCTGCCCCAGTTGCTTCAGTATTAATTACATTTTTATTACAAATGTTTATTGAATATAGAAGCTTACCTCATACCTTCAAAAGAAGGGTAAAGGACTCTTGAATTGTGTATCTGAAATAAAAAATTCATCTCTGTAGGAACGAATAAATAATATTGGAGAAGTTCTCTCAAGAAGTAGTCAAAAAGACCCAATGTTCCGATGCGTAAATAGAAATATAAATGTGGAGTTAGGAAATGCGTCTTTAAGCCTTGTATCGACCTTGAATTTAACTGTGTACTCAGAAGAGTTATTTTATCTTCTGCTGAGCCCAGTTTCCTTAATTGCGATTTGGAAATAATAAAATAGACCTTCCTACGTATGTTACAGAATTGTGTCTGTGCATAACAAGTGAGGATGGGTGTGTAAGATCTTCGTGGAGGATTACCCTCTCAGCAAGAACCAATGCAATTTTCATCTTTGGTGCTTTCCCTGTCTATGGTTGCAGATCACTGCATATACTCAGTTTGGGAAAAGGCTACAGTATAATAAAATATTAGCATTTGTTTCAATAAAGGGTGACCAGAGGCTCTTATCAGAAGCTGGTCTCTTTAAAATAATGTTGTGTCGGGTTCCTGTGGGACTTCAGCCTGGTGAATGGCAACCAGGCGAACAATGTATAGTCATGCAGCTCTTGGGGGAGCATTTCTCTGAGGCCCATCACCTCTCCTCATCCAACTCATCGAGGGAAGAAGTCATTATCCTGTGTGTGGAAACACATTGTGCTGTGTTGGGTAGCATATGTGTGCATTTGCACTACTTCCTCTGTTTTCTTTTTTCTCTCATTTTTTAGTATGGTGCCACTTGCAAATATCAGGAGGAGTAAGTTAATTAATTTGCATCTATTGTGCTTATTGATATTCGCAAAATATTTCTAAAATTTGTTTTTATTATGATTTTTAATTTTTTCCTTTTTAGTCTTTTAAGTGTTATTTAACTAAATAACAAGCTAATAGAAACTTTAGTAGATTGGTTAGTCATATCCCTGCTATCATCTCTTGAATGAACAGGAAAGTATAAACCAATCATCAGCGAAATGAAGATTAAAGTTGGTCCTAATCCTGCAAAGTGAATTGGAAAATTTTGTCCATATGTGTGGGCAGGTGGGCCTCTTTTCTTCTCTGAATAATCCTCCTACAGTCAAGACTGTTGGTCCTCTACTCCTAACTCCTTGGCATTCATTGCTCCTGGGCTGGTCAGTGCATTTAAGGGGAAAAAGTAACTGCATTTTCTGAACAGAAAGCCTATTCTGGGGCAAGAGTATGATCAGCCCTCGTGTACATTATTTAATTCCTCTGTTGACAGTTGCCAGGAAATGTCAGCAGAAGCAAAGCCTTTGTTACTCCTTCCTGTATGATTTAGATGGCTTTTCTTTGTTCTTCTTGCCTAATTTATCTAGAACTTCCAGCACTTTCATTGTTATGGTTCAGATCTGAAACGTGACCAAAGCCTCATGGGCTCATGGCCAGAACTTCTGGAAGGTGATTGGATTATGGGGCTTATAGCTGACTTGCTATTAAGAGGTGGGGCCTTGTCAGACAGGCTGGAAGGGTTTATCTCCTTCCCTGGCTGGCTCCTCCTGTCACTCTCTCTGCTTCTTGTCCTCCACGCTGTAAGGAGCTGTCCTCTGCCACATGCCTCTGCCGTGCCACTCCGCCTTGGAGCCAGCTCACTGTGGCTTGAAATACGAGCCCCAATAAACCTCTCCTTCCTTAAGTTGTGGGGGTCAGGTGTTTTGTCCCAGCAATGTGGGACATAACTAAGACAATTATAGAATACAAATGGTAAGAGTGGTCACCCTTATCTTGTTCCTGATCTTAGAAATTTGCAACTTTTCACCACTGAGTGTGATGTTTTTACACACAAGCCTTATTATGTGGAGGCAGAATCCTTTTACACCTAATATATCGAGAATTTTTTCATGACAGAATGTTAAAATCTTCAAAATGCTTTTTGAATCTATTGATATGAGATGATTAGATTTTTTGGCCTTCCATAAATGTGATGCGTCTCACTGATTAATTTAACTTGAACCATCTTTTCTGGCCTGTGATGAATCCCAATGACCCTGACGAATGATGCTTTTTGTAGGAAATTGGACTCAGTTTGTTAGTATTTTATTAAGGTTTTTTATGTATATTCATCAGAGACATTGGCTTAAAATGTTCTATTTTTATGAAGTTCTTGTCTTTCTTTAGTATCAAGCTATTCATGTCTTGACACACACATGCTCAGTACAGGGCTCCATTACATGTAGTTAAGCAAATGAACAATATCCATTATTTCACATAATTATTATTTTCATATGTGACAAGACCATTTAAAATCTCTTTCAGCAAAAATCTCACATACAATATTATCAACTATAATCTTTGTGTTTACATTAGATCGTTAGTTCATCCCACGTATCTGTAAATTTGTGTCCTTTGACACAAATCTTCAATTTCCTCCCTCTCCCCAGTGCCTCTGGTAACCACAGTTTTATCTTTCATCTCTGTGAATTTTTATTTCCCTCTTCCTCCCTCTCTCCTTTCTTTCCTTTCTTCATTCCTTCCCCACTTTCCCTTTTCTTATTCCACATGTAAGTTAGATCATGGAGTATTTGTCTTTCTGCACCTGGCTTTTGTACTTAACATAGTTCTTTACCCATTCATCCATTGATAGGTCCACTGTTTCCATATCTTGGCTTCTGTGGTTCATACTGCAATAGACATGAGAGTGCAGATATCTTTGTGAGGTGATGACTTCATCTACTTAGAATATATACTCAAAAGAAGGATTGCTGTATCAAAGAGTAAGTATATTTTTCACTTCTTCGGGCATTTCCATACTGATTTCCACTATGCCTATACCAATTTACATTCCCTCCAAGAGTATACAAGCTGTTAGGTTTGAATAAGGTCCCTGAAATGTTCGTATGTGTCAAAGGCCTGGTCTCTGGGGTGGAAGCATTGGGAGGTGCTGTGGAACTTTACCAAGCTGAGCATTGTGGGGGGCTTTGGCTCCGTGGGGTTGTGCCCTCCACAGCTGCTAGGGAACCCCAGCCCAGTGTTCTCTCTCTGCTTGCTGACTTGAAATATGGGCACTGGCTTTGACACACACACTCTCTCTGTGACATACCATCCCCAACAGGGGTGGAACCAACAGGGAAGCCTGACTGGGACGTGCATTTCCAGATATATAAACCCCCTTCACCTTAGGGGTGGCTTTGTCAGTCACTTCATCGAAAAAATACAAAGCTGACCACGGAGACACACGGGTTTCCTTTTTCTTCACCAACACTTGTTTTTTCTTGTCTTTTTGATAATCACCACTCTAACAAATGCGAGGTGCATTTTAATCATGATATTGATTTGCGTTTCCCTGATGATTGGTGTATTAAACATGTTTTCATATACCTGTCATTTTTTTTTTTTTGTCTTCTTTGGGATAATGTCTATTCAGGTCCCATGGCCCATTTTTTAAACTGAGTTATTTGGTTTTCAGCTGTTAAATCCTTTAATATTTTGGATAGCAATTCTTTTTTTTTTATTTTTTTTATTTTAAAGAGAAGAAAAAAAACAAAACAAATCAAAAGAAGAACAAATTTTCAAAACAACATAATAGGAGGGTAAAAATGGTTAATACATTACGTATTACTATCTTTAAGTTAGTTATTCAGGACACCAGACATTAGCATTCAATTGTCCAAACATTATTGGCACAAACCTTACTCTTCACTGAACTAAGTAAAAATGGTAGTGTATCTATCTTAACCATCTTATATATATATATACAATTTTTTTCCCTTTCCCTTCTTTCTTTTCCCTATTCCAGTCTCTCTTTCCTTTTGACCAGTTTCTTTTTGATTCACCATATCTATTGTACATTTTGGATCTTATTTACTCTTTCAGTTTCTCATACTAGAGAGATAATACGATGCTTACACATGTGCTTCTGGTTTATTTCACTTATGAGTATTTTCTCGAGTTGCATCCATTTACCTATAAAAGTCTCCAGTTTATCCTTCTTTATGGCTGAATAGTACTCCATTGTATAAAAATACCACATCTTTCTTATCCATTCCTCAGTTGATGGGCATTTGGGTTGTTTCCAAGATCTGGCTATTACAAATTGTGCTGCTATAAACATGGGTGCACATATATCGCTGTGGTACGATGTTTTTAATTCTTCTGGGAAGATGCCCAGAAGGGGAATAGCTGGGTCAAATGGGACCTCCAACCCTAGTTTTCTGAGGAATCTCCACACTGACTTCCACAGTGGCTGTACCAGTCGACACTCCCACCAACAGTGAAGAAGGGTTCCTTTTTCCCCACAGCCCCTCCAGCATTTGTTATTAGTTGATTTCTTAATAGTAGCCATTCTTTCTGGGGTGAGATGGTATCTCAGTGTTGTTTTAATTTGCATCTCTCAAATGACTAGTGATGTTGCACATTTTTTTGTATATTTGTTTGCCATTAGTATTTCTTCATCTGAGAAATGTGTATTCATCTCAGATGCCCATTTTTGGAGTGGGCCTTTAAATTTGGGAGGTCTGATTTTTTTGAGTTCTTTATATGTTCTCGATAGTAATCCTTTGCCTGAGGAACAGCTGGCAAACATTTTTTTCCCACATTGTGGGTTGTCTCTTCACTCTGTTGGTGGTTTCTCTTGCTGTGCAAAAGCTTTTTAATAAGATGAGATCCCAGTTATTGATTCTTTGGGATAGTTCCCGTGCAGTTGAGTTTTTATTCATAAAGACTTTGCCTACACCAATGTCTCCAAGGGTTTTACCTATCCTACCTTCCAGCAGATTTAATGTTTCTGTTTTAATATTTAGATCTCTGATCCATTTTGAATTTAGTTTAGTGCATGGTGAAAGATATGGATCCAGTTTTAATCTTTGGCATGTGTAGAGCCAGTTTTTCCAGCACCATTTATTAAAGAGGCTATCTTTCTTCCAGCGAATGTGTTTGGCACCTTTGTCAAAGATAAGGTGGCTTAGTATGTCTGGGGTTGTTTCAGCATCTTCTAATCTGTTCCATTGATCTTCAGGTCTGTTTTTTTGCCAGTACCACACTGTTTTTATCACAGTAGCTTTATAGTATAATTTCAAGTCGGGGATTGTGATGCCCCCTGCCTTGCCTTTGTTGCCCAGAATTGCCTTTGCTATTCTAGGTCTCTTCTGATTCCAAATGAATTTTAGGATTGTTTTCTCTAATTCTGTGAGATATGCTGTTGGAATTTTGATTGGAATTGCATTAAATCTGTATAACAATTTTGGAAGTATGGCCATTTTCACTATATTGGTTCTTCCTATCCAGGAGCAAGGGATATCTTTCCATTTTCTGATATCCTCTTCAATCTCCTTTTTCATAGTACTGTAGTTTTCAGTATAGAGGTCTTTTACATCCTTCGTGAGGTTGATTCCTAGGTATTTCATTTTTTTGGATGTTATTGTGAAAGGTATTGTTTCCCTAATTTCTCTTTCAGTAAGTTTGTTATTTGTGTACAGGAAGGCTATTGACTTTTGAGTATTGACTTTGTATCCAGCTACACTACTGAATTTGCTTATTAAATCTAGCAGTTTTTTAGTGGAGTTTTTGGGATCTTCTGTGTAGAGTATCATGTCATCTGCAAATAATGATAATTTAACTTCTTCCTTTCCAATCATTATTCCTTTTATTTCTTTCTCTTGTCTAATTGCTCTGGCTAAAGTTTCCAGAACTATGTTGAATAAGAGTGGGGACAGTGGACATCCTTGTCTTGTTCCTGATTTTAGAGGGAAGGCTTTCAGTTTTTGGCCATTTAGTATAATATTGGTTGTTGGTTTGTCATAGATAGCTTTTACCAGATTGAGATAAAGACCCTCTATTCCAATTTTCTGTAGGGTTTTTATCATGAAAAGGTGCTGGACTTTGTCAAAAGCTTTTCCTGCATCTATTGAGATGATCATGTGATTTTTGTCTTTGGTTCTGTTAATATGCTGTATTACATTTATTGATTTACGTATGTTGAACCACCCCTGCATCCCAGGGATGAATCCAACTTGGTCATGGTGTATATTCTTCTTGATGATTTGTTGGATTCTGTTTGCCAGTATCTTATTAAGGATTTTTGCATCTATGTTCATTAGGGAGATTGGCCTGTAGTTCTCTTTCTTAGTTGGGTCCTTCTCTGGTTTTGGTATCAGGGTAATGCTTGCTTCCAGGAATGAATTTGGGAGTATTGCTTCCCTTTCAATTTCATTGAAAAGTTTGAGAAGTAGGGGCGTTAGGTCTTCTCTAAATTTCTTGTAGAATTCGGCAGTGAATCCATCAGGGCCTGGACTTTTCTTTGTTGGGAGGTTTTTAATTACATCTTCAATTTCATTGGTTGATATTGGTTTATTTAGGATTTTTAAATCTTCTTGATTTAGCTTTGGTAATTCATACGAATCTAGGAATCTGTCCATTTCTTCTGCATTTTCCATCTTAGTAGAATATAAATTTTCAAAATAGGTATAGATGATCTTCTGGATTTCTGCAGGGTCCATCGTGATATCACCCTTTTCATTTTCAATTGCATGGATTTGAGTCTTTTCTTTTCTTTTTTTAATAAGGTTGGATAAGGGTTTGTCAATCTTATTTATTCTTTCAAAGAACCAACTTTTTGCTTCATTGATTCTTTGTATTGTTTTTTTATTCTCCAATACGTTAATTTCTGCTCTGATCTTTATAATTTCCTCCCTTGTACGGGCTTTTGGCTTAACCTGCTCTTCTTTTTCTAGAAGCTCGAGGTTCACCCTTAAGTTGTTTATTTGCGCTTGCTCTATTTTCCTGATATAAGTGTTTAATGCTATAAATTTCCCTCTTAGGACTGCTTTCATTGTATCCCATAAGTTCTGGTATGTTGTACTGTCATTATCATTCAGTTGTAGAAAGTGACTAATTTCTTCTTTAATTTCATCTGTGACCCATTGGTTGTTCAGGAGAATGCTGTTTAATTTCCATGTGTTTAGGGAGTTTTTGTGGGATCTTTTGCCATTGATTTCCAATTTCATTGCACTATGGTCTGATAATATGCATGGGATAATTTCAATTCCTTTGCATTTCCTTAAGCAGGTTTTATGAGCTAGTATGTGGTCTATTTTGGAGAACGTCCCATGTGCAGCTGAGAAAAATGTGTATTCTGATGTTGTGGGATGGAACACTCTGTAGACATCTACTAAGTCCATTTGTTCAAAAGTTTGGTTCAGTTCTACTATTTCATTATTGATTTTCTGTCCAGTTGATCTATCTTTTTGTGACAGTGGAGTATTGAGATCTCCCAATATAATTGTATTAGTGCTTATTTGATTTTTCATGTCCTTTAGTACTTGTTTTATATAGCTGGGTGCATTGGTATTTGACGCATATATATTTATGATCGTTATCTCTTCCTCTTGGATTGTTCCCTTTACAAGGATGTAATGACCGTCTTTATCTCTCTGAATCCTTCTTGGCTTGAAGTTCACTTTGTCTGCAAAAAGAATAGCTACCCCTGCTTTTTTCTGGGTTCCTGTGGCATGGAGTATTGTTTTCCATCCTTTGACTTTCAGTCTATGAATTTCTTTCTGAATTAAATGTGTTTCTTGTATACAGCATATTGTTGGATCTTGCTTCTTGATCCATTTCACCAGTCTGTGCCTTTTGATTGGTGAATTGAGACCGTTAACATTGATGGTTAAAACTGATATGTATTGACTTGTCATGATATTTTCCTGTTGTTGGTTCCCACTCTTTGTTTTTCTGCTTTCCGGCTATTTAATTATTTGCCCTGCCTGGTGGATTCCTTCTGTTGGGGTTCCTATCTCTTTCTAGAATGTCCTTCAGAACGTTTTGGAGTGCTGGTTTGGTGGTCATAAATTTTCTCAGATGTTCTTTGTCATGAAAGTATTTTATTTCTCCATCAATTTTGAAAGATAGTTTTGCAGGGTACATCAATCTGGGCTGAAAATTATTTTCCTTTAGAGCTTGCAATACATCATTCCAAGCTCTTCTTGAATTGAGGGTTTGTGCTGAAAAGTCAGCTGTGATTCTGATGGGTTTTCCTTCATAGGTGATTTGTCTCTTCTCCCTAACAGCTTTTAAGATTCTGCCCTTCTGTTGAATTTTTGGGATCTTGACTATAATATGTCTGGCTGAAGTTTTTTTTTGATCATGTCTAGTTGGTGTTCTAAAAGCTTCACTTATAGGGGTGTCAAATTCCTTTTCTCTTCCAGGAAAGTTCTCCCTGATTATGTCTTTGAACAAGGTTTTAATGTCATTGATGCTATCTCCTGCTTTTTCATTTATTCCAATTATTCTTAAGTTGTTTATCTTTGAGTCATCTAGCAGCTGCTGAATTGATTTTTCATGGTCCCTTGCTATTTTTAAGAATTTTTCCATTTCATGATCACTAATTGCAAGCCTGTCTTCTATATCTGAGATCCTGTCCTCGCATTGGCTTATTCTGCTACAAATACTTTCAATGGAATTTTTTATCTCTTGGGTATCTGCTTGAATCTGCCTTATGGATTCCATTTCTTTCCTATGCTGAGCATTCATGGTTTCTATAGTTTTCTTAAGTTCATCTATTTTTTTGTCTGCATCAGCTATAGTGTCCTTAAGCATGGTCTTCATTGTAGACATTATCTCTGCAGTTATCTGTGAGATTATTTCTGTTTTAATTTTTTCCAGAACCTCATTCAGTTGCTTTGTTGTTACCACTTCAGATAGGCCAGGTGGGTGGCTTTCGGATTGTCCCACCTCGCTGCTCCCTAGGTTTGCCTTTGGTGAATTGGATGTGTGTGGTTGCATCTTGTTTAAGTGTCGTCTCATTTTTTCTTTCTTTAATTCCTGGGGTGATGTTTGCAAATTACCTATAGTAGGTTACTTTATTGCTAGTGTTTAAGATCTTTAGAAGATGACTACTTCTCTGCAGTATCTTCCAAGTGGAGCTTGCTTTTAGGTTTTGAGCTTTCTGCCAGATCCTACCTCTTCAATTCATTGGGTATGCGAAGTTGCTACCTGTTTGGCCCAGTCCTTGATTCTTTGGTACTGTGCCACTGTATTTTCTGTGTCCCTTAGTCAATCTCAATCATGAAATATCAGGAAGGAAAGATGTTTAGAACAATTATTTCACATTTGGCTATAATGTTAACTAAAGCATCAAACACAGCCTAGAAAATGACAGACTGAGCTAACCAGTTATTCACCACTTTTAGCTGTATAGAGTTGCAGTTATATAACAAAATCTAAAACACACCAGAAAAATTATATGCAGTATACAAGTCCTGTGTATGTCAATTTTTCCCCTGAGGAGTTTAAATTTAAAATGAGTTAAGGAGGAAATAGAGTATTGGGAGAAGAGGAAGGAATTAGATGTAAGGTTAGAGGACCAAGAGGGATCCCACTAAAATTGGGACACTAGTGCAGAGGACAGGTGGTAGAAAGAGAAGGAAGGGATAAAAGGAAGAACAGATCACAACCACAATCACAAAGAAGTTAGAGGCGCTGTTTACACTCATATAAAAAACCAGAGAGAATAATGAAGGAAAGAGCAAATACACATACAGAAACAAAAACGAAGATAAAAACAATAAAACAGACAGATCCAAAATAAAACCCCACCAAAAAACAAAACAAAACAAAACAAAAACAAAAAAACCCTTCGCCAGAACAAAAAACAAATCAGTGAGAAAAAAAAAATAATAAAAAAATAAAAATAAAAATAAAAATATAAAAAGAATCAGTTCCAGGTGTTGACTCTGCTGTAGGCAGGTACCTTGTGACAGAGTCCTGTTCTGTGCAGGTCCGTCCCAGTAAGCCAGGAGCGCCCTCTGGCGGGCGGTGAGCAGAGGCGCGTACTTTCAGGCAGAGACCAGTCTAGCTCGCCTCCGCTCTCGCCGCCCTTTCACGATCCCTGGGCCTGAGAGGCTCAGCGCGCTGTCTGGAGCGCGGGTTCCCTGCACTGGTTCCCGCCACTCTGGTTTTTCGCCACGCCCCCCACAATGGCGCCGGGCCAGTCGCTCTCTGGCGCGGGACAGGTGTGGCTGAGAGTCCAGTCTCGTTCGCCTGCTGACCTCAGCACACTTTCGTGGGCCTGAGAGGCCCCGTGCTGTCCTGTCCAGAGCACAAGTTCCCAGAACAGTTTCCGAGCCGCTCTGAGTTTCACCACACCCCCCACAATGGCGCCCGGCCGGTCGCTCTCTGGCGCGGGGCAGCTGTGGCTGAGAGACACTCACCGCCGGTCAGCGCCGTTCTCCGCCGCTCCCCTGCCCCGCCGCTGTCTCAGGATCCTCCGTGGGGGCTCCCTGGGCGCCAGCTGCCACCGTGTGTCCGTAAAATTGAGCCTCCGCGGCGCTGCAACTCCCGGGATAGTAGAAGGTGCGCGCGCAGTCTGCTCCTTCTTTCCTTCTTCTTTGTTGGAAGTCACCTGTCACTGGTGCCGGGGGTCCCAGATTGAGCTTCAGAACTTCTCTGGGTTTCGGGGAGGCATCTCCCCCCCTCCTGCGCTTTCCAGGTCGCTATATTCCCGTGTTCCAATGGTAACTTTTAGAGAGAGTTTCCTTGCCTGCTTCTTACTCATCCGCCTGGATAGCAATTCTTTATCAGATGTATGGTTTGTAAATATTTCCTTCCCATCTGTGGTCTGCCTTTTCATTTGCTGATTGTTTTGTTGCTGTGTAGAAGCTTTCCTGTTTGACATTGTTCTCTTTATTTTTGCTTTCTGTCACTTGAGCATTAATGTGACATAAAAAATCATTACCAAGGATGGTGTCAAGTGGCATTTCCCTTTGTATTCTTCTAAAAAGTTTTATGGTTTCAGGTGTTAATGTTTAGGGCTTTTATCTATTTTGAGTTGATTTTTGTGTATGGTGCAAAATAAAGGTCAATTTTATTCTTTTGCATGTGGAAGTACAGCTTTCTTCGCACCACTATGGATAAAAAAGATGTGGTATTTTTACATAATGGAGTACTACTCAGCTATAAAGAAGGATAAACTTGAGGCTTTTATAGGTAAATGGATGCAACTAGAGAACACAGTCATAAGTGAAATAAATCAAACTCATATGTGTACACATTGTATTGTCTCCCTTGTGTAAGAAATTGAAAGAGTAAACTAGATCCAAAATGTACAATAGATATTGTGAAAAGGAAAGAAACTCCTCAAAAGGAGAGAACAACTGGGATGGGGGAAAGGAGAAAAGAAGGAAGAGATACACAAGACAGCTAAGATAACTACACTACTAATTTCTTTTAGTTCATTGAAAAGAACAGTTTGCATTTATAATGTTTGATCAATTTTGCATGCCTATATCTTATAATCTGACCAACTACTTTGAAGATAATATGCAATGTATCAACTATTGTTAATGTCTTATTACCTTGTTTTGAAATTCTGCATCATTGTTTTTATTGTTTTTTTTTTCCTTTTTTAAAAAATTCGTATTTCTCTATTGTGTCTTCTTGGTTCCTTTGTAGAAAATGAGTTGATCATCTATATTTGGGTTTATTTCTGGGCTACCCTTTTCTGTTCCATTCAACTATGTGTCTGTTTTACACTTTCCATACTTCAAAGTTTAAAAAAATTTTTTTAATTGATGAACAATAATATGTTACTCATATTGTGAAGGAGGTAATGATGTATATACTTATGAGGTACAATGTGGCGAGAATAATGGCTACCAGACTGGGCAGGAAGAGTGGGTGACAAAAGGGACACAAAGATTCAGTGAGACAGAAGGAATAAGATTTAGTGATCGATTTCAGATTGTCTATTTCAAATTTGCTGAAGGAGTAGACATTAAATGTTTTCATCATGAAACAATAGTCTTATGTCTGTTTTTATGCCAGTAAAATATTGTTTTGATCACTATAGCTTTGTAATATAATTTGATATTAGAAGGTATGATGACTCAAACTTTTTTCTTTCTGAGGACCATTTGACTTTTGGGGGTCTTTTGTAATACCATATGAATTTTAGAAATATTTTTATGTTTCTGTAAGGAGTGCCACTATAATTTTGAGAAGGATTTATTGAATTTGTACATTGCTTTGGAAAGTATGGACATATTAACAACATCAGTTCTTCCCATCTGTGAACATAGGAAACTTTTCCACATATTTATGTATCTTTCAATTTCTTTCATTGGACATTTGTACATTTCAGTATATAGTGTTTTGACTTCCTTGTTTACATTTACCCCTCAGGTTTTCTTTCTCTTTAATGCTATTTAAAATGGGATTTTTTTTCTTGACAGTTTGTTATTTGTGTACAGAAATGCAACTGATTTGTATGTTAATTTTCCATGCTGAATTCATTCATTAGTTGTAACATCTTCTGTTGATTTTTGGGGAAGGATTTCTATATATAGGATGACTGACCAACACTCCCCTGCAGCCACAAGAGGCCCCTGGTATCAAAGGTACGGGTGCACATGGGGATTAGAGTTTCATCCTTTGCAGTCCACAACACTGCCTTTGCTGCAAGCCCCCATCACAGTGCTTCCCCAGAAGAGACTGAGGAGACATCCACTTGGCTCCATGTCCCTGGTGCCACTACCCCCACTGCCCAAAAGGCCACATGATGAGTGCTGTGCCACAACTCTTTTGTGCCTTGCACCCACCTGGGCTACTAGCCTGCTGTAATCCCCCATGTTCCCCAGAGCTGGGTGGTGTCTCTGACCCAGACACCATGCACCATGCCCAAATCCATCAATGACAGATAGGTGAAGGAGCTCTAGGGAGATTGCTGGAACAATGTGCAGAGCCTCCCAAGTGATGCCCTAAGACAGCAGTTCCCAACAGAAACCAAGGACCAATTTTATCACCAAGGACCAATTTCACAGAAGTCAGTTTTTGAACAGACTGTAGTGAGGTTGGAGAAGGTTTCTGGATAATTCAAGCTCTTTACCTTTATTGTACACTTTATTTCTATCACTACATTGTAATATATACATTATATTACTATTGTTGCATTGTAATATATAATGAAATAATTATACCCCTCACCATAAAGCACAATACAGAGCTGAGCTTGTTTTCCTGCAATAGATGGTCTCAGCTGAGGACCACGGGAGACAGTTCACAGTAGGGTTTGCACTCCAATGAGAATCTCGTGCCCCCCTGCTCTGACAGGAGGCAGAGCTCCGGTGGTAACATCAGTGATGGGGAGCTACTGCTGTGCAGCCTGGTTCCTAACAGGGACTCCTGCCCTAACACATCTTCAGAAGAAATTCCTTCACCATGAAAGCTACCTCATAAGATTCATGTAGACAACTTATTGGCCAGATGCAAATAACAACAATAAGCACAAAAGAAGTGTGAGAAAGCAAGGTAACATGACATATCCTGAGCAATATAATAATTCTTTAGCAACAGTCCTCAAAGGAAATGATATTGATGAAATATTCAATAAAGAATTTAAAAGAATGATTCCAAGGAAACTCCATGAGATAAGGCAATAAAGATTGACAATTTAATGAAATTAGGAAAACAATTCATGGTATAATTAATGAATTAGCAAAGCAGTAGAGACAGTTGAGAAATGCTGTGGGTTGGATGTGATTTGGCCACTTGAACTCATGCAGAAGTTTAATCCCCCAAATCACATGTGAATGAATTTTATGGAGTAGAAACCAGGTGAGTCCTTTGGGAACCGATTAGAATTAGATAACGACATTAGGATGTTACTCGTGGTTGGAACCTGATGGCGATAGGAGGGAAGAGAACACACAGACAGACATGATGCCCTCTTTCCTTGCTGTCTGATGATCTTTGCTACCTTTGTACTCTGTTGGCAGAATGCTAACACCATGTGAGAACCCTAGACCTTGAACATACAGAACTATGAGCCAAAATGAACCTCTTGTCTTTATAACGTAGTCTGCCTCTAATGTTTTGTGAGAGAAATTTTTCCTCCTGGGAATGTACAAATCATGATGTTCCCCTCCTTTCTGTGTTCTGGGAATTGAGCTGTTACAAAAAGCAGCCCCAGATAGATAAAACCGAACAAGCTGACTTCAGACCCAGGAACTGGGCTACCCGATAAGGACTGACCCTGAGCTAAGGAATTTGCAAGAGTTACAGGATACGTTATACCGGACCATCCGCAGCCCATATTAGGTAGTGGTCATTACCTCCCAGCCTTTAGACCCCCCGTATAGACATCTTCCCCAATGAATGTAAAAATCTGTTTAAACTAACCAATGCTATCTGCTTCTGTAACCGCGCTTGCTGAGACCCCTCCTCCCTTTGTTCTATAGACATATAAGCCCTGCACAGGCAGGCCTCGGGGCCCACTGTTCCTGCGTGTTCAGTGTGCCCCACGCATGCTTGGATAATAAAAGCCCTTTGCCTTTTGCATGAGAGAAAGCTTCTTGGAGTCTTCTTTCACGCAGCGGGTGTCCCGACCCTAACATTTTGGAGGCCCCAGCGAGATCAGGGATTGCCCCCTGCGCTGGAAGGCGACCCCAACAGCTGCCTCTCTGGGTGAATACGGCCGTTTTCATTTCTTGTTCTTTGTTCTTTTGATCTTTGTTGTGCTTGGATCCTAGCTTCTTGAAACTCAGTGTGGTTGGTCTCAAGGAGCGTGAGCTTCTTGATCCACGTGGCTTATTTAAGTCACAGGCCACTTTCCTTGGGGGACGCCCCAGGATACTTTCGGTCTGACGGACCGGTCAGCGGTGGGTTCACCGATTCAGGATTTTTCTTTTGTCTTTGGTGCGGTCACCATTCGCCGCCCATCAGATTCAGTTTACTTCCTCTTCTGGGGAAGTCGGATACGCCGGCATTTGTCTATTGTCTTGATTGTACTGGTTGTCTGTATGTGTTTGTTTGGCGCCACTAACCTCTTTGGTTCCACAGCATCCACCATGGGACAAACGGAATCCACACCCCTCTCTTTCACACTGGACCATTGGTCAGAGGTGAAAGAGAGAGCTCATAATCTTTCTTTGGTTATTAAAAAGGGTAAATGACAGACTTTCTGTTCGTCGGAGTGGCCCTCCTTTCAAGTGGGCTGGCCTCCGGAGGGAACTTTCCATCTTCCCCTCGTTCAGGCAGTTAAAGCTATAGTCTTCCGTCCCGGACAACAGGGACACCCCGACCAACAACCTTACATCATGGTATGGCAAGACTTATGTGAAAACCCCCCCAAGTGGGTAAAAATGTTTTTACCTCCGGCTTTATCCGAATCTGTTACTCTTTTACCTGCAAAAGCTCAGCCTGTGATACCTAATCTCTACCCTCCCCTTCCTCCTCCAGTTTTACCCGAGTCACAGGCCAATCTGATCCTATTGGACTCTGCTGCACCGCCCCCCCCTTACCCTCCTTCACTCTCTGCTCCAGCCGCGGCCGCTGCTTCTCCTCTAGTTTCTCCTCCTACCTCGCCTTCTTTGTCCCCGGCCTCTGAATTGCCTCCACAGAACCCGTTGGTCGAGGTTGCGGACTCTGGACCGACCCAGGGCACCCAGAGCCAACGAGCCCTAAGCCCTCAAGATGGAATAACAGTTACTCTCCCCCTCAGACCACATGGACCCATGCTGGAAGATGGGGAAGGAGGGGAGATGCCAGCACTCCAGTACTGGCCCTTTTCCTCCTCCGATTTATATAACTGAAAAAATAATAACCCCCCTTTCTCTGAGGACCCCTCTAGGTTAACTGGGTTGGTGGAGTCTCTTATGTTTTCCCACCAGCCTACCTGGGACGATTGCCAACAGTTACTGGGAACCTTGTTCACTACCGAAGAAAAGGATCAAATTCTCCTAGAGGCCAAAAAGCTAGTACCGGGACAAGATGAAAGACCTACCCAGCTCCCTAATCTGATCGATGACTTCTTCCCACTGCGCCGCCCTAATTGGGACCCCAATACTCTGGCAGGTAGGGAGCATCTGACCATCTATCGCCAGACTCTAGTGGCAGGTCTCCGGGCGGCCGCTAGACGGCCTACGAATTTGGCTAAGGTAAAAAAAATTCTTCAAGGGCCTACTGAGTCACCCTCAATGTTTCTAGAAAGGCTAATGGAAGCGTACCGTAGATACACGCCCTTTGACCCTCAGGATGAGGGGCAACGGGCATCAGTTGCCATGGCCTTTATAGGACAGTCGGCCCCAGACATTAGACGCAAGCTCCAACGGCTTGATGGGTTACAAGATTTAACCCTAAGGGATTTAATAAAGGAAGCTGATAAAGTGTATTATAAAAGGGAGACAGAGGAAAAAAGGGAACAGAGAAAAAAAAGAAAAAAAAAGGAAGAAGAACTGATTAGGGATAAAAAGAAAAATAAAAAATTAACAAAGATCTTGGCCACAGTTGTAAAGGAAATTCAGGGAGGGATAGATGAGGATAAGCCACGTCGTCCACCTCTAGACCCCAACCAATGTACATATTGCAAAAAACAAGGACATCACATGAGGCAATGTCTCAAGCTTAAAAAAAGGAGAAAAAAAAAAAAAAGACAAAGACAGGCTTTGGAGACTCAACAACACCAACAGCCTAATGTACTAGCCTTAAAAAAAGACTAGAGGGGACAGGGCTCAGATCCCCTCCCCGAGCTCAGGGTAACCTTTAATGTGGAGGGGACCCCAATTGATTTTGAAGTAGATACGGGAGCTGTCTTTTCCGCTCTCCAAGCCCCATTAGGACCTCTCTCCTCTAAAAGGTCTCTAGTTCAAGGGGCTAATGGGAGCAAATTTAGGACATGGACTACCAAAAAAACTATGGATTTGGGTAAAGGAAGAGTTCAACACTCCTTTCTGGTAATTCCAGAATGTCCGGCACCCCTCATGGGAAGAGATTTATTAACCAAATTGAGAGCCAGAATAACGTTTGAGCCTCAGGGACCCCAAGTGACATTTCTTAACCTCTTGGTGAGTCAACCTATGGTGACCATGCTCACGCTAGCAGCTGAGGATGAATACCAACTTTATAGTCAGCCTATGGCACAAACCATACCCCAAGATTGGTTAACAGAGTTTCCTGGTTCCTGGGCTGAAACTGCTGGATTGGGGCTGGCCACACTACAGCCCCCTGTGGTAATTTCTCTAAAGGCCTCTGCCTCGCCGGTCCGCATCAAACAATATTATATTAACAAAGAGGCTCACAAAGGGATAAAAAAACATATACAAAAGTTTCTCAAATTGGGGGTGCTCATACCATGTCGTTCGGCTTAAAATATGCCTTTGTTACCGGTCAAAAAGCCGGAAACAGAAGATTACAGACCCATGCAAGACCTAAGAGAGGTAAACAACAGGGTGGAAGACATACACCCTACGGTGCCTAATCCATACAATTTGCTTAGTACCCTGGGTCCCAAAAAGACTTGGTATACAGTCCTAGACCTAAAAGATGCTTTCTTTTGTTTGTCTCTACATAAAGATAGTCAACCTCTGTTTGCCTTTGAATGGACAGACCCTGACACTGGGATGTCAGGACAATTGACTTGGACACGGCTCCCCCAAGGATTTAAGAACTCCCCCACTATCTTTGATGAGGCTGTCCATAAGGACCTGACAACTTTCCGAGTCCAACATCCTGCCGTGACCCTGCTCCAGTATGTCGACGATCTTTTGCTGGCCGCGGATTCTGAACTAGACTGTATGTATGGGACTCGAGACTTGTTACAAGAGTTAGCTAGGTTGGGATATCGAGCCTCTGCTAAAAAGGCCCAAATTTGCCAAAAAGAGGTTGTCTTCCTAGGATACACTCTCAAGGATGGAAAACGGTGGCTCACTGAAGCCAGAAAAAAAACAGTCACTCAGATTCCCCCACCCACGAATAAAAAACAACTGCGGGAATTTTTGGGGACTGCTGGGTTTTGTCGTTTGTGGATCCCAGATTTTGCCTCTCTAGCTGCTCCCCTATATCCTCTTCTAAAGGGGGATACCTCTTTCATCTGGGGCACAGATCAACAACGAGCCTTTGACGATATTAAAAAGGCCCTTCTGTCTGCCCCTACATTGGCTCTCCCCAATGTAGAAAAACCCTTCACCCTCTATATTGAAAAAAAAGGGGGATAGCTCGCGGGGTACTAACTCAGGCCTTTGGCCCATGGAAGCACCCTGTGGCCTACTTGTCAAAAAAATTAGATCCAGTGGCTAATGGATGGCCTCACTGTTTAAAGGCTATCGCTACAGCAGCCATCCGAAATAAGGATACAGATAAACTGACTTTGGGACAAAAGTTGACTATAGTAGCCCCACACACGCTGGAGAGTGTTATTCGTCAGCCTCCAGATAGATGGCTCTCTAATGCCAGAATTACCCACTACCAAAGCCTGCTGCTAAATAAGGATCAAATCACATTTGGACTTCCAACCACCCTCAACCCGGCCACTCTGCTACCTGAAGAGACATCAGAGCCAATCTTACATACTTGTCAAGAAATCCTGGTGGAAGAAATTGAAATTCGCCGAGACCTGACAGACCAGCCACTTCCTGACGCAGAAGTAACCTGGTTCACTGACGGTAGCAGTTTCTTACTAGAAGGTAAGAGACACGCGGGGGCCGCGGTTACGGATGGGACTCAAGTTATTTGGTCAACAGGACTAAGAGAAGGTACATCTGCACAGAGAGCAAAATTAATTGCCCTTACAAAGGCTTTGGAGTTGGCACGGGGAAAAAGGGCCACTATTTATACTGATAACCGATATGCTTTCGCTACGGCACATATTCATGGAGCTATTTATCAACAGAGAGGACTTTTAACCTCTGCGGACAAAGAAGTTAAAAATAAAACGGAGATTCTAAGACTCTTAACAGCTATCATGTTGCCACAAAAGTTAGCTATAGTACACTGCAACAGCCACCAGAAGGGCACCAGTCCCGTAATACTGGGAAACAATCATGCAGATAAGACTGCAAAACAGGCAGCCTTAAGTGCCCCTACTACTTTGCTCCTGGAGGTCAATGCTCCGCCTGAAACACATCCAGATGAGCCTCCCCAATCTCCCAAGATAGGAAAAACTGAACTTTTAACCTACTTCCAACAAGCTCATAAGTTAACCCATCTGGGGACAAAAAAACTGTGCTTATTAGCCAGGAATTTACCAACGGAAAATCAACTGTCTCCCTCCCAAATTAAAACACTGGCAAAACAGGTCGCCTCAGATTACAAAACTTGCCAAATTGTCAATGCCTTTCCTACAAAAACCACCAAGGGAAAAAGATTACGAGGAACCAGACCGGGACAATTTTGGGAAGTAGACTTTACTGAAGTAAAACCTGCCAAATATGGACTTAAGTATTTATTAGTCTTTGTAGACACTTTTTCAGGATGGACCGAAGCTTTCCCTACCAAGAAGGAAACTACACAAACGGTAACAAAAAAATTGATGAAAGAAATCTTTCCTCGTTTTGGCCTGCCAAAGGTAATCGGGTCTGACAATGGACCGACATTCGTGGCTCAAGTAAGTCAGGGATTGGCCAAGATATTGGGGATTGATTGGAAACTTCATTGTGCTTATAGACCCCAGAGCTCAAGACAAATAAAAAAAATAAATAAAACAATTAAGGAGACCTTAACAAAATTAGTCAAAGAGACTGGCTCTAAAGATTGGACTATGCTCCTACCTTATGCCTTGTTTAGGGCTAGAAACACCCCTTTCTCCCAGCCACCTAACTTGACTCCTTTTGAGATTATGTATGGAACTCCTCCCCCAATCCGAGACCTTAACCCTCTACCTAAGGGCCCCATTTACCTCATACTTTCTTAATTGATAGACTCCAGGCTCTGGACCAGATTCAAAAGATCCTGTGGCGTCAACTCTCCTCGGCCTACCAGCCAAGCGACGGACTCACACCCCATCGATACAACGTAGGAGATTTTGTCTATGTTCGTCGCCATCAGATACAAACTCTAGAACCTTGCTGGAAAGAACCCTACCAGGTACTTCTAACTACCCCCACAGCAGTTAAGGTTGATGACATCACGTCTTGGATCCATACATCTCACCTCAAGCCGGCATCTCCGTCGCCAGAGTCTCAATGGAAACTGGAAAAGACTGATAACCCCCTTAGGTTACGAGTTCGTCGTGTGGCTATGGGTGGGGATGATGGGGATTTCCCCGTCCCAGGGAACTGATAACCCACATCAACCCTGGAGATGGACAATGTCTCGATGGAAAGATGACAAAATTTTACTAGCCTGGGAGGGATCTGGGTCGCCTGATTTTAGGATCCACCCTTGTGGTTTTCTCTCTTCCCCTTATAATAAACACCATTATTGTTGGAAACTTCACATTTATATGTGTCCCGCCTCTAACCCCGGCAAAGGTTATTACAATAAGCCAGGACAATATTATTGTGCTTACTGGGGCTGTGAGACACTAGCTACAGGTTGGAAGCCTGACTCCCCTGACACAAAACTCCAATAAAAATGGAGTCCTACTGGTTGTCAATCTCCTCCAACGACCTACCCTTATTGGGGCTCTAGCCGAACTACATGCTATCTAGCTTTCAAAGTTATCACTCCTACTGACCCTGGCTGGATGGTAAATCAAACATGGGGCGTTAGGTTTTGGAAAAGAGACACTATAGGTAGTTTAATACTTATAAAAAAAAATACCTAACCAGATAATTGACGTAGGGCCTAACCCTATTATCAACCCAGGGGCTCAACCCAAACCTACGCCTCGACCCCTAGATAAACTACAAACACTCAACAATGTGATTATGACTCAATCAACCCAAGCTCCCTCCTCACTCTTTTCGACCACTAAGACATCTTTGCCTATTGTTTCGAGATTGTACAACCTAATTCTGAGAGCCTATTCTGTCCTAAACTATACTCAAGGTGACCTGACTCAGTCTTGCTGGCTCTGCCTTTCGGCCTCTCCACCTTACTACGAAGGTATTGCTGTAAATAATACCTACAATGTCACTACCAGTACTACTTGTGATTGGAGTACCAACCATAAACTCACTCTTCCTGAGGTTACTAAATAAGGAGTCTGTATAGGAAACCCCCCAAATGACATCAAAAGGACTTTGTGTTTATATGTTCATAACATCCCCACCTCAACGACATACTTAATTCCACCCCAAGGAACCCATTGGGCATGTAACACTGGGATCACCCCCTGTGTCTCTACTCAGGTATTTAATAATTCAGCTCACTATTGTGTCATGGTAAAAATATTTCCTCGGATAATATACCACCAAAGTAAATCATTTAAAGATATGATAAAACACAAAACCAGGTATCAACGAAAACCAATATCCTTGACTGTGGCTGTCCTTGCTGGATTGGGAGTTGCTACTGGGGTAGGAACAGGGGCGACAACACTAATTCAAAGCTCACATTACATGAGCAAATTACAAACTGCCATTGACCAAGATTTCAAAGAAATAGAAAGGTCTGTAGCGGCCCTCCAGACCTCCTTAACATCTCTGTCAGAAGTAGTATTACAAAATAGACGAGGTTTAGATCTGTTATTCATAAAAAAAGGGGGTCTATACACAGCCTTAAAAGAAAAATGCTGCTTTTATGCAGATCATTCAAGAATGGTTAAAAAAATCTATGGCTAGGTTAAAAAAACGTCTACAAAAAAGACAGAGAGAGCGAGAAACTCAACAAGGCTTATTTGAGTCCTGGTTCAGCCAGTCTCCCTGGTTCACCACCTTGTTATCGACCCTAACAGGACCCTTAATTATATTCATCTTAATAATAACCATAGGGCCATGCATACTAAATAAAATAATAAACTTGTTACAAAACCAGATTGGAAATGTAAAGCTGATGCTCATCAGACAACAATATACTTTATTAAAAGATCCTCAAAATAGACATGCTGATCTCTAAGAATAGAGATTTACAAAAATAAAAAGGGGGGAATGTGAGAAAAATTTTTCCTCCTGGGAATGCACAAATCATGATGTTCCCCTCCTTCCTGTGTTCTGGGAATTGAGCTGTTACAAAAAACAGCCCCAGATAGATAAAACCGAACAAGCTGACTTCAGACCCAAGAACTGGGCTACCCGATAAGGACTGACCCTGAGCTAAGAAATTTGCAAGAGTTACAGGATACGTTATACCGGACCATCCGCAGCCCATATTAGGTAATGGTCATTACCTCCCAGCCTTTAGACCCCCCCATATAGACATCTTCCCCAATGAATGTAAAAATCTGTTTAAACTAACCAATGCTATCTGCTTCTGTAACCGCGCTTGCTGAGACCCCTCCTCCCTTTGTTCTATAGACATATAAGCCCTGCACAGGCAGGCCTCGGGGCCCACTGTTCCTGCGTGTTCAGTGTGCCCCACGCATGCTTGGATAATAAAAGCCCTTTGCCTTTTGCATGAGAAAAAGCTTCTTGGAGTCTTCTTTCACGCGGCGGGCGTCCCGACCCTAACAGTTTCATTACAGTAACAAAGTGTGGCAAATACAAGAGCTTCAAAACAAACTAGATAAAGTAGAATAAAGAATTTATAAACTGGAAAACAGACCTTTTGGAATAGGCATGTGAAACAGGAGAAGAAAATAATGGTAATGATAAAGTCAGCTCCAGAAGGGAAAGGAACAACAAATACATCTAATGGAATAATAGCTGAAAACTTCCCAAATGGTGGGAAAAACATGAATACCTAGGCATATGAGGTCTAAAGTGCCTCAGATAGATTTGGCCAAAACCGATCCTCACCATAACATAGTAAAGTCAATCTGTCAAAATTCCAAGACAAAGAGAAAATTCTAAAATCAGTGAAGGAAAAACACCAAGTCACATGTAAAGAAAACTCAACAGACTAAAAGTAGATTTCTCAGCAGAAATTGTACAGGCCAGGAGAAAACAGAAGGACATATTCAAAACTCTAAAAGAAAAAAAGAACTGCCCATCAAAGATACTGTAACTATCATACTGACTTCAGGAACAAAGAAGAAATAAGGACTTTCCAAGACAACCAAAAACCTGGGAATTCGACACTACTGAATTTGCCTTACACAAGGTGCTTAAGGAAGTCTTATATCTGTACAAGAGAAGGATAAGCATCATAAAAGTGTGTAAAGTTTTAAAACCCACTAGGAGAGCAGATACATAAAAGAGAAAAATGAAAAGAATAAAACCTTATCAATACAGAAAACTACTAAAGATTGGGAATAAGATTGTAACTGAGTAAGATCCTCCAGTGATTCTCTACAGAAAAAGGGGTTCAAGTAGCTGAAAATGTACTACACTAATTTCACAAGAGCTAAGGAAGCCAGATGAGAGACCATAGTGCCTGCTTTCAGCAGAATAGACACACTGAAGAAACCAGGAAAGTGAACATTGCTCGCATAACCCCTTCCCCTACTCCAGCCAGTGCATTGTGAAGAGAGACCCGCTCCAACTTAGAGGAGAGAAAAAGAAATTAAGTTCAGACTTTAGACTTCAAACACAATACCAGGTCCGGCACAGTGAAACCTAGGGCTAGGCAGAGTCCCACAGCCTGTGCCCCAGACAAGCGTATGGAGACCGAGCCTCGTCTCCGTATTTAGCTAGGTGTCCAGTGGAGTGTTTCCACCACAGTTCCCCAACCTCAGGTGGCAAAGCAGAAGCAAGACCTCACATGCCGGGGAGTAAGGGAAGGAAGCCAGTGCAGGACTTTGCCTTGGAAGTCAGTGCCAGGTGCATACAGTGAGATTCAGCACCAGGCAGGGGATGAACACCCCTCTGGACCTGCCCCAGCACCAGGCAGAGACATGTGCCCTGGCAGGGTGGTCTCATATTTTGGCCCTCATCTGTGGCTGTGAGATCAAGACGACGCCGGCTCAGTGTCAGCCTATGTGGCAAAGGGACTCTACCAGACTTAAGGAGCATAGCAAATGGGGAGACTCTTTCTCCGGGCTGGTAGGACAGCAGGTTGAGCACAAGGCTGTCTTTAAACTTGGTGTTGAGCTGGCAAAACCTGAAACTGGGCAGCTGTAATGCCTATTTCCTAGCACTGTGCCCACACACAAATAGTTTCTGGATCCAACCCAATGCCAGGTGTAGATCTGTAAACCCAAGCAATTGAATTTCTACTTGAGCCAGCACCACATATAACTGCTTGCAGTAGTCTCAGGCCATGAATGCACCTCAGCATCTTAGTATTACTTCTGTGCCTCACTGGTCTTACTAGGCTCTGGGCACTGGGGATAAGGCTGTGTTTTAGTACTGGTAGCCAGCGGACTGCCCACTCTATTTCTCCTCAACCTATAAAGTACAACATGGAAAGAGCAATTGCATACTGGTCTGCTGGGGAATGAAAAGGGAGGTGAGTACCAAGCCCTTGCAGAGGTGTTAGGTTTATTTCCTTCATGATAAGGCCTAGAGCTGGGATTAGTCATGCAGTCTTGAACACAAGCCTGTGACTGTAGATGAGGCATCCAGGCCTAGGTAGAGGCTTCCAGAGATGGACTAACAGTGTTAGGCAATCCCACAGTTCTCATAAAAACACACCAACTTCAGGTTTGTAACACACATGGACTTGGAGTACCCTCTAGTGCTGAAACAGTGACAATATACTAAAAATGGATTCAAAACAAACCTGGAGTTTAGTCATCATCTAGTGCTGAAATAGTGGAAATGATCTTAGGCTCAGAGAAAAAGAATCACACTGCTTAGAAGTTCTAGAAGGACAGGCACAAAGTCAGATTATGAAGACTATAATCTGCAATATATAATCACCTTATGTACATAAAACATTACTTGTCAACAAGCATCAAGAACCTTTAGGAAATCATAACCTCACGTAACTGACAAAACAAGATGCAAAAACCAAAGCAACAGAAATCTTCAAACTCTCAGGTGAAATCTGTGAATTCTCAAAACAACTGAAGGAAAGTCCATGAGCTTCAAGAAAATACAAAGAAATGATTCAGAACTCTAACAGAGAAACACAATTAAGAATTTGAAGTAATTAAAAAAAACACAAAGCAAGACTGAAAAGTACAGTACTCAGAATAAAAAAATTGATGTATGAAGTATGATCTGTTTTGGGCTTCTTTGTGCTCCTGTTTAGAAAAAGATTTGCAATGATTTCTGTTTAACATTACAGGCAATAAAAGTGAAAATCATAAACAAATCCCAAGATATTTAGTCACTCATGTAAATATTATATTTCAGCACATAATGTTTTCTTTTTTCTACAAACAGGATTGCAAGAAGTAAGGGTATCACTCTAGGACTTAAATCAATGTTGGCCTTAAAATGAAACCAAGTAGAAGGCCAGAGAGGTCTGTGTCTAGATATTGTCATCCTGCACCAGTAAAATCAAGATTGTAAAGATTATTTCGCCTTCAAAATAATTCTTGTGAATGCACTCTTGACCTCCTTGTTCCTCAGGCTGTAGACCAGTGGATTCAGCATGGGGATGACCATGGTGTAGAACACAGATGAGATTTTGTCTGTGTCCATGGAGTGACCGGAGCTGGGCTGTAGGTACATGAAGATGGCCGTGCCATAGAAGATGGAGACGGCAGTGAAGTGGGAGGCACAGGTGGACAGAGCCTTCTGATGTCCTGCAGCTGAGTGCATCCTTAGAATGGAGACAAAAATGAATGCATAGGATATCAAAATAATGAGGAAAGCAAAAAAGATATTAAAGCTCACAATGTAAATAAGAACTAGCTCACTGGCATGTCTATCAGAGCAAGAAAGAACCATGACTGCTGGAACGTCACAGAAAAAATGATGGACCACACTGTCGTTACAGAAGGAGAGACTGAATGTGTCCCCGACATGGATGGAGGCGTTCAGGAAGCCACAGATGTAGGAGCCCATGACCATACATGCACACACTCTTGTGGTCATGGTGGTGGTGTAATGTAAGGGCTTACACACTGCTGCATAGCGGTCATAGCCCATGGAGGCCAAGAGGTAACTTTCTACAGTAGCAAAGGCTGCAAAAAAGAACATCTGAGCAGCACAAGCATTGTGGGAGATGACCTGGTCTCCTATAAGCAGCCCAGCCGTGACCGTGGGAGTGACGGTGGAAGAGGAGCAGAAATCCACCAGGGACAGGTTACCGAGGAAAAAGTACATGGGGGTGTGCAGACGGGAATCTAAAAGAATCAAAGCAATCATCCCCAGGTTTCCAAACACATTGATAATGTAAATGAAAATGATAACGACAAAGATGGGCACTTGTAGTTCTGGGACATTGGTTAGTCCTAGGAGAGTGAACTCCGTCACTTCTGTCCTGTTCTCCATCAATGTTGTTTGCAAGTCAGAGTGTTATTTCCCCTGTAGCAAAGGAAAATAGAGGGTAAGAGTGTTAATAGGTGCTGTGGAACAGATATTATTGAAATGTTTATATACAATATACAGTACCTTGGTGCAGCAATAATACATATCTCAAATTATCCATATGTAAACGTGGGGTTATACAAAGCTGAGTGCCTTAACTATGGAGTTAAAACTATTGCACTGGAAATATATACTCGAATTTTCTCCCCAGTTTTAAATTTTATATCATTGTAATTTTGGTAAGTATTTTAAATTATTCAACATAACAACTTTGGAGATATATATACATACATATACATATATAATGATATCTACTCAAGGTGTGATAGTAAATATTAGATGTGAAAATACATTAAAACAATGTTTCAATTCTGGGTGGCTAGGTAGGCTCACGAGTGCCCGCTACAGCAATATTAATCTTACAGAACGGTGGGCTGTGTCATGGCTCAGGATAAGTGGGGCCATAAGCTGACCTTCATGTGTGGCTTAGTTTTGATGTTTTGCAACCTCCTTCTTCCACTAGCTTTTCTCGCACAGTAGGGTCAGTGAGATCTTCTCTTTGCTCTCCAGTAATTCATCTCTGATTGCTTTTGCTCTCCCATGTACCTGTTTTTCTTGTTTAGTTTCTGCCTAATTTCTTTCATGAAATGCATATTTTAGCTTGTATTTGCTTTCCATTTCTTACACTAACTTATACTAGTTCTTTCTCTCAGTGGTATCTTCCCGTGTTTGAATTACTAAAAATGAGGGTTAAATGTTCAGTTTACGACTTGACTTTAGCCTACAAATCTATTTTCTCTATATTGCAAACATATATTAAACATCACCTTGTACTCTAAAATATATACAATTATTTTTTCAATTAAAAATAAAATATAGAAATTTAAGAAACATTTCACCTGATTCTGTTGTTATATAGGAACAGCATTTTGAATCTTTTCATTTGAATAGGAATTCTTTCTTTTTTTTTTTTTTTAATGTGGGTACCGGGGGTCGAACTCAGGACCTCACTCTTGCCATCAGGCACTTGTGCTGCTGAGTGATATCACCGGCCCTTTTTTCCTTTTTTTTTTTTTGTGGGTACCAGGGGGTCGACCTCAGGACCTCGCGCGCCAACAGGCACCCATGCCACTGAGCGATATCACCGGCCCCTTTTTCGTATGTGGGTTCCGGGAGTCGAACTCGGGCCCTCGCGCTTGCAAGGCAGGCGCTTACGCCGCTGAGCCATCTCACCGGCCCCCTTTTTTCCTTTTTATGTGGGTACCAGAAGTCGAACTCAGGACCTCACACTTGCCAGGAAGGCGCTTATGCCACTGAGCTATCTCATTGGCCCTGAATAGGAATTCTTTGGACAGTTTCCATGCAAGGCTACTACTGTTCCCAGCCACCTTCCTCCTTAACCTCTGACACCTTTCTTTTACAAGCCAGCCCCTTAAGAGCATTATGTCTGCCAGACAACATATCCATGACCCTTTTTAGCAAATGTCCTATTCTACAACAAAAATAAGGGCTATCTATCTATCTATCTATCTATCTATCTATCTATCTATCTATCTATATTCCTTACTGATAGAGATTTTTACATTTATATCTCAGATTCACCTATTTCTAAGGTGAAATACTTAAAATGTAGATTTCTGTGCTCAACAAGTCATAGCAAGTATAGCTGTCCCAATGCCTTTGCATAGGTTAGAGATTTCACTGAATATATATTAAATATAGTATCTTACCTTGCTCCTTAAAAAGTGCAGAAATCTTGAAAAGTGAGCTTGAAAGCAGATATTCAGGCATAGATTACTGCATTGATAATGTTATAAAATCTCTCTCAGGTAGCGATCAGTGATTCCTGGGTCTCTCAGGCAGGAAGGAAGTAACGGAGGATGGGGCATTAATATGGGTTCAAGTCCTGGACCAACTGCATTTTTTCTAGGTCCTAGGGAGGTCACTTACCACCTCCTTAACTATAAATTACCTCTTGTTGTACTATAAAATAAACACAATAACCTTATCTCTTCTACACAATTCATGAAATTCTATTTAGAAAGAGCAAATAAGGAAATGTCTATAAAATAACTCACCGGGGGTCATCATTCTTAGTCTCTCAATATAGTGTTTATTTTGTGGGTCTCCCTTAGCCACGTTGTAGGCTCCTTGGAAACCATGGGAAAAAACCTGAGTTCATGCACAGCTATGAACATTCAGATGAATAAATGATGGCCAAGGGGCTAGGACTGAGGTGTGTTCCCTCTAAAATGAAGTCCCTTGAACTCTGGTTGAATTTCAGAAGCTAATGGATAGGAAGCAGGAGTAGATTATGAAGACATGGAGCTCTCAGGGGACTTCCCCAGGAGAACAACTGTAGCTCCTTTTTCCTCTTTCCTAGGAAAGAAACAATTAAATTGCCAGTGGGGACCTAGTTAGCTATTTTGAGTATGCACCTATACTTTGGAAATTATTCACTAATGTATAAATCACAGTTAGCAGTATGCACAATTTTTATAGTGTAATTCTAATATTTTTTGTTAAACAAATAGCTACATAATCATTACCCAAATCGCCTGATGTCCTGAACTTCTTTATTGTCAAGTTTGCCTCCACGTGGTATCCTGGCAACCAGTAACAATTTTTCCATATAATTTTCCTTTGCAAGAATGTCCTTCACTGGAATTCTAGAATACATTATCTCCGATTATTGCATCTTTTATTAGCATATATTCAGATGGGGTACAAACATTTTTCTTATGTTTGTAGTGGAACTTTTTTTTATTATGCTGTTATATTTCAAAATATCAACTATATACATTTTTTTAAATTCCTGGATCAGAGCAATATTTATTAATTCCAACGTTTGGTGAGTATGATTAAAACTGATCTAAACATTGGCTAACATCTTTGTGTAAACAGAGGTTTTTTTTTTTTCATTTAACTAAACTCCCCAGAGTTGGTTTACTTGATCATATGGTGAACATGTGTAATTGAACAGGAAATCCCAGTAGCTTATCTATTATCTGTAATAGTTTAGCTTTATCATTTTCTATTCCCAAGTGCCATGGATTCCAATTTATTCATAAATATTATTTATAACTTTTGTTTTATTTTACTCATGTTGGTATTTCTCAAAGATGTTTCAAGTCTTCCCAGCATAATCTTTATTTTACATTTATTTATTTATTTATTTATTTATTTATTATCTTATCTTATTTTTGATAGACATTAATTTTTTTTTTTTTTTGTGGGTACCGGGGGGTCGACCTCAGGACCTCGCACGCCAACAGGCACCCGTGCTGCTGAGCGATATCACCGGCCCCTTTTTCGTATGTGGGTTCCGGGAGTCGAACTCGGGCCCTCGCGCTTGCAAGGCAGGCGCTTACGCCGCTGAGCCATCTCACCGGCCCCTGATAGACATTAATTGAATAGTTCCATGAAATATTGTGTGATTTTTCAGTACATTTATACGATGTGATAAAGTCATATCACTTAAGTTATACACTATCGCAGATATTCACCAATTCTTTGTGGTTCAAATATTCAAAATCCACTCTTTTAGCTACTTTGAGTTAAATAATACAATATTGTTTGTGATGGTCACCCCTTGTGTAATAGATTTTTGTTTTGTTTTTTTCCTGAAGATGACTTTTGAGTCTTCTCAGAAAAATATTGAAAAGGAAAAAAAATAACCCACAGCCTTACCTTGTCATATTTAAGGACTGGGAACAGTTTTTATCCCATAAAGGAAATTGTTCCATTGTTTTCTCTGCAAAGTCCACTCTGAGCTCTCAGTCCCTAGAAAACTTATACCTCTCTCATGATTGCAAGTGTGTGTAGTGGTTACAAGTAGGTTCTGTGTGCTACTATAATTCAGCCTCAAATTGAATAATTTAACCTTTCCAAATTTCAGCTTCTCATCCGTAAGGAAAGTGTTATGGTTTGTATTACAGTGTCACCCAAAAGTTTCATATGTTTAGAAGTGGAGTTTTTGGAAGGTGCTTGGAACCTGAAGGCACTAACCTCATCAACAGGTTGATTTTCTGAGAAGTTCACAGATGAGTGGAGTATTAGGGGTGGGGCCCAGATGAAGGAGGTAGATCACCTGGGGGAGGCCTTTGGAGGTTGTATTTCTCATTCTGTCCCTCTCCTGGTCTTTCTGCTTCTCCCCACTATGAAATGAGTATCTTTCCTCTGCTATGCCCTTCTACCACGCTATTTCTGGGCTGCAGCCAGTCAATCATGGACTGAAATCCTGGAAACCAAGAGTCAAAGTCAACCTTTCCTTTAAGTGACACAAGATAGGTATTTTCTCCTAGAAAGGGGAAAAAGACTAATATAAAAGTGACCAATATAAAAAAGACTAATAATATCATCTCATCCTCACAGAATGGCTGAGAGTATCATCAGATCACATATATCCATAACACTGAACATTTTCTACTTCATACCAGGTATTCCATAAGTTAAATATTAATGTTTTATTTTAAAACATTGATGTAGCATGAGTACTATGGAACACAAAAATTAGTGGTGCTCAAATCTACCATGTGCATCCCCACATTTCCCTGGCTTATTTATTTTAGTTACAATGGACTATAGGAAGAATAAATAGGTGTAATTTCTTCCATTAACTTCCTGTTGTTTCTCTCCTGTTACAGACTTCCAGGAGGTGCCATGTGTTAGCAGGTGCAGATGAGGAAGCCCCTTCTGAGCCCCAGCCCCTTATACTCCATTCTGCTGTGAACTCCTCAGGAAATTGACCTATTGATGAGGTTAGTGCCTTCATGTTCTAAGCATCTTCCAAAAACTCCTCCTCTAAACATATGAATCGTTTGGGCGACACTGTAATACAAACCATAGCACTTTCCTTACAGATGAGAAGCTGAAATTTGGAAAGACTAAATTACTCAATTTGAGGCTGAGCTACATTAGCACAGAAAACCTATTTGTAACCACTACACATACTTGTGGTCATGAGAGAGATATGATATGTTTTCTAGGGACTGAGAGCTCAGAGAGGACTCCATACAGAAAACAATGGATCAATTCCCTAAGTTTGAGAACTACGGGACAGATAGAGCTTTCCACTACACCAGACAGTCTGTGTCAATATTCTAATCACCTGTTTCCATAAATGGAAAAGGTAACAGTAAAGTTTATATGTAAAGGTAGAGACTGAAGAGCCTAAATTTGAAAATGAACGGACTAAGACTCATACTTCTTGATTTTGAAAATTAAAACAGATCAAAGCATTTCATATTTCTTTAAGAATAGACACATGTATGCTGTATTAAGTTTTCTGTCACTGAGACACAATTCCCAACATTCACAACCTAACGGAAGAAAGGTGTGATTTAGCTCATGGATTCAATAAATTCGGTACATGGCTGGCACACTCAATGGAGAAATATCAAGGTGCAAGGGCATGGCAGAGCAAAGCTGCTTAGTTCATGGTGGCAGTTAAGCAAAGTAGAGATACAATGCCAAAGAAGGAGTGAAAGACAGATGTAGACCTCTTATCCATGCCTTCATGATCCACCCAGATACCTCAGACTGTATTCTACCAATCCTTGAGGTTGATTGTGAAGCCAAACTATTGGCACTCCATCCTAATGGCCACATTCCTCCACTTGACCACTTGTTACTCAAATATATCTTTGTATACTTAATACCCAAATAAACACAGTTATAATTCTGCCTAACTTGATACAAGTATCTTGCATATGACCAAAAATGTAAGAATGCCTTCTCCAAATTTTTAACAGTTCCAGTATTTTTCAAAAGTCCAAGTCTCTTCTGAGACTCAAGACAAACTCTTAACTATAAATCTCTAAACAACAGGGCCGGTGAGATGGCTCAGTGGCGTAAGCGCCTGCCTTGCAAGCGCGAAGGCCGGAGTTCGACTCCCGGAACCCACATACGAAAAAGGGGCCGGTGATATCGCTCAGTGGCACAGGTGCCTGTTGGCGCGCGAGGTCCTGAGGTCGTCCCCCCGGTACCCACAAAAAAAAAAAAAATCTCTAAACAACAAACAAACAAACAAACAAAAACCACAAAAAGCAAGTTATATAGTCCCAACCTAGTACAATGGCACACTTGTGGGAGTAGGGGAATGCAAAAGAAACAGACCAAAGAAGACCAAAACTCAAGGAAAATCCTCCAGTCCTGTAGCTCCATGAGGCTGCATGGGGACACGATGGTGAGATGGGTTTCACAGGATATGGACACCCCATCCCTATGGCCTTGTTGATTACATCCAATATAGCTTCTCTTTTGGGCTGGCTCTACTAATGGGATGCAGCTTTCCTTAGTATCTCTTCTATTTTCCTGCATCTTTCACCCCCTAGGGTCTCTACTGCACTTTTGGGTTCATTTCACAGCTCCCTGCATCATGCACTCAGGGGTCCTTTCTTGAGCTTCCAGGACTTCCTGTGAAATCTGGATGGAAACATTCTGGCCCTACAACCCTTGCATTCTGAGTTCTGTTAAAAACAGCATCCCACGACAACACCAAGATCTGCAGTGAGTGGAGGCAATAATCAGGCCTCCTTGGTACAGGGCTGCATCACTTTGAGCACCTGGATGGCTGAGCATGGTTAACTGAATCCTAGGGGACCAATTCCATAGGAGGCCCTTCATGGGCAGGGACCCCAGGGATTCTCTTCTCAAATGAAATGTTGATACTTTCACATACCTGAATCTGCAGTGAGTGGCATTTTGCTTATTCCTGAGGTGCCCTCAATGTGTCTTTCTTCTGCTCCCTGTCTACTTAGTTTCTTTACATGGGCAGAGAGAGAGCACAACAGTAGGAATTAATCAACACCTCTTGGTAATAACTCTCAATATTAATGGCCTCAACTCTCCAATTCAAAGACACGGATTGGAAGAATGGATCAAAAAATAGAATGCAACACTCTGCTGCATTCAAGAAACACTCTGATCCAAAAAAGATATTCATAGACTAAAATCAAGGATAGACAACAATATTTCATGCACTAGGACCCCCAAAGCAAGTAGCAATAGCAAATATACTCTCAGAAATAGTAAACTGCAAGCTAAGACTGATGAGAAATGACAAAGAACGTCAGTACATACTAGCTAAAGGAATATCCAACAAGAAGAGATAGCACTTGAAAATATATGTGCACCAAATACTGGAGAATCTGTCTTCATAAAACAAATAGTGCTGGACATAAAAGACCAAATAAAAAGTAACCCAATCATTATGGGTGTTCATAATAACCACTTTCACAAAGAGATAGAGCAATTAAACCAAAAAATCAACCAAGAGCTGAACCACACCTTCAAACATGGATTTCATAGATATTACAGAGTGTTGTACCCAATTACAATGGAGTACACGTTTTTCTCTGCAGCGCACAGAACTTCCTCCAAGGTAGACCACATATTAGTCCACAGAGACTGCTGAAATACAGAAGAATTGAAATCACCCCGTGTTTACTATCTGAAATGAAAATAGAAATCAATCATAGAAGAAATCACATAAAATTTAGAAACACCTGGCAACTTAAAAACACACTCCTGGGTACTCAGTGGGTCACAGCAGAAGTCAAGCAAAAAATTAAACAATTTCTGGAAGCAAACAGCAATGCTAGTAAAACACCCACGAACCTATGAGACATAGTAAAAACACTGCTAAGAGGGAAGCTTATTGCAGTTAATGCTCACATTTGAAAAATAGAGAGAGCTCAAATAAATAACCTAATAAGGTACCTCAGGAAGGTAGAAGAACAACAATAAGCCAAGTCTAAACTGAAATTAAGGAGGAAAATAATAAAGATCAGAGAGGAAATTAATGAAATTGAGACAAAAAATGCAAAGAATCAATGAATCAAAGAGCTGGTTCTTTGAAAGAATAAACAAAATAGATGAACTGTTAGGCAAACTTACCAAGAGAAAGAGAGAAAAGAGTCACATGTATGCAATTAGAATGTAAAAGGCAAAATCATAACAGAAACCACTGAAATCCAAAAGATAGTAACAACTATGAAATAGTGTATCCGAACAAATTGAAAAAATCTTTAAGAGATGGACAGATTCTTAGATGCATATGAATTACCAAAACTAAACCAAGAACACATAAGAATTTGGATAGCCCAATAAGAAGCAATGAAATTGAGGCAGTTATTAAAAAAAAAACAAAACCTACCAACGAGAAAAAGTCCAGGACCCGATGGATTCACTGCTGAATTCCATGAAAACTTTAAAGACATTATATTGCCAATATTCCTCAAGCTCTTCAGTGAAATTAAAGAGAAGGAGTGCTTCCAAACTCACTTCTGGAAGCCAGTATCACTCTGGTCCCAAATTAGACAAAAACCAGCTAAAAAAAGAAAACTACACCCAATCTCCTTAATGAACATAGATGCAAAAATGCTCAATAAAATATTCACAAGTGGAATGCAACACACCATCAAAATGATCACACATTGAGACCAAGTATGTTTCATGCCAGTATTGCAAGGATATTGACTGATGCAAATCAATAAATGTAATACATAAATGGAAGCAAGGGCAAAAACCACATGATCATATCCATAGATGCATAAAGGCGTTTGACAAAGTTGATCATCCCTTCATGACAATAACCCTGAAGAAAATAGGTATAGAAGAACCTTGCCTAAATGTTATAAAATCCATTTATGACAAATCAATCATATTAAATGATAAAAATGTGAAGGCCTTCCCTCTAAAATTAGGAATAAGGCAAGGACGCCCATTACTGTCACCACTTCTATTCAACATAGTACTGGAAGCATTAATCTGAGCAATCTGGCAAAAGAAAAAGTAAAAGGGACACATAGGAAAGGAGGAAGTCAAATTAACATTATTTGCAGATAATGTGATACTGTATAGAGAAGAACAAAGTATTCCACCAAAAAATTCTCAGAATTAATAACCAATTTCAGCAATGTAGAAGGATACAAAATCTACACATAAAAATCAGTAGCATTTGTGCTTACAAATAATGAACTCAAGGAGAACAAAACTAGAAAAACAATTCCATTCACAATACTATCACAAGAAATTATATACGTAGAAATTAACCTAACCAAGGAAGTAAAAGACCTCTACAAGTAAAACTACAGAATTCTGAAAAAGGAGATTGAAGAGGACATCAGAAAATGAAAAGATGCACCATGTTCTTGGATAGGAAGAACCGATATTGTCAAAATGGCCATAGTCCCAAAACTAATGCACAGATTTAATGCAACCCCGATCAAAATACAAATAGCATTCTTCACAGAACTAGACAAAACCATGGTAAAATTCCTATGGGACCAGAAGAGACCCCGAATAGCAAAAGCAATCTTGGGCAACAAGAGCAAAGCAGGAGGCATCACAATATCTGACTTCAAATTATACTACAACCCCAACAGTGATAAAAAATGTCCTGTTACTGGCACAAGCATAGACTTTGTGGATCAATGGAACAGAATAGAGGAAAGAAACATCCCCATTCAACTATTGGATCTTGAAAAAGGGGCCAAAACATGTGTTGGAAGAAATATAGCCTGTATAACAAATGGTGCTGTGAAACTGGTTACCTATGTGCAGAAGATTGAGGCTGGACCTGTATCTCTCATCACACACTAAACTAAGCTCGAAATGGAGCAAAGATCTAAACATTAAAACAGAAACAATGAAACTACTGGAAGATAAAATAGGTAAAACACTTGAAGTCATAGGTATAGGCAAGGACTTTCTGATCAGAACCCCAATTGCACAATAAATATCAGTGAGAATCAAAACATGGGACTATATAAAATTAAAAAGCTTCTGTATAGCAAAGGAAACAATCAGCAGAGTAGAGACAACCTACAGAATGAGAAAAAATGTTGCCAGCTATTTCTCAGAGGACTAATATCTAGAATATATAAAGAACTAAAAAAATTAGACCTGCTTCAAATAAAAGACCCAATCGAAAAAATGGGCACCTGAAATGAACAGATAGTACAATCTCAGAAGAGGAAGTACAGAAGGCCAAGAGAAATATGAAAAAGTGTTCAATATCTCCAGCCATCAGACACATACAAATTAAAACAACACAATGATTTCATCTTATACCAGAAAGAATGGCAATTATCAGAAATCAAATAGTAACAAATGCTGGTGTGGCTGCGGTGAAAAGGACCTCTTCTACATTGTTGGTGGGAATGTGAACTAGTAAAACCATTATGGAAATCAGTATGGAGTTTTCTTAAAGAACTAAAACTAGAAATTCCTTTTGACTCAGGTTTTCCCCTTTTAGATATCTTCCCCCAAATGTGAAAGACATCATACTACAGTGATACACACATGGCAATGTTTATTGTAGCACAATTCTTAATAGCCAAATCCTGGAAGTAGTGTGTGTGTCTGTCAGTGGATGAATAAATAAAGAAGATATGGTATCTAGCCACAGTGGAATACTATTTAGCTATAAAGAGGATAAATTTGAAACATTTGTAGGAAAAGGTACTCTTAGAAAATATAATGTTAAGTGAAATAAGATACACAAGCTTAAATACCATATGGTAGCTTTCATTTGACTAAGGCAAAGCACAAATAAAGAGCAAAATAAAATATTGATAAAAAGAAATGCAGAGATAGACCTTTTGCAAATGAGAGGGAAGGGGGTCCAAGAGAGTGAGGGTGAAGGGAGAAGGAGAGAAGGGGACAATAAAATATTTAGGATGTGTCATGGACACTTACCAAACATCCACAATGAAGGCAAACAAATGTCATAAACATGAACTTAATGGTAATAAAAATAAAAATAAAAATAAAAATGGGGAAAGGGGATTTATAGAAGGATGGAGGAAGGTGGTTGGTCATGGGAAGGGGAATAAAAAAGAGACAAGATATGTTATATACATGCACCTACTCCCTCAGATGAATGTAAACTTCATGTACTACAAACTTGCACTAATAAAATAAAAATTTAAAAATAAATAAAGCAATCAACTATTTGTAACACTAGTTAGAAAATTTTAGATATAAATGAAGGTAAAGATAATCGACACTCATGAATCGGAAAACTTTTAAGAGGACTATTTTATAGACTGCATGTGATTTCATTTGAAACTGAAAGACTTTGGAGAGTGACCAGAGATAATATAAAATTAAAAATTAAAATGGATGTATTGCATTAATAATTGGACATAATTTTCAGAAAGAATAATGTATCTCATCATTGGTTTCTCAGGGTAATTTTTATCTAGTGTAAATATTGGTAGCAATGAATGCATTAAAATATTTTCTCACCATTTTTCTGGTACTCGGAATATCTTATGCTATTGAAAATTAAAAGATGAGCATGTTCAGTGGAAAAATCATTCAATAAATATAAATATTAATTTATATGAGATTCCAGGTTTATGTATTTCTCAATAACATGTGCAAAGAAAGAGAGAACACAATTTCTTTTAAATAATATACCATGTTTTTTAAAAATTAGGACATTTATCATAGTGGTAAATAAGGAGATAAAAATCATTAGAGAAAAATTATATTTTAATAGAGAAATATTCAATTGTGAATATTAAGCACAAATTAATTAGCACAGGTTCTCCAGTGATACAGAATCATCAGAATAAATAGTGACATATAAGAAGAGATTAATTATGGGCAGTGGGTCTTGTAATTGTGGAGTTGAGAAAAATCCCAGGCTGTGCTTCGTACGAGCTGCAGAACTAGAGAAGCTGGTGGTGCAGCTCGGTCTGGGTCAACCCTGAGAAATAGGCGGGTGGGGTGTAACCGGTGTCAGTCTGGACGCCAAGGGCTCAAGAGCCAGTAGCTCTGATGTCCAAGAGTGAGAGAAGGCAGGGTTTCCACATAAAAAAGAGGAAGATATAGGATGTGCCCTTTCTGCATCTCTGTACTGTATTCAGGGAAACCCTAATGGCGTTGATAATGGCCAACCACACTGAGGAGTGCAGAATTCTCTATTAATTCCGGTGATAAAAATGTAAAATCTTCATAAACACAAAACAAGTTTAACAGCTATGTGGGTAACCCTAAACCCAGGAGAATTAACATTTAAGATTAAACATTAAAAATAGCCACGTTATATTTATTTGTGGCAAATTCACCACACCCACATGTACATGACTTTGTGGGCCATCTGAATATAATTTTGTTACTGGGCTCTTTTGCCTTGTTTTGCACAGATTTGCAGGGATCTGAGCTCAGCATAACCTGTTATATGACTGAATACCACAATCTGATTTTAATCACTCTTGTTAAGGTATTATATTTGAGCACATCATTATTTTCTATAAAACAATATTGCAGAAAAATTGTAGCACTTCAGATACCTAACTTTACTGTGGGCCTTAAAATTAAACTCTGCTCCTGATGGAGGCCAGAGAGGTCTGCGTCTAGATATTGTCATCCTGCACGAGTAAAATCAAGATCCTAGTGATTATTTTGCCTTCAAAATAATTTTTGTGAATGAGCTCTTGACCTCCTTGTTCCTCAGGCTATAGACCACAGGGTTCAGCATGGGGATGACCATGGTGTAGAACACAGATGAGATTTTGTCTGTGTCCATAGAGTGATTGGAGCTGGGCTGTAGGTACATGAAGATAACCGTGCCGTAGAAGATGGAGACTGCAATGAAGTGGGAGGCACAGGTGGACAGAGCCTTCTGATATCCTGCACCTGAGGGCATCCTTAGGATGGAGACAAAAATGAACGCATAGGATATCAAAATAACGAGGAGAGAGAAAAGGGTATTAAAGCTCACAACATAAACAATAACCAGCTCACTGACATGGCTATCAGAACAAGAAAGAACCATGACTGCTGGAACGTCACAGAAAAAATGGTGGACCACATTGTCGTTACAGAAGGAGAGGCTAAGTGTGTCCCCGACATGGATGGAGGCAGTCAGGAAGCCACAGGTGTAGGAGCCCATGACCATACATGCACACACTCTTGTGGTCATGGTGGTGGTGTAATGTAAGGTCTTACACACTGCTGCATAGCGGTCATAGCCCATGGAGGCCAAGAGGTAACTTTCTACAGTAGCGAATGCTCCAAACAGGAACATTTGAGCAGCACAAGCATTGTAGGAAATGACCTTGTTTCCTGTAAGCAGCCCAGCCATGACCGTGGGAGTGACAGCGGAAGAGTAAGAGAAATCCACCAGAGACAGGTTACCGAGGAAAAAGTACATGGGGGTGTGCAGATGGGGGTCCAGGAGGATCAGCAGGATCATCCCCAGGTTCCCGACCACGGTGAGGGTGTAGATGAGGAGGAAGGTTACGAAGAGGGGAAGCTGCAGGTGTGGGTCATCCGTCAGTCCCAGCAGGAGGAACTCTGTCACCTCTGTCCTGTTCTCCATCAGTGTTATTTGGGAATCAGAAGATGCCCTGCATCAAAAGAAAATAAAGGACAAGAGTGTTAACAGATATTGTGGAAGGGATATTACACTGTTTACAGAGCACATGTACTACTTAGATTAATGATATGTATTTCAAGTTTCTCCCTATCTGAATGTGTGGTTAACTACAAAACTGACTTCCTTAATTATCTGTAAAGTTACAAACTGTTTACCTGGAAATGTCTACATGGATTCTCTCTCCAGTTTTCAAATTTTATGTACTTATAAACTAATATTTGGTAAATTTTTAAAATGATTCAACATGATATGTCCAAAGTTTTATATGCAAATATGCACATAGTATGTAAAGAATAAAGAAATGATATCTACTGAAGATACTATTATGAAAACTAAATGTGAAGACGCATAAAAACTATCTTTAAATTTTGAGTTGTGAGCCACATGAGTACGAGGAATTATTCAAATAGAGTGATGGACTCTACATTTACTTAGGTTAGCTAGGTGACATTATGCCAGTTTCGGGTGTGGGTGAGTTTTGAAATCTTGAAACCTCCTTGTTCCAATAGCTTTGCTCACACAGTAGGGTCACTGGGATTTTCTCTTTGCTCCCTGGTTATTCTCCATCTACTTTAGCTCTCCTATGTAGCAGGGGGTTTTGTTTATTTGTTTTGTTTTTGCTTAATTTCTTTCTTGAAATCCATATTTTATCTTGCACTGAAAGAGTATTCATTTCTTGTGCTACTTCTTTCTCTCAGTAGTGTCTACCTGTATTCGCATTACTGAGACTGAGGGCTGAACGTTCGTAGTTCATGACTCAGCCTGCAGAGGTGTCTCCTGTGGTACACTAAATGCTGGAAATATATATCAAAACACCACATTGTACCTAACAAATGTGTGCAATTATTATTTGTCAATTTAAAACAAAATATAAAAAAATTAACAAATATTTCACCTGAGGCCGGTGTCATGAAGAAAGTGTTTTGATTTTTTCGTTTGAGTATGAAGTCTTTGGAAGGCTTCTACCCACGGCTAAATGCTATTCTTGGCCTTCTTCTTCCTTAACCATTGGCAACTTCGCTTTAGGAGTCAAAGCCTCGAGGGTGTTATGTTTGCACAATTAACACTCAAGATCCATTTTAGCAAATATTCCTATTTTAACAATACTACTGGGATGATACCTGTAAGTGTGTGTGTGCGTGTTACCTGTGGCCAGGTACTGTTACTTTTTATTTTTACCATTAAGGCAAATGAAGATTTGAGAGTTTTGTAATGCTCTACAGTTTCATATGTAGGATGAGGAAGATTCAAGATTTAAACTCAGTTTGGACATAATTTGCCACTTGTGATTTAGTCACACTGTATTATTGTGGATGGATGTGCTAGAAACGATAAGGAAAAGATTATAGAGAAAATGTTGAAATGAAATTAGGGGTTTATTAATTATTTTTGACACTTCCTTTAACTTAAATAAGGCCTATTTCACTCTTTAGTTGTGTTTTTTTTTCTTTATCTCCAATGCTAAATTACCATATAAGGAACAAGGTGAAATTTCCACCATCAGTCAGAGCATCACCTATGCTGTTGCTTTTGACTAATCCTTTTCTAGAGGAGCAAAATGACATTTCCTAAGTAAAATTTGACTGCCTACTGATGGGATTTTTGCCATTTACATCTCTTATTTGCCTCTTTCTAAGGAAAAGTTTGAAACATACTTAAGTATAGCTGTTCCATGGCTCCTACATGAGACACACTTTTCCTAAGAGTGCATTCTGATTATAGTAGCTTACCTAGCTCCTTGAAAACATGCAGCAATCTCAACAGTGAAGCTAAAATCAGAAATTCAACCATAGATTACTGCACCAATTGCAGCAGAAACTCTCTCTCAGGTCATGGTTCCTGGGTATCTAAGGCAGAGAGGAAACTATGGAACAATAAGTATTAATACAGATTCAAGCCTTGAGTCTACCATGCATTTTTTTCTGGATCCTTGGAAGAGTTACTTACCTTATCTTTAACTGTAAAATAAAAACAATAGAATTACTTCTGCCACATAATTCACAGAATTGTATTTATAAAGAGAGGTTATCATTTTCAAGTCACTCAAAATAATTTTTATTTTGAGGTATGCCCTTTGCTATGTCGCAGGCTCCTAGAAAAATCATAAAATTGGGAGAAAGCCTGTTTGCATGAGCAGCTATCTACATTCAGATGAATAAAAGATATTCAAGGGGCTAGGGTTGAAGTCTGGTCCCTCTAAAATGAAGCGGCCCGAAGTCATGTTGAATATCAGAAGTTAATGCGTAAGAACCAGGCGTAGATTATAAAGACATGGAGCTCTCGGGGGACTTCCCTCAGGAGAGTATCTGTCGCTCCTTTCCTCTTTCCTAGGGAAGAAACAAATTGCCTGTGGGGACTAACTTGGATAATTTGAATATATACCTATACTTTGTAAATTACTTATTAATATATAAATCACAAACAGCAATATGCCCAATATATTAGAGTTCTAAAAATTTCTGTTAAATGTATAGTCATGTAACCACTATACAAATTTCCTGAGCTTTTTGTTGCCAACTTCTTTCGTACTCAGTTTCCTGGGAACGACTAAATAATTTTTTCCATGTAAGTTTGCCTTTGTAAAAATGTCCTTCATTCAAATACTAGAAATATGGTTTCTGATAGTAGCATCTTTTACTTAGCATAAAGTTAGTTGGGGTACAGCCATTTTGTTACATATATTTGTAGCAAAACATTTTTATTATGGTGTTATATATCAAAAAATGAACTTTATGCATTATTTTTCTCACTCTTGGTTCAGGGCAACTTTTCTTTTCTTTTCTTTTCTTTTTATGTGGGCACTGGGAGTCGAACTCAGGACCTTGTGCTTGCCAGGCAGGTGCTTATGCCGCTGAGCTATCTCACCAGCCCAGGGCAACTTTTCTTGATTTTGTATTTGGTGATCATGAATAGAGTTGCATTTTTGTGTGAACATAGATTTTTATTTCATTTGAGGAAATACCCAGCAATTGGTTTGCTTGGTCATAAGGTAAATATACTAACCTGAATAAGGACTCCCAACTGTTTATGGAGGTGCTTTATCATTTTCCATTCACAAGTGTAATGCATTTCTGCTTAGTTGTACTTTTAAGATTATATCATATTTTATTTTATTTTATTTTACTCTCAATTTTACTGTTTCTCAAAGATGCTTCAAGTCTTCCCAGAAAAAACTTTTTATATTATTTTATTTTTATTCATTTAATAATTTTATTTTATTGACAGACAATAATTGAATATCTTTATGAAGTACAGTGTGACTTTTCAGTACACATATACAATGTGTATTTACAAACTCAGGGCATTTAATTATCTCTTATTCCAAATATTTACTACTTATTTGTGATTCAAACACTGTATTCAAAATCATCTCTTCTATTTTGAGTTACATAATACAATACTGTTCATGACAGTCACCCTCTGGGTAATAGATTTTTTTTCCTGTTTCTTAAAATACCTTCTCAAAAAATATTTAAAAAGAAAAAAAGCCACAGCCTTACCACATTATCACATTGAAGATCTGGGAATGGCTTTTCTCCCATAAAGGGAATCTATCCATCCCGTCCTCTACACAGCCCTCTCTGAGCTTTCAGTCCCTAGAAGACTTATCGTACCTCTCTCATGCGTCACTGTCACACCTCACTTCATACAAGCGTCGGTAGTGGTTACAATTGGTTCTGTGTGCTAAGGTTGCTAAGCCTCAGATTGGAAACTTAACCTTTCTAATTTTCAGATTTTATCAATAAGAAAAATTTTATGGTTTAGATCTAAAAGGTACCCCAAAGTTTCATGTGTTCAGAGGTGGGATTTTTGGAAGCTGACTGGAACACGAAGGTGAGAACGTCAGTAGTAGGTCAATGGTGAAGTCACAACTGAATGGGCTATTAGGAGGTGGGGCCCACTTGGAGGAGGTAGATCACTTGCCTTTGGAGGTTATATTTCTTTCTCTAGCTCTGTCCCTTGTCTTTCTGCTTCTGCCCACCATGAATTGAGTATCTTTCCTCTGCCATGCCCTTTCAACATGCTATTTCTAGGCTGCAGCCAGCCAATCATGGACTGAAAATTCTGAAACTGTAAGCCAAAATTAATCTTTTCTGTATGTTTCAGGGGTCAGGTATTTTGTCCTATCAAAGGGAAAGCTGACCAACAGAAAAGATTGGTAATATAATCTCATCCTCAGATAACGGCTAAGAATGTTATCAGATTATATATGCAAACCACAAAACATATAAGTATACTCCAGGTATTCCATAAAGTTAAATGTTAATGTATTATTTTTAAAAATTAATGTAGCATAGGTAACATAGAGCATAGAAAATAATGGTGTTCAAACCTGTATATTTCTCTACATGTACTTGCTCAATTGCAGCTGAGACATGAACTATTTGTAGACATAGACATTAGGAAGAATTGATGGGAGTAATTTTAATGTGGGTTTGAAGCATATCAATTACTCTCCAGTCGTCTCTCTCCTGTCAAAGAGTTTGTGAAGACTTCATGGTCTTGCAGGTGCAGCTGCAGATGGAGAAGTCATCATCAGCACAAATTTAAGGATAACTGCACAGCAAAATCTTTCCACTATATCAGACAGCCTGCATCAAAATTCTAATGGCCTGTTCCACAAATGGAAAAGCTTATACTAAAATTTATAGGTACATACAAAGGACCATGAATAGTCCAAATATGAAAATGAACAGAGTAAGACTAATACTTCCTGATTTGGAAAACAAAGGCAAATTAAAATATCAAAGCATTTGACATTTCCTTAATGATAGGAAGTGTAGATTATATTAGCCTTCCTGTAACTGAGTCACATGCCCAACACCCACAACTTAAAAGAGTAAAAGTTTTATTTAGCTCATAGATTCAGGAGATTCAGCATGGTTGCCAGGCTCAAGGCAGAAATATCACGGTAGAAGGATGTGGCACAGCAGAACTATTTGGTTCATGGTGGCAAGTGTGAAGAGCAGGGGGACAGTGCCAAAAAGTGAGGGGTGAAGGACAGATATAGACCTACAACCATGCCTCCATGACCCACCCAGATAAGGCAGATTTTGCTCCTCCAGCCCCTGAGGTGGATCCCAAAGTCAATTAATTTGGTACTCCACCCTAATGGCCACATCCCAACCCTTGACAACTTGGTACTCAAAACACATCTCCTTAAATCATACTTAATCCCTGAATAAATGGAGGTTATAATTCCACCTAAGATGATGAAACTATCTTGTGTACAACCAAAAATGAAGAATTCCTTTCCCAAGGTCTCAATAGTTTTAGCATTTTTCAAAAGTTCAAGTTCAAGTCTCTTCTGAGACTCAAGTCAATTCTTAGCTATAAACTTCTGTAAAAATCAGAAGCAAATTACATAATCCCAAGATAGAAGGCCACAGCATAACAATTCCCATCACACACACACACACACACACACACACACACACAGGTGGATGGAAAAGAATCAGTCCAAAATCCTGATGGTAAGCATTAATTAAATAGTGTAGCTCCATCAGGCAGCCTAGGCACATGGTAGTGAGATATGAGTTTACAGGACCTGGGAAGCCCCATCCCTACAGCTTATTGTTTACAGCCCATATAGCCTATAACCTGGGTGACTTCACTAATGGATTGCAGCTTTTGTCAGTACATGTTCTATGTTCCTGGCATCTCCAGCCTCCTGGGGTTCCCACTGCACCTTTGGATTCATCCCCACACATGCATCACTCTCTCAGGAGCTCCTTTCCTGATGTCCCAGGCCTCTTTTCAAAATATGGATGGATGGCTTTCTGACCCCATAATTCTTGCATTCAGGGTTCTTTTAAAACCAATATCAAATAATGAACTAATGCAAGTAGAGGCAGTAGCCAGATTACCTTGACCAGGGCTGCAGTAGGACCTGAGCACCCGGATGGCTGAGCATGGTGAAATAAATCCCAGGGAAATGATTCTCTAGGAGGCCCTTCTCAAGCAGCATTCACAGTGAATCTCTTCTTAAATGAAACATTGATACTTTTGCATACTTGAGTCTGCAATGGGTGGGGTCTTGCTGATTCCTGTGATGCCCTCAAGGCATCATACTTCTTGTCCCATACAAAGTGCTTAGTTTCTTTGTAATTGTGCCAGTATCTTTATCAGCCACACCTCCATTGTCCCCAACTTTCCATAAGTTCATACCAGATGACAATTTAAGTGTTTAAAGTTTCATGCTCTTCCTTTTGCTCTCAATTCTCACTATAAATTTGGCTAAGTGCAGCCAGAATGTTAGACTCTATTGAAATTTTCTCCAATAGATTATATAGTCCAGAACTCTTCTTCTCAGTCTTTTGAAAATTTTCAGGACTTTGGCAAAATGTAGACAAATTTCCTGCCAGAGTACAACACACATGGCCTCTAGTCCCACTGCTATTGCAATACTTCTCAATGGAAACTTCCTGTGCCTGGCTTTCACTGTCCACATTCCTATCAGCACTGTAGCTTTCCAAGAGCCCACCAGCATCACCCATCACACTCTTATGATATTCTAGGGCTTCTCTAGCCTACATATCCAAACTGTTCCAAACTCCTCTCATAACATTTCCAAAGACTTCTAAGCCACGTAGAGAGGTGTAGTCTCAGTCATAATCTCGCTTCGCTGGTACTAATTTTCCGTGTTAACTTTCTCTTTGCTGGGACCAAACACCCAACACCCACAACTTAAAGGAGGAGACGTTTATTTGGTTTATGGTTTCTTAAAATCCAGTCCATGGTAATCTGGCTTCAAGGCAGAAATGTCACGACAGAAGGGTGTGGTGGAACAAAACTGCTCAATTCATGGCAACCAAGAAGCAGAGCAGGGGACCGGGGCCACAGAGGTAAGGGATGAGGACCACACACAGACATCAAGGTCATTTCTACCTGACGACCCAGACACAGACAGAAACCTCACCAAACCCCTGTTCAGCTCTCACGTCAGTTAAATCCACCGAACCATCACTTCGTCTTCCCTGAAATCACAGGTTAAATTAGTTGAATTTCCTGTTTCACTTTCCACGTCTATACATTTGGAATTATAAGATTTTTTTTCTATTGAAGTAGATCACTATAATAAATTAGATCATGCTGAGTGGTTAGTGTGATGTCATTTTAAGAGCAAGTACTCATTAATGTCAACTACTACTAGAGTACTACTATAAAACCTGCATGACTATTATAGCGGTCAATGGATTCTTACTGATAAAAGTATGAGGTGATTAAACGCTATAAGTAGGCAATTATCATGTAATACTAATAAAGAATACAAAACACAATAAAATACTCCATGAGGCTGATGGTTGATGTAGGATGGTGAGAGTGAGATCAAGAAAGACAGTGGGAGAGGAAAAGAAGTTTAAAAGAGAAGACTTGTAAGGCACATATGTCAGACTGTAGATTAATGTAACCATTTAGCAAAAGACTCTGAGCAGACAATTTACTCTGAGTGTATTACAAGGATATGCTTATCCAGTAATTTACCTGGATTGTACAGGTAAGTGTTACTGACTAGCAATTTAAATGGATACATCTTTACCACTATTGTCATTCTTCAAATCCCAGTTTCACACTCTGTAAAGCCCCAGTTCATATAAAGCCCAGATTAGTAATTTCATAGATCTGTATAGATTAAATTTTAAAAGATTTAGAACCCTGTATACTCAGTGCCCCAAACAAGTAGTGTTTTTAGGATTAGTTCTCCTACTGGTTGACTTTTCACATATGCTAAGCTTTAGGACTAAAATCACCTTAGAGTAAATGTGTTGCATACAATTATCCAAAATTAAAAAATATGATTTACCTGTTTCTAACCCACAAGGTGTGAGTCACTTTTATCTAATTCACCCATTTCAGCACATTAAATCACAACTCTGTTCCAACTGTGTGAATTACTGCCATTGCAGGGGATATGAGTGATATCTTATTCATTATGTAGATAGAGACAGAAAACTACAAATCAGTACTCAAGGAATGAGTACTGTAATCAAAATAAATATAAACACCGGGGAGATAGCTCAGTGGCACAGTACCTGCTTGGCAAGCACAATATCCTGAGTTCGATTCCAGTTACCAAAAAAAAAATGTGTGTGTGTATGTGTGTGTAAAGTGTTACTAAATCACGATGAACACACTCAGAATATTTCAGGACATTCTAGTGATCATGAAGTATTCCTTGTGAGTATTCCATGGCGACAAGCACATACAATTATGTGTCTAGTTACAATAATTTCTGAAAATATTTAATTTCTGTCTTCTCTTCATACAAGGAGAGTGGCTTAAGTATTGGCCATTAAAAGGTTGAACTCTATGAAATATACTGTCAAGAATATGAGGAGATACACCACAGACTGGAAGAAAATACTTGCAAAAGATGTATCTGATAGATGACAATTATCCAAAGGTTTTAAAGAGCTCACTGGACAAAAAAAGAAAAAAGTAAAACCAAAAAAAGTTCTTGTTCAACTAACTCATACTCTAATACCCTGCTCTGATATAATAGTGAATATAAAACTGCTTCGAAAAGCATAGAAGATACTTCAATCAGGCAACCTGAGCCTTTATTTTCCATTTTCTGTTTGATTTCTATCTAATTACAGTTCTAGAACTCATACTGGATTATCTTATTCATTTTTATATCCTTTATTGATATTATTTATTCATGAGGCTTGGTTTCATTTAGTTATTTTTCTAAGATTTCTATTATGTTTTTGAACAGATTTTTGTTACTCATCTTTAAATGGTAAACACTTTCAAACACTAATTAGAAATAATTTTTAAAAAAGTAAATTAATGTAAACATACTCCATGTTTATGGGCCAGAAATCTTTCAGATGACTACATTGTAATGCCATATGGTCCCAATTAAAACTGAAACAGACTTTTATTTGCATAAAGACAAGCAGACTATAAATGCACATGGATTAGGAAAACCAATAGAATATACAAAGTAATTATTAGAAGGTGGTTCAAAGTGAGATCATGAATCATTTTATGCCTCACCCTAATATTTAATAAAGAAACAGTGGATGTGAAAAGAAGACGTTTAAGTTAATGTACCAAATTATGACATCAACAAGCTGGCCCACAGATACATCATCGGCTATTTCTTGTGGAAGTAGTAAAGATAAAATAATAAAGAGTGTATATTCTTTAAAACAAATTTTACTGCGTGATGCTTTTAATTCTATCAGGCAGATATCAAGAGGGGGAATAGCTAGGTCAAATGGAACCTCTAGTTTTAGTTTTTTGAGTAATCTCCACACTGATTTCCACAGTGGTTGCACCAGTCTACACTCCCACCAACAGTGGAGAAGGGTTCCTTTTTACCCACAGCCCCTCCAGCATTTATTATTGATTGATTTCTTGATAATAGCCACTCTTTCTGGAGTGAGATGGAATCTCAATGTTTTAATTTGTGTCTCTTGAATGATTAGTGATGTTGAACATTTTTTCATATATTTATTTGCCATTTGTACTTTACATCTGAGAAGTGTCTACTCATTTCAGATGCCTATTTTTGAATTAGGTCTTTAAATTTGGGGGTCTGATTTTCTTTAGTTCTTTATATATTCTGGTTATTAGTCCTTTGTCTGAGGAGCAGCTGGCATCATACCACAGTCATATATGCACACCCATGTTTATGGCAGCACATTCTGTAATAGCTAAATCTTGGAAACAGCCCAAATGCCCATCAACAATGAATGGATAGGGCCGGTGAGACGGCTCAGCGGCTTAAGCGCCTGCCTTGCAAGCATGAAGGCCCGAGTTCGACTCCCGGAACCCACATATGAAAAAGGGGCCGGTGATATCGCTCAGCGGCACGGGTGCCTGTTGGTGCGCGAGGTCCTGAGGTCGTCCCCCCGGTACCCACAAAAAAAAAAAAAAAAAAAAAAAAAAAAACAATGAATGGATAAAAAAGATGTGTTTTTTTTTTATACAATGGAGTAATACTCAGCCATAAAGAAGGATAAACTTGAGACATTTCTAGGTAAATGGATGTGCCTAGAGATCATACTCTTAAGTGATATAAATCAGACACACATGTTCAAATATCGCATGGTTTCTCTGGTGTGAGAAACTGAAAATGTAAATAAGGACAAAAATGTATAATAGACTTTATGAAATAGGAAGAAAATTTTCAAATAAGAAGGGGAACCAAGGAGGAAGAGGGAGAAAAGAAGGAAGAAAAAAAAAGAGAAAAAAGAAAAAAATGGAAACAAATCTTTTATAAATAAGGAGAGGAAGAGGGGTTGAAGGGAGGGGAGGGGAATGGAAAAAAAAGAAGAATCAACATGTGTACAGGTACACATTTTCTATGATGAATATGATCATTATGTATATCCAAAATGTACCAATAAAACTAATAAATTCAAAAAAAACAAATTTTGCTGTAACAGATGTCTTTTACTTGCAAAAACAGAACTAAATATTAAAATCAAAATTAAGAAATATTTCCTCCATAAATCATTATGCAAATGTTTATAAAAACTTGGATGTTCTATTGTTCATATTTATTTATTTTTTCATTTAAATTTTTTATTAGTACATGTTTGCAGTAGATAATGATTTACATTCATTGTGGGGAACTCATGCATGTACATAATACATAATACATCTTTCACCTTCTCCTCCACCCCACTTTTTTCCAGGATCACATTCATTTAATTTTCTTATAAATCCTTATAAGATTAATTATCACACATACAGATTAACAACCAGATTAATGGAACTATTAAATATATAAAACACATAAGACGGACGGAAAGAAGGAGCAGACCGCGCGCGCGCACCTTCTGGTGTCCCGGGATTTGGAGCGCCGGCGGAGGCTCAGTTCTGCGGACGCACGGTGGCGGCTGGCGCCCAGGGAGCCCCCACGGAGGATCCTGAGACAGCGGCGGGGCAGGGGAGTGGCGGAGAACGGCGCTGACCGGCGGTGAGTGTCTCTCAGCCACAGCTGCCCCGCGCCAGAGAGTGACCGGCCGGGCGCCATTGTGGGGGGTGTGGCGAAACTCAGAGCGGCTCGGAAACTGCTCTGGGAACTTGTGCTCCGGACAGGGCAGCACAGGGCCTCTCAATTGAGCCCACGAAAGTGTGCTGAGGTCAGCAGGCGAACGAGACTGGGCTCACAGCCACACCTGTCCCGCGCCAGAGAGCGACTGGCCCGGCGCCATTGTGGGGGGCGTGGCGAAAAACCAGAGCGGCGGGAACCAGTGCAGGGAATCCGCGCTCGGACAGCTCGCTGAGCCTCTCAGGCCCAGGGATCGTGAAAGGGCGCTGAGAGCGGAGGCGAGCTAGACTGGTCTCTGCCTGAAAGTACGCGCCTCTGCTCACCGCCCGCCAGAGGGCGCTCCTGGCTTACTGGGACGGACCTGCACAGAACAGGTAGCTGCCTACAACAAAGTCAACACCTGGAACTGATTCTTTTTAATTTTTTTTTTTTTTTCTTATTTTTATTTTTTTTTATTATTATTATTATTTTTTTTTTCTTCTCACTGATTTGTTTTCTGTTCTGGCGAAGGGTTTTTTTTTGTTTTTGTTTTGTTTAGTTTTGTTTTTTGGTGGGGTTTTATTTTTGATCTGTCTGTTTTATTGCTTTTATCTTCGTTATTGTTTCTGTATGTGTATTTGCTCTTTCCTTCATTATTCTCTCTGGTTTTTTATATGAGTGTAAACAGCGCCTCTAACTTCTTTGTGATTGTGGTTGTGATCTGTTCTTCCTTTTATCACTTCCTTCTCTTTTTACTACCTGTTCTCTGCACTAGTGTCCCAATTTTAGTGGGATCCCTCTTGGTCCTCTAACCTTACATCTAATTCCTTCCTCTTCTCCCAATACTCTATTTCCTCCTTAACTCATTTTAAATTTAAACTCCTTAGGGAAAAATTGACATACATAGGACTTGTATACTGCATATAATTTTTCTGGTGTGTTTTAGATTTTGTTATATAACCGCAACTCTATACAGCTAAAAGTGGTGAATAACTGGTTAGCTCAGTCTGTCATTTTCTAGGCTGTGTTTGATGCTTTAGTTAACATTATAGCCAAATGTGAAATAATTGTTCTAAACATCTTTCCTTCCTGATATTCCATGATTGAGATTGACTAAGGGACACAGAAAATACAGTGGCACAGTACCAAAGAATCAAGGACTGGGCCAAACAGGTAGCAACTTCGCATACCCAACGAATTGAAAAGGTAGGATCTGGCAGAAAGCTCAAAACACAAAAGCAAGCTCCACTTGGAAGATACTGCAGAGAAGTAGTCATCTTCTAAAGATCTTAAACACTAGCAATAAAGTAACCTACTATAGGTAATTTGCAAACATCACCCCAGGAATTAAAGAAAGAAAACATGAGACGTCATTTAAACAAGATGCAACCCCACACATCCAATTCACCAAAGGCAAACCTAGGGAGCAACGAGGTGGGACAACCCGAAAGCCACCCACCTGGCCTATCTGAAGTGGTAACAACAAAGCAACTGAATGAGGTTCTGGAAAAAATTAAAACAGAAATAATCTCACAGATAACTGCAGAGATAATGTCTACAACGAAGACCATGCTTAAGGACACTATAGCTGATACAGACAAAAAAATAGATGAACTTAAGAAAACTATAGAAACCATGAATGCTCAGCATAGGAAAGAAATGGAATCCATAAGGCAGATTCAAACAGATATCCAAGAGATAAAAAATTCCATTGAAAGTATTTGTAGCAGAATAAGCCAATGCGAGGACAGGATCTCAGATATAGAAGATAGGCTTGCAATTAGTGATCATGAAATGGAAAAATTCTTAAAAATAGCAAGGGACCATGAAAAATCAATTCAACAGCTGCTAGATGACTCAAAGATAAACAACTTAAGAATAATTGGAATAAATGAAAAAGCAGGAGATAACATCAACGACATTAAAACCTTGTTCAAAGACATAATCAGGGAGAACTTTCCTGGAAGAGAAAAGGAATTTGACACCTCTATAAGTGAAGCTTTCAGAACACCAACTAGATATGATCAAAAAAAAACTTCAGCCAGACATATTATAGTCAAGATCCCAGAAATTCAACAGAAGGGCAGAATCTTAAAAGCTGTTAGGGAGAAGAGACAAATCACCTATGAAGGAAAACCCATCAGAATCACAGCTGACTTTTCAGCACAAACCCTCAATTCAAGAAGAGCTTGGAATGATGTATTGCAAGCTCTAAAGGAAAATAATTTTCAGCCCAGATTGATGTACCCTGCAAAACTATCTTTCAAAATTGATGGAGAAATAAAATACTTTCATGACAAAGAACATCTGAGAAAATTTATGACCACCAAACCAGCACTCCAAAATGTTCTGAAGGACATTCTAGAAAGAGATAGGAACCCCAACAGAAGGAATCCACCAGGCAGGGCAAATAATTAAATAGCCGGAAAGCGGAAAAACAAAGAGTGGGAACCAACAACAGGAAAATATCATGACAAGTCAATACATATCAGTTTTAACCATCAATGTTAACGGTCTCAATTCACCAATCAAAAGGCACAGACTGGCGAAATGGATCAAGAAGCAAGATCCAACAATATGCTGTATACAAGAAACACATTTAATTCAGAAAGAAATTCATAGACTGAAAGTCAAAGGATGGAAAACAATACTCCATGCCACAGGAACCCAGAAAAAAGCAGGGGTAGCTATTCTTTTTGCAGACAAAGTGAACTTCAAGCCAAGAAGGATTCAGAGAGATAAAGACGGTCATTACATCCTTGTAAAGGGAACAATCCAAGAGGAAGAGATAACGATCATAAATATATATGCGTCAAATACCAATGCACCCAGCTATATAAAACAAGTACTAAAGGACATGAAAAATCAAATAAGCACTAATACAATTATATTGGGAGATCTCAATACTCCACTGTCACAAAAAGATAGATCAACTGGACAGAAAATCAATAATGAAATAGTAGAACTGAACCAAACTTTTGAACAAATGGACTTAGTAGATGTCTACAGAGTGTTCCATCCCCCAACATCAGAATACACATTTTTCTCAGCTGCACATGGGACGTTCTCCAAAATAGACCACATACTAGCTCATAAAACCTGCTTAAGTAAATGCAAAGGAATTGAAATTATCCCATGCATATTATCAGACCATAGTGCAATGAAATTGGAAATCAATGGCAAAAGATCCCACAAAAACTCCCTAAACACATGGAAATTAAACAGCATCCTCCTGAACAACCAATGGGTCACAGATGAAATTAAAGAAGAAATTAGTCACTTTCTACAACTGAATGATAATGACAGTACAACATACCGGAACTTATGGGATACAATGAAAGCAGTCCTAAGAGGGAAATTTATAGCATTAAACACTTATATCAGGAAAATAGAGCAAGCGCAAATAAACAACTTAAGGGTGAACCTCGAGCTTCTAGAAAAAGAAGAGCAGGTTAAGCCAAAAGCCCGTACAAGGGAGGAAATTATAAAGATCAGAGCAGAAATTAACATATTGGAGAATAAAAAAACAATACAAAGAATCAATGAAGCAAAAAGTTGGTTCTTTGAAAGAATAAATAAGATTGACAAACCCTTATCCAACCTTATTAAAAAAAGAAAAGAAAAGACTCAAATCCATGCAATTGAAAATGAAAAGGGTGATATCACGACGGACCCTGCAGAAATCCAGAAGATCATCTATACCTATTTTGAAAATTTATATTCTACTAAGATGGAAAATGCAGAAGAAATGGACAGATTCCTAGATTCGTATGAATTACCAAAGCTGAATCAAGAAGATTTAAAAATCCTAAATAAACCAATATCAGCCAGTGAAATTGAAGATGTAATTAAAAACCTCCCAACAAAGAAAAGTCCAGGCCCTGATGGATTCACTGCCGAATTCTACAAGAAATTTAGAGAAGACCTAACGCCCCTACTTCTCAAACTTTTCAATGAAATTGAAAGGGAAGCAATACTCCCAAATTCATTCCTGGAAGCAAGCATTACCCTGATACCAAAACCAGAGAAGGACCCAACTAAGAAAGAGAACTACAGGCCAATCTCCCTAATGAACATAGATGCAAAAATCCTTAATAAGATACTGGCAAACAGAATCCAACAAATCATCAAGAAGATTATACACCATGACCAAGTTGGATTCATCCCAGGGATGCAGGGATGGTTCAACATACGTAAATCAATAAATGTAATACAGCATATTAACAGAACCAAAGACAAAAATCACATGATCATCTCAATAGATGCAGAAAAAGCTTTTGACAAAGTCCAGCACCTTTTCATGATAAAAACCCTACAGAAAATTGGAATAGAGGGTCTTTATCTCAATTTGGTAAAAGCTATCTATGACAAACCAACAGCCAATATCATACTAAATGGCCAAAAACTGAAAGCCTTCCCTCTAAAATCAGGAACAAGACAAGGATGTCCACTGTCCCCACTCTTATTCAACATAGTTCTGGAAACTTTAGCCAGAGCGATTAGACAAGAGAAAGAAATAAAAGGAATAATGATTGGAAAGGAAGAAGTTAAATTATCATTATTTGCAGATGACATGATACTCTACACAGAAGACCCCAAAAACTCCACTAAAAAACTGCTAGATTTAATAAGCAAATTCAGTAGTGTAGCTGGATACAAAGTCAATACTCAAAAGTCAATAGCCTTCCTGTACACAAATAACAAACTTACTGAAAGAGAAATTAGGGAAACAATACCTTTCACAATAACATCCAAAAAAATGAAATACCTAGGAATCAACCTCACGAAGGATGTAAAAGACCTCTATACTGAAAACTACAGTACTCTGAAAAAGGAGATTGAAGAGGATATCAGAAAATGGAAAGATATCCCTTGCTCCTGGATAGGAAGAACCAATATAGTGAAAATGGCCATACTTCCAAAATTGTTATACAGATTTAATGCAATTCCAATCAAAATTCCAACAGCATATCTCACAGAATTAGAGAAAACAATCCTAAAATTCATTTGGAATCAGAAGAGACCTAGAATAGCAAAGGCAATTCTGGGCAACAAAGGCAAGGCAGGGGGCATCACAATCCCCGACTTGAAATTATACTATAAAGCTACTGTGATAAAAACAGTGTGGTACTGGCAAAAAAACAGACCTGAAGATCAATGGAACAGATTAGAAGATGCTGAAACAACCCCAGACATACTAAGCCACCTTATCTTTGACAAAGGTGCCAAACACATTCGCTGGAAAAAAGATAGCCTCTTTAATAAATGGTGCTGGAAAAACTGGCTCTACACATGCCGAAGATTAAAACTAGACCCATATCTTTCACCATGCACTAAACTAAATTCAAAATGGATCAGAGATCTAAATATTAAAACAGAAACATTAAATCTGCTGGAAGGTAGGATAGGTAAAACCCTTGGAGACATTGGTGTAGGCAAAGACTTTATGAATAAAAACTCAACCGCACGGGAACTATCCCAAAGAATCAATAACTGGGATCTCATCTTATTAAAAAGCTTTTGCACAGCAAGAGAAACCACCAACAGAGTGAAGAGACAACCCACAATGTGGGAAAAAATGTTTGCCAGCTGTTCCTCAGACAAAGGATTACTATCGAGAACATATAAAGAACTCAAAAAAATTAGACCTCCCAAATTTAAAGACCCACTCCAAAAATGGGCATCTGAGATGAATACACATTTCTCAGATGAAGAAATACTAATGGCAAATAAATATACAAAAAAATGTGCAACATCACTAGTCATTCGAGAGATGCAAATTAAAACAACACTGAGATACCATCTCACCCCAGAAAGAATGGCTACTATAAAGAAATCAACTAATAACAAATGCTGGAGGGGCTGTGGGGAAAAAGGAACCCTTCTCCACTGTTGGTGGGAGTGTCGACTGGTACAGCCACTGTGGAAGTCAGTGTGGAGATTCCTCAAAAAGCTAGGGTTGGAGGTCCCATTTGACCCAGCTATTCCCCTTCTGGGCATCTTCCCAGAAGAATTAAAAACATCATACCACAGCGATATATGTGCACCCATGTTTATAGCAGCACAATTTGTAATAGCCAGATCTTGGAAGCAACCCAAATGCCCATCAACTGAGGAATGGATAAGAAAGATGTGGTATTTTTATACAATGGAGTACTATTCAGCCATTAAGAAGGATAAACTGGAGACTTTTATAGGTAAATGGATGCAACTCGAGAAAATACTCATAAGTGAAATAAACCAGAAGCACATGTGTAAGCATCGTATTATCTCTCTAGTATGAGAAACTGAAAGAGTAAATAAGATCCAAAATGTACAATAGACATGGTGAATCAAAAAGAAACTGGTCAAAAGGAAAGAGAGACTGGAATAAGGAAAAGAAAGAAGGGAAAGGGGAAAAAAATTGTATATATATATATAAGATGGTTAAGATAGATACACTACGATTTTCACTTAGTTCATTGAAGAGTAAGGTTTGTGCCAATAATGTTTGCATAATTGAATGCTAATGTCTGGTGTCCTGAATAACTAACTTAAAGATAGTAATACGCAATGTATTAACCATTGTTACCCTCCTATTATGTTGTTTTGAAAATTTGTTCTTCTTTTGATTTGTTTTGTTTTTTCTTCTCTTTAAAATAAAATAAAAAAAAAAAAAACACATAAGACGATTATACTAAATCAAGATACACTTTTAGATGCATTGTCCATGCTGGATTACTACAACTTTTTCTCTTTTTACCTATTACTGCTCTTTTTTATTGTACTTCATTTATATATTGAGTTTCTCATATAAGAGAAACCATGTGATATTTAAGTTTGTGTGTTTGATTTACTTCACTTAACATTATGGTCTTAAGGTTGAAACTGTCAAAAATAAAAGCTACCAGTTGCACTTCCAAAGTCAGTGGTTAACCTGTGTGCATCATTAACTTGAAAGACCAGTGACAAGATGGAATTACTGATTCATCGAAGAAAGGGAATATAAAATGGACTCTATTAATGAAAGAAAGGAGATATGAAGGGTAAATATTGTAGTCTTCTGATTATACAAAATAGGGATGGAAACAGTACATTGATTTCCAAGGATTGGGAGAGTCGGAAGGGGATAACCATAGAGAGAATATAAAGGGGCCATTTTAGAAGGATGGATGTATTTTCTTAATGACTGGTGAACACAACACATGCAAGTCAAAACCCATAAAGCCACACCTAAAGGAGTGAGTTTAGTAAATATAATTTAAAAATGACCCACCCAGGAGTCCAGTAGAAACCCAGAAACACAGACAGTGACAAAGTGATCCAACTGTGTTACAAATGTATGACCTAACTTCACTGAAGGGAGGGGACAAAAAGAACCTGACCATGGTAACAGTGGAAAAGTATCTGCTAATCAAAGACTGTAAATCTAAAAATAATGGAAATTATACAGACATGCTGCACTAGTTGGATTATCTTCATGCTTGGGATAATCTCTCAATATTAAAATCCTTAAATTAATTACATCTGTACACACCTTTGAGATCATCCAAAGGTTCCAGGAAATCAGCATATAGATCTTTAACTGGGCCATTCATCCTGTTACATTAAACATTTTTCACAAATCCCAAAAAATTTCTTTAAATCTGAAAGTATAAAATCAAACAATTTTGTAAAATAATGGCTACAAGTATTTCTACCAGGAGAAACCAGGTTATGAGGACAGAAGTCAACACTGGCATTACTCACGACTGCCCTGTGGCACCAGCCTGGACTCTAGCCACATTGAAGTCACATGGCACAAACATTGAGAAGCTGAAGGCTCTCGTTGTGTGGACACAGGCACATTCCTGTGGGTAGATTTTGTATATATTCAGCTCCTTGCTGATCAAATTTAAAAACACGAAAAATGTGCTTCATATTAGAATATTGAATGTACTTGATGTTTACTACTGATAAATATTTTCACATGTATCTTGCACTTAGACATGTAAAATGATTTTGGTTAACTGTATAATTCGTATTTCTGTAGCAATTTCTCAGATATAACTAGATATGAACACTTTAATTCATATTGATGTCTTTATGAATTACTCGGCAGTTCTTATTTGGTATTAGCTGCTATTTGGTGAGACATCATTTCTAAGTAACAGTTATGAGACTTGAAATGATCTATTTGGTGATGGGATTCCCAGGAACCCATTTCGCGTACAAATGACAAGTGTGAGGAGTGAGTGATGGTAGGGAAAGAAATGCTTCAGTGAGGCAGATGGACAGGGTTTGAAGAATGTTGATGTTTTACATGACTCACAGTCATCATCCGTGGTCCAAAGGTTCAGTGTAATGTGGCAACTGGATCCCAACCACTGTCGTCTTCTATTGCATAAGTGTTTACTGAAAGTGTGCTATGAAAGGGATGCTGATGATTATGTTGTGAACAACATAAAGTCCCTGCTCTCCTGAGGTTCATAGTCTAGTTGGGGAACATAAACAAGAAAGAAAGGAGGAGGTATGTGATAGGTAGGTATGATAAGGGTGATGAGGAATGGCATCGGATGAGGTGACTTTGTGGTGAGCAGAGGGTGACTGGCTCACACAGCTGGACAGGGAAGGATTCTGACAGGGTGACATTTAAACAAAGACATGAATGCAGTGAGGCATTCTACATCGAGAACAGCAAGGGCTCAGGGCCTGTAGTATGAGCTCGGTTGGAGATGCAGTGATGTAGCAAGACCATCAGTGATGAAGGAGAAGGGTAGCAAGTTGGGGAGTGACAAGAGATGGTGCAACTCAAGTTAAAATTAATGGGCAGCATTAACAATCTGAAAACGTTTTCAGGAAAAAAAACATAGTGATTGGTGTTCAAGTAATTTTTAGGTAGTGGGAATATTGACAGTAATGAATGCATTAATATTTTTGTGCTTTACCCTTTTGGAAATTAAATATCTAAAATGACAAAATAAAGGATGAACATGTTAGGTGTATAAATGACTTAATAGTTAGAAATATTAGTTCATATGAGATGCTAGCCTTACAACATGAATACAAAAAAAGAACACACTTTCATTTTGTAAGATAATATGTTTTTTTCAAGTTAGGACTCATACCTTAGTAGTCAATGAAGAGGTAAGAATTATTAGACAAAATTTATATTTCATACACAAATATTAAGTTGTGAATATCAGCCTCTGTGTTAGCACAGGTTTGACAGTGAGACAGAATGAATAGGATAATTAGAGACATCCAAGAGGAGATTTATGAAGGACGTGAGCCCCTGTAGTTGTGGAAGCTGAGAGAATCCCATGCTATGCTCCCTGCAAACTGCAGAACCGGGAAGGCTGGTGGCGTAGCTCAGTCTGAGACGAAGGCCTGAAAGTGGGGAGAGTGCGGTGTGACACGTGTGAGTCTGGACCAAGGCTTAAGAGGCGGTAGCTGCGAGACGCAAGAGGGACAGAAGACAGCGTTTCCATTTAAAGGAGAGAGAGACCTAGGACGTGCCCTTTCTCCACCTCTGTATTCTATTCCAGGAAACGCGCAGTGGACTGGATGATGGCACACACACTGAGCAGAGCAGAATTCTCTATTCATTCTAGCGATTAACATAGTGAAATACCTGTATAATAGAAATAGAAATATGCACAAATATGTTTAACAGGTATGTGGGTTTGCCCTAAGCACAGGCAGCATGCTATATAAAATTAACTGTCACAAATATCCATACTATAATTAATTCTGACAAGTTCTCCTCCACCATCTGTATGTGTCCTTAGGGGACTTCTGAATGCAGTTATTTTATTGAGCTTCTCTATGCCCCCATTTTACAAAGATTTGCATTTATAGTATATAAATATATATCATATATATATATGTCATGTGATTTACTACCTTAATTAGATCCCGAGATATCTTACTTATGTACAAATGTTATATTAGCACATAATGGTTTCTTTTTTTATATAAAAACAGGCTTACAGATTAAGGGTATCACTCCAGGCACTGGACTTCAATGTGGGCCTTAAAATAAAAACCAGTTCATGGAGGTTAGAGAAAGCCGAAACTAGATACTGTTATCCTACACCAGTAAAATCAAAGTCTTAATGATCATATTGCCTTCAAAATAATTTTTGTGAATGCACTCTTGACCTCCTTGTTCCTCAGGCTGTAGACCACAGGGTTCAGCATGGGGATGACCATGGTGTAGAACACGGACGCCATTTTGTCTGTGTCCATGGAGTGACTGGAGCTGGGCTGTAGGTACATGAAGATGATTGTCCCGTAGAAGATGGAGACTGCAGTGAAGTGGGAGGCACAGGTGGACAGAGCCTTGCGATGTCCTACAGCTGAATGCAACTTTAATATCTTGTCAAAAATGAAGAGGTAGGATATCAAGATAACAAGGAGAGCAAAAAAGATATTAAATCCTACAACATAAACAAGAACCAGCTCACTGACATGTCTATCAGAGCAGGAGAGAACCATGACTGCTGGAATATCACAGAAAAAGTGATGGACCACACTGTTGTTGCAGAAGGAGAGACTGAATGTGTCCCCGACATGGATGGAGGCGTTCAGGAAGCCACAGGTATAGGAGCCTATGATAAGACAAGAACATGCACTTGTGGTCATGGTGGTGGTGTAATGTAAGGGCTTACACACTGCTGCATAGCGGTCATAGCCCATGGAGGCCAAGAGGTAACTTTCTACAGTAGCAAAGGCTGCAAAAAAGAACATCTGAGCAGCACAAGCATTGTGGGAGATGACCTGGTCTCCCATAAGCAGCCCAGCCGTGACAGTGGGAGTGACAGCGGAAGAGTAACAGAAATCCACCAGGGACAGGTTACCCAGGAAAAAGTACATGGGGGTGTGCAGACGGGGGTCCAGGAGGATCAGCAGGATCATCCCCAGGTTCCCGACCACGGTGAGGGTGTAGATGAGGAGGAAGGTCATGAAGAGGGGAAGCTGCAGGCGTGGGTCATGGGTCAGTCCCAGCAGGAGGAACTCTGTCACCTCCGTCCTGTTCTCCATCAGTGTTGTCTGAGAATCAGTACTGTAGATGCTCTTTACTAGTGCCAAAAAGGAAAAGCATCATAAACTGAACTGTAATTGGAAAACATTAAGTAAATTATGTATTCTGTCCTTATAGCAACAATTTGTACTTCAAGGTTCTTTCAAAGAAGTGTATGGAGTGGAAAACCAAATGTGGTGCTTTAAATATACACAGTGCACATAATGTTTCTGAAGACTCTTAATGGGCCATGTACCAAATTTTAAATGTTTATATATTTATAAACGGAGTGCGAAATAATTTTAAAGCTTAATTGCCTGAATCAATATGCTAATTTACTTCTGAACACAGTGAAAGCTGGGGCTTCCATGTTGCTTTCCCACAAAAAGCTCCTGCAGACAGGTTAAACGTGCATTCGCGGTCTCCCACCCACAGCGTTCTGTGTTTGGTTGCTTCTTATACGTATAAATTTTGGATCATACGACACTGAGAAATTCCTTGATATGTACACAAGCATTACTTGAAAATCTCTACTCTGAGCCTATGCCAGAATTTAACCCATTCCAAGGATTCCTAATTTTAATGGTGAATTGAAATGAAATTGAGTGTAACTCTTAGGACCATCTGTCCTTGTCTGCTCTGGTTCAAACACAATGTTTCAGGTTTCACAGTGAACTGAGAGAGTGACTCATTAGGTTGTGAAGTTTTTCACTACACATTTTCACGTAATTCGAGATAAAATAAACACACATATCAAAGGCCAAAAAAGCAAAATGATCCTGCTTTCATCTACAGAATGTCCTAAATGAGTTAGCCAACTCTGAATCACACTGTAACCCATTCAACACTGTCACATGCTTGTTACCACCGGCACTCCTACACACGTTGACACCAGGTGCTAACAACATCAACTTTTGGTTGGGTTGAAGATGAGTTTAACACCTGAATCCTGGCATCACCTTTCCTCCCTCCCTCTCTCCCATCCTTCTTTATTTTCATAAGTCACCTAGTGAGGTGACTCACACCTAGTGAGATGTTGCTCAGATGACCTGGAACTTGTGGGCTGGAGCCATCCTCCTGACTCAGCCTCCTGAGTAGCTGGGACCATAACCATGTGGTACTGCACTTGCATGATTTATTTGAACTGATGCCTTTGGGAGGATTTTCTTCCCAAACTTTCTACTATTACCTACCATGTTTCTTCTAAACCTTTTGCAAATTCGACCATGACCCTGACACATTCATAACTGTGTAGGCCAACCTTTAACACACTGATGACTAGCAAATACTGACAAGAAAAGCTTTATATATAAATGTGTTTATGTATGTATTGGTATGTAATATAGTTAGCAATATTAGCATTATTATTCTTGCTTTGTCATGAAGGAAATTTGAGTAGTAATAGAATCCTCTCAAATCGCGTAGCTAATATGGAGTACACAAAAAAATCAAGATTGAAAGCCATCTGCAACTTAATGAATAATACTTTTGCCATGTCACCATCAACACAAGTAGATGTAGTAAAAATCTAAATGACGCTGTGGGGAAAAGGTCGAAATGCAGTTCAGAACATGTTTATCCATTCAGGACCCTTTGTAGTTTAAAGAAGGATAATTCCACCGTTCTGGGGGTTTTGTACGATTATTTTTGTTTATTTACCTCTAGTGAGAGTTAAATGTACAGTGAAAAAATATATAGTGATTGCTGGAGCATCTGGTAATCAATCAGTGTCATAAGTTTGTATTTTTGGAGAAATGAACATGAAGTGCTGTGACAGTCCCTAACCTGCCTCTACAGAAATTCTGACATTCACACAAGAGGCTCACCTGAATTTTTTAGAAAAATGTTGAAACTGTCTTTTCTTCTCTTTTCCAGTAACTCCCTAGAGTTATTAAATATAGAATATACAAGCTTGCCAGTTTGGTAGAAGAGGTAGAAGAGTCAATTCCTAACAGGAAGTCTGAAATCGCACTGTCGGAGGTGGAATATTATTATCCAATTCTGTTCCAGGAGTTCTCTGCCAGGTAGCAGTCAAAAGTTTCCAAATTCTATAGAACAGTTAATAAAAAATAGAGGAAAGAACATTAACATGGATCAAGTTCCGAATCCACCACGAATTCTTTCTGTTTCATGGAATACTTCACTTCTCCTTGAAAAATACACCTTTGTATAAGCCGAAGTTTGTATCTGTCGATAAGCAAGAAGACCAGCCCCCTGAAGGCATCTCAGGAGGAGCGTCTCAGTGGAAGTCAGGCAGGCGATTCTTATCTCTGAACGGTCCCTGACAGGTCTGCAGGCTCATAGCAAACCCGCAGGTCACCAGACGGCCTGTGTGCACCGAGAACGAGCACCATTAGCTGAATGAATAGTGACGGGGAGGCAAGGCCGGCAGAGCTGCGCTTCTAGAACAGCGCGAGGCTGAGTCACAGCAGGCTTTCGGACTCTGATTCACCTAACTCTGGAGAGAACTGTGCAGACCTGGAGACCCCTGGAGATTTCCCCTGTGAGACTGTCTGTGGCTCCACTCCTCCTTTCCGAGGGAAGAAGCAATTAAACTGCCTCTGGGGATGAAGAGGGTGCACAGATGTTTTTGCAGTATTTGATATTTCTTGTTTCTTTTTAGAGCTTCTAGTTAATTCGTAACTCACATACCGTAACACCCACATGTTTTAGTGAGTAGGTCAATGTTAGCATGTAACCATCACTACAGACGCTGAAACTGATTTACTTGAGCTTCTCTTCGGGTCATTCTTCCCATGTAGTACCTCCTGCATCAAGTAAACTGTTTTGATCCAAGTAATTCTGCCACTGTGAGAATGTCCTTAGGCATTGTCCTAGAATATGAGGTCCCTGAGTCTGCCATTTTCCCTTATCATTGTCACCTAAGAGAACGTGCCATATTTTTTCTTGATGGGCTAACCAACATTTAAAATTTTTACTAGTGTATGTTTGCCAAACATCACAGTGACGTTTATTTTGGGGAGTCAGTGCATGTGTAACACATCTTGATCCTTTTCAGTCTGTTTCCCCTCCCTTGTCTTTCCTCACCCCTCCCTTCTCTCCAAGAGTCATAGTGCAATCTTTTCATTGCAGAGTAGTATTCCACTGGATATTGCGAACTATTTTTTTCACTTTGCAGTTGAGGCATATTGTGTTGGTTTTAGTTTATGGTATTATAATTAAGGCTGATGTAAACATCTGCAGACAGATTTTTGTTGGTGCATGGATTTTCGTGTCATGTTAGTAAACACCAAGCAGTCAGACTGATTTGTCCAATGCTATGCGTTTGCTTACTTGAATAAGAAATGGCCAAACTGTTTTCTGAAGAGGTCCTTCAAGTTTGAACTTCCCTTACTCATCCGGTCAGATTGATTCACATCTTTATCAGCATGCGTGTTTTTAAATTTTTTAATTATTAGTTTTGGTTACTTATTCTTAGTTGTGGTCATTTGCTATCATATTTCGAGAAACCTCCTTAACAAAGTTTTTTATACTTACACAGTCAGCTATGTTGCCATCCTATTCCTGCCCTGGATTTGCATTTCTGCTACAATGGACAGAATCTCCTCTTCACTGCACAGCAGTCTCCATTCACACTGCCACACCGGCTCTCCACATCTTCCTCAGTGCAGGCAAAGGTCGCGTGAGGCATTTGTCCCATGCATCTACGTGGCTTCACCTGAATTCAAGTAGGGGTTTCATCGCTCTAGACCTCACCATGTCTTTCATAACAGAGGAGGAAACACTATTTTGTTATTCTCATAGGATTTTCAAAAGGACTACTCTATGACAAATATACAAAACACACCACAGTTTCTGCCACATGTCAGGAGTTTCGGTGTTAAATATTGTACACATCATTTATAAAATTTGAAACAGCACAGGTCACAAAAATAGGGGTATCAAAATAATCCATCCATTTCCCCACTTGATCTCGCCCTATTTCATCCAGGCAGGATATGGGACTGTGCACTGGGGAAGAGGTTATGTTATTTGGAGCACACACAACCCTCCCGTTGGCCTCTCTTCTATCCTGAGGGGTCACCGCTGCTCTAGATGCCTTATCCAGCGGTGCCTGGAGTAGCGTGTGCCATGGGGGCCTCCACTTACCCAGCCAAGCCGTGTCGCTTAAGTGTGAAGCAAACCAGTTAGAGGCTCAATCGTGCCCCCAGAGTATCAGATCTAATACCTAACATCTACTATAATTATGACCTGATTTGTCAATGGCATTGTGATTGTAGTTAAATACAGGACAGCAAGATAAGAATTACAGTGTTTTATTTGCCTGGTCCTGACAACACTTACTAAGTCCCTCTAGGATAGAGATAGGAAAAATAGTACCTCAGGGTATTTCAAGGGCCTGTTACCCTACAGAAATATTGCAAATACAAAGAAAACGGAATAAACTTTGTTCGGACTCTGAGAAATTGTCAAAAATTTACAGAAAACGGATGAAAAATCTATTGTTCAACTAAGAAAAAGTTGACTTAACACCACATATCTGTGAAACTGCAATCTCACACCAGGGAAAGGAGCCAAGGCATCAGAGAACACAAAGAAAAAAAAAAAAAAAAACCTTTTAAACTGCTTTGGGCCTTTTACTAAATAAACAGCTAGACCCACAGCAAGAAATCACAAAATAGCCTTGGAGAGGGGAAAGTTTCGTACAGTAATATTATAAAAGTCAAATTCCCAGGATAAATATGAGATACACGAAGAACAGAAAGTACATTTAATTAAGAAAAAAGAGAAATTGACTGTAACTAAGCGGAAGATGCACACACTTTATACATAGAAATTGAGGAGTCCACATCACTGCCTTAAATATGTGCAAAGATGTTAAGGAAGTTTTGAACAAAAACTAGAATTAGTTTTAGGTTTTGATGGTTTCCTCTGTTATTTTCTCTCCATTCTCTTTGGTGTACTCTGCTCTAATCGCGTTTCCTGCTTTGCGTTATTTTCAGTTTTAATGTTTTAATATTAAATCCTTAAAATTTCAAGATAGGTTCTTCACTTAAAATCATCCTTATTTTTATAAATTTCAGATGACCCCTGTTTTTTCTTGCTGCAACAAAATTTTATGTATTGTTTTTATGTTCATTTTTCTCAAACCACTGTATAATTTCTCTTTTGATGTAAATTTATTCACTGTTTTTTATGAGTGTGATTTACACCAAAATGACAAAAACCTCACAAACTGACTATGAAAAAGAGAAAATTCAAAATTACCAAACTCATAAATGAAGGTGAGGATATAACTAATTATTTTGTACAAGTAAGAATGATTATAATAAAATAGCATGAGTGATTTTACTCCAATTAATTGGATAATATAGGTAAAATACATATCTCTGGAAAGTGATGCACTACTAAAACCGACTTCAGAAAGAGAAAACCTGAATATATCTACAACCTGTAGAGATTAAATTAACAATAAATAACTTCCCAGCAAAGGAAACCCAGTCATAGGTGGCTTCACAGGTGAAATCTCCCAGTGAATTCATTAGAAAATAAGGTCATGACACAGAAGAAAATTATGAGGGTTTTTGTCAGATTCCTGTGGCTGCTGCAACAAATTCCAGCAACCTTAATCAATATGTAGTGCTTGATTCTTTCACATTCCGGAAATCAGAAGTTTGAAATCATCTCAGCAAGCTGATGTCTATGGTCACCCTTCACAGCCTCCAGAGTGCGCTTCCTTGTTGGCCTCTTCCATCTTCCAGTGGCTGCCAGCATTCCATGGCTTGTGGTCACATCACTGTATGTTTTCCCTGACTCCTCCTTTGTCTATTGTTAAATATTTCTAACTTCCTTTTTATAAGGATACATGGGATTGCTTTTAGGTTTAGCATACACAGATAACCACAAACATCACTCTTTGCTAAAATCGTTCACTTAATCACATCTGTAGTGTTTTAGGGCCACATAGAGTAACACTGAAACATTTCAGAATTAGGACTTTTGTGGGCTATTATGAGCCTGTTACAATCCCATGGACATTATCCTGCACCATCTTTGATTTTTTCCATAAATTTAAACTAAATATAATTGAAAAATCATTAAAATAATAATTAGAAATGGTCCCAACAGGAGAGCTATCTCCATCACAAACATAGAAATGAATATGTAACTTATTCTACTCTGCTCCACGAGGAACAGCATGACCATCTTAGCACATTATTACAAGCCCAATATTATAAACACTGAGATGCTGAAACCTGTTTCTTTAAAAAAGTAACAAATTGCACATGGGGACACATTTCTTTGAGTAGGCTTCATATACTATTGAGCTTCCTGAAGATGAAAATGGAAATCATGAAGACTGCACTTTATATTAGCAGGCTGTATTAGTTGGCTTTCCCATTGCTGGGAGAAAATTCCCCACACCAGCAACTTAAAGGAAAAGTGGTTCATTTTAGCTCACACTTTAACAGGGTTCAGTCCATGGTTGGCTGGTTCCAATGCAGGAATATCATTGAGGAAGGGCACAATGGAGCAAAGCTCCCCACTTCATGGTGTTCAGAAGAAGAGAAGAGAAAAAGGCCAAGGGGAAGGGGTCATGATCCAGACAGAGTTCCTAAGGTCAAGACTCAGTGATATACATCCTCCAGATAGGCCCAACCTCCTGAGAGCCAATCAGCTATGCACACATCGATAAGTGAGTTTGTTAATGAGGTCAGTGTCCTCACAATCCAATCACCTCTCTAGGATTCTCTTAGTGAAGTTAATAATCAAAATTAACCAATAAACCTACTGAATGTACCTTATGTTTACTGTTGACAAATATTGTCCTTTATTTTCTACATGGACACTGAGAATCATTTCAGTTAAGTGTATAATTTGTGTTTATGGAGCAATTTCTGAAATATAATCAGAAGAGTCCTTTAAAAATGCTCACATTTAAGGTGTCTTTGTGAATTACCAAATAGTAATTATGTGATGTTAACTTGCCACTTAATGAGACAACACTTTTAAGTAAAAATTATGAAAAGGTTTGAGATGATCTACTCCCTAGTGGGATTTCCAGGAAATCATTTTGGCTACAAGTGAGGACTGTGAGAACTGAGTGAGAATGTAGGAAGAAAACTTTTCAGCAAGGCAGAAAATTAACAGTGCCTCTTGAAATGAGGTGAATCTTGACCTAGAAGTTTTTTTTTCTTTGTATGAATCACAATTGTAGCCAATGATTCAGGGGCTCAAATTTTTGGTATGATTACAAAAAGTCCAATTATTTTATTAATTCATTTAACAAATGTTTATTGAGAGACTAACAGAAAAAAAAAACACATCTATTCAGGTACAGATGATCAATGCTGTGAACTAATCCAAAAGAACCACTGCTCTCACTGAGTCTCCATTTTAATTGGGGATATTAAATGAGAAAAAATAGAAGCTGTTAAAAATTATGAGGAATAATGGTGGAAGAGGAGACAGCGTACATGGTGCATAGGGAGTGGCTAGCCATGTAGGTCATGAGGAGGGACTGAATGACTTGGTGGAAGTAAAGCCAAGAACCAAGTGTTGTGAGAAAGCTCAGCTTGGGCAACAGCAAGTGCAAAGGCCCTGAGGCATGAGCCAGGTCGATGTGAAGAAATGGCAAGATAAACAATGTGACATTAGAGAGATGATGGGAAGTGACAAGAGAGAACGTAACTCAGCTGAACTAAAAGTGACTGGTCAGAATAAACAATTTCAAAGCATTTGCTGCAAGAAAGATGTAGAACATCATTGGTTACTCATCTTGATTTGTAAACAGAGAGAACGTGTGTAGTAATATATTAATACATTAAAATACTTTTACTTTTCCTGAATTTTTGCAGCCTATTGAACACTTGAACATGAAGCTAAAAGCATGTTGTTTGTAGAAAGTGATTTAGCCAAGCACAAATATTAATTCATGTGAGATGCCATATTTATGGATCCCTCAGGGCAATGTACGAAGGGAAAGCACATACTTTCATTTACTAATATCATGCTTTTCTCAAAATAGGATTCTTAGGAGAGCAGTGAAAAAAAATGAAGAAATCTTATTCAAAATACATATATTCTAACACTGAGGTTAAATTATTATTAAGTGCTGGTGTACTAGTGGGTGTTCCCCAATGAAAGAGCCCAACAAGGACATGTGGACATGTAAGAGACGACTCGGTATGGGTGTCAACTCAGGGTGTGGGAAGGCTACCCAGCCCCTTGATGTGCTCACCTCAAGGTGGGGACCAAGGACATCTGTGGGTTAATTCAGTCTGAGTCCAAGGCCTGAGATGGATGGGAGGTATAATTGGTGGTGTAAGTCTTGAAGACCAAAGGAGCAAGATCCAGGCTCAGACCACTAGCTCTGATGTCCAAAATTGAGAGAAGAAGGATGTTCCAGTGAAAGAATGGGGGGGGTGGAGTGAGAGAGAGATGGAGACAGACAGAGAATGCGCCATCTCTCTGTGTGCTGTTGTATTCCCACGAGCTCTTAAAGGGTTGGGGGATGCTTCCCCAGAATGAAGAGGGCAGATCTACCGGACAGAGTCCACTGCTTCAACTAACACACTCTGTGTGGAAACACCCTCCCAAACACACAAAGATAATGCTTTCCCAGCTCTCTGGGTATCATTTCATTCCCTGAAATTAACATAAAATTGACCAACACAAACAGCCACATTGTGTTTAATTCTAACCAGTTCACAACGTCCATAGGTAAGTAACAAAATGAGAAACTCAAATGCGTTTCTTGTGTTGGTGGCCTCCTTTGAGCATCTGTTGTACACATGTTTATATTCAAACACAAAATGCACAGAGAATAAGTAAAAACATCAATATCCTTAATGTGGGTTTTGAAAAGCAGATCTTAAGATATCACAGACATTCTCATGTAGATATTTGTTTCTGGACATAACGTTTCTTTTTTTCGAGACAACAGACTTGCAGAGATAAGTGTGTATCATTTCACAAATTTAACTTCAATGTGGATCTTAAATGTAACTTGATACATGGTAAAGGTCTGAGAGGAATGAATCCAGGAATCGTGAACTGCTCAGACCCAAAACCAAAACCCTAGATATTATTTTCTCCAACAGATGAGTCTACTCTTGACCTTTAAGAACGCACTCTTGACCTCCTTGTTCCTCAGGCTGTACACCATGGGGTTCAGCATGGGGATGACCATGGTGTAGAACACAGAGGCAACTTTGTCCGTGTCCATGGAGTGACTGGAGCTGGGCTGCAGGTACATGAAGATGATGGTCCCATAGAAGATGGAGACTGCAGTGAGATGGGAGGCACAGGTGGATACGGCCTTCCGATGTCCCTCACTTGAGTGCATCCTTAGGATTGTGATAAAAATGAAAACATAGGATATCCAGATGATTAGGAGGGCAAAAAAGATGTTGAAGGTCGCAACATAAACAAGAACCAGCTCGTTATGATGTCTATCAGAACAAGAAAGAACCATGACTGCTGGGACATCACAGAAAAAATGATGGATCATATTGGATTTACAGAAGGAGAGACTGAATGTGTCCCCTGTGTAGGTGGAGGCACTCAGGAAAGCAATGGCATAACAACCCATAATCAGCCATGTACATATATTTGTTGTCATTTCAGAAGTGTAATGTAGGGGCTTACACACTGCTGTGTAGCGGTCATAGGCCATTGAGGCCAAGAGGTAATTTTCCACACTGGCAAAGACTGCAAAAGAGAACATTTGAGCAACACAAGCACTGTAAGAAATGACCTGATCTCCTGCAAGCAGCCCAGCCATGACAGTGGGAGTGACAGCAGAAGAGTATCCAAAGTCTGCCAGGGACAGGTTACCGAGGAAAAAGTACATGGGGGTGTGCAGATGGGGGTCCAGGAGGATCAGCAGGATCATCCCCAGGTTCCCGACCACGGTGAGGGTGTAGATGAGGAGGAAGGTCATGAAGAGGGGAAGCTGCAGGCGTGGGTCATCGGTCAGTCCCAGCAGGAGGAACTCTGTCACCTCCGTCCTGTTCCCCATCAATGTCACATGAGAATAGCTAGACACTTTGTAGCAATAAAAAAAAGGAACAGAATGATTAGAAATCGAAATGAAACAGGTAAGCAGAGAACATAATCTTTCAGTGTAACACTAACTTGTACTTCTAGATTCTCCGGAAAAATCATCACCTTCAAAACCAAGTGCAGTGCATTTGTTAACTATATACAGGGCTACATGCTGTCAAATCCGAGGAATCTTAATGTATTCTGCACACAATTTAAAAACTTTCTATGCTGGGTAACTAAGTTGTAGACAATGAAATAACTGGATGAGACCAACTGGGTGGATGAAGCCATCTGGATTCATTTCCATGTCGATCACTGCAGGAACTGCTGCAGACACCGGGTGTGCGCTCCGTGTCTCCGCTCCATAACACAACGAACTCGATTCGTTGTTACATCCATGCTTCTGCGCAACAGTTGGAGTAATTTATTCACAGTTGCACAAGTATTAATTGACTATCTTTGCTTTGATCCCCTACCAACCTTTAAACCGTGCTGAGTACTTCCCACGTCTAAGGGTCCAAAGTGGATCTAAATCAAATCCAATTGAACAGAATTTATAATTACTCCCTGTCCTCTTTGGGTCAAAATCACTGCTTAGGGCTTCACAGTGAAGAAGTAAGTGATTTATTCGGTGGTAATTTCACCTTGTTCACTGCATGTATCCATTTTCATTGGAGGTAAAGCAAAGAAGCAAAAATCCGTAAAACCAAATGATCTTTTTTTCAGTGACAAAGAAGTCCCTCCATGAATTATGATTTCAATTGCTTTACAACTGTTTACCCTGGATCTAATGCTTATTTATTTTATTTTATTAATACATTTTAGACATACATAATGATCACATTCATCATATTGAATTTGTATCTACACCTGATATATCTTCCTTCTTTTTTCCATTCCCCTCTGCTCTCTTTAGCCCCCTCCACTTCCTTATTTACAAAAGCTTTGTTTCCATTTTTTCCTTCTATTCTCTTTTTCTTCTTTTCCCTTTCTTCCTTTCCCCCTCCCCCTACCTTGTTCTCCTTCTCATTTGAACATTTTCTTCCCATTTCTCATGTAAATAAGGACGAAAATGTATAATGGATCTAATGCTTATCTTCGCCAGCACAACTACACGTCAATGATGTGGATATATATAAACATTGATTACCTCAGTGCTGGCAAACCTTTTAGAGCTTTCAATGATAAACAGCCCACTGTGGCATGCATGCCATAGGTTCACCACCACTGGATTAAGTTAATGATTAGCTTAGGTCTTGAATCCTCATTGCATCTCTCTCTACCTATTAGTTGAGGTGGGATAACTGGGGTGGTGAGAGCAAGTAGAAGAAATATTTCAGAATTGCAGAAAATTAGTGGTGCCTCTTGAAATGCACTGAATGTAGCCAATGATTTAAGACTCAAAATTTTGGTACAATTATAAAAAAAGCTCAATTACTTTACTCATTCATTCAACAAATGTTTACTGAGAAATTACCATGAAATACCCATCAATTCTGGTCTCAGAAGAAATGTAGAAGCAATTCTGAGTGAAGGTATAGCATCAGAAGTAGCACACATATAGCTTGGGTTCTTGGAAGACAGATTTAAGACCTGAAATTTACCACCTAGGGATCAGTGGTCCTAGGCCAACTCCAACAAACACTATATTTCCATCGGCAAATACAGTAACGAGATATGAGTTGAGATAGTATTGTGAGAATTAGATAAGATAATATCTAAGTACAGTAAAATGCTGGCCTGCTGAGTGCTAGCTGTCATATTATTAGTAGGATGGAATATTGGTCTTCACGTTGGTTTGATCAGGGTGGATGCTGACACGCAGGTCTTCAGCTGTAAGTGATTTTGAAATCTCCAAGCTTCTCTCTTACTTTGCTTTCTCTCCCACACTAGTACCATGCTTTTCAGTCTCAGTTTCTCCAAGGGTACAATTGCTATTTTTGAAATTGCAGGAGGGGCACTGGTTTTGAAAATTTCTTCATTGAAATTCATATTTTAGTTTGGGAAAATGGTCTATTGCTCCTAAAACTCATTCTTTCTTTCATTGCTTCTTCCCATAGCCAGATAACAAAGACAAAGTATTGAAAATTCTCAGTTTACAGGCTGTGTTTAGCTTCCAGATCTTTTGGATGGCAAGTTCCACACCTTAAAATTTTGTATTTGAATCTCTTAGGTTGTAACAGTATTTAAAATTTCTTTTTAGAGTTGAAGCCTTGGGAAGGATGTCTACTCAACACTAAGTACTACCCGCAAGGTCTTTCTCTTAAGCTTCTGATAACTTCAGTTTCTGAGGGTGCCCTATGAAGATATTATCTGCAGGACAAATGATCAGTTTTGCGTGTACTATGTTTTATAATAAAGCTCAGTGGATTTACATATAAATATTGTAGATAGGTGTGTGTGTGTGTGTGAGGTAGTTAGTAGTATTTTTCTCATTTTATCCACAAAGAAACAGTATTTGAGAGATGGTGTGACAGTTCAACACTATACACCCAATGTGAGAAACACTCTAGATAGGAGAGTTAAAGCCACCTTCGAAGAATTAACGTGTGCTGGTGGCAGAAGTGTTGAATACATGTCAGAGCCTCTTATTTCATGTAGAAGCCCTGTGTAGTATAAACAAAAATCATGGCGCTGTTCTGGGTTTTTGTAGGTATTTTTAGACCTCCAGTGAGTTGTAAGTATATCTTGAATGAAATTAAAGTCATTAATCTGTCAAAACACCACCTATCTTGTTGTTTGCTCATGTTTTTAAAAAAACAAGCATGATTTTTATATGAATTCTGTAAATTCCCCATGATAACATTTAAATAACCCATGATAATATTCTGACATTTAACCACCAGATTCCCCTCAGTTTTCAAAAATTTTGTGAAAACCCCACTTTTGTTCTCAAATTACTCATAGTAGGTGTGCATAGCCAACTTCTTGTACATAAATTACATTTCTCACTACAATGTGTATGGAATATGGAAGCTTACTTGTTTGTTAGAAGAGAAAGAATCTACAATAGTGATTTGGAAATCATAAACTCAGCCGTGGCGTATTGCATGAATTCTACTGGAGGAGTTTGTGACAAGTAGTGATCAAAATGTGCCAACTCCTGCCCGACAGGAAGGAACAGACGGAAGGACTGGCCTGGACCATGTTCCCACCACCACGAATTCTTCCCATGCCCTTGCAAGAATCACTTACCCCCTTCTTATGTGGAAATAGAAGATTATTTCTCTAACATACTTCACAGATCCTGTCTAATAAAAAAATAAGAGGTCTATCAAACAAGGTGTAAAGAGGCTATCATTCAAAAGTCCATGTATTTTTTATTTGAATATTTTCTCCGTCTGTAGTCACAGGCTCATGGCAAATCCTCAGGTCAGAAGAACAGCTGTTTGTTTTAACAACGATTGTCTATTCAATGACTAAGTGATGTTCACAGGGTCATTGGATTTGCACCAGTAATAATACGTGGCGATCTGGAGAGAATTATTCAGACTTGGGGACCTCTAGAGGTTTCCCCTGTGTGACTGTCTTGTCTACTGCTCCTCATTCTTCTTTCCTGGGAAAGAAGCAATTAAACTGCCTACAGGGATCAAGCTGGGTGTTATGTTTTTAAAATTAAATTTATTTTAGTGACAAATGAAAACTCTATATTACTTACTCTATATTATTATACTCTATATTACTTACCTTGAGATTTTCCATGCATATGTATCACGTATATATATAATACATGTGTCCCAGTTTCTTTTATCCATTCTTCCGTTGACGAACTCAGAGTTATTAGCTGTTGAGAAGAGTGGTGCAATGAACATGGGAGTATAGATGTCTTTTGGACATACTGATTTCATTTCCTCTGAATTTATATTCAGCAGGGCGATTGTTAGATCACATTGTAGTTCTACTTTTAACTGTTTGAGGAGCCTCCGTACAGTTTTTCATAATGACGGTACTAATTTAAATTCCCATCAACAACGTGCAAGAGTTCCCTTCTCTCCGCATCCCTGCCAGAGCTGGTTATCCTTATTCATTTTGATAAAGGGATTCTTATGGTTGTGAGAAGATACCTAATTATGGTTTTGAATTGCATTCTTCTTTTAAATGAACAAAAGATCACTGATTGATTTACTGGAAAAAGTTATGCCTCACGTGACACTCAGTTGGTAACGTAAACCAAGATATAAGAATTGATACATTGGCGTCTGGTTATTTTCTCAGCTCTGGAGTGCTTTCCCAACCACGGAGCACATGATTAGATGGCACAAATACAAGCACATCGTACATAGTTCTTCCATAAGACACTCGCTGAGGATTGTCTAAAACAAAGAAATAAAGGACACAAGCAATAATAAATTCAGAAGAACTTTTTTGATTGGTGAAATTGAGCTTTTTTTCATACAGTCTGTTGGTATTTTTAGGTCTCTTTTTGAGAAATATCTGTTTAGGTCTTCACCTGACACATCCCCTTTGTCATACGGCCTTCACTCTGAGCTATGCCCCGTCCCTTTTATTATTTTTGTATTTGAGACAGGGTCTTGCCAAGTTGCTGAGTTGCCCAGGGTGGGCTTGAACTTGTGGTCTTCCTGCCTCAATCTTCCAGCGTGCTGGGATTACAGTGTGCATCCCCATGCCTTGCTCTATTGCTCCTTTTAAAATCAGATTATTTCATTTTTTACTTTTTTATTGCAGTTTTGGAGTTCCTCATGTATTCTGGGAATCAACCCCTGTAGAGAAGTATAATTTTCAAATATTTTCTTCCGTTTCATAGATTTTCTCCCCAATCTGTTGATCATTTCCTTTGCTGTGCAGAAGGTTTTAAATGCATGCAGTCCCATTTGTCTATTTTTGCTTTTCTTCCTTGTGTTTTGAGTGTTCTCCAAAAACCTTTTAGCCCACTCCAATGTCCTGAAGCATTTCCTTATGTTTTCTTGTAGTAGTTCCACAGTTTCAGCTCTTACATGTAAATCTTTAATCTATTTAAGTTGATTTTAGTAACTATTGTAACTTCCTCCTGAAAATATTTTTTTGCAGCAAAATTTATTAAAGACTGCTTTTTCCAATATGTGATTTTAGATCCTTTGCCACAATAATGTTGGTAGTAGATGTGTGGATTTTTACAACATTTAAAAATTTTATTGGTACATTTTGGATCCTTAATAACAACCATCACAGGGGATTTGTTCCTGTACATGATATATCTTGCTTCTTTTTCTCCCATTTCCCTTGCCTCTCCTCAATCCCTTTCCCCCTCTTATTTGCAAAAGCTTTGTTTCCATTTTTTACATTTATTCTCTTTTTTCTTGTCCCTTCTTTCCTTTTCCCCTTCCCCTCCTTAGTTCCCCTTTCCATTTGAACATTTTGTTCCCATTTCTCAATATCTAGTATACATTCTGGTCCTTATTTACACTTTCAGTTTCTCACACCAGAAAAACAATGTGGTATTTAAACATGTGTGTCTGATTTATTTCACTTAAGAGTATGATCTCAAGATGCCTCCATTTAGCTAGAAATGTCTCAAGTTTATCCTTATTATGACTGAGGAGTATGTCATTGTATAAAAAAACCTCGCATTGTCTTTATCCATTCATTGGTTTATGGGAATTTGGGTTGTTTCCAAGATTTAGCTATTACAACTGTGTTACTAAAAACATGGGTGTGCATATATTGCTGTGATAGGATGCTTTTAATTCTTTCAGGAAGATACCAAGAAGGGGAGTAGCTGGGTTGAATGGAACCAATAGTTTTAATTTTTTGAGGAATCTCCACACTGATTTCCATGGTGGTTGCACCAATCTACACTCCCACCAACAGTGGAGAAGAGTTCCTTTTTCCCCACAACCCCTCTAGTATTTGTTATTGGTTGATTTTTTGATATTAGCCATCCTTTTTGGAGTGATATGGAATCTCAGCGTTGTGTTAATTTGCATCTCTCCAATGAGCAATGATGGTGACCATGTTTTCATATAGTTATGTGCCATTTGTACTTCATCTGAGAAGTTTCTATTCATTTCAGATGCTCATTTTTGGATTGGGTCTTCAAATTTGGGGGGTCTGATCTTTTTAAATTCTTTGTATGTTCTAGATATTAGTCCTTTGTCTGAGGAACAACAAACAAAATTTTTTTCCTACACTGTGGGTTGTCTCTTTACTTTGTTGGTGGTTCTTTGTTGTGCAAAAGCTTTTTAATAAGATGAGATGCCAGTTGTTGACTCTGCAATATTTTCTGTGTGATCAGGGTTTTGTTCATAAAGTCTATGCCTACACCAATGTCTTCAAGTATGTGTGTGGATTTACTCTGAGGCTATTTTTTTCCCCCAGTTTATGTACTTGCATTTCTGCTACTTATCATGCTACTTTGATTACTACAGCTTTGTAGTATAATTTGCCGTCAAGTAGTTTAATGCCTCCTACTTTTGTTCTTTTTGTTCAACAAGGCTTGAGTTATTTGCATTTTTTTAGTTTCATAAGAAATTTAGGATGTTCAGTTCTTTAAAACTATCATTGGCATATGATAGATATTTCCCTGAATCTGTAGATAGCCTTGAGTAGTAGTACAAATATTTTGAACATAGATTGATTCTTCTAGTTGATGAATGCAGGATATCTTTCTATTTGCTTGTGTCCTCTTCAAATTTTCACCAATATTTTATAATTTTCATTGTATAAATCTTACACTTCTTTAGTAAAATACATTCCTGGTATTTCTGTAGGTATTATAAATGAATTTCTTTCTTGATTTCTATTTCAGATAATTTGCTATTGGCATAGCAATGTTACTGTATTTTGTGTGTTGATTTTTTATCCTGCAATTTTGCTAAATTCATTTATTAGTTCCAACAGCATTTTTTTGCGGTGGATTAGATGTAATATATTTTCTGCAAACAATAAAAATTTGACTTCTTAATTTTTAATAAGGATGCCCTTGTTTTCTTATGCTTGCTCACCCTGCCTACTACTTCTGGCACTATGATGAATAAAAATGATGAAGGGGGGCATTTTTGTCTTGTTCTAGATTTTACAGAAAATGGTTTCCAGTTTCCCCTATTCAGTGAAATGTTAGCTGTTGGCTTGTTATACATGGCTTTTTTAATGTCAGAGTGCATTCCTTTTATACCTACTTTGTTCAACATTTTTTATTGTGATGGGATGTTAAATCTTATCAAGTTTCTGCATCTATTTTAGTGATCATATTCTTTTGGTCCTTTGCTCCCTTGATGTGTTACACTGCTTTTATTTATTTGGTCCTTTGCTCCCTTGGTGTGTTACACTGCTTTTATTTATTTGCATGTGTTGGAAATTTTGGGTGCCTGGGATGAATTCTACGTGCTGATGGTGAATAATCTTCCTAATATGCTGCCATGTTTTGGTTTCTAGTATTTCATGAGGGAATTTTCATTTGTGTTCGTCAGGGACATTGACTTGTTTTCTTGTTTCTGGTTTTTGTACCGGAATAATGCCACCCCAATAAACTATGCTTGGAAATATTCCTTCTTGATCTGTTTTTTTGGAATAACTTAAGCAGAATTTGTATTATTTCATCTTTAATTGTTTGCTAGGACAAAGCAGTAAACCATCTGCTCCGGTGGGTGCTTTTTTATTGTGTACTTTTATTACCATCTAATCTCATTCTTGCCATTGGTCTACTCGGGTTTCTTTTTCTTCATGATTCTCTCTTGTTGGTTATGTGTCCATTTTTCTAGGAATATGTCCTCTTTTTCTAGGTTATCAAGTCTGTATTTCTGCAGCTGTTGACACTCTCTAATGAGTTGTATTTCCAAAGTGTCAGTAGTGTGTCTCCTTTTTAATACCTAAGTTTATTATTTGAATCTTCTCTTTCTTTGTATTAATTATTCTAAGTAATGATTTGTCTATTTTCTCTTTTTGAAGAACCAGCTCTTTACTTTGTTGCTCTCGTGTCTGGTTTCCTTACTCTCCATTTCATTTATTTCTGCCATCTTCTTTATTATTTCTTTCTGTCTACTACTTTATACTATGGTTTGGTGTTCCTTTCCTAGTTTCTTGAGATGCAGTGATAGGTTCTTTGAGACGTTTAGGTATGCAGATTGCTCAAAGCTTCCCTTGTAGTACAGTTTTTGCTGTGTTCCGTAAGGTTTAGTATGTAATGTCTCCAGTTTCATTTGTTTCAATATATTCTAAACTTTTTTTAAAAAATTTCTTTCTTGATCCATTGGTTGTTTAAAAGTAGGTTGCCATAAGTGCCTGCCTGGCAAGCGCGAAGTCCTGAGTTTGACTCCAGGTACCCATTTAAAAAAAAAAAAGAAAAAGAAAAAAGTAGGTTGCCAACTCTCATGTATTTGTATAGAAGCCAAAGTTTTGCTTGTTATTGATTTCTAGTTTCATTTCATTTTATTCAAAAAAGACACCCAATATGATTTCAATTTTGAAAACCTTTTGAGACTTGGCTCATGCTGTATCACATGATCAATCTTGAAGAGTGCTCCATTTGCTGATGAAAAGAATGTGCACCACTCAGTTGTTGGGTGGACTGTTCTATAAATGTGTTTTTGGGTCCATTTGGTGCAGACTGCATTTAACTCCGCTGTTTCTCATTTTATTCTGTCAGTTGCTGAAAGTAAGGTGTTAACGACCTAGAGTAAATGTGGTTCTAAGAGGCGGGGGCCGCTAGAGATGATTAAGTGTCAGTTGGAAGATGATTGAGTTCTACCCCCAACACTGGGACAAGTGCACTTCCAGAAGGGCTTGAGGGAACTAGTGAAACCTTTCTTTCTGCCTTTCACTGTATGACGAGAGAGCAGTCTTTCTTTCTGCCATGTGAGAGTACAACATAGTTCCTCCCTTCCCTCTCCATGTGATATGAAAACATATCAAGAAGAATAGTGAATCTTCTGTGTCCTTGATCTTAGAGTTCCCAGGCTGCGGAACTATATGAAATAAATTTCTGTTTCGTATAAATTACTCAATCTAAGGAATGTTGTTAAAGTAGCACACATGGACTATCACACCAAGTGTATAAACTTTAGAACAGCTTTTCAAACTGATGAACATAATGAGTTTGCCTGATTTCTCCTAATACAACTGGTCAAAGTATGGGGACAAAAGATGAACTCAGGGATTTAATTTGTCATCTTAATCTCTGAATAAATATCCTAAAGGCTTTCATGTCTGTTCTGAAAACACCCCTGTTGCCTTCAGCTAAAGTTCTGAGACTACTGAAACCCAGCCAAACCTGTGAGCAGCTGACTCTAAATGCAAATTCATCTCGCTTAGCGGGGTGTCTACTGTGAAGGTGTAGGATTTCAAAAACTGGGGTGTGGGAAAACTCCAATGAAGCTGAGCAGACAGAGCCACTGAAGTCTGAGGAGTCTTTCTGCCTGTAGAAGCAGCCTCTCTACTCCTCCTAAAATCAGCATCTCCTTTCCTCTTTGAAAGAATTAACTTTACTTCGCCTGAGGAAAATGTAATGCACTTCACTTGCAAAATGAGGTTAATTCTCCTCTGGACCAAAATCCAGCATTCTGCTTTACTATCTATTTGCCTAGCTGGGCTCAAGTCCCAGCAGGGACCCTTACAGCATGACACATAATGAGGTTTGCTACACTTCAAAAGAACTGCTTAAGTTTTCTAATTCATGCAGAGAAATTCTGAGTAATATGAGTGGGAATAGATATTTAAAATGTGAAATAGTATTGGAATATAGGTATAATTTAGGCAGTCCAAAATTACTGATAGAGGCCCACAAAGCACAGTCTGTATTAAATGTTGCATCTCAGGGACTTGCAAAAGAGAAAGGCGCCCCCCCTCCCAAATTGTTTGGTTGACTGAAATGTGGGCAAAATGTGACCTACAGTGTGTGTACTTGACGTTCCTGACACATTTGGCTCAATGTAAAATTGATTCAGAGGCTTAGGGAGACAGGAAATTTAGAATGGATTTCTTACCTTAAACCTACATGCTCAAGCTGGGAGGTCCCAGGAAACACACCTTTTACCATATGAGAAGAAATAATTTTTAAGGGAGCCTGAGCATCTTTAAAAATATTTGTGATCCCACTTCTTTTGAGACCAGACTGTAAGTGAGCACCGAAGCCACTGAATTGAAAGAAATGAAAATAATGCAATTGGTTCCTCACATGGTGAGGACCAGGTGGCAGCACTCAGTTGGCAAGAGTGAGATGACTGCGACTACCCTAGAGGACAAAGTAGCAGTCAGAACGGTCTGCTCCTCTGCGCAGTCCTATTGCGCTGGCTAGTTGATTGTGGTGTTCTGAATGTGAAATAGAAAGGAATCTTCCTGAACTCTTATTTGATCCTTGTGATCAGAAGTTCCAGGTGAAATGAAAAGAATCTACTCAAATCATAAACACTGAGTCATGATCTCTCAAACAATTCCTAGACTTGAGCCATTTATAGACCCAGGACTCCCAATGCACTGTGAAAATATAGTACTATATGTCTTTTCCCTAGTCCTTTCCAAAGTTTCTATGAACTTTTATCAAGGTAACAATAAGCCAGGTGAAAAGATAACTAGACTTTTGCGAGACTCATGGACACTGGATCTCACCTGTCACTACATTTAGATTGAAAATGTCACTTTGGCCCATGAGTAAGTGTAGGGCCTTCCAGGGGTCAGGTCATTCCTGGAGTTTTTCTCAGGCCCATCTCACAGTGGGGCCAGTGGGCTTCGCCCCATCCTGCAGCTGTTTTCACAGCCTCAGAATGAGTAATTGGAATTGCTGCCTTAGCAGATGGCATGATTCCCTGTGGAGTGAGAGATATTATGGTAGGAAAGGCTGAGTGGAAGTCACTAAAATAGCCTCTCTCTGAAAAATGGTCCACCAAAAGCAGCAGCACTTTCCTGGAAGGACTGTGGAGATTGGTGCCACTGTCAAAGACTTGATAGGTAAAGGGTGAGGAATCCCACTATACCCCCATTCAACTCCTCTAGTTGGCCTGTGCTGTAAAATGATGGGTCTTGGAAAATGGCAGTGAATTATAATAAGCTTAATCAGGTATTGACTCACATTGCAGCAACCGTTGTCTCTGCTGGGTCGCATGGTTTGAGCAGCAGGGAAGATTGCACAGGGTTCTGGAACTACTGGAGAGCTTACTATGTTCTGGTCCCCACTCAAAACTAGCAGATTTTCAGATCGCTTAATCAATGGGCTGGAAAAACACACCCAAATAAGGGAACCATTGCTTCCTGTTAGGGTTTAGATCCAAAATGGCCCCCACACCTCATGTGTTTTGAAGGTGATTGGGTCATGGGGTGCTACAGCTGAATGTGATGTTAGGAGGTGGTCTGCTTGAAGGGGGTCCCTGGGGCCCTGACCTGGAAGGTTGTTTTCTCATCCCTGGCTCTTGCATTCTCTCTCTGCTTCCTGGCCACCATGGGTTGAGCTCCTTTTCCTCCTCCCTCGCCTTCCACCAGTGATTTCTGCTTTGGAGCCAACTGACCATGGACTGAAATTGTGAGCCCAAAAAATCCTCTCCTCCTTCAAGTTGCAGGTGTTAGGTATTTTGTCTCAGCCATGACCAAGTGACTAAGACACCTGCAAAACCCAAATAGGACTACTGGGTGTTGGTGTCTCGTATTTGTTTGTAAGAGGGTCCAGATGCAAAACCTTACCATTTACCTTAGATGAGATATCTCAGCATGCCCCAAATCATGGAAAAGCTCACGTAGTTAGAAGACTCTTGATTTTTCTTGAATTTATTACCCACCCTCTGATATTTAAATACCTTACTCCTAAGTCTACAGTGTTTCTACATCTTGCTCACTAGGTCCAGTGAATGAGCACGTTATTGTTAATGTAATGGGCCATTGTGATCTTGTGTGGATGGGCAAGTTGAACAAGATCCCTGAGAACTGAACGACCACCTGTCTGAAGAGTTGACATAACCCTGAAGGTGTCTTCCTGGTTGTGTCAACTGAAAGAAAATTCCTTCTGGTGGTATTCATTAATAGGGATGAAAATAAATTTTTGACATCAAAATAATTGCAAACCAAGTACCAGAGGATGTGTTAATTACTGAAACAAGCAAAGAAAGTGACTAAGATAGGGTATGAGGATAGATCTGTCCTGGAACATGTGAAGATATGTGTGTACAACATCAATGCCCAACAAAAGACAACCTCAGCAGAGGGGTGTATTTTGTTTTTTGTTATTGTGATGCTGGGGATTGAATCCAGGGTCTCACATGTGCTAGCCAAATGTTCTCCCACTGAACTAGATCCCCAGTCCACAGACAGGAATTTTAAATATCACAAGGCTAGGATAATTTGTTACATGGGTACCAGCCAACTTTCCTCAGCCAACCAGTTATTGTGCAAAAGCCTCATGAACAAGCTGGCCATCGTGGCAGGGGTGGATGTTATGCAATGGCTAATCCACACAGACTTCTAGTCATCTGGCTGTAGCCTGCTCTGCCAGAAGGAGAGACGAACACTGAGTCCCTGATATGGGCTCCGCCTTGGGAAGATCAGTCAGCTAGCTTTTGCCAGGTTAATGATATCAGGGCATTTCCATCATGGATTGGCAGCACTCTTTCTTATTAGAATACGTGCTTACTATGAACACAGCTTCCCTTTCCCTGCGCACAGTGGTTCTATCAGAGGTGCCACCCATGCCCTCACGGAAGCCCTTATCTACCATCATGGTTATCTACGCAATATTGTTTCTTCACAGATATCTATGCAATATCATTACTTCACAGAAAGTCAAGGGGGCCATGGGTCCAGGGTCATGGAATTTACATCATCCTAAGGCAGCTTGGTGGACAGAACTGTGGAATGGTCCTCTGAGGACTCAGGGTGTCACTAGGTTCAATATTTTGCAGACCCTTTGCAAAGCTCTCTGGGAGAAAAAATACGCTAAGAATCAGCATTCAGTGTATCATTCTGTTTCTCCCACTGCCAAGATTCGTCAAGGGATGAAATGGAAGTGGTCACAAAGGGAGGGGGGAACAGCGCATGAGGAGGTTAGGGGTCGTATGGAATTGGAAGTCGAGATTGCTGCTCAATGAGAATCTCTGGGCTCCTGGTGTCTCTAAGTCAGCAGGTTATGGAAAAATAGAAACACCGGCTGGTGATGGATCTTCACTACTAGGGGGACAGTTGGACTTCCACTTCATAATGGCAGCAAGAAGGAGTCAGCCTGACATACAGGAGATTCCTAGGGATTTTCTATTTTTTGGCATTATTATGCCTCATAATTAAATTCAAAGGAAAACTACAACATGACACTAAAACAAGACTATTAAGTCCTAGACCCTTCAGGAATGAAGTTTTGGATTACAACACCAAGAAAAGAACCCGCTGGCATCCTGCTGAAGGCAAAGATAATAACAGAATGAGTAAGGAAGAAAGTAGTTGTGCATACCAATTATGGCTCCATGACCAGTTAAAGAAATTCAAATTATACTTATCATGAATATTTCTCCTTATGTGTTATGAATATGTGTTTATACCTATCATATTTTCTTTCTTTTATTATCCTCGTTATCATGAAAAGTAAGGTGTGTTGATTTACAACACTCAAAAATCAATAGCATTCCTGTACACAAACAACATACCTTTCACAATGGCATCTAAAAAAAATGAAATACTTAGGAATCAATGTAACAAAGGAAGTAAAAGATCTATATTGAAAATTACAGTACTCTAAAAAGGAGCTCGAAGAGGACATCAGAAAATGGAAAGATGTTCCATGCTTCTGGGTAGGAAGAACCAACATAGTGAAAATGGACATACTCTCAAAATTGTTATACAGATTTAATGCAATCCCAATCAAAATACCATTAGCACACCTCATGGAACTAGAGAAAACATTCCTAACATTCATTTGGAAACAGAAGGGACCTAGAATAGCAAAGGTAATCCTGGGCAACAAAGGCAAGGCAGGGGGCATTACAATTCCTGACTTGAAATTATACTACAAAGCTACTGTGATAAAAACAACATAGTACTGGCAAAAAAACAGACCTGAGGATCAACAGAACAGATTAAAAGACACAGAAACAACTCCAAACAAACTCAGCCACCTGATATTTGACAAAGGAGACAAACGTATTCACTTGAAGAAAGATAGCCTCTTTAATAAATAATAATGGAAAAACTGGCTTTCCACATGCTGAAAACTAAAATTAGACCCATGTCTATCACTATGCACTAAACTAAAATCGAAATGGATCAAAGATCTAAATATTAAAACAGAAACACTAAACCTGTTGGAAGAGAGAATAGGTAGAACCCTTGAAGACATAGGTGTAGGCAAAGATTTCACGAATAAAACCCCAGTTGCACAGGAAATAATACAAAGAATCAATGACTGGTATTCATCCTATTAGAAAGCTTTTCACAACAAAAGAAATCACCAACAGAGTGAAAAAACAACCCACAGAATGGGAAAAATATTTTAACCAGTTGTCCTTGAGATAAAGGGCTTATATCTAGAACATATAAAGAATTGAAAAAATCAGACCCCCCAAAATTTAAAGACCCAAAAATGGGGATCTGAGATGAATACACACTTCTCAGATGAAGAAATACTAACAGCAACTAAATACATGAAAAATTGTTCAATATCACCGGTCATTTGAGATATGCAAATTAAAACAATGCCGATATTCCATCTCATTCCAGAAAGCATGGCTATCATCAAGAAATCAAATACTAGAGGGGCTGTGGGGAAAAGGGAATCCTTTTCCGCTGTTGGTGGGAGTACAGACTGGTGTAGCCACTGTGGAAATCAGTATGGAGATTTCTCAAAAAAGTAGGATTAGCAGTCCCATTGACCCAGTTATTTCCCTTCTGGGTATCTTCCTGGAAGAATTAAAAACATTACACCACAGCAATATATGTGCACCCATGTTTATAGCAGCACAGTTTGTAATAGCTACATTGTGGAAATGACCCAAATGCCCATCAACAGAGGAATGGGTAAAGAAGATGTGGTTTTTTAATATAATGGATTACTACTCAGCCATAAAGAAGGATAAAATTGAGGGATTTCTAGGTAAATGGATGCAACTTGAGACCATACTCTTAAGTCAAATAAATTGGACTCACATATGTAGATATTGCATTGTCTCTTTGGTGTGAGAAACTGAAAGTGTAGATAAGAACCAAAATGTATAATAGATATTGTGAAATAGGAAGAAATTGTTCAAAAGGGAAGGGGAACTTGGGGGAAGGGAAGAAGGGTAAAGAAAAATAAAGAGAATAAAAGGGTAAGATGGCAACAAAGCTTTGTAAATAAGGAAGGGAAGAAGGGTTGAAGGGAGGGAAGGGGAATGGGAATAAAAAAGAGCAACTAAGATATATCATGTACAGATACAAATACTCTATGATGAATGTTACCATTATGTATATCTAAATTGCACCAATAAACTTAATAAAAAATAAATGAAGAGTTAATAGCTCACTTTCAATAATGAGAAGAATTAATAGAGAGATTACTAAGAAGTAGACCATAAAGAAATATAAACTCGAGTCTTTTTCAGGAAAATGGGTGCTACATAATGCTAAGTGAAATAAATCCAACACAAGCTTAAATATCTCATATTTTCTCTTATGAGAAACTCAAATTATACATAAAGAACAAAATAAATAGATAATAGGAAGTGGGGAGATCATTCTCAAAGGGAAGGGGATCGAGGGATGAAAAAAGGGATTAAGAAGTTTTATGTACAAGTACCAAATCTGTACAAGGTATTTAAACACTACATACTTATAAACATGTACTAATGAAAATAAAATAAAACAAAAATAAATGTATACTCCATGAAAAGAAGTAGAAGATGTGAATAACATTATAGTCCAAATTCTTAACAGACAGATTCAGAATGCAGAAAGCAACAAAATTCACAAATGCACGTGGAACATTCTCAAGGGTAAACCTTTTATTAGGTCAAAACCTAGTCTCAATAAACTTAGAAAGATTCATATCACACAAAGCCTCCTCACTCAACAGAGGCAACTGAAGTACACATCAATAACAAAGCCCCATTTGATGGCTTGTGCCTGTGTTCCCAGGTACATGGGAGGCTGAAGTGGGAGGACCCCTTGAATTTGCTAGTTGGAGACCATCTTGGGAAACATAGTGAGACTTAGTCTCAAACAACAACAAACAAATGAACAAAAACAAACAAACCTCCTCTGATTGGAAATGTATCTTAGTGGTAAAGCATTTGCCTACCTCATGCATGTGGTCCTGAGTTTGATTCCTATTGCCACACACATACATATACACACAAAAGGAAAATTTGGGTATTCAGGCATATGTAAACAATACACTTATGTAGTCAACTGATACACATTACACCAAATGAGGAGTTTTAAGTAGTTTGAGACAAATGAGAATGAAGGAAAACATGCTAGATTTTGTGGATGACAGCAGAACAGTGGTCATAGGAAAATTTAACTTTACCTACAGGTATTAAAAAATAAAAATGATCTTACATGAACAATTTACCTTTACAGCTTAAGATTTAATTTTTTTTTATTTTAAAGAGAAGAAAAAACAAAACAAATAAAAAAAAGAACAAATTTTCAAAACAACATAATATGAGGGTAACAATGGTCAATGCATTACGTATTATTATCTTTAAGTTAGTTATTCAGGATACCAGACATTAGCATTCAATTGTCCAAACATTATTGGCTCAAACCTTACTCTTCAATGAACTAAGTAAAACTGGTAGTGTATCTATCTTAACCATCTTATATACATATACAATTTTTTTCCCTTTCCCTTCTTTCTTTTCCCCATTCCAGTCTCTCTTTCTTATTGACCAGTTTCTTTTTGATTCACCGTGTCTATTGTACATTTTGGATCTTATTTACTCTTTCAGTTTCTCATACTAGAGAGACAATACGATGCTTACACATGTGCATCTGGTTTATTTCACTTATGAGTATTTTCTCGAGTTGCATCCATTTACCTATAAAAGTCTCCAGTTTATCCTTCTTTATAGCTGAATAGTACTCCATTGTATAAAAATACCACATCTTTCTTATCCATTCCTCAGTTGATGGGCATTTGGGTTGTTTAAAAGATCTGGCTATTACAAATTGTGCTGCTGTAAACATGGGTGCACATATATCACTGTGGTACGATGTTTTTAATTCTTCTGGGAAGATGCCCAGAAGGGGAATAGCTGGGTCAAATGGGACCTCCAACCCTAGTTTTTTGAGGAATCTCCACACTGACTTCCACAGTGGCTGTACCCGTCGACACTCCCACCAACAGTGAAGAAGGGTTCCTTTTTCCCCACAGCCCCTCCAGCATTTGTTATTAGTTGATTTCTTTATAGTAGTCATTCTTTCTGGAGTGAGATGGTATCTCAGTGTTGTTTTAATTTGCATCTCTCGAATGACTAGTGATGTTGCACATTTTTTTGTATATTTATTTGCCATTAGTATTTCTTCATCTGAGAAATGTGTATTCATCTCAGATGCCCATTTTTGGAGTGGGTCTTTAAATTTGGGAGGTCTGATTTTTTTGAGTTCTTTATATGTTCTCGATAGTAATCCTTTGTCTGAAGAACAGCTGGCAAACATTTTTTCCCACGTTGTGGGTTGTCTTTTCACTCTGTTGGTGGTTTCTCTTGCTGTGTAAAAGCTTTTTAATAAGATGAGATCCCAGTTATTGATTCTTTGGGATAGTTCCCGTGCGGTTGAGTTTTTATTCATAAAGTCTTTGCCTACACCAATGTCTTCAAGGGATTTACCTATCCTACCTTCCAGCAGATTTAATATTTCTGTTTTAATATTTAGATCTCTGATCCATTTTGAATTTAGTTTAGTGCATGGTGAAAGATATGGGTCTAGTTTTAATCTTCGGCATGTGTAGAGCCAGTTTTTCCAGCACCATTTATTAAAGAGGCTTTCTTTCTTCCACTGAATGTGTTTGGCACCTTTGTCAAAGATAAGGTGGCTTAGTATGTCTGGGGTTGTTTCAGCATCTTCTAATCTGTTCCATTGATCTTCAGGTCTGTTTTTCTGCCAGTACCACACTGTTTTTATCACAGTAGCTTTATAGTATAATTTCAAGTCGGGGATTGTGATGCCCCCTGCCTTGCCTTTGTTGCCCAGAATTGCCTTTGCTATTCTAGGTCTCTTCTGATTCCAAATGAATTTTAGGATTGTTTTCTCTAATTCTGTGAGATATGCTGTTGGAATTTTGATTGGAATTGCATTAAATCTGTATAACAATTTTGGAAGTATGGCCATTTTCACTATATTGATTCTTCCTATCCAGGAGCAAGGGATATCTTTCCATTTTCTGATATCCTCTTCAATCTCCTTTTTCAGAGTACTGTAGTTTTCAGTGTATAGGTCTTTTACATCCTTTGTGAGGTTGATTCCTAGGTATTTCATTTTTTTGGATGTTATTGTGAAAGGTATTGTTTCCCTAATTTCTCTTTCAGTAAGTTTGTTATTTGTGTACAGGAAGGCTATTGACTTTTGAGTATTGACTTTGTATCCAGCTACACTAGCACTGAATTTGCTTATTAAATCTAGCAGTTTTTTAGTGGAGTTTTTGGGGTCTTCTGTGTAGAGTATCATGTCATCTGCAAATAATGATAATTTAACTTCTTCCTTTCCAATCATTATTCCCTTTATTTCTTTCTCTTGTCTAATTGCTCTGGCTAAAGTTTCCAGAACTATGTTGAATAAGAGTGGGGACAGTGGACATCCTTGTCTTGTTCCTGATTTTAGAGGGAAGGCTTTCAGTTTTTGGCCATTTAGTACAATATTGGCTGTTGGTTTGTCATAGATAACTTTTACCAGGTTGAGATAAAGACCCTCTATTCCAATTTTCTGTAGGGTTTTTATCATGAAAAGGTACTGGACTTTGTCAAAAGCTTTTTCTGCATCTATTGAGATGATCATGTGATTTTTGTCTTTGGTTCTGTTAATATGGTGTATTACATTTATTGATTTACATATGTTGAACCATCCCAGCATCCCAGGGATGAATCCAACTTGGTCATGGTGTATAATATTCTTGATGATTTGTTGGATTCTGTTTGCCAGTATCTTATTAAGGATTTTTGCATCTATGTTCATTAGGGAGATTGGCCTGTAGTTCTCTTTCTTAGTTGGGTCCTTCTCTGGTTTTGGTATCAGGGTAATGCTTGCTTCCAGGAATGAATTTGGGAGTATTGCTTCCCTTTCAATTTCATTAAAAAGTTTGAGAAGTAGTGGCGTTAGGTCTTCTCTAAATTTCTTGTAGAATTCGGTAGTGAATCCATCAGGGCCTGGGCTTTTCTTTGTTGGGAGGTTTTTAATTACATCTTCAATTTCATTGGTTGATATTGGTTTATTTAGGATTTTTAAATCTTCTTGATTCAGCTTTGGTAATTCATACGAATCTAGGAATCTGTCCATTTCTTCTGCATTTTCCATCTTAGTAGAATATAGATTTTTAAAATAGGTATAGATGATCTTCTGGATTTCTGCAGGGTCCGTCATGATATCACCCTTTTCATTTTCAATTGCATGGATTTGAGTCTTTTCTTTTCTTTTTTTAATAAGGTTGGATAAGGGTTTGTCAATCTTATTTATTCTTTCAAAGAACCAACTTTTTGCTTCATTGATTCTTTGTATTGTTTTTTTAGTCTCTGATACATTAATTTCTGCTCTGATCTTTGTAATTTCCTCCCTTGTACGGGCTTTTGGCTTAACCTGCTCTTCTTTTTCTAGAAGTTCGAGGTTTGCCATTAAGTTGTTTATTTGCGCTTGCTCTATTTTCCTAATATAAGTATTTAATGCTATAAATTTCCCTCTTTGGACTGCTTTCATTGTATCCCATAAGTTCTGGTATGTTGTACTGTCATTATCATTCATTTGTAGAAATTGTCTAATTTCTTCTTTAATTTCATCTGTGACCCATTGGTTGTTCAGGAGGGTGCTGTTTAATTTCCATGTGTTTAGGGAGTTTTTGTGATTTCTTTTGCCATTGATTTCCAATTTCATTGCACTATGGTCTGATAATATGCATGGGATAATTTCAATTTCTTAAGATTTAATTTTTAAAAGTGAAAGCTAAAAATGATAGTAGCAGAAAGAAAGATTAGAGCAAACAAAATAAAAGTAGTGAGAATAATTAAAAAAATATGATTCTGTGGAAACATCATTTAAAATGAAAAAATTTTGCAGAGTATGAAAAAAGAGAAAACTTGAATTACTAAATTCATAAATGAAAGTAATTTTGCACCTAATAACCTTATAAAATAAGAATGATTGTAACAAAATATTACAAAGAACTGTACACCAATACATTGGATAATGTACACAAAACACAAATTCCTGGAAACACATTACCAAACTGACCCCAGAGAAAGAAAATCTGAATATGTCTGTAACAAGTGAAAAGACTGAATTAATAACAAATAACTTCCCAAGGGCATCCTAGGAACAAGTGGCTTCACTAGTAAATTCTCACAAACCATTGTTCATAATAATATAAAATTATAACACATTAAAAATCAGGAGACGATTAGATCAAGAGACTGGGAATTTGATTCTTACAGCTACTGTAACAAATTCTTGCCAAACTGGGGATTCACAACACATTTATTTTCTCACAGTTCTGGAGATCAGAAGTGCAGAGTCATATCAGTGAGCTGATGTCAATGGTCGATCAGAGCCATGGGCTTTCACAGACTTGACGGAGCATCCATTTCTTGCCTCTCCAATTCACCATCCATGGCTTGTGCTCCCACTGTTGCCAGTCTGTGGAGAGTTCTTTTACTCCATCAGATGGAAATCGCAAATTGGCAAAGTGCAGCTCTGCTAGTGGCTCTCAGGCCCTTGTGTTACGTCTGTGGCCCTTAGTGTCATAGCTCTGGGGCTCTAACCCCTTGATAGCTATCCAGAGCTCTTCTCAGCAGCTTTTGTTGGTCTCTGTCAATCCCCATCAAGTGTCACTGATTGCTGCCAGTCACCACTGCTGGTTGTTACTGGATGCTGCCAGTTGATGCTGGTCAGTGCTGGTCTTCACTCAGCATCGCTGGTCTCTGTTGCCACAATGCTGAATGCTGTCAGCCAACATTGCTGGCTACCACGCTCTTTCTCCACCACTGATCTCCATCCACTTCTGCCACTGGTCTCTGGAACTCTTCAGGGCCAGCAGCTCCTGTGTTTGTAGTTTTTTTTTTTTAAATAACCTAGTCTGCCTGGGATAAGAATTCTGAGTAGATTTGATATTGGGAAACTAAATCACCAGTAGATCTATGGGACCACAGCAGCAAGGCTTTATTTGAACAGGTCCTGTGCTGTAGCAGCTAGGGTCACACTACAAGAGAAAGAGCTTCCTTAGCCCAAGTCAAGGAGTCTGAGAGGAGTGCTGCTTATATAGTAACGGAAGGCCAGTGATTGGTCCAAATTTGAGTCTGTCGATTGGTCTGAATTTGAGCCTACCCATTGCTCCAAATCAGTTCTGCTTGGTACAAATGCCAGTCTGCTACAGTCAGAACAGGCATTCCTGGGGTGAGTGTGGGGTGTCTTGGACCTCTGCAGCTGTCATAGCAGTGTTCAGGGGAAACATCAGGAAAAAGGGTGCTTGACTGGCAGCTGCCAGGTATCCAAAATAATGGGGCTCAAGTCAAGACTACCACTGCTCTGAGGATCCCCAGGAGGGCTAGCCACATTACTCATGACTTGTTAGGGTTTGCAAATTTAGGGGATGTTAATAATGGGCCTGGGTCCCTCTCTGATCTTTGCCCCACTAGCAGAAATCTGGCTGGATTCTTCAGAGGCAGCAGAGCCTGGAGTGATACAGCTGGGGAAGGGACACTGTAGGTGTGAGCCCAGCTGCACCTGTCAGGGTGGCCTGGAAAGCAGCTGCACAGTAAGTTCCAGGGTGTTGGCAAGACCCTGGGTCAAGTTGTCCCAGTCCATTCCAGGAGGTGGAGGGGGAGGGAAGGGAAGTGACAGCTGTTAGACAAACCAGCCCTCTCCTGGCAGTGGCAGGGTCAAGGAGGAGTCAGGCTGTACTGCGTCTGTCTCAACCTCACTTTGGTGGCTCCTCTGTTTTCTGCTTAAGTCTTTTCCAGTTTTATTTTATAGTGATTGCTGTCGGGGCCCACAGAGACAATCATGGAAAATCTCGTATTGCTGAAATCCTTCATTCAGTCACATCTGTGTAGACCTTTTCAGCCACACTGAGTAATGTTCAGATGTTCAGAATTAGGATGCAGATCCCATTATCGAGCCTGCCATTGTTATGTGGCAAGATCGTGCACTCTCTTCCTAAATTTTTCAGAAATCCATAATAATTCTGAAGTCAAATGGTCACTAGGATAAGCATTACAAATGATTCCAGCAGAATGGTCACCATGAACACAAAGTGAGTACATGTGCTGATCTATTCAGTTCCACGGGAAACTGCTTGACCATGAGCACATCCAAGCTCAATATTACGAGCACTGAGGAGTCGAAGCCTCTTTCTCCATAGGAAGAATAAACTGCATGTGGGAATGTGTTCCTGTGCTTAGGTTCTGTATAAGACTGAGTTTCCTGATGACCCAAATTAAGAACATGAAGAATACATTCCATGTAAGTGTCCCAAATGCTCCTGTGTTTTCTAGGGGCAAAGAGTATGATGCTTGTGTTCTACATGGACATTTAAAATCTTTTCTGCTAACTGTATAATTTGTGTGTTTGCAGCAATTTCTCAAATACAACTAGGTATCAATCCATCAGACAACCTCATATTTCATGTCTCTTTATGATACACCAAATAGTACTTATTTGATGTTTCTCGGCCACTTAACGAGATAGCACATCTAAGTGAAAGTTATGAGAAGGTTGAAAGGACCTATCTGATGATAATGATGGGATATGATGCTGGGAGTCATTTTCTCTAAAAGCCAGGAGTGTGGGAATGTGGAAAACATTTCAGCAAAGCAGAAAATGATCAGTGTCTTTGGAGAGTGCTGAATGTTGACCTAGAAGTTTTATTATACATGACTCACTCCCATCATCAGTGATTTAAAGGCTCGAATATTTGTTAAATGAATGAATAAAATAATTAAGCTTTGACATTCATTCATTTAACAAATACTTACTAAGAATCTACTTCAGACACCCATTTAGGTGCTGATGATTATGTACATGTGGATTTGGTACACAAAACAGATCAGTGCTCTCACAGAGTTTGCATTCATCTTGGGAGAGATAAATAAGAAATGAGCGAGCATGCAGAGTAGCTAAGAGTTGATAAGAGCTGCGATGAATGCTGCAGGAGAAGGGGCGTAGGGGATCTGGTGAGTGGAGACTGACTAGTCAGCTGCTCAAGGAAGGACCCCACGATAGGATGGCATTGAAGAATAGGGCTGAAGAGAGCAAGGATATTACACACCCAGCACATACAAAGGCCCTGTGGCGTGAGCATGGCTGAGGTTGTGAAGAAATGGCAAGACAATCTGTGAGTGAGGTAAGATAAAGGACTGCTTAGGTGATAAGAGGTAATATAACTAAACTAAAGCAAATTCAGTGTTGATCATCAACAGTTTCGAAACATTTTCAGAAAGAAAGAATACTCTATTATTTTTAGTGTAATTTTGAAATAGCCTGAAAATTTGTAGCAATATATGAATATATTAAAATATTTTTGTTTTTCTTGGATTTTTCTGGTACTCTGGCTATTTTATTCTCTTGAAAATTAAAACATGAACATGAGAGTTGTATACAATGACTGAGTTAAACAGATATATTCATTTATGTGAAATGCCAGATCTATGCATCTCTCATTAATTTGTGCAAAGGGCATTTAATGTTTATAAATATATTATGATTTTTCTAAAATTAGGACTCAGAATAATAGATAAATATATAAAAATTATTAGATACACACTTATATTCTTCAACCCAAATAAGAAACTATAATGATTAAATACTAGTATATTAGTCAGGATTTTCCAGTGAAATAACTGAGAGAGGGAGGAGGAGAGAGAGAGAGAGAAAGAGAGAGGGAGAGGGAGAGGGAGACAGACAGGGAGAGATTACTGTGGTCATCAGTTCATGTCCTCCTGGAGACTGAGAGGCCCTGCGATGTACCCAGCCTGCTGGAGAACTAGGAAAGCTGGAGACAGAACTCAGTCTGAGCTTGGAGACATCAGGAAAAGGAGCTTAGGTGGAGCTAGTGTTTGGCTTGGAGACCACAGGCCCGTGCCCCTCGCATCCAAGAGTGAGAGAAGATGCGTGTCCCAGTTAAAGGAGACAGAGAGGGCCAGAGGGAGACACAGATGCCCTTTTCTACCATTTTGTTCTATTCAGGTGAGCCCTCAGCAGTGTGAATGATGGCTACTCACATCGTTGAGGGAAGACCTTTACTAAGCCTAGTGACTTAGGAGAAAATGTTTTTCCAGCTATCTAGTTATGATTGTGGGAGTGACAGCTGAAGAGTAAGAGAAATCCACCAGGGACAGGTCACCCAGGAAAAAGTACATGGGGGTGTGCAGACGGGGGTCCAGGAAGATCAGCAGGATCATCCCCAGGTTCCCGACCACGGTGAGGGTGTAGATGAGGAGGAAGGTCATGAAGAGGGGAACCCGCAGGTGTGGGTCATCAGTCAGTCAGTCCCAGCAGGAGGAACTCTGTCACCTCTGTCCTGTTCTCCATCAGTGTTGTCTGGGAATCACTAGATGCTTTGTAGCAATGAGGAAAAAGGAAGGGATAGGTAAAGCAGCTGAATTAAAATTGGAAAGTATAATGTGTTCTGTTATTGCAGGGGTAACTTATGCTTCATGATTCTCCAGAAAAACATGGGTTTGAAAGCCAAACAGAGTGCATTAATTGCATATAAGATTATGTGCTATTGAATATAGAGACTCTTAGTGGCTCATCTACTTCTCTTTAAAGTTTTTTACATTTGTTATTTGAGATGCAGACAATTGGATGCTTTGTTGAGAAGGACTGTGTGGTTTAATAATCTATTGGCGAATTCACTTCTTCAGAGTTTGGTAGAAGCTGACACTCCGTGTTGCTCACAGGAACAGCTGCAGATACTTTAGACGCTCTCACTGTCTCCTCTCAAAAATATTGTGAGCTTGAGTGGCTGCTAAGTTTATCTAAGATACAAAGCAGAAAAGGATGAGTATTTGTTCACATGTGCACAAGTATTAGTTGGAAATCCTCGCTGCAGACCCATACCAACCAGTAACCCAGGGTGAGTGGTTCCTGTATCTAAGATTTTAAACTCAATTTAAATCTACTTGACTTTAATGCCATTTACAATTACTCCTTCTCTGCTTTAGTTCAATCTCAGCATTTGGGATTTACAAGTAAACTAAGTTAGTGATTGATTAGGTGCTAATATCATATTTTTTCATGATCTATTTGTCTCTCATTAGAGGAAAAATGAAAAGCAGAAGAGTGAAATGATCCTTTCAACTACAAAGTGTCCTAAATTTATTAATGAACTCTGAATTGCATTTTATTCTTTTCATCACAATCTCATGCTTATTAACATCCATATATGTATAAATTTTGACGGCAAAGTGGCTAGCAACATAAACTTTTGATTAAGTTGAAGACAGTTTAACTCCAGGATCACCGTAGCGAATCTCTATGTCTGGTAGAAGAGGTGGAATAACTAGCATGGTGGGAGCGCGTTCACCTGTAAAGGAAACTCTGATGAAAGGACGCATAGCATCAGATATAGGGCACACGGAGCTTAGGTTCTGGGAAGAGACACATCTGACCTACTATTTACCACTTAGGAATCATTGGCTATTGACTAAAGCCACAGACAATATATTTCTATCTCCAAAATGAAGATAGTTACGAGACTTGCTTTCATGAATTATTGTGAAAATTAAATAAAGTAAAAGCAAAAACAAACAAAATAAAACAAAACACAAAATGAAATGTTAGGTATTGAGCACAGCCCGGTGAGTGCTAGCTGTTGTGTTATTACGGTATTAGGGCAGGGTAGTGGTCTTCACGTGGAGTTGATCAAGGTGGATGCAGACACATGGATTTCAGTCATGAGTCTGACATTTTGAAACTTCCCTCTCCAACTTTCCTACCCTCCTGCACGTGCTGCTGAGAATCATCCGTGCTCTTCAGTGTTTGTCTGTCTGTCCTTGCTGCAAACATCTGATTGCTGCTGTGGCAGTTCCACATGAAATATTTTTTCTAAAGTGTTCTTTCTTTCTTTCTTTCTTTCTTTCTTTCTTTCTTTCTTTCTTTCTTTCTTTCTTTTTTTTTTGTGGGTACCAGGAGTCAACCTCAGGACTTCGCGCTTGCCAGCAAGCACTTGCGCCGCTGAGCGATATCACCAGCCCTTTTCTTCCTTTATGTGGGTTCCGCTAGTTGAACTCAGGACCTTGTGCTTGCCGGGGAGGTGCTTATGCCGCTGAGCTATTTCACCGGCCCTAAAGTGTTCCTTCTTGAAGTCCACATTTTAATGTGGATAAGTGTCCATTTTTCTTAAACTTACAGTTTTTTTTCATTACTGGCATCCCATACCCGAATCACAGAGGCTAAATATTGAAAGTTCCTGGTTTATACACTGTCTTTGTAAAGACAGTCCACAGGTCTGTTTTGATGGCAGTTTCCACATTGTGAAATATTTTACTCAAATCTTTACTTGAATTGAAGCCTTTTGAAGGATATCCATTTAATACTAAGTACTGATGTCTACCATCTTTCTCCTAAGCTTTTGAAAATTTCACTTTATGAGCCTACCCATTGTGTTTGCAAACCTTGACAAATGTGATCACTTTTATCATCTAAAGTGTTCCACAAAAATGAAAAGGACTTTATATGTGTGTGCGTGTACCATGGATACTATTATTAGTCTGTTTCATGAGGAAATTGAGGATTTGAGAAGTTACATGATGCTTTAAAATTATACGCCTACTATGAAAAAGATTCAACATTCTAGAGTTAAAGCCTCCTTCAGCCTAATCAAAAGTGTGTGTTTTTAGTCATATCACTGTCAACAGGTCTAATAATAATAAGCATAAGATTATGATTAAAAGGTTAAAATGCATTCTAGATCCTATTAATTTAGTTAGGATCATTTGAACTTTAAAGAAATACAATTTCACATTTGTGGATTCTTTTGTTTGGATGTTTTGTTGGTTTATCTCCAATGTTAGGTGAATATATAATGAAAGACAAAATCACTACCTAACATTCAGAGCATCATCTGCCTGAAGTTTTTGTTCATATTTTGGAAAAATAGCACGACGCGTTATAAAAATCTCCATGTGGTGGAAGTTTGATCTTCATACTCTAGACTCACCTCAGGTTTTTAGAAAAGCATTGGAACAGTTTCTTCCTGTTTTTAATGACTACAAAGGTTTTCCCCCTGCGTTCCCATGGAGCACATCTCACTGAGTGTGTTTACGGAATACAGATACCAGTTTGCTGGAGGAGAAAGAGAGTCAGTCAGTCTGTACCAGTAAGTCCGAAATAATGAAATCAGCTTTAGAATATTGTGAGTGTTCTCTCACAGGCAGAATTCACCATGTTGCAACTTCTTTAAGGCAGGGAGGGATGGAAGAAAGAACATTAACTGGATCAACTCTCAAAGCTGCTGCTAATTCTTTCTGTGCCATTAGAAATGTCACTTAAATATTCTTTATATGTATAATAAACATGATAAGATTACTTCTTTCACATAACTCACAGACTTGTGTCTGTACATAACAAGTGAAAGAAGTCTATAAAACATCTCACAAAGAAGTATTATGTAAAAGTCGGTCAATATGATTTTCTTCCTTGAGTGTTTTTCCTGGCCATGATTGCAGGTTCTTATCAAATCCTCAGGAAAGAAGGCCTGCATGTAGGCCTAACAATGATCATCCTTCAGAGTAATAAATGCTTTCTCACAGGGAGAGGCATGCAGTGTGGCTCTTCTATTGTGTTCCTTCTAAAACAACACACTTCTAGTCATACGGGGATTACCAAGGCTGATATTTGGAGACCTGGAGAGAATTGTACAGACAGGGAGGTGTCTGGAGATTTTCTCGTGTGAGTACCTACAGCTCCTGGTCCTGCTTTGCAAGGCAATAAGCAATTAAAATACCAATGGGAACAAGTTGTTTATTTTAATGTGCATACATATTTTTGCATTACTTATTTCCTATTATTTTAAATGTTCTAATTATATATCATAATACCCACAGTTTTAGTGTATAAGTCTAAGAATTTTGTCAAACACAACATTGTAACCACTACTACAATAACCTGATGATCTGAGCTTCTCTCTGGTAACTTCTCACATCACTGCCTCTGACATCAAATAAGTAGTTTTTACCCAAGCAATTTTGCCTTTGCTAGAATGTCCTTAACTGTAATCCTACAATATTAGGTCTTTCAATCTGACACCTTTATTATGATAGAATCTTTTATTGTAAATATTATTCCACTATATGGCATTATAAGAAATTTTTCTCATTATGGAGTTGAGGAACATGTGTGCTGGCTTTATTGTTCTGTGATGATCAATAGACTTATTTAAACCCTGGTTCAAGACTTTGGGTTGAACAAAGACTGTTCCTGTCATGTGAGGAAAACTTACAGCTAGGTTGATTTGTCAAATGTGTGTGTTTATTCAAATAAATGCCAAGCCGTTTTCTGAGGAGGCTCTTCCAATTTGAACTCTCCTCAACAATCTAAATTATTTCACATCATGATCAATACCTTCTGTTTTAAGTTTTTTAATTGCTATTTTTATTTTACTCTCATTTTTGTTGATTCTGATGTATCAAGAAATCTCCATATTGAGTATTTTCATTCTCCTGAACGCCCAGCTATGTTACCATCATATTTTGGACTTGGGTGTGCTTTTGTCCACTAAAGAAGGAGTTTTGTTTCCTTTTCATTTGCATAGTTGTCTCAGTCCACACTCTCGTGTAGACTTATCCTGGTTAAACATTTGTTCTGTGCCTTTGGGTTGCTTCACTTCAAATTCAGGGAGAAATTTAGCCACAGCAAGCTTCACCTTCTTTCTTTGTAACAAAAGAGAAAATAATATCTTGCCATCCTGCTAGGATTTTCAAAAGGGCTGGTAGATGAAAATTTCTAATACATGTTAGGGGTTCCATGGGTTAAATGTTAGTATTTATTATTTTTAAAAATTGATAGAGCATGGATCAGAAAACATAAGGCAACCATAGTAACTCTTTACTCTCCTACATGTCGATGCACCATTTCACCCAGGGACACATGCAATAGCTCTGGATTATGAGTTTTGGGAAGATTGCTGTATTGTTTGGAGCATGCACACTGCTCTTCATGTCTTCTCTCCTGCATGATGACCACTTGGCTTCCTATTCCAGCAGATGAAACCATAGATTGTGATGCCTTGCCACCAGGTGCCTTGAATGATGCTGTAGAGAGGGCCTCCACTTACCCATACAGCTGTGTAGTGGCTGGGTACAGCTTCGGTGAGAAACAAATTAGAGCCTAAATGATGCCCCCCAGATATCAGATCCTAATACCTAATATCTGTAATTATGACCTTATAAGATGATAGCTTTATGATTGCTGTTAAATTAAGGATACTGAGATGAGAGTTTAAGTGTTTTATTGACTAGGTCTTTAGTACAACTATCAATTCATTATAAAACAGAGACTGGAAAATGGTACACTAGCGTATTTGAAGGGCTTGCAATTCTACAGAAAAATTGAAAATGTGAACTAATATTCTCAGAATAAACTTGTTAGGATTCAGATATTGTCAAAGATTTATAGAACATAAAAAAAAGTTAAATGCAGAAAAAGGTGACAATATGACTTTTACAAAAGTATATGTAAAGCTGCAAGCTGACTCTTCAGGAAAGGAACAGATATGACAGAGAAAATTACTAAAACTATTTTAGGAAATTCACTACATAAACAATGAAACCACAAAAAAGAGAACTATTTGGAAGGGGGAGGATTTGACTTCCAGAGTTACCACAATTTAATAATAAAAATGTCAAATTTTCAAAAAAGATACATGTAATATGCAAAGAATAAGAAAAGAGCACAGTCTCAGAAAAAAGGGGGCTAATTAACAGTAGTTAGGCAGAAGAATACAGACTTTCACATAGAAGTCAAAGAGTTCAAATAGACTACTTTAAACACATGGTAAGACCTTAACTATTTATTGCGAAAGAACTAGAAGAAACTAAAAAATGGGATTTCCATAAATATTGAGTATCAATAAGGAGACAAAAATTGTAAAATGGTACCAGATAGAAATTACAGAGCTAAAATTTGCAAAGTGAAATTTTAAATTCACTAGAGGGGCTTTAACAGTGATTTAAGAGGAAGAAGTAAGAGTCAGCACATATGAAGATGAATCAACTGTGATTCTCTAGCAGGGTCAGAAACGATGGATCAGAAACTTCACGGAACCCACGGCATCACTACTGCATGGCACCAAGGGTGTGAACAGAGGCATACTTTGAGTACCAGAGGAAGCAGTTAGATACAGAGAGGGGAATAAAGAATAATTAAGTTCATGAAACGAATTTTGATAGAAGACACGAACTTCCCCTCCCTAGAAGCCTGCAAATTTAAGTTAGGATAAGCAAGAAGACATTCACACATATTTTTCACTCAAGCTATTCCTTATCAAAGAAATCATAAAAGCATCAAGAAGCAAGCCACTGTTCCATCTAAAAGATAGAGGGTTCTTAGTAAGATCAGTAAGCTATTTCTCTTAAAAAGCATGGAGGCAAGAAGCAGTAAGATGACATAATTAAGAAAATGTTATTTAAAAACAAACAAACAAACAAACAAAAAACCCTGTGAACTATTTTCAAGAAAGACAAACAACATGAGACCTGAGATAAATGAAATATGAGGGTCAGTCACTGGTACATCTCTAGAAGGAAGAGGATGAGGGTGAGGAGAGGGGGAAAAAGAAGGGAAAGTAAAAAGATTTAAGATGGATCGTGTACATGTACCAAATACCCACAATGAATGAAACATTATATATCATAAACATGAACAAGTAATAATAACAGTAAATGAAAATGGGCAAAGGGGGTCTAGACATTGAGGGAGGGAGCTGAGTAGAGAGGGAAAGAGAATAAAAAAGATTCATGACGTGTTATGTACATGTACCTACTCCCTAAGAAGAATGTAAGTGTCATGTACTGCAAATGTGCACTAATAAAATTTAAAAAACAAATGGTAAAGAATTCCCCCACCTGAAATTGTTAAACTCTGGAAAGTCCCTCAAATCCATGTGATACCATGTTGTACAGCATAAACATATGTAATTATTATTTTTCAGTTTAACATAGCAATTAAACTAACATAAAAATTAAAGAAAACGTTGAAAAGAAGAAAACTGGTGAAGGCAACAACATAAAAATGTAAAACCAAGTAGTATTGTTTAGATGCGTAACTCCTCTATTCCTGTAGAGTTGTATAAGTGCATATGAAATTAAATAATAAGCCCATTAATAGGACCGAAATATATAAAGCTGCACTTCATGACAATAATAACATGAAGTGTGAGAATGTAACGTACAGGGGCAGGGATTTTGTGTGACACTGAAGCAACTTTGTCATTACAGTTACACAAGTGGGGAAACCCTCAGCTTTTCCCGCTATAGAGGGTTCTGGACACTTGGAGATTCGAATTCTTTTGCCTCCATAATCACAGGAATCCATTTCTTCTCTGATCACATAGAACATGTATATATACACCAGGAGGCTATGTGTGTATGTTTGTATGCACATTCCATTGGTTCTGATCGTCTGTAAAGTCCTGTAAACAAGATTTTGGCTCTATCCAAACAGAATTAGGACTTTGGATCTGTTGTGGCCCATTGTTGCAATTGTCACAGGGCCACGTGGGAACATTCTTCACTGTCTTTAAACATTTTTATGAATTCAAAATAATCATAAAAGTAAATGATTATTTAAATAATAATGATTACTGATTTCAACAGGAGAATCATCACTATAAATACGGAAGTGAGTGTTGTGTTATACTACACTGCTCCAGAAGTGTGTAGCATAAACTCTTGAGCATGTTCAAGATTTTAACAAACACTGAGATGCAGAAGTCTTCTTCGTAGGAGAGAAAAACTGCACATGGACACACATTTCTGGGCTTTGGATTTGCATACTACTGAGCTCACTGAAGATCGAAATTCGAGACAAGAATATTGCTTCTTATATTAGCACACTGAATGAACATTATCTTTTCTACTGACAAATGTTACCATGTTTATTTTCTACATGGACGTTTAGATCATTTTAGTCAATCATATATATATCTATATCTATCTATATATATATATATATAGTAATTGCTCCAAAATAACCAGATGTGGATTTTTTATTTTTAATATAACCATCTTTATGAATTGCCAAATGGTAGTTAGTTATTGTTACTCGTCGGTTAATGAGACATTACTTTTAAGTAAAAACTATGCGAGGGTTTGAGATAATATACTTGCTGATGGGATTTCCGGGAAACTGTTTAGGCTACACATGAGGAGCACGAGCACTGAGTGAGAATGTAGGAAAATATGCTTCAGCGAGGCACCGAGTTAGCAGTATCCCTGAAATGCACTGCATGTTCATCCAGAAGGTTCTTATTATGCATGGTTCCCCATCACGACCAATGAGTCAAGGGCTCAGCTACTGGTACTATCGATATCAAAGCCCATTTATGTTTTTCATGCATTTAATAAGTATTTAAGGAGAACCTATGATGCAATAGAGATGTTTTCAGGTACTGGTCATCATATTATGAAAAAACTGATAAAGTCATTGGTCTCGTGGAGTTCACATTCTTTTTGGGGAAGATAAATAGGCAATGTAGGCACATACAGCAGCTAAGGGTTGATAGTAATTCAACAGAGTGACTTACGAGTGAGGGACAGTGCACAGGTGAGGGGAGACTGACCAGTTGATGAAGATGGTGAGGGAAAGACTCCATGATGGGGTCACACTGAATGGAGCGAGGCCCTCCACACTGGAGCAGCAGAGGCAAAGGCCCTGTGACACCAGCTTGTTTGATGCTGTGAAGCAATGGCAAGAAAATCAATGCAAAAGAAGAGTGGGAAAGACAGGAGAGAGCAAGAAAGAACGTAACTAAAGGAGAAATGCATGGTAAGCATTACAATTTCAAGTACTTGCAGAAATAAAAATGTATAATATTGGTTTTAGGTTTAATTCTTTTTAAATTTGTATTTTGATTAGTACATGTTTGTAGTACATTACTGTACATTTATCATGGCAGTTGGTACATGTAAAAGTTACCTTATTCTTTTTATGTGCCTTACTCTCCCCACCCTCACACTCCTCTTTATCTCTTGCTTCCATTTGCAAAAGATCTATTTCCGTTTCCTATTATCTATCTATTGTCTTCCTCTTTAATTTGCTTATAGTTTGAGTTTCTTGTATAAGAGAAATGATGCAATATTTAAGCTTGTATTTCTCATTTATTTCACTGAATAATATGAGCTCAAGGTGCATCCATTTTCCTACAAATGACTCAAGTTTATCCTTCTTTATAGTAGGGTAGTGCTGCATTGTGTATAAATGCCACATTTTCTTTAACCACTCATCTGTTGATGGACCTATAGGCTGCTTCCAAGATTTCCCTGTTACGAGTACTGCTGCCGTGAACATGGGTGCGCACAGATCACAGTAATAAGGTGTCTTTAACACTTTCAGGATGATCCCCAGAAGCAGAATAGCTGAGTCAAATGGAATTTCTAGTTTTAGTTTTATGAAGAATCGCCCCGTTGATTTCCACAGTGTCATCTACAAAGTAGAAGTGTTCTTCTCGCTGTGCAGTGTCACCAGCATTTGTTATTATTTGATTTCTTGATGATAGACATTCTTTCTGTAGTGAGGTCTGTCTTATTATAATTTGCATTTCTCTAATGGCCAGAGATGTTGAACATTTTTTCATGTACTTGAACATTTGCACTTCTTCTGAGAAGTGTCTGTTCATTTCCTTTGTCCACTTTTGATTGGGTGTTTTATTTTGGGGTCTAATTTCTTGAGTTATTCATAGATGGTAGATATTAGTCCTTTGAAGAGTAGCTGACAAAAATTTGTCACCTTCTGTTGATTGTCTCTTCACTCTGTTGGTTGTTTCCTTTGCTGTGCACAACTTTTTAAAAAAAATTTGATATAAAACCATTTGTTGATTCTTGATGCTATTTTTGTGCCATCAGAGTTCTGTTCAGGAGGTCCTTGTCTAGCCCTATGTCTTTAATAACAATGCAGTGCAACATAGCAAAACCTATGGGATACAGTAAAAGCAAACCTAAAAAAAGAGCGAGCTCAAATAAATGACACAGCAATGCACTTAGAGATCCCAGAAAAACAGGAACAGTCCAAATCTGACAAAGAAGAAAATCATAAAGATCAGAACTGAAATTAATGAAATCGAGACTTAAAAAAATTCAAGGAACCAGTGAATTGAAGAGCTGCTTCTTTGCAAGAAAAAGCAAAGCTAGATAAAACTTTGGCCAAACTACCAAAAAGAAACAAAAGACTTATATCCATGGAATTAGAAAAGAAAAAGATGAGATTACCACGAACACGGAAGAAACCTAGAAGATTGTGAGTAATTACTGTGATGCGTCGTACTCAACCAAATTGGAGAATCTTGGAAAAAAAGACAGATTCCTGGACATATATGGAATACCAAAGATGAAACAAGAAGACATAAAACCCTGAAAATCTAATAATATAAAGCATATGTCTATTTTCCTGCATTTTTGTGTTCTATTTTGTCCTTTTGAAAACTAATATGTGAATGTGTCAGTTTTATGAAATGAACTAGTAAACCTAGATATTAATTCATATGATAAGGCATGTTATGGATCTCTCATTAAATTATACAGGATATATATATATATATATATATATATATATATATATATATATACATATATATTACAGTATATATATATGTGTGTGACATTTCCTCAAATTAGGACTGTTAGAGTGAAAATGAAAAAACAAGAAATCTTGGACAAAATTTACTTTGTAATATCCAAATCAAATATGGAATTATTATTATGAAGCACTAGTGTGTTGGTGGGTGCTACCTAGTGAAAAATCAGGAGGACGTGCACAGATACGCAAGAGTGCATTGCTTATGGCTGTCAGCTCACCTGATTTGGAGGCCACAAGGTCCCCTGTGTGCTCTCCACAAGCTGCAGACCAAGCACAGCAGGTGGTTAATTCTGAGTAAAAGCCTGAGGGGGGGGGGAGGGAGGTGTGACGGGTGTAAGTGTTGGAGACCAAGGGCCTAGGGCCACGCTCAGACGTGTAACTCTGACGTCTAACAGAGAAGAAAGAAAAATGCCCTAAAGGAGACAGAGAGAGGGGGAGAGTGTGTATGTCTGAAAAAGAGAGAGAGAGAGAAAGAACTTGTCCTCTCTCTGTTTTTTGTTGAATCCTCCCAGTGATGAAGGCAGATCTACTAACTCCACGGCTTCACTCCTCAACTCTTGAGAAAGACCACACAGCAACACAAAACTGTTTTACTGACCACCTGAGTATCCCTTAATCCAGCCAAATTAACCCTGAAATAACAATCCCAAATAGTCACATTACATATACATCTGGGAAACCTGACCTCATCCACGCATACTTGACAGCATGGCATATCAGTGTGAATTCTACTATTCATGAGCTTCTGTCTGTCTTTTATACACACATTTGCATTTACAAGTTTTAGAAAAAAACTGTATAATGCCTGCAAACGTCATTATCCTTCAGCAGAACCCAAGATGCCTCAGCCATTACCACAGAGGTGTTTGTTCCCAGACATAATATCTCTTTTTTTAATATGGAAGATTTTGAAAAGTTGAGGGTATCACTACAAGAATTTTATTTCAGTATTGGCCTCCAAGGGTAATGAAGTATTTGAAGAAGATCCGAGAAGAAGGAATCCAGGTATTATGAATCTCACAAGGCTAAAATCAAACTCCTAAAGATTATTTTGGCTCCAAAAAAGGAATGCAGAATTAACCTTTAAGAATGCACTCTTGACATCCTTGTTCCTCAGGCTGTAGACCACAGGGTTCAGCATGGGGACGACCATGGTGTAGAACACAGAGGCGATTTTGTCCGTGTCCATGGCGTGACTGGAGCTGGGCTGCAGGTACATGAAGATACTCGTCCCATAGAAGATGGAGACAGCAGTGAAGTGAGAAGCACAGGTTGACAGAGCCTTCTGAGCTCCTGTGCCTGAGTGCTTCTGTAAAATGGTGACAAAAATGAAGATGTAGGATATCCAGATAATAAAGAAGGCAAAAAAGATATGGAAGCTCACAACATAAACAAGAACCAACTCACTAACCCATTTCTCTGAGCAAGAGAGAGCCATGACTGCTGGGATATCGCAGAAAAAATGGTGGATCACGCTGGAGTTGCAGAAGGAGAGACTGAACGTGTCCCCAATGTGCAGGGCAGCATTCAGGAAGCCACAGGTGTAGGAACCTAGGACCAGACCTGCACACACGCTTGTGGTCATGGTGGTGGTATAGTGCAGGGGTTTGCACACTGCGGCATAGCGGTCATAGGCCATTGAGGCCAAGAGATAATTTTCCACAGTAACAAGGGCTGCAAACAGGAACATCTGAGCAGCACAAGCATTATAGGAAATGACCTTGTCTGCTAGAAGGAGCCCAGCCATGACCGTGGGAGTGACGGTGGAAGAGGAACAAAAATCCACCAGGGACAGGTTACCCAGGAAAAAGTACATGGGGGTGTGCAGCCGGGGGTCCAGGAGGATCAGCAGGATCATCCCCAGGTTCCCAACCACGGTGATGGTGTAGATGAGGAGGAAGGTCATGAAGAGGGGAACCCGCAGGTGTGGGTCATCATCGGTCAGTCCCAGCAGGAGGAACTCTGTCACCTCTGTCCTGTTCTCCATCAATGTCATATGAGAATCTCTGGATGCTCCATAGCAATGATAAAGAAAGAAACAAAAAGATAAATAAATTGAATTGAAACTGGAAATTATGAGTAGAATAAGTTTTCTGTCATTGTGACAATACAGTAATTTGTACTGAAGATTTCCCAAAGAAATGTTTTCTTGAAGAACAAATTTATTTCATTAACTACAGGTGGAATTACAAGCTTTCTAATCAGAAGAATTTTAAAGGATCATTTAGGGAATTTATAAACTAGTAAATTTATAAACTGAGATGGAAACTTTTTCATATCTGCAAAATAACTGTACAGAGTTATCTATCAGACCATGCAGCTCTTTGGGGTACAGTAAAAAATGACTTCCACATTGTTCATCCAGGGATAGATTTTGCCACCCACAGGACAGACACGTGTTCCTGCCTCCTGTCAGCAAGGTTGTGAGTTTGCTTGTCTGTCACATTTATGTAATCAGTGATCACAGGAGGTTGGGTGATTCATTCATGTTTGCATAAGTATTAAATGGCAATCTCTACTCTGGATCCGGGTTGAACTCTGGCTTAAGGTGAGTGGCTCCTAAGTCTAAGAGTCTTAAGTGCGGTCAGATCAAATCAAATTGAACAGAAGGTATAATTACTCCTTATATTTTCTTCCAATCTCAGAGTTCATAGTGAGTTAAGTGACTGCTTGACTATGATTATCAATCAGTGATAATTTCATCTGGTTCACTGTATATTTGCCTCTCCAATAGGTAAAACTAAAGAAGAAAAATCAAAGAGTGAGACGATCACTCCATCAATGGCAAATGTACTTTAAAGAGTTAACAAATAACCAGTTTTCCCAAAACCACTTGTTGAACAAAATCAAAATGGAGCAAAGATCTAAACATTAAAGCAGAAGAATCAAACCTTCTGGAAGATAAAATAGGTAAAACACTTGAAGACATAGGTGTAGAAAAGGATTTTCTAAACAGAACCTTAAGCATACAAGAAATAGCAGCAGGAATCAGCAAATGGGATTATATCAGACTAAAAATAATCTGTACAGCAAAAGAATCAATCAGAGTGAAGAGTCAACCTACAGAATGGGAGAAAATTTTTGCCAGCTACTCCTCAGACAGAGGACTAATACCTAGAGTATACAAAGAATTCAAAGGAAATTAAACCACCTACAATTAAAGACCCAGTCAAGAAATGGGCAGGAGAAATAAACAGAGACTTCATAGAGAAAGAATACACATGGTCAACAAATATATGAAAAAAATGTTCACCATCTCTGGCCATTAGAGAAATGCAAATTAAAACAATGTTAGATTCTACATTAGTCTGGAAAGATGGCAATAATGAAGAAGTCAAACAATAACGAATGTTGGCATGGCCGTGGTGAAAAAGGAACTCTCCTGTATTGTTGGTTGGAACACAGAGTAGGGCAGCCACTATGGAAATCAGTGTGAAAATTACTCAGTGAGCTGAAATTAGAAATTCCATGCAACCCAGCTATCCCCCTGCTAGGCATCTTCCCCAAAGAACTTAAGTTATCATATTACAATGGTACTTGCATACCAATGTTTATAGCAGCACAATTCATAATAGCTAAATCCTGGAAGCAGCCTGTATATTCATCAACAGATAAATGGATAAAGATAAGGTGGTATCTGTATATAATGGAACACTACTGGGCTATAAAGAGTGACATATTTGAGCTATTTGTAGAAAAATGGGTGCATCCGGAAAATACAGCATTGAGTGAAATAAATCAAACACAAGCTTAAATACCACATGGTGTCCCTCATTTGAGTGAGGCAAAGTACAAACAAAGAAAATGATAAAAGATTGATGAAAAGGGGCAAGGGGATGGATCTCTTGCAATAGGAAAGTTGTCCAAGGAAACAAAGGCAAGGGGTGAGGAGGAAGGGAAGAGGAAATGAGAAGAATAAAGATGTGCACTGTACCTAATAACCTCAATTAATGTAAACATTACATGCCATAACATGATCTAAGACAAGTAATACCAACAAGAATGAAAAAGGGGACAAGGGAACCCAAGGAGGAATGGAAAGAGGGAGGGAAAGGGAAGGGTATTAAAAAGAAAAAGAAAAAAGCTGCACTATGTATATGCAATCACTCCCCAAGATGATTGTAAACTGCATGGATTGCAAACGTGTACTAATAAAATAAAAAATTATGAAAAAATAATAAAATATACAATTCATTGTTAAAAATTAAAATGTCTTTGACAAAAAAGAAGAGGTAATAAGCTCTGATTACACTGGAAACTTTCCCCTACTGTCTCACCCTTCTCAACAATCGCTACACATGTCAACAAAGATGCGGTGAAATAACTGGGGGGTGGGAGCATGCTTATTGGCAGAGGAATTGCGAGGGAAGTTGTAGCATCAGACATACTGGGCCAGAGAGTTTAGGCTCTTAGAAGGATGGATATAGGACCTGCAACTTACCACCTAGCAATCGTTATTTCTACACCAAATCCAATGAACGTGATATGAGATCAACTTTCATGTATTAATGTGAAAATTAAATAGGACACTAAGTAAAATACAGCAAAAGGACAAGCATTAAATACATCATGGTGAGTGGTGGCGATGATCTTATTTTTAGGAATGGTTGTTAGAGCCAGGTAGATGCTGACACGCAGGGTTCTAGCCCCTTCCCTATTTGCTTTGTGTCCCACACTAGGGATTTTGAGAGTTTCTCTTCTCTCCAGTGCTTCTCAGTCTCCCTTTACCCCATGTGATGGCTGCTCCTGCAGTTCAACGTAGGACATTCTTTTTCAACATTGCTTTCCTGAAATCCATATTTTAGTTTAGAAAAAGATTCCATTGTTCTCAAACTCACTGTTTCATTCATTACTATCAACGTATACCAAACTCACGAGACTAAGAGATGAAACTTCCCGCTTTACGGGCCACCTTTGGCTTGAGATGTGATTTGGTGGCAAGTCGCATATTTTAAATATTTTATTTGAATCTGTCTTGTGTAGTAACAGTATTTAAACTTTATATATAAATTGCAGCCTTTGGAATTATATATACACAAACTAACTGTCACTTCCTGCTCCCTTTCTTCTAAGCCTTTAGCAACTTTAACTTATGAACCAGCCCCATGGAGATATCATGTTCGCCAATCTGAACAGACACAATTATTTTTAACACATGCTATGCTTCACAATTAAGGATAAGCAATTTGCATAGCAATGGCATGTGTATGTGTGTATGCATAACATTCTTACATTGTCATTGACCAAACTAAAGAATTGAGAATTGGCGTTATGCCGCAAGATTACAGAGGTCATGTGAGAAAGACTCAAGATGTAGGAGTTCAGGTGATCTTGTTCAGATTATGTTAAGTAGCTTAGACAATTTTGCATTTTAAAGAAGACTCCCTGTAGTACTCTGGGACTGTGATTGCCTGTGTCTGTGTTTGCAATTATGTAGTGAAAAAGCTAATGTTACTAATCATTCAAAGCATCATCTTTCTTAATTTTTGTTCATTTTGGGGGGATTAAGAAGTATGTTTTGGGGCTGGTGAGATGGCTCAGCGGCATAAGCACCTGCCTGGCAAGCGTGAGGGCCCGAGTTCGACTCCTGGAACCCACATACGAAAAAAGGGCCGGTGATATCACTCAGCGGCACAGGCGCCTGCTGGCACACGAGGTCCTGAGGTCAACCCCCCCGTACCCACCAAAAAAAAAAAAAAAAAAAAAAAAAAAAGAAGTATGTTTTGTCACAAATCACAGAAAACTTTATGATAGACATCTTGATATTGATAGCCATGCTCACCTTAGTGAAGATATCTTTAGTTTTAAATAACTCATTGTAACTATAGTTATGATTTTGCATTAGTTACATTTCTGATGAAATATTTATAGAATGCAGAAGCTTACCAGCTTGCTAGAAGAGAAAGAAGAGTCAATCCAGAGTGGCAATTATGAAATTATAACAACTTCCATGGAAGAGGACTGGCTTTTAGAGGAGCCCTGTCTCTCAGGTGGCCAAAATGTTCCCACTTCTATAGGGCAGGAGGGAAAATAGAGAAAATTAACAGGGACCCAGTTCCAATCTACTATGAATTCTTTCTGTGCCACTGGAAAAATCACTTACCTTCTCCTTATACATAAAATAAATATGCTAGGATTCCTTCTCTCACGTAATTCACAGAAATGTATCTGTAAATGAGAGGTCTATAGAGTTTTTCTCAAAGGACTTATCATTTAAAAATTTTTCAATGTAATTTTTATCTTTGGGTGTTTTACCTGACCTAGGATCCTACCTTGTAGTAAATCCTCGGGTCAGACAAAGGTCTTCGTGTAGTGATGATTCGCTTTGAAATGGATAAATGGTGCCTAAAGGCTCCTGAAATATAACTTGTGCCTTTTGAAAGTGTGTCGTCTTGTGTTCTTTTGAGATCCCAGACACTTACATAAGGAAATCTGGAGACAATTACGAAGGCATCGTGCTCCCTGGAGAATTCCCCGTGAGAATAACTGCAGATTCTTGTTCCTCTCTCCTAGGGAAGAAATGACTATACTGTCTAATGGGACCAAGACAGGTACTGGATTTTAAAAATTAAATGTATTTTAACTGAAAACATTAACATTTCATATTTGAATGAGTTACACTGAGATAGATCTGTACATACATACATCCTGTAAATTTTAAATCAGTTAAGAAAACTCTGACTCCTAAAATATTTTTCAAATATTTACAGTGAGTATCCTGTCAGTCTGTTTATAAATTATACAGTAAATAATTGTTATCTATATAACCTATTTAAAATGCAGTAGAAAGGGCCCAGTCTGTTATAATCAACCGGTCATCACGCTAACTGGGGTGTGCCATTAATTTTCTTTCTGTGAACCAAGCCTAAACTTTTTGTAGTTTTGCAAATTCCACAGATGTGCACTCCCAAAGCACAGAAATATCCCCAGCTACAGACTGTAGCTTACACCTCATTCGAAGGCCCACACTTCTATATTCTTTAAGTGTATGCTGAATTCTGCCTGTTCAATTCTTTATTCTCGGATATTATTTCCAGTGGTTCTCCTACGGTGCAACAATATTCTATAGCTTCCTGCTCCTCTCTAACAATAATGTAGTAAAAGTTGCTCAACATTTCCCCTGTCCTCCATTCTCTGCTCCTTTACTCTCTGGTAGCCACTGTTCAGCACCCTGGAGGTGTGATCCCTGGCTCCTCCCTTGTGGCTCTGCTCCTAGCCCCCTCTTTGTGAGCAGCTGTTCTCTATGGAGACGCCTTTCACGTTCCCTTCTTGCTTTAGAGACAGCTGACTCTGTGCTGAATCCTCTAAAAACCATAAAGCAAACAAACTCATCCAATTTGTGGGTGTCAAGTACATTGTTCCCAGAAAAAGAGTGACTAAGGCAAAACTGCATCATATTGTAGACCTGAAAACACAAAGTGAAATTTTAAATTCCCCAGAAGGCTTAAACAGTGATTTGACCGGACAAAGAATGAGTCAAGAATTTGAATATAAATCTGTTACTCTGGTTCCTATAATGAACAGAGAAGATGAAAAGAAAGGTAGAAATCTTCACGGACCCCAGGACCTCATTGCACATCACCAAGTGTACCAACAGATGCATAATTTGGGTACCACAACAAGCAGTTAGCCATAAAGAAGAAAACAGACAATAATTCAATAATAAGTCCATAAACCCAAATTTGATAGAAGACATAACATCCCCTTCCAAACTACTTGCAGATCTCATGAAGGATACACACAAAAAATGAACACATACCTTGTATTCGAAAACTTATCATCAGACAGATGATCACAAACACAGCAAGAGACAAACAATATGTTTTATCCTACAGTCACAGGCATTGCTGGACAGAATAACAGGTGATCTCATGAAGGCCAGATTCTTCTGCCTTCTTCCCAAAATAAAAATGACCATGACAGCTAAATGCACAACTAATGTATAGCTAAAAAAAAAAAAAAAGAAAAAAAGAAAAATTCTCCTAAGAAAATCCCAGTTACAGGTGGTTTCTCTGGTGAACTGTCCCAAACAAATATTCCATAGTAAAATAAGATTACATCACAGAAGAAAACTTGGAGGGTTTTTATTAGATTTCTGTAACTGTTGTCATAAATTCCTACAAACTTTGAGGTTTATGACAAGGTATGCAGATTCTTTCGCAGTTCTGAAAAGCAGGAGTGTGAAATCATTCCATGAGCTGAAATCAATATTCTGTCAGGGCCATGGGCACTTCATAGTGTCCGCAGGAGTTCCCATGTGTCAGCACAGGGTGCCAGCATTCCATGGCTTGTGGTCACATCATTCTGATGAGATCCAGCAGTGACTTCAGCGATTCTTTTTCTGTCTATGGCTATGTATTTTTAACTCCTTCAGATAAGGACACATGAAATTGCTTCAGGTCATGCACAGATAACCCTGGATGACTTCTCATTGTTAAAATCCTGAATTCAATACCACTTGCATAGTGCTTTTGGGCTACCTAGAATAACATCAAAACTTCTCTGAAACAGTACTTGGGTCGATTTGTGCACTATCACGGACCTGCCACAGGGTCACATGGCAACATTCTGCACTGAAAAATTTGTCTTTGAAAAATTTCATAAATCAAAATAATCCTCAATTTGAATGATTATTTAAATAATAATTACAAATGGTTCGAACAGGAGAACTGTCACCATCAACACAGAAGTGAATATTTGTGTAACAGTATGATAGACAATGATTGAAGGGCTCAACATATGGTACAATTACTCTGAAAGCTCAGTAATTTTATTCATGCATTTGACTAATATTTAGGGAGAATCTTCAGTGCAACAGAGATGTTTTTGGTTACTGATCATCATGTTAAGAAAGAACTGATAAAGTCACTGTTCTCATGGAGTTCATGTTCTTTTGGGGAGATAAATAAGCATCATGTAGGCATATATAGTAGCTAAGGGTTGATAAGAACTGCAGAGAATGACATAAGAGTGAAGGACAGGGCACACAGAGAGGAGAATGAGCAGCTGATGAAGGTGGTCAGGGGAGGACTCCAAGACAGGGTCACATTGAGTCAGAGGATGAAATGGAGAGAGAACATCCACACAGGGAACAGAAAGTGCAAATGGCCTGCAGCATGTTTGTTTGATTTTGTGAAGGAATGGCAAGAGAATTAATGCAAAAGATGAGTGACTCAGACAGGAGAGTGAGGGAGCGAATGTACCTAAAGTAGAAATGAGTGGTAAGCATTACAATTTCAAGTGCTTGCAAAAGAATAATGTACAATATTGTTAGGTTTTAGGTGTAATTCTTTTAAAATTTTTATTCTTATTGGTATACATTTGCAATACATAATTATTACAATTATATTGGAGGCTGGCTCATGTAATAAGCAATCTTAACTCTTTTTAATGTTTCTTTCTCTCCCCTCCCTATTCTTCCCTCCATCTCTTGTTCCTCTTCTCATTTGCAGAAGATTTATGCCCTTTTTCCTGTTTTCTAATATTTTGCTGTTTAATTAACTTATACTTTGGGTTTCTCATAGAGTAGAAGCCATGCAATATGTAAGATTATGTGTCTGATTTATTTCACTAAACACTATGGTGACAGGGTGCATCCACTTTCCTACAAAAGACTCAAGGTTTATTATACTTTATAGCGGAGTAGTACTGCACTGTGTGTAAATACCACATTTCATTTATCCACTCATCCGCTGATGGACACTCAGGCCACATCTAGTCTATAGCTATTATGAATTGTGCTCCCACAAACATGAGTGTGTGTGTATCACTGTAGCATGATGTTTTTTACACCAAGGTAATAGCTGGGTCAAATAGAATTTCTATTTTTAGTTTTCAAAGATTCTCCAAACTGATATCCATAGTACCTACACTAGTTTACCTTCCCACCAACACTACGGAAGAGTTTCTTTCTCCCATGCAGCCTTGCGAGGGTTTATTATTATTTAATTTCTTGATGATGGCTGTTCATTCTGGAGTACGATGGAATCTCAGGGTTGTTTTAATTTGCATTTCCTAATAACCAGGGATTTTGTATATTTTTTCATGCACGTATTGGCCATTTATACTTCTTCTTCTGAAAAAAATGTCTATTCATTTCTGGTATCCATTTCTATTTGGGTCTTCATTTGAGAGGTTAATATTTTGAGTTCTTTATATATTATAGATATTAGTCCTCTGTTTGAGGTATGCCTGGTAGAATCTGTTTCCCAATCTATAGATTTTCGCTTCACTTTGTTGGTTGTTTCCTTTACTATACAGGAGCTTTTTAATTTGATGTAATCCCATTTGTTGATTCTTGATATTATTTTTTGTGTCATTGGGTTTCTATTTGAAAGTCCTTGCCTAGGTCTATTGTCACGGAAAAATCACAAGATTCACTCACAGGAAGACGAGAATCTAGAGATAAGTGAGTTCTTTTATTAAAAGAAGCCGGCCTGGACAGCAGGTCACTCACAGCAACTAAGCCTGCTGACCTCGAGCTTTTGTTTCATAGCTCCTTTAATACACATTTGGGGGGGTTTACAAAATTTCATGGTTGCCATAGAGACCACATTTTTTACCACATCATTTCTTTATAGTTTTACAAGGTCCTTCTCAAACACCAGGTTAATTAACACAGGGAATGGGGGTAACTGGGTACCAGCCTGTGCTGAAACCATTTGTCTCTCCTTTTATGGTTTTATGGCTAACTGGGAAGGAGTTTGAAGAGTGAGTTTATCTATGGGTTAAGCGGAGACAAACTGGAGACAAACTGGTGCCTAAAAATAAATAGAGTCACTTTAGCCGTATCACTATATCTTCAACAATAATGACAGCAACACATACCAAAACCTATGAGATACAAGAAAAGCATTCCTAACAGGGAAGTATATTACTGAGCATGCTTAAATTAGAATAACCAAGTGAGCTCAAATAAATAACTATAATGCAACTACAGATCCTTGGAAAACAAGAACAGTCCAAATCTAAACAAAGAAGGAAATCATAAACATCAGAACTGAAATTAATGAAACTGAAAGAAAAAAAAATACAAAGAACCAGGAAAATAAAGAGCTGCTCCTTTGAAAGAAAAACAAAACTAGATAAATCTTTAGCCAAACTTACCTGAAGGAAAGGAAAGACTCATATCCATGGAATTAGAAAGAAAAAAGATGAAATTACAGTGAACACTGCAGAAATCCAGGAGGTTATTAGCAACTACTATGATAAGTTGTACTCAAACAAATTAGAGACTCTTGAAAGATGAATAAAGATGTAAGAACCCTGAGAAATCCAATAATATTATGCATATGTCTATATTCCTGGATATTTTTTATTTGTTCTTTTGAAAATTAATATATGAATGAATTGGTTTTATGAAATGAACGTTAACTCTTTGATAAGCTGCATTTATGGATCTCTCTTTAAATTACACAGGCTATGTATAAATATAACTATATATGTACATATTACAATATATATATATAGATGTGGTATTTTCTCATATTAGGACTTTGAGAGTAAAAATGAAAAAACAAGCAATCTTGGACAAAATTTACTTTGTAATATCCAAATCAAATATGGAATTATTATTACAAAGCACTAGTGTGTTGGTGGGTGCTCCCTAGTGAAACATCAGGAGGGCGTGCACAGATACGCAAGAGTGCATTTCTTATGGCTGTCAGCTCACCTGACTTGGAGGCCACAGGGTCCCCTGTGTGCTCTCCACAACCTGCAGACCAAGCACAGCGGGTGGTTAATTCTGAGTAAAAGCCTGAGACGGGGGAGGGAGGTGTGACGGGTGTAAGTGTTGGAGACCAAGGGCCTAGGGCCAGGTCCAGATGTGTAAGTCTGATGTCTAAGAGGGAAAAAAGACAGGTATCCTAGTAGAAGGAGAGACGCACACACAAACACATGCACACACGGAAAGAGAGGGAGAAACAGACAGAGACAGACAGACAGATACCACCCCAAACAGCCATATATTACATTCAGCACTGGGAAAACCTCATCCACTTGTATCTGATAGCACGGCACACATATGTGAATTTCTACTATGCATGAGCTTCTGTGAGTCCTAGATGCACATATTTGCATTTACACGTCTTACAAAAAAACTATAGCACTTGGAAACATCATTATCCTTCAGCCAGAACCCAAGATATTTAAGCCATTATCACAGATATTTATTTCTAGACAAAATATCTTTCTGTTAATGTCAAAGATTTTGAAAAGGTGAGAGTATCACTAAAAGAATTTTATTTCAATATCGCCCTCAGGGAGGAATGAAGTATTTGGAGAAGAACTGAGAGGAATGAATACAGGTATTGTGATTCTCAGAAAGCTAAAATCAAACTCCTAAAGATTATTTTGGCTCCAAAATATGAATGCTCGTTTGACCTTTAAGAATGCACTCTTGACCTCATTGTTCCTCAGGCTGTAGACCACAGGGTTCAGCATGGGAATGACCATGGTGTAGAACACAGAGGAGATTTTGGCAGTGTCCATGGCGTGACTGGAGCTGGGCTGCAGGTACATGAAGATACCAGTCCCATAGAAGATGGAGACAGCAGTGAAGTGAGAAGCACAGGTTGACAGAGCCTTCTGAGCTCCTGTGCCTGAGTGCTTCTGTAAAATGGTGACAAAAATGAAGATGTAGGATATCCAGATAACAAAGAAGGCAAAAAAGATATGGAAGCTCACAACATAAACAAGAACCAACTCACTAACCCGTTTCTCTGAGCAAGAAAGAACCATGACTGCTGGAATATCACAGAAAAAGTGGTGGACCACGCTGGAGTTGCAGAAGGAGAGACTGAATGTATCCCCAATGTGCAGGGCGGCATTCAGGAAGCCACAGGTGTAGGAACCTAGGATGAGACCTGCACACACATTTGTGGTCATGGTGGTGGTGTAGTGCAGGGGTTTGCACACTGCGGCATAGCGGTCATAGGCCATTGAGGCCAAGAGATAATTTTCCACAGTAACAAGGGCTGCAAACAGGAACATCTGAGCAGCACAAGCATTGTAGGAAATGACCTTGTCTGCTAGAAGGAGCCCAGCCATGACCGTGGGAGTGACGGTGGAAGAGGAACAAAAATCCACCAGGGACAGGTTACCGAGGAAAAAGTACATGGGGGTGTGCAGACGGGGGTCCAGGAGGATCAGCAGGATCATCCCCAGGTTCCCGACCACAGTGATGGTGTAGATGAGGAGGAAGGTCATGAAGAGGGGAAACTGCAGTTGTGGGTCATCGGTCAGTCCCAGCAGGAGGAACTCTGTCACCTCTGTCCTGTTCCCCATCAGTGTTTTCTGAGAATCTCTGGATACTCCATAGCAATGATAAAAAAAGAAACAAAAGGTAAAGAAATTGAATTGAAACTGGAAAGTGTGAGTACAGTAGGTTTTCTGTCATTGTGACAATACAGTAATTTGTACTGGAAGATTCCCACCCCCTAAAAAAAAGCATTTTGTTGAAGACCAAATTGATTCCGTTAACTACAAGTAAAATTAGAAGCTGTCTAATAAGAAGTTTAATGGATCATGCGGGCAATTTGGATATTAGTAAATTTATCAGCTCAGATGGAGAATATTTAATAACTTAAAAATAACTGTACAGAGGCATCTATCAGACCACGTGGCTCTTTGGATACAGTAAAAACTACTTCCACGTTGCTCATCCAGGGATAGATTTTGCCACCCACAGGATAGATGTGTGTCCCTGTCTCCTGTAAGCAAGGTTGTGAGTTTGCTTGTCTGTCACATTTATATAATCATTGGTCACAGAGGTTGAGTGATTTATTCATATTTGCAGAAGTATTAAATGACGATCTCTACTCTGGACCCGGGTAGAACTTTAGCCTATACCGAGTGACCCCTAATTGTAAGAGTCTCAAGTGAGGTCAGATCAAATCGAATTTAACTGAAGGTAGAATTTCTCCTTACGTATTTCTTCCAATCTCAGAGTTTGCGCCTTCATAGTGAAGCAAGTGATGGCTTGATTATGTGATAATTTCATGTGGCACACTATGTATTTGCCTCTTCAATAGGTAAAAATAAGAATGAAAAATCAAAGAGTGAAATGATCACTCCATCAATGACAAAAGTACTTTAATGAGTTAACAAATAACCAGTTTTCCCAATGCCACTTGTTGAATAAAATAAAAATGGATCAAAGGTCTAAACATTAAAACAGAGGAATTAAACCTTCTGGGAGATAAAATAGATAAAACAATTGAAAACATAGGTGTAGAAAAAGATTCTCTAAATAGAACCTTAAACATACAAGAAATAGCAGCAAGAATCAACAAATGGGATTATATCAGACAAAAAATAATCTGTACAGCAAAAGAATCAGTCAGTAGAGTGAAGAGTCAACCTCCAGAATGGGAGAAAATTTTTGCCAGTTACTCCTCAGACAGAGGACTAATATCTAGAACATACCAAGAATTTGAAAGAAATTAAATCACCTAAAATTAAAGACCCAGTCAAGAAATGGGCAGGAGAAATAAACAGAGACTTCATAGAGAAAGAAATGCACATGGTCAACAAATATATGAAAAAAATGGTCACCGTCTCTGGCCATTAGAAAAATGGAAATTCAAACAGCGCCAAGATTCCACTTTAGCCTGGAAAGAATGGCCATCATTAGGAAATCAAACAGTAACAAATCCTGGCGAGGCTGTGGTGAAAAAGGTAACTTCCTGGATTGTTGGTGCAAATAAACTAGTACAATCATTATGGAAATTAGTATGGAGTTAATCAAAGAACTGAAATTAGAAATTCCATATGACCCAGGTATCCCCCTTCTAGGTATCTTCCCCAAAGAGACTAAGTTATCATACTACAGTGATACAATCATACCAATATTTATAGCAGCATGGTTTGTAATAGCTAAATTCTGGAAACAGCCTGTACACCCATCAACGGATGACTGGATAAAGAAAGTGTGGTATCTATGTATAATGGAATGCTACCCGGCTATAATCATTGACAAATTTTGAGACATTTGTAGGAAAATGGATGCACTTGGAAAATATAATGTTGAGTAAAATAAATCAGACACACTAGATTATACACCATATGGTATCTCTCATTTGAGTGAGGCAAAACATACAAAGAGAATGACAAAGGATGGATAGAAAGGGGCAAGGCAATGGATCTCCTGCTGTAGGGAAAGTGACCCAAGGGAACTCAGGTGAGGGGTGAGGAGGAGGGGATGGGGAAATGAGAGGAATAAAGATGCACTATGTACAGGAACCTAATAACCCCAATTAATGTAAACACTATGTGCCATAATATGTGCTAAGACAAATAATATCAACAGCAAGGAAAGGGGGTAGGGGAACCAGAGGAGAAGGGGAGAGGTGCAGGGAAAGGGAAAGGCATTTAAAAAAAGAAACAAGCTGTAATATGTACATGTAACCACTCCCCAAGATGACTGTAAACTGCATGAATTGCCAATATGTACTAATAAAATTAAAACATTATAAAATATACTATTCATTATTCAAAATAAAATAGTCTTTGGTAAAAAATAAAAAGAGCTAAGAAGCTCTGATTTACACTGGAAACTTTCCCCTACTGTCTCACACTTCTCAACAATCTCTACACACATCAACAATGATGCGGTGAAATAACTGGGGAGTGGGAGCATGCCTGCGGGCGGAGGAACTGTGAGGGTGTAGCACGGGATATAGTGTGTCAGAGAGTTTAGAATCTTGGAGGGGTGGATATCAGACCTGAGATTTACCTAGCAATTGTTAGTCCTATACCAACTCCAATGAACATGACATAAGATCAACTTTTTTTTATGGAAGAAAATAAAACTAAATTTCATAAAAAATAATGGGAGAATAACAATAGTTAATACATTGCATATTGTTATCTTCAAAGCAGTTACTCAGAGTACAAGATATGGGCATAAAAATTTCTCCAAATGATATTAGAACAAACCTTTCCTTTCAATGAATTAAGAGTAACTAGTAGTATAACTATCTTGTATTTTTTCCCTTCCTTCCTCTCCCCTTTCTACCCTAGTTTCTCTTTCCTCTTGAACAATTTCTTCCCATTTCACAATATTTATTGTATACTTTGGTCCTCATTTACTCTTTCAGTTTCTCACACCAGGGAGACAATATGATGTTTACACATGTGAGTCTGATTTGTTTCACTTATGAGTGTGGTCTTAAGTTGCATCCATTTACCTATAAATGTCTCAAATTCATCCTTCTTTATAGTAACCCATTGTCTAAAAAACTTCATCATTTTTTTAATCTATCCCTCAGTTGATGGGCATTTGGGTTGTTTTCAAGATTTAGCTATTACAAATTGTGCTGCTATAAACATGGGTGCACATATATCACCGTGGTATGATGTTTTTAATTCTTCTGGGAAGATACCCAGAAAGCAAATAGCTGGCTCAAATGGGACCTCTAATTCTAGTTTTCTGAGGAATCTCCGTACTGATTTCCACACTGGTTGGATGCAGGGATGGTTCAACACACACAAATCAATAAATGTAATACACCATATTAACAAAGCCAAAGACAAAAATCACATGATCATCTCAATAGATGCAGAAAAAGCATTTGACAAAATCCAACACCCATTCATGATAAAAACTCTATAGAAAATTGAAATAGATGGTCTCTATCTCAAACTTATAAAAGCCATCTATGACAAACCAACAGCTAAATTCGTACTTAATGATCAAAAACTGAAAGATTTTGCTCTAAAATCAGGAACAAGACAAGGAGATCCACTATCACCACTCCTATTTAATATAGTTCTGGAAATATTAGCCAGAGTTATCAGACAAGATAAAAAAATAAAAAGAATAAGGGTGGGAAAGGAAGAAGTTAAATTATCATTGTTTTCAGATGACATGATACTCTACATAGAAGACACCAAAAACTCCACCGAAAGACTTGTAGATTTAATAAGCAAATTCAGTAGTGTAGCTGGATATAAAACCAACACTCAAAAATCAAGAGCATTCCTGTACATAAACAACAAACTCACTGGGAGAGAAATTAGGGAAACCACAACCTTCACAATAGTATCCAAAAAAATGAAATACTTAGGAATCAATCTAACAAAGGAAGTAAAAGACCTATACACTGAAAATTACAGTACTCTGAAAGAGGAGATTGAAGAAGATATCAGAAAATGGAAAGCTATTCTTGCTCATGGATAGGAAGAACAAACATTGTGCAAATGGCCACACTCCCAAAATTGTTACACAGATTTAATGCAATCCTGATCAAAATACCATAACATACTTCACAGAACTAGAGAAAACATTCCTAAAATTCAGTTGGAACCAGGAGAGACCTAGAATAGCAAAAACAATTCTGGACAACAAAGGCAAGTCAGGGGGCATCACAGTCCCTGATTTGAAATTATACTACAAACATACTGTGATAAAATCAGCATGATGCCAGCAAAACAAAACAAAACACAAAAAACAGACCTGGGGATCAGTGGAACAGATTAGAAGATGCAGAAACTCCTCCAAGCACACTCAGCCATCTGATCTGTGACAAAGGGGCCAAACACATTCACTGGAAGAAAGATAGCCTCTTTGATAAATGGTGCTGGAAAAATTGGCTTTCCACATGCAGAAGACTAAAACTAGACCCATGCCTCTCACCATTAACTAAACTAAAATTGAAATGGATCAAAGATCTAAATACTAAAACAGAAACACTAAATCTGCTGGAGGAGAGAATAGGTAGAACTCTTGTAGACATAGGTGTAGGCAGAGACTTCATGAGCAAAAACCTGATGACACAGGAAATACTACAAAGCATCAACAACTGGGATCGCATCCTATCAAAAAGCTTTGGCACAGCAAAAGTAGTCACCAACAGAGTAAAAAAAACCCACTGAGAGGGAAAAGGTTTTAGCTGGTTGTCTCTCAGACAAAGGAGTTATATCTAGAACATATAAAGAATTGAAAAAAATCAGACCCTGCCAAATACAAAAACTCAATCCAGAAATGGGCATCTGAGATGAATATACAATTCTCAGATGAAGAAATACAAATGGCAAATAAATACATGAAAAAATATTCAACTTCACTGATCATTTGGGAGATGCAAATTATAACGACACTGAGATTCCCTCTCAGTCCAGTAAGAATAGCTATCATCAAGAGATGAAATTTTATGTATTAATATCAAAATTATAGGACACTAAGTAAAACACAGTAAAAGGATGGACACTGAACACATTACAGTGAGTGGTGGTGATGATATTATTTTAAGGAATGGTTGTTAGAGCCAGGCAGATGCTGACACGCAGGGTTCTAGCTCCCTCCCCTATTTGCTTTGTGTCCCACACTAGGGATTTTGAGTTTCTCTTCTCTCCAGTGCTTCTCAGTCTCCCTTTACCCCAAGTATGTGATCGCTGCTCCTGCAATTCTATGTAGGACATTCTTTTTCCTGTAGGACATTGCTTTCCTGAAATCTATATTTTAGTTTAGAAAAAGATTCCATTGTTCTCAAACGCACTGTTTCATTCATTACTATCAACGTATACCAAACTCACGAGACTAAGAGATGAAACTTCCTGCTTTACAGGCCACCTTTGGCTTGAGATGTGATTTGGTGGCAGGTCGCATATTTTAAATATTTTATTTGAATCTGTCTTGTGTAGTAACAGTATTTAAACTTTTTATATAAATTGCAGCCTTTGGAATTATATATGTACGAACTATCATTTCCTGCTTCCTTTCTTCTAAGCCTTTAGCAACTTTAATTTATGAACCAGCCCCATGAAGATATCATGTTCAGCAATCTAAACACACACATTTTTTTTTAACACATGCTATGCTTCACAACTAAGGATAAGCAATTTGCATAGCAATGGCATGTATATGTATGTATGTATGTATAATGTTCTTACATTACCATTGACCAAACTAAAAAGAATTGAGAAGTCGCGTTGTGCTGCACAATTACAGAGGTCATGTGAGAAAGACTCAAGATCTAAGAGTTAAGGCAGCTTTGTTCAGATTATGTTAAGTAGTTTAGAACATTTTGCATTTTAAAGAAGAGTCATTGCAGTACTCTGGGACTGTGATCGTCTGTATCTGTGTTTGGAAATACGTAGTGAAAAAGCTAATGTTACTAATCAAAACATCATCTTTCTTGGTTAAGAAGTATGTTCTGTCATAAATCACAAAAAGCTTTATGATAGATATCTTGATATTTATACCCCATGCTCACCTGGCCAACTTATTCTTTTTGAAGACATCCTTAGTTTTAAATAACTTAGTTTTAAATAACTTAGTTTTATAAGGGTGAAAGGGTGTCGTCTTGTATTCTGTTGGGACCCCAGACTTAAATAACTTAGTTTTAAATAACTCATCATAACTATAGTCAGGCTACTGCTTTTGCATAAATTACATTTCTAATGAAAATGGTTATAGAATGTAGAAGCTTACCAGTTTGCTTGAAAAGAAAAAAGAGTCAGTGTAAAATAGCAATTATGAAATCATAAAAAATTCCATGGAAGAGGACTCGCTCTTGGAGGAGCCCCTCTGTCAGGTGGCGGACAGAATGTTCCCTCCACTCTAGGGCAGGAGGGAGAACTAGAGAACCTTGACATGGATCTAGTTCCAACCTACCATGAATTTTTTCTGTACCATTGGAAGAATCACTCACCTTCTCCTTACACATAATATAAATATGGTAGGATTCCTTCTGTCACATAATTCACAGAAATGTATCTGTAAATGATGAGAGGACTATAGATCTTTTCTCAAAATACTTACCATTTAAAAATCATTTAATATAATTTTTATCTTTGGGTATTTTCCCTGACCTAGCATGCTCCCTCATAGTAAGTCCTCGGGTCCGAAAAAGTCTTCATGTAGTGACAATGACTTGCTTTGAAATGGATAAATGGCGCCTAGTGGTTCATGAAATATAACTTGTGCCTTTTGAAAGTGTGTCGTCTTGTATTCTGTTGGGATCCCAGACACTTACATAAGGAAATCTGGAGACAATTACGAAGGCATCGTGCTCCCTGGAGAATTCCCCGTGAGAATAACTGCAGATTCTTGTTCCTCTCTCCTAGGGAAGAAATGACTATACTGTCTAATGGGACCAAGATAGTTATTAGATTTTAGAAATTAAATGTATTTTAACTGACAAATGAAAACATTAACATTTTATATTTGAATGAGTTACGCTGAGATACATCTGTACATACATCCATCCTGTAAATTTTAAATCAGTTAAGAAAACTCTGACTCCTAAAATATTTTTCAAATATTTACAGTCAATTCTTTGAGTATCCTGTTAGTCTGTTTATGAATTATACAGTAAATAATTGCTATTTATATAACCTATTTAAAATGCAGTAGAATGGGCCCAGCCTTTCTGTTATAATCAACCGGTCATCGCGCTAACTGGGGTGTGCCATTAATTTTCCTTCTGTGAACCAAGCCTAAACTTTTTTGTAGTTTTGCAAATTCCACAGATGTGCACTCCCAAAGCACAGAAATATCCCCAACTACAGACTGTAGCTTACACCTCATTCGAAGGCCCACACTTCTATATTCTTTAAGTGTATGCTGAATTCTGCCTGTTCAATTCTTTATTCTCGGATATTATTACCAGTGGTTCTCCTACGGTGCAACAATATTCTATAGCTTCCTGCTCCTCTCTAACAATAATGTAGTAAAAATTGCTCAACATTTCCCCTGTCCTCCATTCTCTGCTCCTTTACTCTCTGGTAGCCACTGTTCAGCACCCTGGAGGTGTGATCCCTGGCTCCTCCCTTGTGGCTCTGCTCCTAGCCCCCTCTTTGTGAGCAGCTGTTCTCTATGGAGACGCCTTTCACGTTCCCTTCTTGCTTTAGAGACAGCTGACTCTGTGCTGAATCCTCTAAAAACCATAAACCAAACAAACCACTCCTCATCCAATTTGTGGGTGTCAAGTACATTGTTCCCAGAAAAAGAGTGACTAAGGCAAAACTGCATCATATTGTAGACCTGAAAACACAAAGTGAAATTTTAAATCCCCAGAAGGCTTAAACAGAGATTTGACAGGACAAAGAATGAGTCAAGAATTTGAATATAGGACCAGTGAGATGGCTCAGCGGCATAAGCGCCTGCCTGGCAAGTGCGAGGGCCCGAGTTCAACTCCCGGAACTCACATAAGAAAAAAGGGGCCGGTGATATCGCTCAGCGGCACAGGCGCCTGCTGGCACGTGAGGTCCTGAGGTAGACCCCCGGTACCCACAAAAAAAAAAAAAAAAAAAAGAGAATTTGAATATAAATCAGTTACTCTGGTTCCTATAATGAACAGAGAAGATGAAAAGAAAGGTGGAAAACTTCACGGACCCCAGGGCCTCATTGCACGTCACCAAGTGTACCAACAGTTGCATAATTTCGGTACCACAACAAGCAGTTAGCCATAAAGAAGAAAACAGACAATAATTTAATAATAAGCCCATAAACCCAAATTTGATAAAAGATGTGAACATCCCCTTCAAAATGCTCGCAGATCTTAGGAAGGATACACACTAATAATGAGCACGCACCTTGTATTTGAAAACTTATCGTCAGAGAGAGGATCACAAACACAGCAAGAGACAGACAGTATGATTTCTCCTAGAGTCGTGAGTGTTGGTAGACAAAATAATAGGGGATCTCATGAAGGCCAGATGTACTAAGAAGACTTAGTTTAAAGAATGTCATTAAACAAAAAGCTAGAGAAACTTGTTTTAAAAAAAGTCTCTTTCAACAAAACTATCCTTCAAGAAAGATGGGAAGCATGAAACCTTGTGAGATCAAAGAAATTTGATATCCAGTCACTGTTAGACCTACTGTGTAAGAAATGGTAAAAAAAATACCCCAGAAGGAAATTAATAGACTCCAAAGAGTAACTATAACCTACACGAATACCGCAATGTACAGCACAAACATATGGAATCATTCATTTTCAACTGAAAATAAAATTAAAATTAAATAAAAACTTAATTTTTAAAAAGGAAATATTGAAAACCGGCAAGGATAACTACATCAACATTACAAAACTGTATAATATTATTCAGATTTATAACTTCACTAGTATTCTTATATATTTTTAAAATGCATAAGAAATTAAATAATAAATTTACATAATGGAAACAAAGTATTTAAAATGTACTTGGTGTCAATAATAACATGAACTGGGAGGATGTAGCCGTATTAGAGATTTAGATGATACTGAAGCATCCTTGTCGCCACATGATTACACCAGAAAAGGCACTCTCAGCTCTTCCAGGTCTTGAGTATGCTGCTAACCTGTGTACCTGGGTTTCTAGCCTCCAAAATCATAGGGTCTTAGTCACTACGTGAATTATATGTATACTAGGAAGGGATGCATTGTATATGCACATTCTATTAGTCTGATCATCTGCAAAGCCCATAGACAAGAAGATTTGGCCACAGAGGAACAGCAAAGATGAGTTTCTGAGCTGGTTCTTGAGTTTCTGGATTTAACTCTTTAAACTGATCAGGTTTGAAAGCATTAATGACTATTTCAATAGTGAGAAGAGCCCCATAGTCCAAGGTATGATCTGGCAATACAGGTACACAAAATACCGGCATTGGAAATTCCTAATGAAGCACTGCAGAGAAAACAAAGATCTGAGAAAACTGGTGGCATGATCTGGAAGTATGTGTCCCCCACAAATTCCCATGCTGAAACCTAGGACCCAATATGATTATGTTAAGAGAGGGACCCCAGGAGGTGATTAAGTCTTGGGAGGTAACTGTGCTCTGCCCCATGATAGAGATTAGCAACCTCACAGAAGGACTTGGAGGAACTAGGTCGGCTTTTAATCTTTTTGCTTTGCACTGTAAGAAGCATGGCATTGTTCCCTCTGCCATGGGAGACTCTAAGAGCATTGCTCTTTCCTCTCCACCATGGGAAAATACAGCATGGTCTTTCTATCAGGGACAGGACCTCACTAGACTGAATCGGCTGTCTTCACACCCTCCTGAACCTGAGAAATAAATGTCTGTTGTTTATGAATTATTCCCTTTAGGTTGTTTTGTAATCATGTCCTAGTAGGACTAATACGCTATGTGTATGATTCTTTTGAACATTGCTGTAAAATTCCTGAATGTCATGAGGTTGGCTTTCTCCTAATTTCACTGGCCAATATGGAGGAAAATACGATGAGCTCAGGGCTGTGAATTACCAAGTAAATCCTTGAGTGATGAAGACTTTCCTGGTCTGTGCTGAGAGGACATGTTATATCCTGTAGCTATGAGGTATGATTAAAACATACTGTGTGTGTTTACAAACATTACAGAAAAGATACTTTGTGAATAGTCTCCCTCAAAACAGCCTCTGCCTCATCCTGAACAAATGTCCCACCAAATTTGTCACCTTCTAAAGCTGTTAGCGAAGTCTTATTCTATGATTAACTTTCCATGACTACCTTGATGTCCTGAATAGATTCACAACATTTTCAACAATTTCAGTCAAAGGAAAACATATGGTTTATCCTCACCCACCTTATTCACAGGATTTGGAACTGTGTGACTTCTGCCTCTTCCTCCAAATCAAAATGACCATGAAAAACTAAAAGAACAACAAATGTGTATGGAAAAAAATAACAAAAAATTCTCCTAAGAAAATCCCAGTTACAGGTGGTTTCACTGGTGAACTGTTCCAAAAAATATTCCACAGTAAAATAAGATTACAACATGGAATAAAACATTGAGGATTTTCATTAGATTCCTGTAACCGCTGTCATAAATTCCTACAAACTTTGAGGTCTATGACAAGGTATGCAGATTCTTTCACAGTTCTGAAAAGCAGGAGTGTGAAATCATTCCATGAGCTGAAATCAATATTCTGTCAGGGCCATGGGCACTTCACAGTGTCCACAGGAGTCCCCATGTGTTAGCACAGGGTGCCAGCATTCCATGGCTTGTGGTCACATCATTCTGATGAGATCTAGCAGTGACTTCGGCAACTCCTTTTCTGTCTATGGCTAAGTATTTTTAACTCCTTCAGATAAGGACACATGAAATTGCTTTTGGGCATGCTCAGATAACCCTGGATGGTCTCTCACTGTTAAAATACTGAATTTAATACCACTTGCATAGTGCTTTTGGGGCGCCTAGAATAACATCAAAACTTCTCAGAAACAGTACTTGGGTCGATTTGTGCACTATCACGGACCTGCCACAGGGTCACATGGCAGCATTCTGCACTGGAAAACTCATCTTTGAAAAATTTCAAAAATCAAAAATAATCCTAAAATTAAGGGTTTATTTAATAATAATTAGAAATGGTTCAAACAGGAGAACTGTCACCATCAACACAGAAGTGAATATTTGTGTAACAGTATGACAACTAAAGATTGAAGGGCTCAACATATGGTACAATTACTATGAAAGCTCAATAATTTCATTCATGCATTTGACTAATATTTATGGAGAATCTTCAGTGCAGCATAGATGTTTCCAGCTGTTGATAATCATGTTATGAAAAAACTGATAAAGTCACTGTTCTCATGGAGTTCACATTATTTTTGGGGCAGAACAAATAAGCATCACGTAGGCATATATGGTAGCTAGGGGTTGATAAGAACTGCAGAGAAGATATAAGCGTGAAGGACAGTGCACATGGAGAAAGGAGCTGATGAGCTGACGAAGGTGATGAGGGAAGGACTCTGTGACAGGGTCACACAGAGTCAGTGCCCTGAATGGAGTGCGACCATCCACACAGGGAACAGCAAGTGTAATGAGCCTGTGGCATGAGCTTGTTTGATGCTGTGAAGAAATGGTAAGAAAATCAATGGAAAAGAGGTGGGGGAAAGACAGGTGAGTGTGAGAGTGAATGTAGCTGAAGTGGAAGTGAATGCTAAGCATTACAATTTCAAGTACTTGCAGAAATAAAATAGTACAATATTATTGTGTTCTAAGTTTAATTTTTTAAAAAATTATTATTCTTATTGGTACACATTTTCAATACATAATTATTACATTTATATTGGATGTTGGTGCATGTAATAAGTAATCTTAATTCTTTTTAATATTCCTACCTCTCCCCTCCCCCCTGCCTTCCTCTGTCTCTAGCTCTTTTTCCCATTTGTAGATTTGTGACCTTTTTCCTGTTATCTAACTTATACTTTGGGTTTCTCCTATAAGAGAGGCCATGAAATATTTAAGCTTATGTGTCTGATTTACTTCACTTAAAATGTTAAGTGCATCCATTTTCCTACAAAAGACTCAAGTTTATCCTTCTTTATAGGTGAGTATTACTGCATTATGTATAAATACCACATTTCCTTATCTACTCATCTGTTAATGGACATACAGGCTGCTTCTAAGATTTAGCTATTATGAATTGTGGTGCTATAAACAAGAGTATACATGTATCACTGTAATATTATGTCTTTAACTCTTTTGGGAATATACCTAGAAAGGGAATACCTGGGTCAAATGGGATTTTTATTTTTAGTTTCTTGAAAATTCTCCATTCTGATGTCCATAGTAGCTGCTCTAGTTTACTTCCCACCAAAAATGTAGAAGGGTTTCTTTTACCCGTGCAGTCTTGCTAGGGTTTGTTATTAGTTAATTTCTTGATGATAGCTATTCTTTCTGGAGTATGATGGAATCTCACAGTTTTTTCAATTTGCATTTCCTAATATCCAGAGATTTTGTATATTTTTTCATGCACTTATTGGCCATTTATACTTATTCTTCTGAAAAAATGTCTATCATTTCTGGTGTCCATTTCTATTTTGGTCTTTTATTTGAGAGGTGTTAATATTTTGAGTTCTTTATATATTATTGATATTAGTCCTCTGTTTGAAGTATGCCTGGCTGAATCTGTTTTCCAATCTATAGATTTTTCACTGCACTTTGCTGGTTGTTACCTTTGCTATGCAGAAGCTTTTTATGTTTTTAAAATTTTATTTATTTATTTATTTATTTATTTATTTATTTATTTAGGTTTTTCTTGAGGCAGGGTCTCGATATGTTGTTCAAGCTGGTCTTGAACTCACTATGTAGCCCAGTCTGGCCTCAAACCCACAGCAATCCTTCTGCCTCAGCCTCCTGAGTGCTGGGATTATAGGTGTGTGCCATAATGCCCGGCTGCAGAAGCTTTTTAATTTGATATAATCCCATTTGTTGATGCTTGGTGTTATTTTCTGTGCCAATGGGTTTCTGTTTGAATCCTTGCCTAATGCCAGTACCACATACCAAAACCTATGGGATACAATAGAAGCAGTCCCAAGAGGGAAGCATATTGCTAAGAATTCTTCAAGAATTCTTCAATTAGAAAAGCAGAGCAAGCTCAAATAAATAAACTAAAGATGCACCTCAAGATCCTAGAAAAACAATAACAGTCCAAATCCAAACAAAGTAAGAAATTGTAAAGATCAGAACTAAAATTAATGAAACTGAGACTAAAAAAACAACACAAAGAACCAGTGACTTGAAGAGCTGAGTCTCTGAAAGAAAAACAAAAGTAGACAAACTTTAGCAGAACTTTCATAAGAAGGAAAGAATAGAAGGAACTCAAAAAGGTGAAATCGCAAAGGCCACCAGAGAATCCAGATTATTACCATGAGAAACTGTGCTCCAACAAATTGGAATATCTTAAAGAGATGGAGAGATTTCTAGACACATTTGAATGAACAGGAACACCTGGAAAATATAATATTAAGTGAAATAAATCAAATCTTAAATACCACGTGGATCTTTCACTTGAGTAAGGCAGTGTAAATGAAGAATGAAATGAAGGTTTGCTGGAAGAAAACAGGGACGATGGGAGTCCAGCAGAGAGAGGACCAGGCGAGGCAGGAAGGGGGGGTAGAAAGATTTAAACTGTTGTCATGTACAATGAGTGTCAACAGCAACTGTTGTAAAAATGAAATAAATGATAATATTAGCAACACTAACAAACTTGGGGAAAGGGGATCTAGAGGCGGAGGGAGGGCGGAGGAGTGGGAAGAAGAATAAAAAAGAATTGACCTGTATTATGTACATGCACCCACTTCCTAAGGCAAATGTAACCTTCATGTATTGCAAATGTGCTAATTAAATAAAAATTTTAAAAAGTTAACCAAGAAGACATAAAAACCCTGAAAAACACCTTAACGGGCAAAGAAATGGAGGCAGTAATTTAAAAACCTGCTAATTAGGTTTAATTCTTAAACAATGTGAACATGGGTGGTAATATATGAATATATTAAACATACGACAATTTTTCCTGCATTTTCATGTTCTGTTTTATCCTTTTGAAAATTAAAATATTAATATGTTGGTTGTATAAAATGATTTAGTAAAAATAAATATTAATTCATATGAGAAGCAACATGTATGCATCTCTCACTGAAATATGCAGGGTATATATATTTATAATTTCTGAGAAATATATCTATATGATTATATATATAGTTATATAAAATCAGAAGAGCACATACAGACATGCAAGAGTGCATTTCTCATGGCTGTCAGCTCACCTGACTTGGAGGCCACAGGGTCCCCTGTGTGCTCTCCACAAGCTGGAGACCAAGCACAGCAGGTGGTTGATTCTGAGTAAAAGCCTGAGACGGGGGAAGGAGGTGTGACGGGTGTAAGTGTTGGAGACCAAGGGCCTAGGGCCAGGTCCAGATGTGTACGTGTGATGTCTAAGAGGGAAAGAAGATAGATGTCCTGGTAGAAGGAGATACATGAAGGGGGAGAGATACAGAGAGACAGAGGGACAGAGACAGAGAGACAGACAGAGACAGACAGAGAGACAGAGAGACAGAGAGACACTTGTCCTATCTCCGTTTTCAGTTGTATCCCCCACAATAATGAAGACTGATCCTCCTTTGTAAGTCCACAGCTTCATTCCTGACTCTCAGGCAGAGCTCAGAACAACACACAGGTCTCTTACTGGCTACCTGGGTATGATTAATCCAGCCAAAGTAACACCAAAATAGCCCCCTCCAAGTAGACACACTACACTCAAGTTTGAAATAACCTGACCTCATCCATGTGTATTTGATGGCATGGCACAGCTGTGTGAATTTTTACTATTCACAGGCTTCTGTGAGTCCATTGTACATATATTTGGTTTGACACGTGGTAGAGGAAAAACCCTGTATAATACCTGCAACATCAATATAGTTAAGGATGGTTTTGACAAGCAGAACCCAAGATATCTTAGGCATTATCACACAGATATTTATTTCCACACACAATATTGCTTTTTACTTTCTTTATGTCAAAGATTTTTGCAAAGGTGAGAGTATCACTACAAGAATTTATTTTTAGTTTAGGTATCAAAGCCTTGGAGAAGAACTGAGAAGAATGAATCCAAGAATTGTGTAAGTCACAAGGCCTGAATCAAAATCCTAAAGATTATTTTGGCTCCAAAAAATAAATGTACGATTGACCTTTAAGAATGCACTCTTGACCTCCTTGTTCCTCAGGCTGTAGACCACAGGGTTCAGCATGGGGATGACCATGGTGTAGAACACGGAAGAGATTTTGTCTGTGTCCATGGAGTGACTGGAGCTGGGCTGCAGGTACATGAAGATACCAGTCCCATAGAAGATGGAGACGGCAGTGAAGTGAGAAGCACAGGTTGACAGAGCCTTCTGAGCTCCTGTGCCTGAGTGCTTCTGTAAAATGGTGACAAAAATGAAGATGTAGGATATCCAGATAACAAAGAAGGCAAAAAAGGCATGGAAGCTCACAACATAAACAAGAACCAACTCACTAACCCGTTTCTCTGAGCAAGAGAGAGCCATGACTGCTGGAATATCACAGAAAAAGTGGTGGACCACGCTGGAGTTGCAGAAGGAGAGACTGAACGTGTTCCCAGTGTGCAGGGCGGCATTCAGGAAGCCACAGGCGTAGGAACCTAGGACGAGACCTGCACACACGCTTGTGGTCATGGTGGTGGTGTAGTGCAGGGGTTTGCACACTGCGGCATAGCGGTCATAGGCCATTGAAGACAAGAGATAATTTTCCACACCAATGAATGCTACAAACAGGAACATCTGAGCAGCACAAGCATTGTAGGAAATGACCTTGTCTGCTAGAAGGAGCCCAGCCATGACCGTGGGAGTGACGGTGGAAGAGGAACAAAAATCCACCAGGGACAGGTTACCGAGGAAATAGTACATGGGGGTGTGCAGACGAGAGTCCAGGAGGATCAGCAGGATCATCCCCAGGTTCCCAACCACAGTGATGGTGTAGATGAGGAGGAAGGTCATGAAGAGGGGAACCCGCAGGCGTGGGTCATCAGTCAGTCCCAGCAGGAGGAACTCTGTCACCTCAGTCCTGTTTCCCATCAGTGTTGTCTGACTCTTTAGATACACTGCAGCAATGACAGAAAAAGAAACAAAAACTTGAAGAAATTAATTAAAGCAGGAAAACATAAGTCCAATAAGTTTTCTGTCATTGTGACAATAACCTCTACTTGAATAGTTCCTGAAACTCCTTATTCTTGTAAACCAAATTGATTCCCATTATTTGCAGGTAGAATTACACACTGTCTAATCAGAAGAATTTTAATGGATCATGTAGGTGATTTGTAAATTTGTAAATTTATAAACTAGGATGTACACAATTTAATTATTTTTAGAAAACTGTACAGAGGTATCTATCAGGTATCAGGTATCCAGGGACCTCTTCGGGATATAATAAAAACTGACTTCCGGGCCAGGGATGTAGCTCAGTGGTGCAGCGCTTGCCTGGCAGGTGCAAGGTCCTGAGTTGGATGATCGGTACTAAATAAGAAAAGAAAAGAAAAGAAACAATAAAAAAAAATGACTTCCACATTGCTCACCCAAGAACAACTGCCACCCACAGAAAAGATGTGTATTCCTGACTCCTGCCAGTATTGTGAGTTTCCTTGTCTGTCACATTCATGTAGCTGTGGGTCACAGGATGTTGGCTGATGCACTGCTATTTTCACAAGTGTTAAACAGCAATCTCTACTCTGTGCCCAAGTGAACTTTAGCCTATGCTGGGGGCTCCAAATCTAAGGGTTGTAAGTGAGATCCAATCAAATTGAATTTAACTGAAGGTATAATTATTCCTTGTCTCATTCTTTCAAATTCAGTGTTTGAGGCTTCATAGTGAATTAGCTGACCCCTTAATTATATGGTAATTTCATTTTCTTCACTATATACTTTCCTCTCATTGGAGGGAAAACTAACAAAAAGAAACCAACAAGTGAAATGACAGAAGGTATTTTAAAGTGTTAATAAGCTCTGAATTACACTGGAAAATTTCTCCTACTGTCTCCTATTTATCAACAGCACCTATACATATGTCAACAATGATGTGGTTGTGAGTTTAATTCTTGAATATTCATAGCTCATTTATATGCATAGTTAATGGGGTGGGATAATCGGGGAGGGGGAGTGTGCTTATTGGTAGAGGAATTCTAAGGGAAAGCATAGAATCAGACAAACTGGGCAGGAGTTCAGGATCTCAAAGAGGTGCAATGTCAGACCTGACATTTACCACCTAGAACTGTTCATCTTATGCCAACACCCAGGAACATTATATTTTCATCTGCAAAATGAATACAGTAGTGAGATCAAATTTTATCCATTAGTGTAAAAATTAAGTAATACAATAAATAAAACACAGTTATTTGAGGGGTATCGAATCGCGGTAAGTTCTGTCTTTCATGTTAAGAGTAATGGTTTTTCTGTTAGTTTGACCCTGGTAGACACTGACGTGCAGGGTTCTAGCTGCAGGTGAATTTGAATTCTTGAAATTTTCCTCCCCTATTTGCCTTTTCCCCAGATGAGGCCCTCTGAGAGCTTCGGTGCTACCCAGTGCTTCTCAGTCTCAGTCTCAGTTTACCCCTAGATCACCGCTCCCAGCCCCATGAAGATATCATGTTTACCAATCTGAACACACATGATTATTTTTAATATATGCTATGTTTTACAACAAAGGATAAGCAATTTACACAGTGATGGCATGTGTGTGTGTGTGATATTCAAGTTTATCTGTGAGGAAATGAAAGATATGAGAAGTTTTATTATGTTGCAAGAAGACAGAAATCTAATGAGAAAGACCCATGTTCCAAGAGTTAAAGCCACCTTCCAGGAATAAGAATTTTGGATTACATGGAATCTTTTAGACCCTGTTGCATTTTAAATTCTGGGATTATATCTGCCTGGGTTTTGAAATAAATATAATGAAAAAAGATAATGTCACTAATCATCTAAAGCATCATCTGTCTTCATTTTTATTCATTTTTTAGGGTTAAGAAGTATGTTTTGTCATAAATCACAGAAATCTCTATAATAGATATCCTGATATTTATACCCCATGCTCACCTCAGCACTTACAGTTTTTTAAAAACATCCTTAGTTTTCAATAGCTCATTGTAGCTATAGTTAGGCCACTTCTTTTCGTAAATTGCATTTCTGATGAAAATGTTTATGGACTATAGAAGCTTACCAGTTTTCTAAAAAAGAAAGAAGAGTCAATCCAGAATAGCAATTATGAAATCCTAAAAACTTCCATGGAAGGGCAGTTGCTTGTAGAGGAGCCCCCTCTCTCTCAGGTGGTGGATAAAATGTTTTAGCTTCTTTAAGGTAAGAAGGGAAAAATTAAGACAAGGACATTAACTTGGATCTAGTTCCAATCTACCATAGATGTTCTCTGTGCCATTGGAATAAGATTTACCTTCTTCTTATGTATAAAATAAACATGATAGAATTTCTTCTCTCATAAAATTCACAGAAGCATGTCTATAAACAATGAGAGGCTCTAAATCTTTCCTCAAAGAGCTTATCATTTGAAAATCCATCAATATATTTTTTGTCTTTGAGTATTTTCCCTGACCAAGGATGCCGAGTCATAGTAAATCCTCAGGTTAGAAGGCCTGCATGTAGTGAAAATGACTCTCATGTAGAGCCATAAATAATGCCCAGAGGCTCATGAAATAAACATGTCCCTTCTAAAAGGATGTCATCCTGTGTTCTATTGGGATCATAGAACTTATTCAAGGAGACCATTACAAAACCAAGAAGCTCTCTGGAGAATTCCCTATGAGAAAAATTGCACATTCTATCTCCCTTAGGGAAGAAGGGATTAAACTGCCTACATGGACAAAATAGTTATAATATTTTAAAAATTAACTGTATCTTAACTGACAAATGAAAATGTAAAATAAGCATTTTATGTATGAATGAGTTACCCTGACATGTGTCTATGCATGTATACATCCTGTAAAGTTTAAATAAGTTTAGAAAAGTCTGCTTCCTAAAATATTTCTCATTTCTTTACAGTGAGGTCTTTCAAAATCCTGTTATCTTATTTTAGAAGTATACAATAAATGATTGTCATCTACATACCTCACTTAAAAATATCGTAGACTGGGCCCCAGCCTTTCTACTCCAGGATGGGCCACCTTTCAACCTGTGAACTGACCCACCATTTTTCTACCTTAGCTGTGCCATTGATTTTCCTCCTGTGAACCACGCCTACGTTTGTCTTAGATTCACAAATACCACGGATGTGCACTCCCAAAACACATGAATGTGCCCAGCTCCAGACTGTACCTTACATCTCTCTTGAAGGCCCACGCTCTCCGCTCTTTGAGTGTGTACTTACATTCCGCCCATTCAACCTTGCTATGCCTCTCTCAAAATGACATCTACAGTAACACTGTGCACAGCCTTCCAGAGCCGCCTGCTCCCATCTAACAAGAATCTAGCAACACTTGCTCAACATTTCTCCCACCCCCTCCCTGTACGCTCATCTCTGGTAACCACTGTTCCACTCCCTTGTTTTATAACATCAACTTCTTAGATTCCACAAATGAGTAAGAGCATTCAGTACTTGCCAGCTTATTTACTTAACATAATCTGGCTTATTTAATTAATTTTATTTTTGTAACATAATGACTTCCAGTTACATACATGTTGTCCCAAAGACAGAACATCATTCTTTGTATGGCTGAATAGTGTTCCATGCTGTACAGTTTCCACAATTTCCTTTGTCCACTCATCAGCTGAGGGCGTCTGAGACGGTTTCCATTTCTTAGGATGAGGAACACGGAGCCTCACCGGCACACTGGTTTCATTTCCTGTGCGTTTGCATGACTAGCGGACAGCTGGACCATGCTATAGTTCTGTTCTTCATTCTGAAGGAATATCCACACCAATTCCCACAGTGTTGTACTAATTTCCATTTCCACCAACAGTGCGCAGGGCTTTCCTTTTCTCTACATCCTTGCCAGCGCTGTTTAACATTAGTGTATTTGATAAAGCTATTCTCAGTGGAGTGAGGAGAGGTCTATATGTTGCTTTGAGATGCGTTTCCTGGTAGTGAGGTCAAGCCCTTTTTATGTATCAGTTGGTCTTTGCGTGTCTTCTTTTCACTAATGTCTGCATAGCTCCACTGCTCATTATTAATTAAGTTATTTTCTACGTGAACATTTACGTGTATAATTTTGTATATGGGGTCATTGCTGAAGTATAACGAGAAATGCACTCTATTTCAAATCTAATGTGTCTTCATGAATTATCACCTAGTACTTACTTGAAGTCATATGCCACTGAATGAGACATCACTTTTAAATAAAAATATGAGAAACTTTAAGATGATCTACTTGATGATGGGATTTCCAGGAAACCATTTTGGCTATAAGTGAAGAGTGTGAGAAATAAGTGAAAATGTAGCAAAATATGATTCATGAAATGCAGCATTAGCAGTGTCTCCTGAAATGCACTGTGTGTTCATCAAGAATGTTTTTATTATGCATGGTTCACTATCACAGCCAATGACTCAAGCCAGTGTCTCCTGAAATGCACTGTGTGTTCATCAAGAATGTTTTTATTATGCATGGTTCACTAGCACAGCCAATGACTCAAGGACTTCACATATGGTATGATTAATATGGAAGTTCAATTATTTTACTCATTTAACAAGCATTTATTGAGAATCTACAATGCAACAGACATGTATTCAGCCACTGATCATCATGTTATTAAAAAGCTGGTAAAGTCAGTGCTCTTGTGCAGTTCACATGATAGCTGGGGAAGGTAAAGAGGAAACCAGGAACTGGGTAAAGTAGCTAAGGGGCAATAACCATGAGATTGAGTTAGGAGTAGGGATAGCACCCATGGCAAGAGGACACTGACCAGCTGATGAAGGTGTCAGAGAGGATGCCATGACAGGGTCGCACTGAGTCAGAGACTGAATGGGGTGGGAGTGTCCACATAGAGAGCCACAAGTGCAAAGGCCCGGTGGCACGGGCTTGATCCACGTGGAGAAGTGGCAGCCTGATCCATACGAAAAAACAGGGGAAAAGATGGAAGGGCAGGAGAATGGACCTCACCTAAGTGGAAGTGAACAGTAAGCATGTACAATCTGAAGGACTTGCCGAAAGAAAAATTTACAGCATTAATTCTTTTGGTTTAATTTTAAATCATGTAAATATGTACAGGTGAATACATTAACATGGTTATTTCCTACATTTTCTTGTTCTGACCATTTTATCCTTTTGAAAATCAAAATCTGAACATGTTGGTGGTATAAAACAATGTAGCCAAATGGAAATATTAATTCATGAGAGAAAACAGATTTATCATTTTAGTACAATATACAAATAAGGGGCTCATATTTCCTTTTTAATATTAATATGTTATCTCAAACTAGGACAGTCAGAATAACAGTACAAAAATAAAGAATTTTAGCAAAATTGTATGTCGTTACTCAAATAAAATCTTAAGTTATGATGATGAAATACCAGTGGCTTTGTCAGGGTTATACAGTGAAATAAAATGAGTGAGGGACAGCTAGACAAGGAAGAGGAGATTTGTTATGATTATTGTATCTTGTTATATGGAGATTGTAAATCCCTGAATGGGCTGACTGAAATCTTAAGAATAAGTGCTTTTTATTTATGCTTTGGGTTCTCATATAAGAAAAAAGTTGCACTGTTTAACTTGTGTGTCTGATTTATTTCACTTAGCATTGTGATCTTAAGGTGCATCCAGTTTCCTACAAATGATTCAGGTATATCCTTCTTTATAGCAAAGTAGTACTCTATTGTGCTTAAATACCACATTTTCTTCATCTATTCGTCTGTTAATGGACATATTGTCTGCTTCCAAGATTTACTGTTTAGGAATTGTGCTGCTATAAACATGGGTATGTACGAATCACTGTAAAGTGATGTCTTCAACTTTTCTGAGAAAACACCTAGAAAGGAAATAGCTGGGTCAAATGGAATTTCTAGTTTTGTTTTTTGAGGAATCTCCTTACTGATTTTCATAATGGTTGTACTATGGGGAATATGAAATAGGAAGATAGACTTGCCAAAGGGAAAGGGATGAAGAGATAGAAAGAGGAGTAAGGGAGGGGAAAAGGATGAAAAAAGAATTAAGATGTGTTATGTATGGTAGCAATTCTAAGAGGAATGGAATCATTGAGATGTGTTATATACCTGTAGCAAATCCCTGTGAGAAATGGAATGATAGTGTACTACGACAATGTACTAATAAAAAAAGAATAAGCGTGGCAGGCAGGTAACACAATCTATGTCAAGAGGCTGAAACTTGGAATGAGAGTGTTCCTGGTGTAAGTGCTGGAGACCGAAGGTATGAGGACAGGACCAGGTCATGAAATCTGACTGCTCAGAGGGAGACAAGGTAGATGTCCTGGTTAAACAACAGAAAGGAAGGGAGCATTTCCTCTCTCTCTACTTTTTGTTGTATCCCTTACAAGGAGGACAGATTTTTCTAAGTCTACTACTTCAAATATTACACTTTTCCAGAAACACCTTTTAAGACACACACACACACACACGTGTGTAAGGGTTACCTGGGTATTCCGTAATTCAGCCAAGTTGATACAGTAAAATTGACCAGTATGAGAAGCAACAATATATACAATTGGAAGAGGGACCACATACATTTGTATTTGTCATAATGAGACAACTAGTGTCTTTCTCCTATGTATAGGTTCTTTGAACCTGGTTTACACTTATTTGCACTGACATCTGGCAGTAAAAGAAAAAATTTATAGAATGAGAACAAACATCAATATCCAGAAAGACTTTTGGCAAGCAAACCCCAGATATCTTAGCCATTTTCACTCAGGTATTTACTTCTAGACAAGTATTTCTTTTTTACGCTTAAAGAGTTTTCACAGGTGAGAGTATCACTTCAAGAATTTAATTTCAACGTGGGCATTAAAATGTAACTGACTTCTTAGAGAATATCTGAAAGCAATGAATCCAAAAAGTGAGCATCTCACAAAGTTAAAATTTTAAACATACACATTATTTTGTCTCCAACTAGTGAATGCACTCTTGACGTCCTTGTTCCTCAGGCTATAAACCACAGGGTTCAGCATGGGGATGACCATGGTGTAGAACACGGATGCCATTTTGTCCGTGTCCATGGAGTGACTGGAGCTGGGCTGCAGGTACATGAAGATGGCGGTCCCGTAGAAGACGGAGACTGCACTGAGGTGGGAAGCACGGGTGGACAGAGCCTTGCAATGTCCTGCTCCTGAGCGCATCTTCAGGATGGAGACAAAAATGAAGAAGTAAGATATCCAGATAACTAGGAGGGCAAAAAAAACAGGGACGCTGACAGCATAAAAAAGAAGCTGTTCATTAATATGTTAATCAGAACAAGAGAGAGCCATGACTGCTGGGATATCACAGAAAAAATGGTGGACCACGTTGGAGTTACAAAAGGAGAGACTGAAGGTTTCCCCAGTGTGGATGCAGGCGTTCAGTAAACCACCAACATAGCAGCCTAGGACGAGACCCGCACACACACTGGTCCTCATGGTGGTGGTGTAGCGCAGGGGTTTGCACACTGCGGCATAGCGGTCATAGGCCATTGAGGCCAAGAGATAATTTTCTACACCCACGAGGCCTGCAAACAGGAACATCTGAGCAGCACAAACACTGTAGGAAATGACCTTGTCTGCTACAAGGAGCCCAGCCATGACCGTGGGAGTGACGGTGGAAGAGGAGCAGAAATCCACCAGGGACAGGTTACCGAGGAAAAAGTACATGGGGGTGTGCAGACGGGGGTCCAGGAGGATCAGCAGGATCATCCCCAGGTTCCCGACCACAGTGACGGTGTAGATGAGGAGGAAGGTCATGAAGAGGGGAACCCGCAGGCGTGGGTCATCGGTCAGTCCCAGCAGGAGGAACTCTGTCACCTCCGTCCTGTTCCCCATCAGTGCTGTCTGACTCTTTAGATACACTGCAGCAATGAGAGAAAAAGAAACAAAAACTTAAAGAAATGGAATTAAAACAGGAAAACATAAATCCAATAAGTTTTCTGCCATTGTGACAATAATCTCTACTTGAATAGTTCCCGAAACTCCTTATTCTTGTAAACCAAATTGATTCCCATTATTTGCAGGTAGAATTGCACACTGTCTAATCAGAAGAATTTTAATGGATCATGTAGGTAATTTGTAAATTTGTAAATTTATAAACTGGGATGTACACAATTTAATTACTTGAAGAAAACTGTACAGAGGTATCTATCAGGTATCTAGGCACCTCTTTGGGATATAATAAAAACTGACTTCCGGGCCAAGGGTGTAGCTCAGTGGTGCAGCGCTTGCCTGGCAAGTGCAAGGTCCTGAGTTCAATTCCCAGTACCAAATAAGAAAAGAAAAGAAAAGTAAAGAAACAAACAAAAAACTGACTTTCATGTTGCTCACCCAAGAAGAACTGCCACCCACAGGATAGACGTGTATTCCTGTCTCCTGCCAGCAGTACCGTGAGTTTCCCTGTCTGTCACATTCATGTAAAATTGTGGGTCACGGGAGGTTGGGTGATGCACTCCTTTTTTCACAAGCATTAAATAGCAATCTCTACTCTGTGCCCAGGTGAACTTTAGCCTGTGCTGAGAGGCTCCTAACTCTAAGGGTCGTAAGTGAGGTCCAATCAAATAGACTTTAACTGAAGGAATAATTACTCCTTGCCTATGTCTTTCAAATGCAGTGTTTGAGGCTTCATAGTGAACTAAGTGTCTGCTTGATTATGTGGTAATTTCACCTTCTTAAGTGCACATTTGCCTCTCCACTGGAGGTAAAACTAAGGAAGAAAAATCAATGAAAATGATCGCTCCATTAATGACAAAAGATACTTTAAAGAGTTAAGCTCTGAATTAGGCTGAAAAAATTTCCCCACTGTCTCATGCTTATCAACAAGCTCTACACATGTCAGCAGATGTGTGGCGAAATAAAGGGGAGTGGTATCATGCTTATTGGCAGATGAATTCTGAAGGACGTCATAGAAACAGATATACTTGGCCAGAGAGTTTATGATCTTGGAAAGGCACATATCAGGCCTGACATTTACCAACTAGCAATTGTTCATCCTACATCAACTCCAATGAACATTATATTTTTATCTGCAAAATGAATATGATCAACTTTTATGCATTAGTGTGAAAATTATATAGCACAATAAATAAAACAAAGAAAAAAGTTGGGTACTAAGCACATCGTGATAAGGGCTGGTGATAATCTTGTTTTTAGGAGGAATGGTCTTCATACTGATTTGATCGAGGTAGACACTTGACATGCAGGTTTTCAGCTGCAGGTGAATTTGAATTCTGGAAGTTTCTCTCCTCTGTTTTGCTTGTCTGCCACAGCAGGACCTTAAGAGGCTCTATGCTCTCTAGATTTTCTCAGTCTCCCTTTGCTCCAAGTACATGACTGCAGCTCCTCCAGTTTCATGCGGCACCTTATTTTTCAACATTGCTTTCTTGGAATCCATATTTTAGTCATGAGATAGACCCCATCTTCCTTCAGCTCACTCTTTCACTCACTATTATTATTATATAGCAAAATCACAGGGATTCAAAGTTGAAACTTTTTGCTCTATGGGCTACCTTTACCTTACAGGTATGATTTGATGCCAAGTTGCAGATTTTAAATACTTTATAATACTTTGTTTGAATCTGATCTTGTGTAGTAGCAGTATTTAAAATTTCTTTTTTAAATTGCAGCCTTTGAAATTATATATATATAATATATATATGTATATTTCCATAAATAACTGTTATTTCTTACTACATTTTTCCCTAAAATTTCAGCAACTTTATTTTGAGAACCAAATCCATAAGGTACCATATGCACCAATCTGAACACACCTGTTTTTTTCATTCTAAAATTATTATTAAAAAAATTTTATTAGTATGTGTTTGCAGTGCATGCAGTTTACAATCATCTTGGGAGGGGGCACATGCAGTACATGATACAGCTTGGTTAACTTTTTTTTAAATCCCCATCCTCTTTCCTCCCACCTGCTTCCCTCCTGCTCTAAATTCCCTTTCCTCATTTTCATAATAAACTCAATGAATGTAAACATTATAAATCATAAGCAAGAGATAAAGATTAATAGTGTCAACACACAATTATTTTTTAGCATATACTATGTTCTACAACTAACGACAAGCAATTTATAAAAATGGCGTGTGTATATGTAATGTTCATACTTTATCCACAAAGAAACTAAAGAATTGAGAAACTGTGTTACACTGCAAGTTTACAGAAATCTTATGGGAAAATCCTAAGCTCCAAGGAAAACCTTCTTCCAGGAATAAGAAGTTGATATGTTAAGTCATTTAGACCATTCTGTATTTTTGAGAAGAATCATGTTACCATTCGGTATTATGTTTGTTTGTGTTTGGAAATATATAGTGAAAAAGATAATGTCTTAATCATTCAAAGCATCATCTTATTTTTTTTTTACTTTAGGGAAGATAAGAAGTATGTTTTGTTGTGAATCACAGAAATCCCTATGATAGATATCTTGATATTTATACTGCAGTTTCACCTCACCATTTAAATGTTTTTGAAAACACCTCTAGCTTTAAACAACTCATAATAACTATAGTTAGGCCCCGGCCTTTGCATAAATTATATTTCTAACAAAAATGTTTATGAAATATAGAAGCTTACCAGTTTGCTACAGGAGAAAGAAGAGTCAATCCAGAATAGCAATTATGAAATCACGTAAACTTCCATCAAGACTCGCCCTGTCTCTCTCAGTGATGGTCAAAATGTTCCCCCTTCCTGAAGACAGAGAGGGAAAAATTGAGACAATAATGTGGATCAAGTTCCAATCTACCACGAGCGCTCATTTGCCATTGGAAAAATCACTTCCTTTTTCCTTATAGAGAAAATAAATATAATAAGATCCCTTGTCTACTATAATTCACAGAAATGTGTCTAAATAATGCAAGGTCTGTAGACTTTTTTACAAAGGACTTGTTATTTAAAAGCCCATCAATATCATTTTTATCTTTGAGTGTTTTCCCTGACCTCGGACACTACCTCCTAGTAAATCCTCAGGGCAAAAAAGGTCTGTGTGTGTGACGATGACTCTCTCTCAGATGGGCAAATGATGCTACATGGCTCATTAAATATAGTGTGTCCCTCATAGAAGTTATTTTGTGTTCTATTGGGATCCCAGACACTTATACAACAAAATCTGGAGACAATTACAAAAACCTTGTGCTCTCTGGGGAATTCCCCCAAGAATAGCTACAGATTGTTATCTCACTCTCAGGGAAGAAATGATCAAACCCTAATGGGACTAGGATAGTTATTGTATTTTAAAAGTCGAATGTATTTAAACTGACAGATGAAAATGTAAAATAAACATTTGACATATGAATGAGTTACCCTGAGATGTGTCCCTGCATGTGTACTCCCTGTAAAGTTAAAATCAGTTTAGACAAGTCTGCTTCCTGAAATATTTCTCATTTCTTTACAGTGAGGTCTTTCAAAATCCTGTTATCTTATTTTGGAAGTATACAGTAAATAATTGCTGTCTATATAACCCATTTAAAAATACAACAGACAGGGCCCCAGCCTTTCTACTATATCATGGGCCACCCTTCAACCTGTGAACTGACCCACCATCTTTCTACTTTGGGTGTGCCATTGATTTTCCTCCTGTGAACCACACCTACATTTGTAGATTCACAAATTTCACGGATGTGCACTCCCAAAACACATGAATGTGCCCAGCTCCAGACTGTACCTTACATCTCTCTTGAAGGCCCACACTCTCCGCTCTTTGAGTGTGTACTTACATTCTGCCCATTCAACCTCGCTATGCCTCTCTCAAAATAGTGACAGTAACACTGTGCACAGCCTTCCAGAGCCGCCTGCTCCCTTCTAACAAGAATCTAGCAACACTTGCTCAACATTTCTCCCACCCCCCCGCCCTGTACGCTCATCTCTGGTAATCACTGTTCCACTCCCTTCTTTTGACATCAATTTCTTAGATTCCACAGATAAGTGAGAGCATTCAGTATTTGCCTTTCTAATCTGGCTCATTTACATAATATAATGACTTCGAGTTACACCCATGTTGTCCCAATGACAGAACATCATTCTTTGTATGGCTGAATAGTGTTCCATGCTGTACAGTTTCCACGATTTCCTTTGTCCACTCATCAGCTGAGGGCGTCTGAGACGGTTTCCATTTCTTAGGGTGAGGAACACGGAGCCTCACCGGCACACTGGTTTCATTTCCTGTGCGTTTGCATGAGTAGTGGACAGCTGGACCATGCTGTAGTTCTGTTCTTCGTTCTGAAGGAATATCCACACCAATTCCCACAGTGCTGTACTAGCTTCCATTTCCACCAACAGTGCGCAGGGCTTCCCTTTTCTCTACATGCTTTCTGGCACTGTTTAACGCTAGTGTATTTGATAAAGCCATTTTTACTGGAGTGAGGAGAGGTCTAAATGTTGCTTTGAGATGCGTTTCCTGGTAGTGAGGTCGAGCCCTTTTCATGGATCAGCTGGTCTTTGCGTGTCTTCTTTTCACTAATGTCTGCATAGCTCCACTGCTCATTATTAATTAAGTTATTTTCTACATGGACATGTAAGTGTATAATTTGGTATATGTAGTTATTGCTTAAATATAACTAGATATGGACTCCCTATTTCCAATTTAATGCATCTGTATGATTTAACACCTAGTACTTATTTGAGGTCATTTACCATTGAATGAGATATCATTTTTAAATAAAAATTATGAGAAATTTTAAGATGATGTATTTGATGATGGGATTTGAGAGGGAGAAGAATGAGTTAGTGAATTTGAAGATTAATGAATTGCTGCAATTCTCTATGAGGAGGAGAGAAGCAAAAAGAAAGATGGGAAACTATGAAACCCATGGCCTTCTTGCACACCACTAAGTGTACCAATGAATGTTTAATTTGAATTCCAGAGGACTGCTAAAGTGTAAAAAAAGGAATAAAGCATAATTTAATAATAAGTCCACAAGTTCAAATTTAATATATGACATGGCCTTCCCCTTACTTAAAAGTTTGCAAATCTCAAGAATATAAACATGAAGAGATCCACACACACTTTGTATTCAAACTGTCCACCATCCAACAAAAGATCCTACAGAGAGCAAGACATAAGCGACATGTTTCATCCAAGAGACACAGGGGATATTCCAAGTCAGATTCATGGGGGTCTTCTGCTGGACACCACGGAGCCCAGGAGAAGTAAGATGGCATAGTTAAGAAAACATCATTAAAAAACAATTACCTGTGAAAGAAGTCTGTGTTCCACAGAACTATCCTTCAGGAATGATGGAAGTCATGAGAGCTTCTGAGGTAAATGAAATCTGAGGGTCAGTTACTGGCAGAACTGCTCTGCATGCAATGTGAAAATATTCCCACAGCCTGTAACTGACGGACTCCAGAAAGGTGCTTCACATCATGCAATCACCATGCTGTACACATAAACATGTGAAAGTATTGATTTTCAATTTGAAATAAAACAAAAATTTAATATAAAAAGTGAAATAAAAACCGGTAAAGGTAACAACAAAAAATATAAAACTAAATGTTATTGTTCAGATCTGTAACTTCATATATAGTTTTATAAATGAATAAAAATTACATAATAAATCAATGTAATGGAAACAAAGTCTATGAAGATGTACTTTGTGATAAGAATAACATAAAGAGGGAGGATGTAACTCTATAGGAACAGAGATTTTTTTGTATAATATTGAATCATCTTTCTCATTACACAATTACATAAGCCAGGATCCCTTCAGCTCTCCATATCTTGAGTATGCTGGACAACTGAAATATGGATTTCTCAGCAGCCAGAATCATAACAACCAATTAAATTGTCTGTTTGTTTGTTTGTTTGTAGTGCAGGGGATTGAACCTGGGGCTTGCCAATTAAGCTACATATCCAGTTCTTGCTTTTATATATATATATATATTTTTTTTTTTTTGATAGCAGATGGGCTTCCCAGCTTCCTGGACGCTGAGAAATGAATTTCTATTCCTTATGAATTGTCTACTCTGAGGCATTTTGTAATCGTGTCCCAAAATGAGGAACATACCATGTGTACGGTTCTTCGGAATATTTGTCAAATTCATGAACGTAATGAATGTGGCTTTTTTTCTCCTAATGTTTGGATAAAATGCAGAAAATAGGATGAGCTTAGAGACTGGAGTTACCATTTTAAGACCTGAACAAATATCCTAAAGGCTTCCATGTCTCTCCTGAAAGAGACTCACGTACTGCACTTAGAAGATGTGATTAGAAATATGGTGTGTGTTTAAATTTGGAAAAAAACATTATCATAAAAGATGCACTGCCATTAATACCCCACAAACTACTTCTCCTCCCCTCAAACATATTTATCCCATCCTTCTTGCCAACTCCTTAAGCCTTTATGAAAGTCCTCTTTAATTAGTATCTTTTTCTGGCTTCCTCCACGTGCTGCATGGATTCGACTGTTTATGGCAATGTCTGTCAAATGAAAACCTTGTGCTCATCCTCCTTATTCATTAGATCTGTCACCTTGTGACTTCTGCCTCCTCCCATAGTTAAAATGACCATGAAAGTCAAGTCCATACCAAGGAAAGATGAAGGCAAACAAAACTTCCTGAGAAAGAAAAGTCTAATCCAGGTCCCTTCCCTGGTGAATTTACCCAAACAGATGTCCCACAGTCACATAAGATTGTAGCCCAGAAGAAACAACTAGGGATTTTTATCACATTCCTACCATGACTGCTGTCATAAGCTCCTGCACACCTGGAAGTCACATCAATTAACACTGATTATTTCACAGTTGTGAACCGGAAGTGTGTAATAACTCGGGGAGCAGAAATTCATGGTCTGTCAGGGCCATGGTCCCTTCGTCTCCAGAGGACTCCGTTTCCTGCCTCTCCCATCCACCAGAGGCTGCCAGCTTCCATAGCTGTGGTCACATCACGCTGACTCTGCCCAGTCACTTCGCCAGCTCCCTGTTGTCTACAGCTAAACGTTTCTGACTCTGTTTCACAGGGACACGTGGGGTTTCTATGTGGGCGTTGCAATAACCCTGATGGTCTCTCATTCCTAAAATCCTGCAATTATGGGCCGGTGAGATGGCTCAGCAGCGTACACGCCTGCCTGGCAAGCGCGAGGGCCCGAGTTCGACTCTGGGAACCCACATACCAAAAAGGGCCGGTGATATCGCTCAGCGGCACGGGTGCCTGCTGGTGTGCGAGGTCCTGAGGTCGACCCCTGGTACCCACAAAAAATAAAAAATAAAATAAAATAAAATCCTGCAATTACTGACATCTGCATAGGGTCTTGGGGCCACACTGAGTGAGTAATATTGAAATGCTTCAGAATTAGGACTTCTGTCATTTGAGGGCCATCATGGACCTATTGCAGAGACACAAGGGAACATTCTGCACTGTCTTTGAAAATCCTATGAATCAAAGAGATGCTAAGTTCAGTACCTACTAATATAAGAATTAGGAATGCTTCCAAGAGAGCAGTCACCATAGGCACAAGAGTGAATGTAAACAAATTATGCAAAGACACACATAGCTGTGCTTAGGGTGTGTTGATGACTGAACTCTCAGAAGATCAAAATGCAAGATAAAAAGATTGCACTTTTACTAGCATATTGAATGTAGTTTGTTTTCTACTGACAAATAGTATGTGTACTTTCTACACAGAACTTTAAAATCATTTCAATCAAATGTATACTTTGTGTATTTGTACAAATTGCTCAAATATAACCAGGTATGGAGCCTTTAACTTATTTCATATCTTATGTATCTTTAGGAATTACCAACTAGTAGTTAGTTGATGTCGTTTGCCACTTAATGCGTTAGCCATTGTAAGTAACGATAAGAAGAGGTTTGGAATGATATTTATGATGATGGGATTTCCAGGACTGTGAGAATGTAGGAAAAAATGTTTCAGCAAATCACAAAATAAACATTATCTCTTCAAATGTGCTGAATGTTGATCTAGAAGTTTCTTATTCTGCATGAGTCACTGTCACCACCAATGAGTCAAGGGCTCAACATATTGGCACAATTATTATCAAAGCGCAAGCGTATTTTCATACACTTAATAACTATTTCTCAGGAATCTGCAATGCAATAGAACTGTTCTCAGCTACTGATCATCATGTTATGAAAAAACTGATAGTTGCTGCTCTCCTGGAGTTCACAATCTTTTGGGGAAGGTAAATAAACATGTGGGCATGGATAGTAGCAAAGGTTTGATAACAACAGCAGAGAATGACTTAGGAGGAGGGGACAGTGTGCTTGATGACTGGAGACTGAGCAGCGATGAAGGTGGACAGGGAAGGACTCCATGATGGGGTTCCATGGAGTCAGAGCCCTGAATGGAAAGAGAGCATCCACACTGGGAACAGCAAGTACAAAGGGCCTGCGGTATGAGCTTGGTTGATGATGTGAAGAAATGGTAAGAAAATCAATGCAAGAGAAGATGGGCAATGATAGCAGAGTGCAAGAGAGAATATAACTAAACTAAAGTAGAAATGAATGGCCAATGTTACAATTTAAAGCACACACAGAAAGAAAAATGTACAATATTACTGGTTTTTAGCTTAATTTTTAAACTAATTGTGTAAGAATATATGGATATATTAAAGACATGACTATATTTTCTGCATTTTCTTGCTGTATTTTGGCCTTCGGAAAATTAAAATATGAACACTTTGGATGTATAAAATGATGTAGTCAAACATAAATATTAATTCACCTCAGATGGAAGATTTACGCATTTCTCATTAAATTCTGAGAAGACCTTTCTTTTATTTTAATATAAAACGTGTTTTCCCAAATTAGGACTCTAAAAACTTTACCAAAAAAATTAAAGAAATCTTAGCCAAAATTGTATATTATTACCTAAATCAAATATTAAAGTACAATTTTTAAACAGTACTGTTCTATTTGTGCTTCTCAAATGAATGAGAATCAACGCAACAGGTATAGACATGGAGGAGCACATTTGTTAAGGGCATCGTGGTATATGACAGGAAGGTTGTAAAGTCGCTTGATGTCCTGTCAGCAATGCTAAGGACAAGGCTGGCGGGGGCTCACTGAGTTGAGATAAAAGCCTGAGGCCGAGTAGGGGACTGGGCCTGGTGTGAGTGTGGAGATCAAAGATCAAGAAGAGGCACAGATCATTAACTGATGTCTTAGAGTTCAGAAGGGAGATGTTCTGAAGGAGAGAGAGAGAGAGACAGAGACAGAGAGACAGAGACAGAGAGAGGGAGAGATCGCTACCACAGAGAAGAGGACAGATCTTCTTTACTAATTCGCTACTTTAAATACCAGACTCTGTGCAAATGCTCACAGACACACCAAAAAAGTTAAAATTTTTTCCTGGCTACACAAGTATCTCATTATTCAGCCAAATAAACACATAGAATTAACTGCCACAAATAGCGCATTTTATTCGAGGCTGGTGAAACTGACCACATCCATTTTGATTTGTCATCATGAGACTCCTGTGGACATTTCTTCTATTTAGGGCAGCTTTGAGCCTGTTGTACATGTATTTGCCCTGATATGAGATATGAGATATGAAAAAGAACACCCGTGTAATGCAGGCATGCGTCAATATCCTTAAGGATGGTTTAGGCAGCAGACATTGGGATGTTTTAAGACATTGGGATATTTCACTCTGCATTTATTTCTGGACACAGTAGCTTTTTTCATGTTCAAAGACTTTTGCACAAGTGAGAGTATTATTTCAATAATTTAATTTCAACATGGGCCTCAAAATGTAACACAGCACCTGGAGAAAAACTGAAAGAAAGGAACCCAGAAATGGTTCATCTCGCAAAATTACAATAAAAATCCTACACCTTATTGGGCCTCCAACTAAGGAATGCACTCCTGACTTTTAAGAAGGCGCTATTGACCTCCTTGTTCCTCAGGCTGTAGACCATAGGGTTCAGCATGGGGATGACCATGGTGTAGAACACAGAGGCGATTTTGTCAGTGTCCATGGAGTGACTGGATGTGGGCTGCAGGTACATGAAGATCGTAGTCCCATAGAAGATGGAGACGGCAGTGAAGTGGGAGGCACAGGTGGACAGAGCCTTGCGATGTCCTGCAGCTGAGTGCATCCTCAGGATGGTGCCAAAAATGAAGATGTAGGATGTTGAAATAAATACAACAGCAAAAAAGATATGAAAGCTCACAACACAAACAACCACAAGTTCATTAGCCTGTTTGTCAGAGCAGGACAGAGCCATGACTGGTGGAATATCACAGAAAAAATGATGGATCATATTGCAGTCACAAAAGGAGAGACTGAAGGTTTCCCCAGTGTGGATGCAGGCGTTCAATAAACCACTGACATAGCAGCCTAGGACGAGACCCGCACACACACTGGTCCTCATGGTGGTGGTGTAGTGCAGGGGTTTGCACACTGCGGCATAGCGGTCATAGGCCATTGAGGCCAAGAGATAATTTTCCACACCAATGAGGGTTGCAAACAGGAACATCTGAGCAGCACAGGCATTGTAGGAAATGACCTTGTTTCCTGTAAGCAGCCCAGCCATGACCGTGGGAGTGACAACTGAGGAGGAGCAGAAATCCACCAGGGACAGGTTACCGAGGAGAAAGTACATGGGGGTGTGCAGACGGGGGTCCAGGAGGATCAGCAGGATCATCCCCAGGTTCCCGACCACGGTGAGGGTGTAGATGAGGAGGAAGGTCATGAAGAGGGGAACCCGCAGGTGTGGGTCATCGGTCAGTCCCAGCAGGAGGAACTCTGTCACCTCTGTCCTGTTCCCCATCAGTGCTGTGTGAGACTCTCTACATGCTCTGTAGCAGTGAGAAAGAAGACACAGAATCATAAAGAAACTGAACTGAAGTCAGAAAGTATAAGAACCATGTGTATTGTGCAACGTTAGATGAATTTGTAAAGGAAGATTCTCCAGAAAAACTATTTTCTTGAAAATCTAGTATGCACATTTACACGATTTTGAATCTTAAGAATTTTAATGGTTCACCTATGTAACATAAAAAGTTTAAAGTTTTTAGAGTGAGATACAGCTGGTTTAATACAGTAACTTGATCAAAAAGTCTGTGGATGCATCTGTCAGCAAATTTACTTCTCTGGAACACAGTAAAATCCGACACTTTCCAGTTGCTCACACACCTTAAACTCACCCCGACACTTTAGATATTCACTCACCGTCTTCCTCCAGTGACATTGTGGTTTCGATTTGTTGCTGCACTCATGTAAATTACAGACCACGAGAGCTTTGGTGATTCACTCGCAATTGCACAGATGTTAAATGGCAGTCTCTACTCTAGACCCACACTAAACTGTAACCTACGCTGACTGGTCCCAAGTCTAAGAGATTTAAGTAAATTCAAGTTAAATTGAAATTAACTGAATATATAATAACTCATTTCTTTCTAACTCGGTGTTTAGTTTTCACAGTGAACTGACTTATTAGTTATGTGTTAATTTCATCTGAAGCTAAAACCGACCCAAAAAACCCTCAAAAGAATAAAACGATCATTTTCTTTACTGACAAAATCTTTCAATGAGTTAACAAGTTCTGAATGAAACTGGAAATCTTTCCTCACTGTCTCTTACTTGTTACCACCAGCAGATCTATACATGCTGCCAATGATGAAGTTAAAAGCATCCACTTTTGATTAAGCCGAGGAGGAATCTGGCTCCTGCCCTTCCCAGCTCATCGATGTGCACAGCAGGTGTGGTGAGGTAATGGAGGTGCAGCATGCTCACTGGCACAGGGAATTCTGAGGGAGTCAGAACAGCGGATACAGCAGAGCAGAGAGTTTAGGGTCTCTGAAGGGATACATGTCAGACCGCACATTTGTACCCAGCAATTGTTAGTCCCCCATGATCTACAGTGAGCACGATATTGCCATCTGCAAAACAAATTTGGCTCTGAGACTGCCTGTTAGGCATTATTGTGACAATTAATAACCAAAGGAAGGTATAATTGGGTTATCAAGCTCATCCTGATGAGTGCCAGCTATCATATTATTATTAGTATGGAATAATTGTTTTGAAGAATTTTGACCCAGGAGGACTGTGACAAACAGGGCTTCGGTTGCAGGTGACCTTGAAGTCTTGAAGTTTCCTCCCCAGTTTCCCTTTTCCCCCACACGAGGGCCTCTGCGATTTTCTGTGCTCGCCAGTGCTTCAGTCTCGCTCTACTCCATGTGTGTGATTGCAGCTGCTGCAACTCCAGGTGGGGCATCCTTTGTCAAAATTGCTCCCTTGAAATCCATACTTGAGTTTGGGAGAAAGTCTATGTTGTTAAACTCACTGGCTCTTTCATTGCTATCATCACACAGCAAATTCACAGACAGCAAGCTTTGAAACTAGCCAGGTTACGGGCTATGCTTCATTCATAAGTATGTGTAAGAATCAAGTTGCTTGTTTTAAGTATTTTATTTGAATCGCTTCTTGTGTCCTAATAGTTTGTAAAATTTCTTTATTTAAACTGTAATCTTTTGAAGGACATTAACCCAAAACTAATAATTATTTCTTCCCATCCTTTTCTAAGCCTTTGGTAACCTAAATTTATGAAACAGCCCCATGAAGATATTCTGTTCATAAAACTTACACACGGTTACTTTTCACATACACTATATTCTAGAACACATGATGAGAAACAAATATATGTGTATATATATATATATATATATGTATAGTACATAGATGGTATGTTTGTGTTATGTGCAATATTCTTTTATTATCCAAAATTGCAATGCAGAATTGAGAACTTATGTTACGGTGCAAGGTAATATAAATAATAGGAAAAAGACTTGGCATCCAAGCCACCTCCCGAGAATAAGCACTTTAGATTACATCAATTTGTTTATGAACCTTTGCAAATTAAAGAAGAATCACCTCATTATTTTGAGTTTATGTTTGTGTTTGTTTTTGAAACTTCAATTAAGATACAAATATATAGTAAAAAAGATAATGCCAGTAATCATTGAAAGCATCTTCTATCTTCATTTTTGTTCTAATTTTTTGGGAAAGAAGCATTATTTTTCATTATGAATCACCAAAGTCTCTATGAAAGATATTTATACCACAGGCTTGCCTCACCATTTAAAAAATATTTAGAAAACATCTCTATTTTTAGTTAATTAATCCCAAGTATACTTAGGACACTGCTTTTGCTTAAATTACATTTCTCACTAAAATGTTTATGGAATATAAAAGCTTAACAGTTTGCTAAATGAGAAGCAACAGTCAGTACAGAATAGTGATTTGAAATAAAAATATCTGTGGAATATTGCTGAAGTCCTACAAAAGGAGCTCCCTCTGTTTCAAGTAATGTTCTAATTTTTCCAACACCTCTAAGGCAGGGAAAGAAACATGAAGAAGAGGACATTCATATGGATCATGTTCCAAATGTACCTTGAATTCTTTCTCTCCCACTGGAACACCACTATGTGAATTACTCCTCTCACATAACTCACAGAGGTGGGTCTGTAAACAGAGAGAGGTCTATAAATCACTTTTCAAACAGCTTATTGTTTAAAAGTCCATTGATGATCTTAAGGTCCATCCATTTAGTTATAAATGTCTCAAGTTTATCCTTCTTGATGGCTGAGTAGTACTCCTTTGTATAAAAAATTAAGTGAAATAAATGGGACACACATTTGTAAATATCACATTGTCCCTCTGGTGTGAGAAACTAAAAGTATAACTAAGAACCAAAATGTATAATAGATACTGTGGAATAGGAAGAAATTGTTCAAAAGAAAAGGGGAACAAGAGGTGGGGGAGGGGAAAAGGAAGGAAGGGAAAAGAAAAAAATAAATAAGAAAAGAAGGATAAAATGAAAACAAAGCTTTGTAAAAAAAAAAAAAAAAAGGAGGGGAAGAGGGGTTGAAGAGAGGGGAGGGGAGTGGGGAAAAAAAGAGGAACCAAGATATATCATGTATGAGTACAAATTCCCTATGATGAATATGATCATTATGTACATCTAAAATGTACCTATAAACTTAATTTTAAAATGTCCATCAGTGAAACTTGCCTTTGAGGGATTCCCCCGGCCATGGCTGCAGGCTCACAGCCAGTCCTCGGGTCAGCAGCGCTCCTGCACGCTGTGACAGTGGCTCTCACTCATATGAGTCAGTGACGTCCGGTACCAAGGCGGCAACGTGTCCCTTCCGAGCTGTCATCAGCTCGAGTCCTATGGGGATCCCCGAGGCTTCCACATGGCGACCTGGAGACGATTATGGAGACACTGATCTCTGGAGCTCTCCCCCTGAGAATAGGTCAGTTTCTCATCCCAGAGTCTTAGGGAAGAAGCCATTAAACTGCCTGTAGGGACTGAGGTGTTGACATTTTAAAAAAATTAAACGTAATTTTAACTGATAAATGAAAATGTAAAGAATTTAGTTATGAAAGAGTTACTCAGATGCAAGTATACTTGCACACTTTCTGTAATGTTTCAGTCAAGTTGAACAAGTCAGCTTCTTCGAATATTTATTGTTTCTTTACGGTGAACACTTCCGATCCTTTCTCCGCTCTGTTCGAAGAATATGGTACACAAAGCTATCTGTGGTCGTCGCAGGTGCAGAGCTTCCTGCTCCTGACAGTGAATTAGTAACGATTCATCCACCTTCCCCAGCTTCCCGCTCCCTGCTTCCTGCGGACTGTCACGAACACCGTTCACCTGGGACATCAGCGTCACTAGATTTCTGGACAAGTGAGATTATTCTGTAATTGTTTCCTAGCCTGGTGTATGTACTTAATACAGTGACTTCTGGTTTCATCTGCATTGTCACAAGTGATAGAATTTCACTCCTTTTACAAATGACAGGTGTTCCACAGTCCACATGCTCCATGTTTTCTTTTATCCATTCAGAATGGACACAGAGATTGTTTCCATCTCTTAGCTACCAGGAACATGGAGTCTCTTTGGCATACCAATTTCATTTTCTTTGAAACTGTACTCAGCAGTGGGACAGCAGGATGGTGCAGTAGTCCTAGTCTTAATTATTTTGAGGAATATGTCTATAGATTTCCATAATTTTGCACACATTTTTATTCCAACCAAGTGTGCAAGGCTTCCGCTTTCCCTACATTCTCTTTATCTTTATTTTTTTATTTTTTTTTTATGTGGGTACCAGGAGTTGAACTCAGGACCTCACACTTGTCAGCAGGTGCTTGTGCCACTGAGTGATATCACCGGCCCTTTTTTTGTATGTGGGTACCGGGAGTCGAACTCAGGACCTCGCACTTGGCAGGCAGGCGCTTACGCCGCTATCTCACCAGCCCCTCTTTATCTTTAGTCTTTTTGATAAAGGTATTCCTTCTGACCTGAGGAGACATCTAAATGTGGTTTTGATTTGATTTTCCTCAACGCTTAGTGAAATTGAGCACTTTTCATGTATCATTGGTCCTTTGTATGATTTCTTTTGAGAAATACGTACTCAGTTTGTCGCTGTTTTCAATTAGGCTATTTTGTTTTCGTTATTGACTGTTTTGAAGTCTTTGTATAACCCTGAGATCAATTCCTTTTAAATAGTATAGTTTTCAGATATTCTTTCTCCTTCTCCAGGTAGTCAATCTGTTGGTCATTTCCTGGGCAGGACAGAGTATTTTTTGTATTTATTCTGAATGAAGCTGCTTTCTTGACTCCTATTTCAGACAATTTGATATTAGAATAAGCCAACGTTTTTATTTTTATGTTGGGCTTTCATCCTGAAGCTTTGCTGAAATAACGTATTAGTTCCAAGAGTTTGCTTTTAAAGTTTTAAGTCTCTCCCTTTCTGTTTCTCCCTTCCCCGTTTTCTCTCTCTCTGCCCCCCACCTCTCGTTATCATAAAGGCCTTTTTCTTTTGTTTTGTTGAAGTGGTGTATCAGTTATTGATCTGCATATGCTGAGCAATTCTTTCATCCCTGGAATAACTCTCACTTTGTCTTCCTGATTAAACTCTTTAATATGCTTCAAGGTTAAGAGTATTAGAATTTTCCTGAGAAATTTTGCATTTATGTCCTCAAGGATATGAAACCATTGTTTCCTTATTTGTATATTCTTATTTTGCTTTGGTACCAAGGTAATGCTGGTCTGTTTTAACTGACATAAGCATGGCTACTCCAGGTGTTTTGAATTCTGTTTGCAAGGCATGTCTTTCAGTGTGTGCGTGGTCCTTAGATTTGAAGTGAGTTTCAGGTTATCAATACGTAGTTTGATAATTTTTAAAAGTTCACACATTTGCTGTGTTTTATTCCAAGAATTTATTCTACTTATCTTCAAGTTAACTATTTTGTAACTTGTTTTCTCATTATATTATAGTTCCTTTCTTTATTTCTCACTTTGGTTAAATGATTTATTATAGATAAATAATAAGTTTGTGTGCTTTGATTCTTTTCTTATTATATTTGGTTTGTCTATTATAAATTTTTGATTTGTACATATTGCAAAGCTTATGAAAACCATATTTTACTTTTATGAAATGATAGCACTTAAGATTATTGTGAAAGTTAAGAACGGAATAGAATTTCAGAAAAATATGGATAAGAAAGCTCCATACTAGCGCTCCATTCCCTCCCATTTTGTATTCTTGGATATTTTCCATTTTGTAATGTAGTTAGCACTATTTTTAACTTTTTTCAGCCTTCATGCTAAAGGTATGAGCAGTGTTCACAACATGCTTACCATATAACAGCATTGTGAATTTGTCTGTATAATTAATTACTAATGCCAGGGAACTTACTGTAGTCTCATATTTTTTTCTTATTCATTAGTGTCTCCTTCAATTTGATGCATTCCCTTTAACATTTCCTTTAGGACAGGTCGGAGACATTTTCTCTCACTTTTGTTTCTTTTGGAATGTCTTTATCTCTTCATTTATGAAGGACAGCTATTCTGGGTGCCAGATTCCTGGTTGCAAGGTTTTCCTTTAGTACAGTGGAAATCTCTTGTCCCTCTCCAGTCACTTGGCTTGTGAGATTTCTGCTGAGAAATGTGCTGTTAGGAAAATTAGGGTAGGGCTATGTGTTTTGTGTTTATTCTTTCTTGTTGTCTACTCTTTTTGTTTTCCCTGAGAATTGATTTTGAGATGAATTGGGGTAGACCACGTTAAGTCAAATCTGACGGGTGACCTTTGACCTCCTGTACCTTGTATCTTTCTCAACTTTGGGAAGTTCACTGTTATTATTTCCTTGAATGGTCTTTCTACCCTTTTATCTTTTGCCAGAGCAAAATTGTTCAGCCTGAACAAATTGAACATTTGCTCTTCTAATACTGCCAAAAACTTTCATAAGTTTTATTCATTCATTTTGTTTTTTTCTCTCTGTATTTTCAGGCAGCCTGTCATTGAGCTCGCTCATTTATTTTTCTTGATCATCCTCCAATTGATGTTTTCCATTGTGTTTTTAGTTTCATGGAATATACTTTCCACTTGATTTTTGTTTATTTAAAAATGGATTCAATCTCTGTGACATTTGAGTAACGAATCATTTCTTTGTTTTGTTCAAGATAAGATGTCTTTAATCTCTGCTTTAAGGTCTCTGAAGTTTCTCCTATATTGATTACTATCTGATCAGTTTCTGGCATTTCATTTAAACTGTTAGGTAGGTGAGATCATGGATTCCTAAAAGTAATTGTTTTTTATAATGTGTTGTCATATGGGCACTGATGGAGTAACTATTTATTACTGTCTTCCAAATTTGACTTCAGCCGTGTCCTGTCTGTCTAGAAATTCTAAGCTGCTTATTTTCTCTGAGCCTGTATTGTTTCCAACATTTAAGCACTGGACATTGTCCAAGTTCAGTTCAGCCAGAGGTGTGCTGTTGGTGTGTTGTCACCATTTCAGAACTAGAAGGCAAGTCAAGCACAGGTTTGTACCAACTCACATTTGGTGTGATTTTTAGCATGATCCAGGCACTCCCTAGAAAGCAGAGACCATGCTGCCAAGCCTCTCAGTGACTACAAGGTAGGTGAAAATGCCCTGTCCACACTCATCAACCCATTGTGTTAAGGCAGTTCAGGATTCTGCCTGGGTCCTGAAAGAATCACCATGAATGCACTGGCTCAAGCATTTAGGCCAAAGCCTTGGCTACCAACATTGCAATTCTGTGACACACTCAAAACCCACAGTCGGCCAATATGAGCACAGCACTGTGACGGAACAAAGGTTCACACAGCTGTTGTCTGTCTATTATTGAGTTGGACTTATGTCCAAGACTGGTGCTAACAGCCACAGGTGGTACTGGCTGGAACAGATGTCTGAGAGATTTGGGCCAAGTGCCTTATAGCACTGTGGCTATTTCAGATACTCTGTCCACAGCAGGGCCCCATGGTGCTGTGTTTCACATCAGCCTATTATATGTTTTTACCAGCCAGTTGCTAAATTCATTTCAAAGTTCTGAGCTTATACCCTTAGTCTATTCCCAGTGAATGGGGTCTTGCTTTACGTTATAAGCTCTGAGTAAAGGTAGTGTTGGTGAAGGCTGTCCCATAGACACCCAGGCTGACATTAAACTCGGTTGTTTCTTAATTTCACAGCTATGAGGATGGGCAGAGTCTCAGGCGCACACTGAAGCACACCAAAGCAGCTAGTGTTTCTGCAGACCAATGCTGTACCTGCCATCAGTGCTAGTTTTTGCCTGGTCCCATGGCAGTTCTAGAGTTGATCTGTAAGCACTGGCTTGTGGATAGTGTATTTTACAAGGTTATTACTCCTTTCTCGGTAGAAGCAAATGTCATGGTCAAATATTTGTTCTGTGTATCTGGGTTGCTTCACCTCAAATTCAGATAAGAGATGTAGCTTCTTCAAACTTTAGCTTCTCTTATGTAACAGAGGAGGTAATGATATTTAGTCACCTACAGCAGATTTTCATGAAGATTTTTACATGCCATATATACAAGGTATAGCACAATTTTAAATATATGTTGGGGGTCCCATGGGTTGAATATTAATTAAATATTAAATATTTCTTAAATATTAATTTCTTATAAAATTTTGTAGAGCGTGGGTCACAAAAAAAAGGGTATCAACTGAATCCACTACTTCCTCATTTCTCCTGCATTTTACTCAGGCAAGGCATGGAATAATTCTAGGTAATAACCTGTGGGAAGAATTATTATGTTTTTTGTGCACACATAGATCTCCAGTTGTCCTCTCCTCTGCTTGGTGATCATGTGACTTCCTATTCTAGAAGATACTTCTGTACAGGGCAATGCTTTATCAGCAGGTATCTTGAGTGGGTATTAGAGGGTAAATGATGCTTCCCCCAATAAAACATCAGATCCTAATATGTAACATCTGTAAACATCACCTCAAACAACATGGGAATGTAATTGTGACTCAAATAAGCACAGTGAGATTGGGGTTTAACTGGGTTATTTGGGAGGTCTTGAGTATACCTATAATTCCTTGCAATACAGAAACAGCAAAAATGTAATATTAGGGTATTCTAAGGGTCTGTTACTCTGCAGGAAAAAAACTGAAAATGTAGTTGGAAATTATCAGAATAAATTCTATGGGACACAGAAATTTTGAAAGATTCACAGAGCATAATTTGAGGCTCAATGAAGAAAAAATATGCCTTAATGTGACTTCTATAGAAGCATTTCTAATGCTGAAAGCTCACACCAAGGAAAGGAACCCAGGCATCACAACACATATGACAAAGCAAATGCTCTTCTAAAACTGGTTAGGAAATTTACTACATAAACAACAAAATCCACAGCAAATAACAACACAGTAACCTTGGGTAGGGTGAGGAGTTTCACTTGTAGAGATACCACACTGTAATGTTAAAAATGTGAACATTTCATCAAAGATATAAGACACATGCAACGACCAAGAAAGGACAGTTCATTCAGAGAAAAAAAAGGGGGAGGAGAAATTGACAGTTACTACATAGAAGAGACCTGGACCCTGACAAAAATACCAGTGATCAAATCAACTGCTGTAAATATATGCAAAGACCTCAAGTACATATTTGACAAAGAACTACAAGAATCTTGGAAAATGAGTTTTCCACAAATAGTTCCTATTATTAAGGACACAAATCTTGTGAAACTGAACCAGATAGATATTATAGAACTAAACAACACAAACTGAAATGTAAAATTCACTAGGAAGTTTTAGCTGTGATTTGGAAGGGAGAAGAATGAGTCAGTGAATTTGAGAGACATATTAATTGCTGTAATTCTCTACAAGGAGCAGAGAAGAAAAAAGAATGATAAAACTTCACACAATCCAGGGCCTCATTGCTCACCACCAAGTCACCAACAAATGTATAATTGGAGTATCAGAAGTGCTATTTTAAAAAGGGAATAAATAATAATTCAATAATAAGTCCACAACCTCAAATTGGATAAGAGGCATGAAACTCCACTTCCTTAAAGCTTGCAAATTCCAAAGGTAAACTTGAAGACATCTACACATACTTTGTATTCAAACCATTCACCATCAAAGAGAAGATCATAAAACCAGCAAGAGACAATGTTTGTCCAGACATAAAGGATTCTCTTTGTTTTTTGTTTTTTAATGTGGGTACCTGGGAGTCAAACTCAGGACTTCGCGCTTGCCAGGCAGGCACTTACGCTGCTGAGCCATCTCACCAGCCCAGCATATAGGATCCTATTCAGATTAATGAGCAGTTTCTCACCAGAAACCATGAAAGCCGGCAGCAGTCAGATGACTTAGTTAAGAAAATGTCATTAAAACAAACAATAAGATAAAACCAAACCTTTGAAACAAATATATATTCACTAAACTTGTCCTACCAAAGGATGTTAGCTCTAGACCTTCTGAAACACAGTAAATAAAATTAGAGAGTCAGTCTAAGTAGATCTTTTCCGGAAGAAATAACTTAAAAGAGTTCCTGAAGCCTGAATCCAATAGACTCCAGAGAGTCTTTCAAAACCATGTAAATACTGTTAGGTCCCACGCCAGTAAAGACAAAGAAAGGAAACTAAGAAAAGCCTTTAATGCAAGGTGCGGGAGGGCTTCCCTAGAGCACAAGAAACCCTCAGAAGGAGAGGCTGCAGGACAAAGTATTTATTGGGCTTGGCTGGGGGTGGGGTTTGGAGAGGTGGGGCCAAATGACATCCAGAAGGAGACTGGTGGATATTTGGAGTGCCCCCACAAAGTGAAGGGGAGGGAGTTCCCTCTGGGGTGGGAAGAAGGTGGAGGAAGTACCTGATATGCTGCTGTTTTTAGGCTCTCCTCCATGTTGGACCATGGCCATGCTGACTAGGCAGCTTCCACATGGGCTAGGACCCATCAAATACCAAATAGTATACCATAAGCATATTAAATTATTATGTTTCAGTTTTAAATAAAAATAAAAATTAAATTGAAAATTTATTATAAAAACACAAGGGAAACCAGTAAAGATAACTACATAAAAGTACAAAACTCCTAAATATGTATGAACTACCAAAGCTGAACCAAGAATATATAAAAATACTGAGTAATCAAATATTGGTCAATGAAATTAAAGAAGTAAAAAAAAAAAAAAAGCTACCAAGTACCAACTAAGAAAACATCAGGTCCTGATGGATTCACTGCCTAATTGTATAAGAACTTCAGAGAAGATCTAGCACCCTGAAACTCTAATGAAATCCAAAGGGAAGTTGTACTCCCAGAGTCATTCCTGGAAGCAAGCACTGCCCTGATTTGAAAACCAGAAAAGGACCCAGCGAAAAAGAAGAACTACAGGCTCTCTCTTTAATGAACAAAGATGCAACAACCCTGACAGATACTGACAAACAGAATGCAGAAAATCATCAAAAAGATTATACAGGGCCGGTGAGATAGCTCAGCGGCATAAGCGCCTGTCTGGCAAGCGTGAGGTCCTGAGTTTGACTCCTGGTACCCACATACGAAAAAAAGGGCCGGTGATATCGCTCAGCGGCACAAGCACCTGCTGCCAGGCATGCGAGGTCCTGAGTTTGACCCCTGGTACCCACAAAAAAAAAAAAAATCATACATCATTACCAGGTAGGACTCATTCCAGAGATGCAGGGATGGGTCAACATATCAAAAATCGATAGAGGTAATTGAGCTCTTTCCCCATGGTAGACATCAGTGCCCACGTAGAAAGGCTTGGAGCACTAGCGAGGCCTTTTGCTCCTTCTGCCTTGCACTGTCTGAAGCACAGCAGTCCGGAGCCTGGAATGTTACAACAGCATCGTTCTTCCCCTGCACCCTGTGAAAACAGCCGAAGGTCCCTGAGGAGGAACACGCCCTCGCCAGGCTCTCACTGTGTTGCCACAGCAGATGGGTTTCCCAGCCACCTGGCCCCTGAGAAATGAATTTCTAGACCTTATGAATTTTCTACTCTAGGTCATTGAGTAGTTTTGTAATAGTGTCACAAAACAAAGAACCCACTACATGTGTGATTCTTTGAAATATTTGTCATAAGCATGAATGCAGTGACTTCGACTTGGTTTCTTCTAATATCTTTGGCTAAAGTGCAGGGAAATAAGGTGATCTGAAAGATTTGAGTTACTATCGTAACACCTCAATAAATAACCCAAAGGTTGATATATCTGTCCTGAAAGAGACCCTTACCTCCTGTAAGTATAATATGTGGTTAAAAAAATACAGATTTTTTTGTTTAAATTTGGAAAACATATTATAATAAGAGATACATTGCTATTAACTGTATACAAATCACTACTCCTCACTCGAAACACATTTATGTCATCCCTCTGGGCACCTTCTTCTCCTTAGGGAAGTCCTCCTGCACCAGCATCTTTTTCTGCCTGCCTCAGTGGGCAGCATGGATTCAAATGTTTATGGCAATATCTGTCAAATGAAAACTGTGTCCTTGTCCACCATATTCACCAGATCTGTCACCTTCTGACTTCTGGCTTATCCCACAGTCAAAAAGACTATAAAAGGTAAGCCCTTAACAAGTGTAGATGAAGGAAATTAAAAAAAAAATGCTTCCTGAGAAAGGAAAATCTGATACAGGGGGCTTCCCTGGTGAATTTACCCAAACAAATGTCCCACAGTCACATAAGATTGTAGCCCAGAAGAAACAACTAGGGGGTTTTATCACATTCCTACCATGACCACTGTCATAAGCTCCTTCCCATTTGAAGTTTACGTCAACTCACGGTAATTCTTGCACGGTTGTATGAACCGGAAGTGTGTAATAACTCAGGGAGCAGAAATCCATGTTCTGTCAGGGCCATGGTCCCTTCCTCGTCTCCAGAGGACTCCGTTTCCTGCCTCTCCCATCCACCAGAGGCTGCCAGCTTCCATAGCTGTGGTCACATCACGCTGACTCTGCCCCGTCACTTCACCAGCTCCCTGTTGTCTACAGCTAAACGTTTCCGACTCTGTTTCACAGGGACACGTGGGGTTTCTATGTGAGCATCACAATAACCCTGATGGTCTCTCGTTCCTAAAATCCTGCAATTACTGACATCTGCATAGGGCCTTGGGGCCACACCAGGTAATATAGAAATGCTTCCGAATTAGGACTTTGGTCATTTGAGGGCCACCATGGACTAACCACAGGGACACATGGGAACATCTTGCATTGTACTGAAAATATTTATAAATCCAAAATAATCCTCAAATTTTGTTCCTATATGGACATTGCAAATCAGTGCAGTCAGTTATAATTTGTCTATATGTAGAAATTGCTCAAATATAACTAGATATGGAGACAAATTTTTTGTATTTAATGTATCTTTGTGAATTAACAAACAGTACTTATTTGATGTCATTTGCCATGTAATGAGTCAGCATTTTAAGTAAAAAAAAAATGAAAATTTTGAGATGATATATGTGATGATGAGATTTCCAGGAAATTATTTTGTCTACAAGTGAGGGGTATGAGAATGTAACAAAAAATGTTTCAGCATATCACAAAATGAACAATGTCTTTTCAAATGTGCTGAATGTTGACGTAGAAAGTTTTTATTTTGCGTAATTAACTGTCACCACCAACGAGTCAAGGGCTCAACATATTGGCACAACTAATATCAAAGCTCAATTATATTTGCATATATTTAACAAATATTTATTGAAAATCTATAGTTCAACAGAAATGTTTTCAGCTACTTGTCATCATGTTATGAAAGAACTGATAAAGTTGCTGCTCTCCTGTAGTTCACATTCTCTTTGGGAAAGGTAAATAAGCAACACGTGGGTACGAATAGTAGCAAAGGGTTGATAACAACTGCAGAGAATGACTTAGGAGGAGGGGACAGTGTGCTTGATGACTGGAGACTGAGCAGTATTGAAGGTGGACAGGCAAGGACTCCATGATGGGGTTCCATTGAGTCAGAGCCCTGAATGGAGAGAGAACATACATGCTGGGAACAGCAAGTGCAAAGGGCTTGTGGCATGAGCTTGTTTGATGTGAAGCAATGGCAAAAAAATCAGTGCAATAGAAGACAGGAAAACATAGGGGAATGCAAGGGAGAATGTAACTAAACTTACAGAAATGAATGGCAAACGTTACAATTTAAGGTACACGCAGAAAGAAAAATGTACAATATTATTGGCTTTTAGGTTTAATTCTTAATCTGAATGTGTAATGTGATATGAATATATTAAAAAGGCAGCTGTATTCTTTGCATTTTTGTGTTCTATTTTACCTTTTTGAAAATACAATCATGTTGGATGTATAGAATGATGACATCAAAAATAAATATTAATTCACATGAAATGCCAGATTTATACATGACTCGTTAAATTATGCAGAGCACTTCTTTCATTTTGCGATATAAACATATTTTGTCAAATTAGTTCTATAAGAACAGAATCAAAGAAAATAATGAAATCAGAGCCCAAATTATAATCTATTACAAAACCAAATATTAAATTACAGCTTTTAAACGGTAGTGTTTTATTCAGTGCTCCCAGGTGAAAAAGAATGAGCAGAACAGGTACAGACATGTAGGACGACCTTTGCTAAGGGCACCATGGTGTATGAGAGGCAAGTTAAAAAGTCCCATGATGACTGTCTGTATGCCTAAGAAAAGGGTGGCAGGGGGCTCACTGAGTCTGAGACAAAAGTCTGAGACAGAGGAGGGGACTGGGCCCGGTGTGAGTGTGGAGAACGAAGACCAAGAAGAGGCACAGATCATTAACTGATGTCTAAGAGTGTCAGAAGGGAGATGTTCTAAAGGGAGGGGAGAGAGAGAGACAGAGACAGAGACAGAGAGGGAGAGAGACAGAGAGGGAGAGATTGCTACCACAGTGATCTTCTTTTCTAATCCACTGCTTTGAATACCATACTCTTTGCAAACACTCACAGACACACCAAAAAGTTAAAATATTTTTTTCCTCGCTACCCAAATTATCTCATAATTCAGCCAAATAAACACATAGAATTAACTGCCACAAATAGCACATTTTATTCGAGGCTGGTGAAACTGACCACACCCATTTCTATTGTCATCATGAGACTCCTGTGGAGATTTCTTCTATTTAGGGCAGCTTTGAGCCTGTTGTACATGTATTTGCCCTGATATGAGATATGAAAAGGACAACTGTGTAATACATGCATTGAGGATAGTTTAGGCAGGAAACATTGGGGTATTTTAAGCATTCTCACTCTGTATTTATTTCTGGACACTGTAGCTTTTTTCATGTTCAAAGACATTTACACAAGTGAGAGTATTATTTCAATAATTTAACTTCAACATGGGCCTCAAAACGTAACACAGCACCTGGAGAAAAACTGAAAGAAAGGAACCCAGAAATGGTTCATCTCACAAAATTACAATAAAAATCCTACACCTTATTGGGCCTCCAACTAATGAATGCACTCCTGACTTTTAAGAATGCACTCTTGACCTCCTTGTTCCTCAGGCTGTAGACCATAGGGTTCAGCATGGGGATGACCATGGTGTAGAACACAGAGGCGATTTTGTCTGTGTCCATGGAGTGACTGGAGCTGGGCTGCAGGTACATGAAGATCGTAGTCCCATAGAAGATGGAGACGGCAGTGAAGTGGGAGGCACAGGTGGACAGAGCCTTGCGATGTCCCGCAGCTGAGTGCATCCTCAGGATGGTGCCAAAAATGAAGATGTAGGATGTTGAAATAACTACAATTGCAAAAAAGATATGGAAGCTCACGAGATACACAAGAACCAGCTCACTGACATGTTTGTCAGAGCAGGACAGAGCCATGACTGGTGGAACATCACAGAAAAAGTGATGGATGATGTTGGAGCTGCAAAAGGAGAGGCTGAATGTGTCCCCAACATGGATGCAGGCATTCAGGAATGAGCAGACATAGCAGCCTATGACGAGACCTGCACACACACTGGTCCTCATGGTGGTGGTGTAGCGCAGGGGTTTGCACACTGCGGCATAGCGGTCATAGGCCATTGAGGCCAAGAGATAATTTTCTACACCCACGAGGCCTGCAAACAGGAACATCTGAGCAGCACAGGCATTGTAGGAAATGACCTTGTCTGCTACAAGGAGCCCAGCCATGACCGTGGGAGTGACGGTGGAAGAGGAGCAGAAGTCCACCAGGGACAGGTTACCGAGGAAATAGTACATGGGGGTGTGCAGACGGGAGTCCAGGAGGATCAGCAGGATCATCCCCAGGTTCCCAACCACAGTGAGGGTGTAGATGAGGAGGAAGGTCATGAAGAGGGGAACCCGCAGGTGTGGGTCATTGGTCAGTCCCAGCAGGAGGAACTCTGTCACCTCCGTCCTGTTCCCCATCAGTGCTGTCCAGAACCTCTACATGCTCTGTACGAATGAGAAACATAAACGAATGAGAAACATAAATTAGAAAGTCTAAGTACAATATGTATTATATAACTATAGAAGAATTTATACCTCAAGATTCTCCAGAAAAAGTATCTTTTGAAACCATGCAGTTTCTATTAATTGTATGCACATTTAGATGGTTTCAAATCTTCAGAATTTTAATAGATCATCTATATAATGTAAAAAACTGTAAACTTATGAGCTGAGATCTATTAACTTGCAAATGACTGCATGGATGTATCTATAAGCAAATATTCTCCTCCTGAACGCAGTAAAAACTGCCATTCCAAGTTGCTCACCTATAGAGAACTACTACGACACACGCAGTGTGCATCTCTGTCTCCTGACAGCAATACTGTGGGTTTTGTTACACTTATGAAAACTATGGGTCCCAAGAGCTTGGGTGACTCATTCATATTTGCACAGATGTTAGATGGCAGCTCTGCACCCATGCTGAACTTCAACCTAAGCTGAGTGGTTGCTGTGTCTAAGGTTTTAGGTGAATTCAAGTTGAACTGAATTAAACCGAATTTATAATTATTCAGTTTCTCCTTTCTTTAAAACTCAGTGTTCTGGTTTTATAGTGAATGGATTTACATGTTGGGTAGTAATTTATCTGGAGCTAAAACTAGCCAACCCTGACATAATACGATCATTGGCAATACCAATATCAAAGGTCTCAATGAGTTAACAAGCTCTGAATGAAACTGGAAATTTTTCCTCACTGTTTCATACTTGTTACAACCAGTGGATCTATACATGCTGCCAATGATGAAGTTAAAAGCATCCACTTTTGATTAAGCCAAGGAGGAGTCTGGCTCCTGCCCTTCCCAGCTCATCGATGTGCACAGCGGGTGTGGTGAGGTAATGGAGGTGCAGCATGCTCACTGGCACAGGGAATTCTGAGGGAGGCAGAATAGCGGATACAGCAGACCATAGAGTTTAGGGTCTCTGAAGGGACACGCGTCAGACCACACATTTGCACCCAGCAATTGTTAGTCCCCCATGATCTACAGTGAGCACGATATTGCCATCTGCAAAACAAATTTGGCTCTGAGACTGCCTGTTAGGCATTATTGTGACAATTAATAAATAAAAGAAAGTATAATTGGGTTATCAAGCTCATCTTGATGAGTGCCAGCTATCATATTATTACTAGTATGGAATAATTGTTTTGAAGAATTTTGACCCAGGAGGACTGTGACACACAGGGCTTCGGTTGCAGGTGACCTTGAAGTCTTGAAGTTTCCTCCCCAGTTTCCCTTTTCCCCCACACGAGGGCCTCTGCGATTTTCTGTGCTCTCCAGTGCTTCAGTCTCGCTCTACTCCACGTGTGTGATTGCGGCTGCTGCAACTCCAGGTGGGGCATCCTTTGTCAAAACTGCTTCCTTGAAATCCATATTTGAGTTTGGGATCATTGCTGTCATCATACAGCAAACTCACAGAGTGGTAGGATTTAAATATTCTATTTGAATCTTCTCTGGTGTGGTAACAGTATTTAAAATTTCTTTATTTTGCAATCTTTGGTAGGATATTCACCCAAAATTATTATTTCCTACCACCCTTTATTCAAAGCCTCTTTCATCCTAAATTTGTCCACCATGCTCACGAAGATACAGTTTCATCAACTTTATCACACATGGTTACTTTTCACATACCCGTGTTGTATAGCACTTGGTGAACAACTTATATAGAAAGGGTATGGATGTGTTATGTATAATATGCTCACATATCCATACGTAAACAGCAGATGTGAGAATGTATGCTATGCTGCAAGATTCTATAACAGGTAAAAGACTCGAGATCCAAGAGTTAACACCACCTTCTTCCAAGAATAACCAGTTCGGATTATGCTAATTCATTTAGGCACCTTCTGCAAATTAAACAAGAATCAGTTCACTCTTCTGGGTTTATGTTTGTATGTTCTTTTTTTTTTTTTTGAAACTCCAAGTGAGATACAAATACATAGTGAAAAAGATAATGTCAGTAACCATTCAAAACATCATCTCTCTTCATTTTTGTTCATATTTTTGGCAAAGAAGCATTATTTGTCTTACAAATCGCCAAAGTCTCCATGAAAGCCACTCACACCACAGGCTCACTCGCCGTTTAAAAAATATTTAAACATCTCTATTGTTAAACAATTTATCAAAACTATAGTTAGGACATTGATTTTGCATAAATTCATTTCTGACTAAAATGTTTACAGGATGTAGAAGCTTACCAGCTTGCTAAATGAGGAACAAGAGTCAATACAGAGTTCTTCGAAATCATAAAAATTTTCCTAGAACACTGCTCATGTCCTATGAGAGGAGCTCCCTTTGTCTCGGACAGTGGTCACATTTTCCAATGTCCCTAAGGCAAGGAGGGAAAAATGGAGAAGAGGACGCTGACATGGCTCATGATCCATAAGCACCACGAGTTCCTTCTGTGGCACTGGAAGAATGATGCCCTCCTCCTGTATAAAATAAACATGGTGTGATTCTTCTCTCACAGAAGTGTGTCTGTAAATAATGTCTGGTTCACTTCTCAAAGAGCTGATTGTTTGAAAGCTCATCAGTGAAACTTACCTTTGAGTGATTCCCCGGCCATGGCTGCAGGCTCACAGCCAGTCCTTGGGTCAGCAGCGCTCCTGCATGCTGTGACAGCGGCTCTCCCTCAGATGGGTCAGTGACATCCAGTACCAAGGCGGCAATGTGTCCCTTCCGAGCTGTCATAGGCTCAAGTCCTATCGGGATCCCCGAGGCTTCCACATGGAGACCTGGAGACATTGTGATCTCTGGAGATCTCCCCGTGAGAATAGCTAGGGTTCCTTCTCGAGGTCTCTTAGGGAAGAAGCCATTAAATTGCCTGTAGGGACCGAGATGGCGCAGCCATTTAAATTAAATGTTTGTTAACTGATGAATGAAAACAAATATTTTACGTATTAAGGAGTTACTCTGAGATGCGTGTTTATATGCATAGCTTCAGTAGTGTTTAGGCCAAGATCAACAAGTCTACTCCTCCAAATATTCATTGTTTCTTTACAGTGAACTCTTCCTTTGTTCTACCTATTTGAAGAACACAGTGCATAATTGTTATTTATCATCATCCTACTCTGCAGTAGCACACAGGAGCTCTCTGTCCTCACGACTTAGTAACAGTTCACCCACCTTCCCCATCCCTCCTTCCCCCACTCTCTCCAGCCCAACTCTGTTCACATCTCAAATTCTATGACATCATCTTCATTAGATTCCATAAATGAGTGAGATTATTCAGTAATTGTTTTTCTGACCTCATTAGTTACTTAGCATAATGATTCCAGTTATATCTATGTTGTCCCAAGTGACAGAATTTCTCTCTTTTTATGGGTTACTAGTGTTCTTTGTACTCATGCACCACACATACCTTCATCCATTCAGGATGCATATACTGGTTGTTTCCAATTCACTGCTTCAAGGAACATGGCATCTCTTTGGCATACCGACTTCATTTCCTCTGAATTTGTACTCAGAAGAGGGAAGGTAAGATGTAATAGTTCTACTTTTAATTTTTTGAGGACTATACCTATAGATTTCCATAATGATTTTACCAAGCCACATTCCCACCCACAGTGTGCAGGGCTTCCCTTTTCTCCACACCCTTGGTAGATCTCTTTATCTTTGCCCTTTGCAATAAAGCCATTCTTACTGGAGAGAGGAGACGTCCAAACGTCTCTGACTTGATTTTCCTTCATGGTTAGTGAAGTTTAACATTTTCATGTGTCGTTGATCTTTTGTATGTCTTCTTTTGAGAAACGTCTCTTTTGGTCCATTGGTATTTTTTGTCACACTCTTTGTTTTTGTTATTAACTACTTTGGGGTTCTTTTTTTATTTTATGGAAAAAAGGTAAAGCGAAATTTCATAACAAGATGATAGGAGACTAACAATAGTTAATGCGGTGAATATTATTATCTTTAAAGTAGTTAGAATACAAGATATGGGCATAAAAAATTCTCTAATTGATATTAGCACAAACCTGCCTTCTCTGCGAACTAAGAGACACTAAGAGTATAACTAACTTGCATTTTTTTCTCCCTTTTCCCTTCCTTCCCTTCCCCTTTCCCCCATCCTATTTTCTTTTTCCTTTTGAACAATTTATTCCCATTTCACATATCTATTGTACATTTTAGACCTTGTTTACTCTTTCAATTTCTCACATCAGGAAGACAATATGATGTTTACACAAGTGATTCTGATTTATTTCCCTAAAGAGTATGGTCTTAAGTTGCATCAATTTACCTATAAAAGTCTCGAGTTTATTCTTCTTTATGGCTGAGTAGTACTCCATTGTATAAAAATACTACATCTTTTGTATCCATTCCTTGATTTATGGGCGTTTGGGTTGTTTCCAGGATTTAGCTATTACAAATTGTGCTGCTATAAACATGGGTGCACATATATCGCTGTGGTATGATGTTTTTAATACTTCTGGGAAGATACCGAGAAAGGGAATAGCTGGGTTGAATGGGACCTCTAATCCTAGCTTTCTGAGGAGTTTCCATATTGATTTTCACAGCAGTTTCACCAGTCTACAATCCCACCAACAGTGGAGAAGGGTTCCTTTCTCCCCACAGCCCTGTCAGCATTTGTTATTGGTTGATTTCTTGATGGTAGCTATTCTTTCTGGACTGAGACAGAATCTCACTTAATTTGCATCTCTCGAATGAGCAGTGATGTTGAACATTTTTTCATATATTTACTTGCCATTTGTATTTCTTCACATGATCATCTCAATAGATGCAGAAAAAGCTTTTGACAAAGTCCAACACTCTTTCATGATAAAAACCCTATAGGAAATCAGAATAGATGGTCTTTATCTCAATCTGATAAAAGCCATCTATGACGAACCAACTGCCAACATCATATTAAATGGACAAAAACTGAAAGCTTTCACTCTAAAATTAGGAACAAGACAAGGATGTCCACTATCACCACTCCTATTCAATATAGTTCTGGAAACATTAGCCAGAGCAATCAGACAAGAGAGAGAAATAAAAGGAATAAGGATAGGAAAGGAAGAAATTAAATTATCATTATTCACAGATGACAAGATACTCTACATAGAAGATCCCAAAAACTCGACCAAAATACTTCTAGATTTAATAACCAAATCCAGCATAGCTGGATACAAAGTCAACACTCAAAAGTCAATAGCATTCTTGTATACAAATGACAAACTCACTGGGACTTTTTGCATATTCTGGAGAGCAATTCCTTTTCAAGCGTATTCAATTCAAATATTTTTCTCACTCTGCAGGTCTTCTCTTCAAACTGTTAATAGTTTCTTTGGCTGTGCAGAGTATTTTTTGTAGTTACTGTGAAAGAATTTTTTTTTAGTTCTATTTAAGATAATTTGGTATTGCATTATAGCAATGTTTTTATATTTTTAGATTGGTTTTTCATTCTGTAGCTTTGCCGAAATAATGTATATGTTCCAACATTTTTTGTGTGTGTGTGGGTACCAGGGGTCGACCTCAGGACCTCGCGCGCCAGCAGGCACCCGTGCCGCTGAGCGATATCACCGGCCCCTTTTTCGTATGTGGGTTCCGGGAGTCGAACTCGGGCCCTCGCGCTTGCCGGGCAGGCGCTTAAGCTGCTGAGCCATCTCACTGGCCCCCAGTTTAATTGTTTTTGAACTTTTGAGCTTCTCTCCCTCTCCCTCTCACTCTGTCTCCATCCATACAGGTTATTTTGTTTTGTTTCGTTAATGTGTTATATCACAGTTATCGATTTGCACATGGTGATCAATCCTCTCATTCCTGCGATTAATCTCGTTTTATTTTGCTGAACAATCTCTCTAATACACTGTTGCTTCAGTGTTTTAAAATTGTGCTGAGAAGATTTGTGTCTATGTCCTCAAGGATATACAGTTTTTGTTTCTTTATTTGTGTACGCTTACCTGGTTTTGGTATCAGGGTAATGCTGATCTATTTTAAGCAAAACAAGTACGGCCACTTGAGGTTTTTTAATTTGTTTTGTTTGATTTGGTTTGGCTTGTTTGTTTGTTTATTCGTTTGGACTCCACTGGCAAGGAATATCTTTGGGTCTCTGTGCTGTCTTTAGATATGAAGTGCGCTTCAGGTTAGCAATATGTCGTTAGATACTTTTTTAATCTTCTCATTGGCTCCATCTTTCATTCTGAGAGTTTGTTCCCCTACATTCAAGCTACCTATTGACAGGTAGTGTATTACTACAGCCATTTTGTAACTTGTTTTTATCATAGTTACTTTCCTTTTTTTCTCACTCTGTGATGAGATGATTTATTGTAGAAGTGTACTTTGATTCCTTGCTTATAATATTTGGTTTGTCTGTTTAAAATTTTTATTTGTATTAACTGCAAAGCTTATGAAAAGCAATTTTGCTTGTAACAAGTTTTTGAAATGATACCACTTAAGATTATTGTGCAAATTAAGAACAGACTGGAAGTTCAGGAAAAATGTGGGTAAGAAAGCTCTACACCAGCACTCCATTTCCCCAATTTTAAATCTTTGGTATTCCATTTTACACCTTCCTGTATTTTCTATCTCTTACACAGTGATACAGTTAGCATTATTCATATGCTAAAGATATGCATAGTGTCTGAAAATTGTTTACAATATTACAATTTTTCAATTCTTTATATGCTTTAGATATAAGTCCTTTGTTTGAGGGACAACTGGCTATAATTTTCTCCCACTCCATGGGTTGTCTTTTCACTCTGTTGGTGATTTCTTTTGTTGTGCAAAAGCTTTTTAAACAAGAGAGAGAAACCGTAATGGGAAAAGGGGAAAGGAAAGAAGGGAAAAGGAAAAAAATATATATATACAAGATAGTTATAGTAATACAGCTAGTTTGAAAAGAAATGTCTGTGCTAATATTATTTGGACAATATTTCATGCCTATATCTTGTACTCTGAATAACTACTATGCAGACAACAATACGCAATGTATTAATTATTGTTACTATCCTACTAGCCTGTTTTGGAACTCTGTTTTATTATTTTTTTATTTTTCTCTTTAAAATTAAAAAAAGATTGTACGTTTACTAGCACATTGAATGTAATTTGTGTTCTACTAAGAGTGATTGCTATGTGGATTTCCTACATGGACATTTAAAATCATATTACTCAATTCTATAACTTGTGTGTATGTAGAAATTGCTCAAATATCACCAGATATTGTTGTTTTAGATATATATATAACCAGATATATTACCTTTAAGATATTTTACATTCAATGTATTTTTTTTTGTTTCTTTTTGTTTGTTTGTTTGTTTGTTTTTTGAGACTGAGTCTTGCTATGCAGCTCAGGCTGGCCTTGAACTCATTATGTAGTCTAGGCTGGCCGCAAACTCATGATAATCCTACTGCCCCACCTCCCACACGCTGGGATTATAGGTGTGTGTCACCATGCCCAGCTCAGTATATCTTTCTGAATTACCAAACGTTTTTTTTTTTTTTTTTTTTTGTGGGTACCGGGGGTCGACCTCAGGACCTCGCGCGCCAGGAGGTGCCCGTGCCACTGAGCAATATCACCGGCCCCTTTTTGGTATGCGGGTTCCGGGAGTCGAACTCGGGCCCTCGCACTTGCCAGGCAGGCACTTAAGCTGCTGAGCCATCTCACCGGCCCAAAACGGTTGTTTTTTGATGTCACTTGCCACTTACTGAGATTTTACAATATCAAAGCACAAGTGTATCTTCATACACTTAACAAATATTTCTGAGGTATCTGCAATGCAGTACACCCATTCTCAGCTACTGATCATCATGTTATGAAAGAACTGATAAAATTGCTGCTTTCCTGGAGTTCACTTTCTTTTGGGAAGGTAAATAAGCAACACACAGGCATGGATAGTAGCAAAGGGTTGATAACAACTGCAGAGAATGACTTGGGAGGAGGGGACAGTGTGCTTGATGACTGGAGACTGAGCAGTGATGAAGAGGGACACGGAAAGACTCCATGATGGGGTTCCATGGAGTCAGAGCCCTGAATGGAGAGAGAGCATCCACACTGGGAACAGCAAGTACAAAGGACCTGCGGTATGAGCTTGGTTGATGATGTGAAGAAACGATAAGAAAATCAATGCAAATATAAAGGTTAAAAAGACAGGAGCATGCAGGAGAGAATGGGACTACAGTAAATTAGAGATGAATGGCAATCATTACAATTTGAAGTGCTTACAGAAATAAAAATGTACAATATTGGATTTTAGTTTTAATTCTTAATCGAATGATTATTAATACCAGAATATAAAGTGGCCAGTGAGATGGCTCAGCGACATAAGCGCCTGCCTGGCAAGCATGAGGGCTCGAGTTTGACTCCCGGAACCCACATATGAAAAAAAAGCCAGTGACATCGCTCAGTGGCATGGGCGCCTGATGGCGCGCGAGGTCCTGAGGTCGACCCCCGGTACCCACACACAAAAAAAAATAATAAATAATACAAGAATATGTTAGAAATATTAATATACCTTCTGCATTTTCTTGCTCCATTTTATCCTTGAGAAAGTTAACATATGAATATGTTGGATGTAAAAAACTCAATATTAATTCACCTGAGATGGCAGATTTATGCATAGCTCATTAAAATCCAAAAAGTTGTTTTAATTTGCATTTCTCAAATAACTAGGTGATGTCGAATACTTTTTCATATATTTATTTGCCAATTTTACTTCTTCATATAAGAAGTGGCTATTCATCCCAAATGCCCATTTTTGGATTGGGTCTCTGAATTGGGGGGGGGGGTGTCTGATTTTTTTCAGTTTTTTGTATGTCCTAGATATTGGTCCTTTGTCTGAAGAACAGCTAGCACAAATTTCTTCCCACTGTCTGAGTGGTCTTTTCACTCTGTTGGTGATTTCTTTTGCTTGCAAAAGATTTTTTGTAAGATGAGATCCTAGTTGTTGATTCTTTGAAGTATTTCCCGTGCAGTCTGGGTTTTGTACATGAACTCTCTGCCTACACCTGGATCTTCAAGATTTCTACGTATTTTCTCTTCTAGTAGATTTAGTGCTTCTGTTTTAATATTTAGATCTTTGATCCATTTTGACTCTAGTTTAGTGCATGGATAGACATGGGTGTAGTTTTAGTCTTTGGCATGTAGACAGCAAGCTTTTCTGGCACCATTTATGAAAGAGGCTATCTTTCTTCCAGTGAATATGTTTGGCTCCTTTATCAAAGATCTGGTGACTGAGTGTGTTTGAAGTTATTTCTGCATCTTCTAATCTGTTCCATTGATTCAGGTCTGTTTTTTTTTTTTTTTTTCCTATACCATGCTGTTTTTATCACAGTAGCTCTGTAATATAATTTCAAGTCAGGGATTGTGATGCCCCCTGCCTTGCCTTTGTTGCTCAGAATTGCTTTGGCTATTCTTGGTCTCTTCTGGTTCCAAATGAATTTTAAGAATATTTTCTGCAGTTCTGTGAGGTATGCTAATGGTATTTTGATTGGAATCGCATTAAATCTGTATAGTAACTTTGTGAGTATGACAAAGGTTGGTTTTTCCTATCCAAGAGCAAGGGATATCTTTCCATTTCCTGATATCCTCTTCAATCTCCTTGTGAGAGTACTGTAATTTTCAATGTAGAGAACTTTTGTTTTCTTTATTAGATTGATTCCTAATCAATTTCTTTTTTTTTTTTTAGATGCTATTCTGGAGAGTATTGCTTCCCTAATTTCTCTTTCAGTGAGTTTGTTATTTGTACACAGGGATGCTATTGATTTTTGAGTGTTGAGAATGGCTATTATGAAAACAACCAATAACAAATCTGGTGGGGCTGTGGAGAAAAAGGAACCCCTCTCCACTGTTGGTGGGAGTGTAGGCTGGTGCAACCACTGTGGAAATTAGTATGGAGATTCCTCAAAAAACTAGGATTCATGATCCCCATTTGACCCAGCTATTCCCCTTTTGGGTATCTTCCCAGAAGAATTAAAATCATCATACCACAGTGATATACGTGCACCCATGTTTATAGCAGCACAGTTTGTAATAGCTAAATTTTGGAAGCAACCCAGATGCCCATCAACTGAGGAATGAACAAAAAAGATGTGTTTTTTTTTAATGCAATGGAGTACTACTCAGCCATAAAGAAAGATAAGATTGAGACATTTACAGTGAAATGGATGGACCACGAAACCATAATTATAAGTGAAATAAATCGAACACACATGTGTAAATATCACATTATCTCTCTGGTGTGAGAAACTATAAATGTAAATAAGAACAAAAATGTACAATAGATACTATGAAATAGGAAGAAACTGTTCAAAAGGAAAAGAGAAGTAGGGAGGGGGGAAGGGGAAAGAAGGAACGGAAAGAAAAAAATGGGAAAAGAAGGATAAAATGAAGATCGAGCTTTGTGACTGGGGAGCAGAAGGGTTTTGAAAGGGAATGGGAATGGGAAAAAAAAGAAGAATCAAGATATATCATGTACAAATACAAATTCCCTATAACGAATGTGGTCATTATGGATACCTAAATTGTACAAATAATCTTAGAAAAAAATCCAAAAAGAGGACTGGTTTCAATTTGTGATATACATATTTTCTCAAATTAGGGCTCTAAAAATTTCATCAAAAAAATTAAAGAAATCTTAGCAAAAATTGTATTCTATCACCCAATTCAAATGTTAAGTTATGGGCCGGTGAGATGGCTCAGCAGCATAAGCACCTGCCTGGCAAGGGTGAGGTCCTGAGTTCGACTCCCGGAACCCACATACGAAAAAAGGGCCGGTGATATCACTCAGCAGCACGGGTGCCTGCTGGCACGTGAGGTCCTGAGGTAGGCCCCAGGTACCCACAAAAAAAAAAAAGACTTTTGCCTGAGTAAGAAGATTACTTGAATAATTTAATGTCTCAAAATGTAACACACAACCCAAAGAAGATCTGGCAAGAAGAAATCCAGAAACAGTGGGACTCAAAAAGATAAAGTGAAAATCCTACACCTAATTTGGCTTCCAACAAATGTATGCAGTCTTGACTTTTAAGAAGGCGCTATTAACCTCCTTGTTCCTCAGGCTGTAGACCATAGGGTTCAGCATGGGGATGACCATGGTGTAGAACACAGAGGCGATTTTGTCAGTGTCCATGGAGTGACTGGATGTGGGCTGCAGGTACATGAAGATCGTAGTCCCATAGAAGATGGAGACGGCAGTGAAGTGGGAGGCACAGGTGGACAGAGCCTTGCGATGTCCTGCAGCTGAGTGCATCCTCAGGATGGTGCCAAAAATGAAGATGTAGGATGTTGAAATAACCACGATTGCAAAAAAGATATGGAAGCTCACGAGATACACAAGAACCAGCTCACTGACGTTTGTCAGAGCAGGACAGAGCCATGACTGGTGGAACATCACAGAAAAAGTGATGGATGACATTGAAGCTGCAAAAGGAGAGGCTGAATGTGTCCCCAGTTTGGATGCAGGCATTCAGGAATGAGCAGACATAGCAGCCTATGACGAGACCTGCACACACACTGGTCCTCATGGTGGTGGTGTAGTGCAGGGGTTTGCACACTGCGGCATAGCGGTCATAGGCCATTGAGGCCAAGAGATAATTTTCTACACCAATGAGGGCCAGGAACAGGAACATCTGAGCAGCACAGGCATTGTAGGAAATGACCTTGTTTCCTGTAAGAAGCCCAGCCATGACTGTGGGAGTGACGGTGGAAGAGGAGCAGAAATCCACCAGGGACAGGTTACCGAGGAAAAAGTACATGGGGGTGTGCAGACGGGGGTCCAGGAGGATCAGCAGGATCATCCCCAGGTTCCCAACCACAGTGATGGTGTAGATGAGGAGGAAGGTCATGAAGAGGGGAACCCGCAGGTGTGGGTCATCATCGGTCAGTCCCAGCAGGAGGAACTCTGTCACCTCTGTCCCATTCTCCATCAGTGCTGTCCAAAACCTCTAGGTACTCTGTAGGGAAGAGAAAGAGGAAACAGAAGCACAAAAAAGTGAACTGAAATCAGAAAGTATGAGCACCATATGTGTTCCGTTATGTAGAAGTTTTTACACTTCAGATTCTCCAGAAGAGGCATTATCTTGAAAAGCAAGTTCATTCTATTAATTGTATGCACATTTACATGCTTTTGAATCTTACATACTTTAATGTGTCATCTATGTGATTAAAATATTTTTAATTTATAAAATGAAATATAGGCAGTTTACTAACCAGATGAATACAACTGTTGGATGTATGCACCAGGAAATTTACCCCTCTTGAACACAGTGAAAACCGACGTTTCCAAGTTGCTCACCTACCAAAAACTCTAGCAGATACGTTAGATGTACACTCACTGTCTCCTTCCAGCACTATTGTGGTTTTGTTATTAAATTAATTTAAATTACGGATCACAAGAGGAGGGGCGATTCATTCATATTTTCACAGATGTTAAATGGCAGTCTCTACTGTGTACTTGTGTTACACTTTAACCTAGACTATGAGGTCAGTAATTCTAAGGATCTTAATTGAATTCATGTCAAACTGAATCTAACTGAATGTATAATTACTCATATTATCCTTTTTTCAAACTCAGTGCTCGGGACTTCATAGGGAACTTTTGATTATGTGTTATTGATTATGTGTTAATTTCATCTGGAGCTAAAACCAACAAAATAAACAACCCTCAAAAGAATAAAATGGGGACCAGTGAGATGGCTCAGCGGCATAAGTGCCTGCCTGGCAAGTGCGAGGTCCTGAGGTCCCAGAAGCCACAAAAAAAAAAAAAAAAAAAGAACAAAATGATCATTTCTTTAATGACAAAATCGTTCAATTACTTAATAAGTTCTGAATGAAACTGGAAATCTTTCCTCACTGTCTCATACTTGTTACCACCAGCACATCTCCACTTGTTGGTAATAGTTTAGTTGACAACATCCACTTTTGATTAAGCTGAGGAGGAGTCTGGCTCCTGCCCTTCCCAGCTCATCGATGTGCACAGCGGGTGTGGTGAGGTAACAGAGGTGTAGCATGCTCACTGGCACAGGGAATTCTGAGGGAGGCAGAACAGCGGATACAGCAGACCAGAGCGTTTAGGGTCTCTGAAGGGACACGCGTCAGACCGCACATTTGCACCTAGCAATTGTTAGTCCTCCATGATCTACAGTGAGCACGATATTGCCATGTGCAAACAAATGCAGCAATGAGACTGACTTTTAGGCATTAATGTGAGAATTAAATAATAACCAAAAAAGTAAAATGGTGGGTGTCAAGCTCATCCTGATGAGTGCCAGCTATCATGTTATTATTAGGATGGAATAGTGGTTTTGAAGAATTGTGACCCAGCAGGACTGTGACACACAGGGCTTCAGTTGCAGGTGACCTTGAAGTCTTGAAGTTTCCTCCCCAGTTTCCCTTTTCCCCCACACGAGGGCCTCTGCAGTTTTCTGTGCTCTCCAGTGCTTCAGTCTCGCTCTACTCCATGTGTGTGATTGCGGCTACTGCAACTCCACATGGGGCATCCTTTGTCAAAACTGCTTCCTTGAAATCCATATTTTAGTTTGCAAAATAGCCTTTTGTTCTTAAATTCAGTGTTTCTTTCATTACTGTCATCATATAGCAAATTCACAGAGAGCAAGGTTTGAAACTAGCTAGTTTATCCACTCTGCTCAGTTCGCAAATACCTGTTTTATCAGCAAGTTGTGTTTTAAATATATTATTTGAATCTCTTCTTGTATAGTGACAGTATTTAAAATTTCCTTAAACTGCAATCTTCAAAGGATATTTACCCAAAAGTAACTTATTTCCTTCCCTTCTTCCTAAGCCTTTGGTAAACTACATTTGCTAACCAGCCTCATGAAGATACTACATTCTTCAAACTTAACACATATATTATTGTTGACATATACAGTGCTATGTTCTATAACACATGATAAGCTATTTATACATAAGTGGCATGTATATATTACAAGCAATATTCATACATTATCCATACATAAGCCACAGAACAAAGAAGTCCTGTTATGCTGCAAAATTACATAAGTAGCTAGAAAAAGACTCAAGATACGTGATTTCAAACAACCTTCCAAAAATAAACACTTCCAATTATACTAATTGTTTAGGAACCTTTGCGATTTAAAGAAGAATAACCTCAGTATTCTGAATTTATGTTTTTCTTTGGTTTTGAAACTCCAAAAGAGAAAGATAATGTCACTAATCATTCAAAGCATCATTTTTCTTAAAATTTGTTCATAGTTTGGTGAAAAGAAGCATTATTTGTCATATGAATCACCAAAGTCTCTATGAAAGACATTTATACCACAGGCTTACTTCACCATTTAAAAAATATTTAGAAAATATTTCTATTATAAAATAATTCATCGTGTATACAGTTAGGGCCCTGCTTTTGCATAAGTTACATGTGTGATTAAAATGTGTATGGAATGTAGAAGCTTACCAGTTTGCTAAATGAGAAGCAACAGGCAGTACAGAATAGTGCTTTGAACTCATAAACAAATCCATGGTACATTGCTGAAGTCCTACGAGAGGAGCTCCCTCGGTCTCATGTAATGCTCTAATTTTCCAATGTCTCTAAGGCAGGGAGGGAAAAATGGAGAAGAGGACATTCACATGGATCATGATCCATATGCACCACAAATGCCATTGGAAAAATGACTCCCTTCTTATCTATAAAACAAACATGATGTGATTACCCTTCTCATATAACCAACAGAAGTGCATCTGTAAATAATGAGAAGTCTCTGCTTCACTTCTCAAAGAGCTTATTATTTGTTTAAAAGCCCATCAGTGAAACTTGCCTTTGAGGGATTCCCCCGGCCATGGCTGCAGGCTCACAGCCAGTCCTCGGGTCAGCAGCGCTCCTGCACGTCGTGATAGCGGCTGTCATTCAGATGGGTCAGTGATGTACCAAGGCGGCAACGTGTCCCTTCTGAGCTGTCGTCGGCTCGAGTCCTATCGGGATCCCCGAGGCTTCCACATGGAGATCTGGAGATGATTATGGAGACACTGTGATCTCTGGAGATCTCCCCCTGAGAATAGCTAGGGTTCCTCCTCCAAGTCTCTTAGGGAAGAAGCCATTAAACAGCCTGTAGGGACCAAGATGGTTACATTTTTAAATTAAATGTGTTTTACACTGATGAATGAAAACATAAAAGTTTACATATTAAAGAGGTACCAAGATGCATGTATATGTAAACGTACTGTGATGTTTAAAGTTATGCAAATCTACTTCTTCAAATATTTATTGTTTCTTTACAGTGAAAACTTTCAATCTTTTACCCTTTTCTTAATCAGTTAGCATTATTTTTTTATTTATAATATAATTAGCATTATTTTTTATTTTTTCAACTTTCATACTAAAGATCTGAACAGTGTTTGTGATATGTGTACAATATTATACCATTTGTATTTGTATAATTATCAAAACATGAGTTTATTATGTTTTCATATTTTTATTCATTAGTGCTTCTTTTGATTTGTTGAATTCCCTTTAACATGTTTTTTGCTTGTTTTTAAATTTTATTTTATTAGTATATGTTTGCAATACATGTGGTTTCCATTCGTCTTGGGGGTAGGTGCATATATGTAACACAGTATGTTTCTCTTTTTAATCCCATCCCCTTCCACCATCTCCCTTTATATGTCTCTAGATCCCTTTTCTCCATTTTCATTTTGTTGTTATTAACAGCCATAGTTCATGTTTACGGCATACAGTGTTTACCTTCATTGTGAGTATTTGGTATCTCTACATGGTATATCTTTTTGTGTGTGTGTGTGGGTACCGGGAGTCAAACTCAGGACCTCGCGCTTGCCAGGCAGACACTTATGCCGCTGAGCTATCTCACCGGCCCCCTACATGGTATATCTTAATTCTTACTTCTGCTGCTGCTCCTTCTCTCCCCTCATCCTCTGCTTCCTGGACCTCATCCCGTTTGCAAAACATCTATATCTTTGTTTCCCTCTATCCATCATTTAGACTGCTCTTTGTGTGTGCTTTGCCTTATTCAAATGAGAGATACAATATGGTATTTAAGCTGTGTGTCCAATTTATTTCACTCAACATTTCTTTTTGGACAGGTCAGTATGAGACATATTCTCTCAGCATTTATTTCTCAGGGAGCACCACTATATCTTCATTTCTAAAGGAAAGATTTTTCTAGGCCATATTCCTGGTTGCAATTTTTTCCTTCAGTGCACTGAAAATCTCTTCTCACTCTCTGTCACCTGGCTTGTAAACTTTCTGCTGAGAAATGTGCTCTTGTAAAAATTAGGACAGTCCTTTTTTTTTTCTTCTCCCTTTTCTTGAGCACGTTCTCTTGTTGTTTTTCCTAAGAATGGATTTTGAGATGGATTGGGGTAGACTCAGTTAAGTTGAATCTGACCAGTGACCTTTGACTTCTGGTACTTGTATCTTTCTCCACTTTTGGAAATTTTCTGTGTGTGGAGTTATTACTGTATTTTCTATTCTGTTCCATTCATCTACGAGTCTACTTTTTTGTCAATGCCATGCTATTTTTTATCACTGTAACTTTGTAGTGTAATTTGAAGTCTGGGATTGTAAAACCCCCTGCCTTGCCCTTGTTGCCCAGTATTGCTTTTGCTATTTTAGGTCTCTTCTGGCTCTATATGAATTTTAGGAATATTTTCTCTATTTTTTAAGGAATGTTACTGGTGTTTTGGTTGGGATTGCATCAAATCTATTCAACAGTTTTGCCATTGACTCTTTGTATTTTTTAGTTTCAACTTCATTATTTTCTGCCCTGATATTCATAATTTCCTTCCTCTTGTTAGCTATGGGTTTGGATTTTTCTTATTTCTCTGGCACCTGTAGGTGCATTGCCAAGTTGTTTATTTGAGTTCATGCTGTTTTTCTGATGTAGGAATTCACTGGTATGAGCTTCCCTCTTGGAATCCCTTTCATTGCACCCCATACCTTATGGTTTGTTGCACTGGCATTATCACTCTTATTTCTTCTTTAATTTCATCTGTGATGTACTGATTTTTCAAGAAGGTAATGTTTAATTGCCATATGTTTGCATAGTTTATGTGGTATCTTTTGCCATTGATTTCTAGTTTCATTGCACTATGATCTGATACTATGAATTAAATAATTTCAATTCTTTTGCACTTACTCAAGCTAGTATGGCTAGTATGTGGTCTGTGTTGAAGAATGTTGCATGTGGTGCTGAGAAGAATGTGTATTCTGTTGTTGTTGGATGGAAGCCTAGGTAGATATCTATTTTGTCCATTTGTTCAAATGTTTGGTTCATCTGTGATGATTTTTTGTTGATTTTTTTGTCTAGCTGATTTGTCCACTTGTGGCAGTGGGTATTGAGGTGCCCATTACTACTTTATTGGTGTTTATCTGATTTTTCATGTCCATTAGTGTTTGTTTTGCAAAGTTGGATTGCTGTTATTTGGTGCATATATGTTTGTAATTGTTTTCTCTTACTGTTGTCTTCTTCCCTTAACTAATACGTAGTGATCTTCTTTGTCTATTCTGGTCAGTCTTAGATTGAAATCTACTTTGTCTGAAATTAGGATAGCAATTCCTGCTTTTTTCTGGATTCCTTTTGAATGGAATATTATTTTCCATTCTTTGATTTTTAATCTCTATCTTTTGGAATTAAATGTGTTTCTTGTATACTGTGTACTTTTAGGTTTTGTTTGTTTGTTTGTTGTCTTAATCCATTCTGCCAATCTGTCTTTTGATATAGGAATTTAGACCATTCATTTTGAGAGTTATTACTGATACATATTGACTTATTCCTGCCATTACATTACTTTCCTGTTGCTAATTTCCTCATTTTCTCCCTTTTGCTTTAGCTGCTCATCCTGCCAGGTAAATTCATTCTTTTTGACTTGTTGGCATTGTTGGCTTCATTGTCTTTTTGTAGGATATCCTTGAGAATTTTTTGTAATGCTGGTGTGGTGTTCATAAATTTCTTGAGGTACTTCTTGTCATGGAAATGTGTTATTTCTTCATGAAATTTAAAGGAAAGTTTTGTTTGGTACATAAGTTGGAGTTGGAAGTTGTTATCTTTTAGGGTTTGGAACACTTCACTCCAAGACCTTCTGGCCTTTAAGGTTTGTGTAGAGAAGTCTGCTGTAATTCTAATGGGTTTACTTTTGTATATGACTTGTTGCCTTTTTCTAACAGCTTTTAAGATTTTCTCCCTGTGATGGACTTCTGGAATTTTGAGTATAATGTAGCATGGAAAGCTTCTCTTTTGGGCATAGCTATTTGGTGTTCTATATGCCTCACTTATCTGTATGTTTATTTCTTCCCATATATTTGGGAAGTTTTCTGCCATTATTTCTGTGACAAGGTTTTTATGTCATCTGTATTGTCTTCTGATTTTTCACTTATTCCAGTTATTCTTACATTAGTCTTGTTATTCATCTAATCAGCTGTTGTATTAACTTTTCATTTTTCTCTTGCTGTTTTTAAGATGTTTTTCAGTAGTTGGTCTTTGAAGGCATCATTGTCTTCTAGTTCTGAAATTCTGTTCTCACAACAATCCATCCTTCTGCCCATAATTTCAATATGATTTTAATCTCCTGGATTAAAACATTTTCATGCAGTGTAATTCTTTGGTAAGCTGATCATTCATGTTTTGTATCATTTTGTTTACCTCATCTAGCTTTCTAATAGTGTCTTCTGAGAGCTTTGAATCTTCTTTGTTATTGCTTCCATTATATGTTTTGTTATATCTTCTCTAGTCCTCCTGAGTATCTCTTTGAGCTGTTTTCTAATCTCCTCTGCTATGCTTTTGAGTAATTCAGGGGTGTGGCTTATACTATTCTGTCTCTTGGTGCTCCCTGGATTGGCTTCAGGGTAGTTGAGAGTTTGGAGAGGAATTTTGTTGCCATTCATCCCATATTTTTATTGTTTTTGTTCATTTGTTTATTTTCTTTTATGGTGATGTTTGTGGGTGCATTAGTCTAAAGAGTTTCTTGCTAATATAGAGTTCTCTGTAGTTGCTTTCCAATGATGTACTTTGGGCATAACTAAGTATAATCCTTTGCTACAGCTCCAAGATTCAACCACCTTAGTTAGTTTGGGAAAGAAGGATTCAGTATAGTCAGTCCAGCCGTGAAGTTCTCTGGGAATGTACTCTAGTATGATTGTCACAAAGGTAATCTGAGTATTGGCTGACAGAGAAAGAGTGACAATTATATGACTCTATTAATATCAAGTGAAACAGCTATGGTAGTATTGCCAGAAACAAATTACATATTAACATACCATAAGAACCAGTTATGCATCACCCTTACTTCTAAAGAAAAATGGTCATTGTGATGTAAACATTCAGGCAACCCAAGTGTTGACTTACAGCTAATATGTACTAAATACAACAGCCATATCTGCTAATGGTACAAAAGAATTTAATAGTAATTTTGCAGAGCTAGTTATCAAAAGATTAACAAAGCATACTGTGAAAGGTTATACTATTAAAGGTTTCAGGTTTGGGAATGGAGGTATTCAAAAGGAAAACATTGAAACTTTAAACTCTATGATATGAGAAGGAGAGAGAAGTGGTACAAAGGATCTTATTGAGAAGTAGAAGTATGCTTATGGAATTGGGTAAAGGTAGGTAGAAAAGTGGCAAAAGAAAGAAGATAAAAGAAAAAAAGGGAGAAAAAAGAAAGAAACAGTACAGAGAGTAAAAATAAGAAAGAAGTAATTAAGATGAGAAAATTTTAAATGGAGAAGAGAAAAATCTTTAGAAATAAAAGAAGAGAAAGCAATTAGAAACAAAACTGAAGGACAAAGGGAGATAACCCAAGCCTCAGGAAACTGGTGAAGAAGACAAGATGGAAGGAAGGAACAAAAAACAAGAACAAAACGATAATTCTAAAAACAATGTTCACATTCACAAAAAAAGAAAACTTTCAAAAACTAAACAAAATTTTAAAAATTTTGAAAAATTAAAAGTGAATGAAAACAAAAAGAGATTTCCCCCTGATTTCAAGCCTATGTTTACCTTCTGGGGTCCAAAGTTTTGTGGCAATGTCCAATTGAAGGCATCACTCTGATCTTTCTGGTAGACAAAGGATGCAGTCAAAGCTCAGATCCATGCTGGTAACCCAGAGCAACATGGCAGTAGGATTAGAGCAGGGTGATGGTTCTGAGACTTTGAAACTCATGGAAATGCAGGCTGCATCTGACCTCTGGTTGTGGGGGTGGGATCTGAGTCACTTAGCTTTAACATGCTTGGTGTCTCTTGCCAGCCTGACCATGGCTCCCTGACCATGGAAGCCTCTTGTGGTTGTGCATCACCCAGTTATTGTGGGAGCTTAACACTGGGATCCCCGCAATAAAGCCAACCCATGGCTGCTCTGAGTTCCAGGTTCTGTTGACCCCTTCCTAGAATGTCGTCAGACCATTCAGGGAATAAGGCAGATGCTTGGACTGGAGTCACTTTCCGGCACTGCAGCACACAGCATTGATTGCTCCATTAAATTAGCGCGTTTCTGGATGCAGTCATCGGGAGTAACCCGCTTTCACCGTGCCTCTGTAGATGCAGTCTTCCTTTCTCATGAGCCGCGATACAAGAGCCAGGAGGAAGTACAAATGTCCCATTCCTTTTTCCGGGTTGTAGTCTGTCTCATCAAAGGAGTACACTTTCAACTTATTAATTTTATATTTTTTTAAAAATCGCTTCTATCTCTTTGAGAATTTGTAATATTGAATCATTTTTTTCCAAGATAATTGAGTTTTCATAAAAGACCTGTTTTTAACCTCTCCTTTAATTTATCTGTGATGTCTCCTGTATTGATTACCACTTGGTCTATTTCTGGCCGGTAAGACTGTGAGTTCACAGATTTCTAAATGCTCTTGTCCTTTTTTATGCACTGTCATATGGGCAGTGATGGATTAAGTGTTTACTTCAGTCTTCCCAATCTGACTTGGGTTGTGTACAGTCTCTCTAGAAACTCTGAACTGCTCATTTTCTCTAGAACTTTATCCATTTCCAACATTTCACCACTTGATGGTCCCCAAGCTCAGTTCTGGCAAAAATGTACTGTTGGTGTGTAGTCACTCTTTCAGCACCAGAATCCAGGCCAAGCACAGGTTTATCCCAACACATTCTGGTGTGATTTTTAGCATGATCCAGGCAACTTCTTAGAAAGTGCAGTCTGTCTTCACAAACTGCTCAGTGAGGATACGTTAGTCACAAATATGCTGTCCAGACCCATCGGCCCATTGGGTTTAGAGACTTCTGGTTTCTTTCTGAAGAATCACCAGGGAAGCACCAACTCGGGCATTTAGGCCAAAGCCTGTGACTGCCAACTTTGCAATTCTGTGTCACACTCAAAGCCCTCAGCCTCCTAAAATGAGCACAGCACTGGGAAGGAAGAAAAGTTCCTTCTGCTGTCTACCGCCTATTGCTGATGTACAATTATGTCCAAGTTTAAGGCTAACAGCCACTGCTAACTGTGGCTGGAACAGATGTCTGAGATCCTTGGGTCACATGTCTTCTCATAGCACTGTGGTTGTTCCAGGTCCGCTGTCCACAGATGGCCTTTGTGATGGGGTCTTTCACATCAGCCCATTATGTTTTCACCAGCCAGTTGCTGAATTGATTGAAAAGTTCTGGGGTTGTGATCCTAATCTACACCCAGAGAGTGGAGTCTTGCTTCACACTGTTCTTTCTGAGGAAAGAGTGTTGGTGAAGGCATTCCCTTTGACAACAAAGCTGACACTAAAATTGATTGTTCTCTAATATCACAACTGTAAGGACAAGCAGTGTAGCAAGAGCACACTGAAACACACTGATGAGCCAATGTTGCCACGTACCTGCCCTGTGCTTCCCATCAAGCACTAGTTTCTGTCCATTCCAAAGGAAGTTCTAGTCTATCCATGAGCACTGGCCTGGGGATAGTGTGTTTCCCAATGAAATCACACCCTTCTTGGGACAGGCAAACATCATGGTTAAATATTTGTTCTGTACATCATGGTTGCTTCATTTCAAATTTAAATAAGGGATGTATCCCCTTTCACCTTCAGCTTCTCTTCCGTAACAAAGGAAATGAGGTTTAGTCATCTGCGGAGGATTTTCATGAATATTTTTACATGACATACATACAAAGTAAAACAAAATTTTTACTATTAATCAGGGGCCCCCTAGGTCAAATATTAATTAAATGTTGAATATTAATAAAATATTTATTTTTTGGTTTTTTATTTCATTTTATTTACTTAGTACATATTTGCAGTACATGAAGTTTAACTTCTTCTTGGGGATTAGGTTCATGTACATAATGCTACTTGTTACTTTTTAAAATCCCTTCCCCTTCCTACCACCTCCCTCCTTCTTCTTCTCAATTCCCTTTCCTTATTTTCATTCTGCTTGAAATTACTATCCTTAGCTCATATTTATGTATTTTATTCATTGATGGTGTTAGGTGTCCGTATATGGCATATTTTAGTTCTTCTAACTTCCCTTTTCTCTCTCCCTCTTTCATTATCCTCAGTCTTGTGGACTCCTTCCCATTTTCAAGGGATCTATTCCTTGTTTCTTTCTACTCATCTTTTATTATACTTTTTGTTTGTAGTTTGTCTTACTGAAATGTGAGATACCACATGGTACTTAATTTGTGTGTCTGATTCATTTCACTCAGCGTGATATTTTCCATGTGCCTCAATTTTCCCAAAAATATCTCAGATTTACTCTTCTTTATGTCTGATTACTATACCATTATGTATAGATGCAACATTTCCTTTATCCATCCTTTCATCTGTTGATAGGCATACAAGATGCTTCCAGAATTTAGCATTTTTAAATCGTGTTGGTAAAAACATGTATTACTGTAATATGATGTCTTTAGCTCCTTGAGGAAGATATCTATAAGGGGAAAAATGGGAACTTTTATTTATTTATTTATTTATTTTTTGGTGGGTACTGGGGGTCGACCTCAGGGCCTTGCGTGCCAGCAGATGCCCATGCTGCTGAGCGATATCACTGGCCCTTTTTTCGTATGTGGGTACTGGGAGTCGAACTCAGGACCTCACACTTGCCAGGCAGGCGCTTATGCCGCTGAGCCATCTCACCGGCCCCAGTGGGACCTTTCAGAAATTCTAATTTCAGTTCTTAGAGAAAACCCCACATGGATTTTCATATTGGCTGTATTAGTTCAAATTCCAGTGAACAACGTAGAAGTGTTCTCTTTTCACCAGAGGCATGCCAACGTTTGTTATTTTTGACTCATTGATGATTGTCATTGTTGTCTGTATAAGATGCAATCATAGCATTTTTAAAATTTCCATTGCTGCAATGGCCAGGGATGCTGAACATTGTTTCATAAGTTTGCTGGCCCTTTGTAATTCTTCTGAGTAGTGACTGTTTGTTTCACCTGCCCATTTCTTCATTGAGTCTTTTATTTTAGGTGATCTAATTTTCACTGAGTTCTTTATATATTCTAGATATTTGTCCACCATCTGAGGAATAGCTGCCAAAATTTTTTCCCTACACTGTAGGTTGTCTCTTCACACTGCTGTTTCCCTTAGTGGTCAACTTGTAACACCCAGCTGAACTGAGTCAGCATGGTGCTGGGTGTGGAAGGCCCAACTGAAGACTGTTGCCAACAGCATAAAAGGAGAACAGGAGGGAAACGTGGTGCGCTGTTGATTCTCCTGGAGAAGCTGTTTCACTGGTTTTCCTGTTATGAACTCAGCTGTTCTCATCAGAGGAGTTTGGGTCCTCACTGTCGCTGAAGATGGCTGCAGTTCTCTTCAGGACAGCTGTGGTCCTTACCTTGAGCATCGCTTCTCGGCTCCAGTGCAGATCCCTCAGCCTGCTGACACAGATCCTTCATCCTGCTGGCACAGACTTTCTAGCTTCCACCACTGACCTTTGGGCCTTTCCAGAGCAGATCCTTGAAACAGACTTGCATGAGACATTGTCGTGGGCTCTAGGCCTCCAGCTGGACTCATGGAGGACATTGCCATGGGGTCTAGGTCTTCAGCTGGACTTTTGCAGGACATTGCCATGGGATCTAGACCCTCAGCTGGTTTCTTGGTGTCTCTAGTGTGTGGACAGATCTCCCGCACTCTTTTGCATTTGACTCTTTGGGGGAATATTATAAAACAGTCCTACAAATTACATGTCCTGTATTAAATATTTTCCCTTGTAAACCCTGACTACAATACCCTTGCTGTGCCGATGCCTTTTAATTTAATGTAAACCCATTTATTGATTCCTGCTGTTACTTCCAGTGCAACTGGGGCTCTATTTAGAAAGTCCTTGACTACAACTATGGCTTCAAGTATTTCACCTATTTTGTCATCCTGTTGGTTTGATGTTTCTATTTTAATTTTTTGATCTTTCATACATTTTGACTTTAGTTTAGTACATGGTGAAAGATATGCATCCAGGTTCAATCTTCTGCAGATATCCAGTTTTCCCAACACCACCTGATGAATAGACATTTTTTCCATTGTATGCTTTTCATTCCATTGTCAAAGATCAAACAGCTGAATGTGTCTGGGGATGTTTCTGTATCCTCTAGTTAGTTCCATTGACCGACATGTCTGTTTTAGTGTCACTACCAGGCAGTTTTTATTACTATTGCTTTGTAGTATTGATATGGCTAAAGTGACTCCATTTTCTTTATTGACTCCAGTTTATCTTCACTAAACCCCTAGATGCACTCACTCCCCAACCCTGTTAGAAATTAAGGCACTAATCCATAGATAAACTCACTTCTCAGACCCTTTCCCAGTTAACCATAAAACCCATAAAGGGAAGAACAAACAGTTACAGCAAACAATGGTCAGGCTGACCATTGCCCGCATCCTGTGTGTCAGTTAAACTGATGTTTTGAGAAGGACCTTGTGACATTCCAAAGAAATGATGTAGTAAAGATGTGGCCTCTGTGGCAACCCAAGTATTTTGTAAAACCCCCAAATGTGTATTTAAGGAACCGTGAAAGAAAAACTCGGGGTCCACGGACTCGACTCCTGTGAGTGACCTGCTGGCCGCCAGCTTCTCCAATATATTCACTTGTTTCTCAATACTCGGTCTCCTGTGAGTGTGTACCTCACTTCTGCCATGACAGTATACCTCAAAGTCAGGTACAATAATGGCTCCTGATTTGTTTCTGTTGTCAAAGATTGCTTATTCTGGATCTCTTCTGGTTTCATATGAATTTTAGAATTGTTCTTTGAAGAATAATAATGATATTTTAATTTGGATTGCATTTAATCCATATAACAATTTTGAGAATATGGCCATTTAGGAAATATTGGCTCTGCCTATCCAGAAGCAGGGGTCACCTTTCCATTTTCTCACATCTTCAATCTCCTTTTTCAGAGTACTGTAGTTTTCTTTGTAGAAGTCTTTTACTTCCTCAAAGTCTTAGTTACTTTTTTCATTGCCTGGACAAAATATCCGACACCAACAAGTTAAGGGAGGAGAGTTTTATTTAGCTCAAAGTTTGTAGAGTTTTAAGTCCATAGTCAGCTGTCTTCAAGGCAGGGTTGCATGGCTGAGGGGCATCACAGTGGAGAAACAGTCCATGTTGTGGCAGGCAGAAGACAGTAAAGCAGCAAGCAGCAGCATTAGGCCTGCCTTCTTTCTGTTGCTTTGTATTCCATCCAACATATTGATTGGTGCCACCCATACCTAAGGTAGGGCTTCCATTATCCACACCCTTAATTCCAGTATCACATGCTGATATCCAGCCAGATCCAAAAAGTGCCACCAATGACATATGAGGCTTTGGGGGGAATCTAGATACAAGCCATAACACTTGGGTAGGTTAATTCCTAGGTATTTAATTTTTCTTGATGCTATTGTGAATGATATTATTTTCATAATTTCATTCTCATTGAGTTCATTATTGGTGTACAGAAATGCTATTGATTTTTGTGTATTGATTTTGTATCTTCCTACATTGCTGAAGTTGTATATTAATAGGAAAAGCTTTTTGGTAGAATTCCTCAGATTTTCTATATAAAGAATCATGTCATCTGCAAATAATGATAATTTTAGTTCTTTCTTTTCTACGTGGATTCCTTTTATTTCCTTCTCCTGCCTAAATGCTTTGGATAACATTTTGAGCACTATGTTGAATAGAAGTGGTGATATTAGGCATTCTTTTCTTGTTCCTGATTTTAGAGTGAATGCTTTCAGTTTTTTTTCCCATTTATATGATGTTGGCCATTGGATTTTTATAAATACCTTTTATCCATCTCAGGGATGGTCCTTCCATACAGATTTACTTCAGGGTTCTTATCATGAAGGGGTTTTAAATTTTGTCAAAAGCCTTTTATGCATCTATTCATATGATCACGTGAGGTTTTTTCCTTGCTTTTGCTTCTATGGTGTATTACATTTATTGATTTTCATATGAAACATCCTTGCATCTCTGAGATGAAACCTCCTTGGTCATGGTGTATGATCTTTTTGAAGATGTGTTTCATCTAGTCACTGACAACTTGTGGGTTTTTGCATCTAAGTTCATTAAGGATGTTGGCCTGTCACTTTTCTTTTAGTTAGGTCTTTATCTGGTTTTGGAATCCAGCTGATGCTTGAGTGAATTTTGGAGCATTCCAAATCTTTCAATTTTATTCAAGAGCTGGAAGAGTATTGCTGATACAACATCCCTAAAGGTTATATAGATTTTAGTAGTGAACCTTTCAGGTCCTGGATTTTTTCTTAGTAAGGTCTTTAAATTACCCTTTCAATTTTATTGTATGTTATTGGGTTATTCAGCATTTTATATCTTTTTGGTTAGCTTTAGTAATTTGTATCTATCTAGAAATCTGTCCATTTCTTCAAATTTTTCTAACTCTTTTGAATACATTTTTTTCTTACAGTTACTATCTTTTGGATTTCAATTATGTCTTTTGTATTTTGCCTTTTTCATTTCTAATTGGACTGAGGTGATTCTTTTCTCTCCTCTTGGTAGGTTGGATGAGGACTTATATATTTTTTCATTCTTTCAAAGAACCAGCCTTTCAATTAGTTGATTCTTTGTACTGATTTTTTAGTCTCAATTTCATTTATTTCCTCTCTAATATTTAGGATTTCCCTCCTTAATTTCTCTTTGGGCAAGGCTAGTTTTTGTTTCTCAAGCATATTAATGTTTCACATTAGGTTATTTTTTTGAGCTTGCTCTACTTTCCCAATGTGAGCATTGATTACAGTGAACTTCCCTCTTAGGGCTGTTTTTTTTTTTGTGTCCCAATGCTTCTGGTGTGTTGTGTAAGTATTGTCATTAACTGCCAGAAATTATTTAGTTTTTTTCGTGATTTCTTCTCTGACCCATTGTTATCAGGAGTCCATTATTACATTTATAAATGCTTCTGTTTTCTGTGGTTTCTTCTGCTGTTGATTTCTATTTTCATTGCACAGTGATCTGATAGTGAACATGGAGTGATTTCAACTTTTAAATTTATATTTAAGCAGGGTTTGTAAGCTAGTATGCGATCTATTTTGAATAAAGTACCATGTAATGCAGGAAACAATGTATACTCTTGTAATAGACCAAAATACTATGTGCCTACATGTTAAGTCCATATTTTCAAGGGATTGGTTAAACTCTGATTTTTCTTCATTGAGTTTTTGTTTAGTCAGTTCATCACTTTGTGAAGGGCAGGTGTTAAGAACCCCTATCATCATGTAATATTTATTTGATGTTTTATTTCCAGAAGTAGTCATTTTATAAGTTCTCCAGTATTTGACACATAAATATTTAGAAGTGTTATCTCTACTTCTTGGGTTGTTCCCTTAACTAGTATATAGTGATATTGTTTGTCCCTTCAGATCAATTTTAACTTGAAGTTTACATTGTGTGAGATTAAAATTGCTTCCCCTGTTAGTTTTCACGGTCCTGGACCATGAAATACTGTTTCCATGCTTTGATTTTTGTCTATGAATGTCTTTTTAGATCAGATGAGTTTCTTGAATGCAGCAGACTGTTGGATTCTATTTTTGATCCAGTCGGTCCACCTGTGCATTTTATTTGGAGAGTTGAGGCCATTAACTTTGAGAGACATTACTGAGAGGTGTTGATTAATTACTGCATTACATTCTTTCCCTGTTTGTGACCCCTTGGCTTTCTTTTCCTTTTTCGTTGTTGGTATTGTTTTATTGTTGTTGTTTATCAATTGATCTTGCTTAGTGTTTTCATTCCATGTCAGTTTTTGGCTTTATTGGTTTCATTGTTTCTGTCTTGGACATTCTGATGTGTTTTCTGCAGAGATGGTTTAGTGCTCAAAAATCTTTTGTGTTGTTCTTTCTCATGAAATGTCTTTGTCTCTCCAACTATTTTAAAGAAATGTTTTGCTGATTATCTTAATCTTGGTTGGAAGTTGTTTGCTTTTAGGGCTTGAAATATGTCACTCCATGTTCTTCTGGCCTTTAATGTTTGTGTTGAGAAGTCTGCAGTAATTGTATTGGGTTGGTGAAGGTATTCCCTTGAAAACCCAGGCTGACACTAAACTTGGTTGTTTCTTAATATCACTACTGTGAAGACAGGCAGAGTATCAGAAGCACATTCAAGCACCCTGACCACCAAGTGTTGCTGCAAATAAAAACTGAGTAATTCCCCATCAAGTGGTAGATTCTGCCTGGCCCAAGGCATTGCCATGATTACATCTTTAAGCACTGCTCTGATGATACTGTGTTTCCCATGGTTATCACTTCATTCTTAGTACAGGTGAATGTCTTGGTTAAATATTTGTTCTGTGCACCAAGTTGGCATTACCCCAAATTCATATAAAAAGGGTGGCCTCTTCAACCTTCAGCTTCTCTTCTATAATGAAGGAGATAGTGATATTTTGTCATCCTCAGAGGGTTTTCATTAATATTTTACATGACATATATACAAAGTATAAAACATTTTTTACCATATATCAGGGATCCATTTGTCAAATATTAATTATAGATTAAATATTAATTAAAATTTTACTTTTTTTAAAATTTGATAACACATGGGTCATAAAAATAGGGATACCAACTTAACATATTACTTTCCCACATGTAATTTTCCCATAATACTGAGGTAAGACATAGAATAATTCCAGATAATAAGCAGTGGGAAGAATTATTATGTAGTTAGGTACACAAAAAGATGCCCATTCTCCTTGCTCCTGCCTGTTGATGATAGGTCTTGCTGTTCTAGAAGATGCACCCATGCAAAGTGATGCGGGGGGGGGGGAGGGGAGTGCATCCATCTCCTGCACCCTGACTTGGGGTTTCTCCCAGCTCTAGATCTACCTCTTGGTTCCCAGAAACTGCCACTTTCAGGTCTGCAGCAGCTTCAGTTGAGCTCCTTCTAACCCTGTCAAAGACCATTCTATATAATTTTGGAGGAAAAATCATTTCATAATTAAATTGTGATTAGGCCTTGTCTGAGGCCTAGTATCTTGCCATGGGAGCTGGCTATGGTATTTGGAAACATAACTCCATGTGCCTCCAGTCACAGTTGAGGCTACAAATGTCCCCTGATGCTGTGACACCCCAGGGCAAGATTGCATTAGCTGAAGACATCCTCGTTTTTTGAGAACTGAGTAGTAATAAGAAAAGTGTTCACTTTGGGGAAAGGACAAACTGCCTGGTAACCTGCCATCTCTCCCACCGTCCTCATCAATATAAAGACCCTCATTAGCATAAGACCCCCCACTGCCCTCTGTGTCATTGATAATCCCCTCACCATTTTCCTCAATCAATAAATACTGAGGTTCTGGCTGCCTCCTGGCCTTTTGTTCCCCGTGAACGACTGGTTTCCCAGTTCCCCGCTGCACCACCATTTTGCTTCTTACTCTTTCTTTCTGCTATGTGCTGTAACACCTGGCAGGAGATTGGGCCCAATGCAATCCTTGCTGGCAAATTGTTTCTGCTGCTTGCCTATCCCATGTCCAGCTCCTGGATGACTTGCACCAGTTTTGTGTACACCTGACACCCACTCACAGTCTCTGTCAGCTCCCCAGAGTCTCTCCAGACCTTCTGTGATGCTCTCATAAGCCGTCTTTTCGCGTTGGGTTTCTGGCCTGATGGTCTTTTTCGTTTGTAGTGGGCTGGCCTGAGCACCAGGCCTGTCTCTGCCTCTGACTTGGATGCAGATTCAGATTTCATTTGCAGCTCTGGCATGGGGTTGGGCAGCTCTATTATCTCATCAGCTTGCATTCTTTCTGAACATGATTATGAGCAGCATATATCTCCTTCTTCAACTCCCTTTTAGTATCTCCTCTGAATGAGCTTTTGCCTTGTCCTGGGCTGCAGTGTATCCTGCCCATTACACCAATGGTCCTGTCACTAGTTCAGCCTGGAAGGTTCCATCTGAGGTACAGGCAGCCCAAGGAGAAGACCCAGAACACTGCAGAGGATAGATATCTTTTGTTTCCACCCAGCAATACATCTCTCTACTTAGCCACGGGCCCAATGCCATGACAGTGCAGATTTACATCACAATACACAATAGTGCCTACTTGCCAATGTGCGGATGAGTGGAGGCATAATTTATTTACACCAGAACACCAGAAGGGGGACCTCTGCTAGAGTCTTGCTGACTCATTGCCCTTCAGACCCTCTCCTTCATGGCCTGACCTATAGCACAGCCATCTCGGGCTTTACTATTCATTTACACTCACTTTGAACACATTTATCTCATCCTTCTTGCCAACTTCCCAGGACCGTATGGAAGTTCTCCTTTATGACTTTTTCCTCCTGCCTTGATGTTCTTGTTAGGTTCAGAATGTTTATGTAATCTCTATCAAATAAAAACATTGCAGTGAGTCCGCACTCACCTTATTCACCAGATCTGTCACCTTCTAACTTCTGGCTCTGCCTTAAAGTCAAAAAGACCATGAAAAGTAAAACCAAAACAAGTTTAGATCAAGGAAGCAGTGAAGAGGGCTGGTGAGATGGTTCAGCGGCATACTTGCCTGCCTGGCAAGCACGAGGTCCTGAGTTCGACTCCCAGTACCCACATACGAAAAAAGGGCCGGTGATATCGCTCAGCGGCACAGGTGCCTGCTGGCGTGAGAGGTCCTGAGTTTGACCCCCGGTACCCACAAAAAAAATAAATAAATAAAGATAACTTCCTGAGAGAGAAACTCCAATGGCTTCACTAGTGAATTTACTCAAACAAATGTTCCATAATCAAATAAGATTATAACACAGAAGGAACAAGCGAGAGTTCTAGTTAGATTTCCATGACTGCTGCCATCAGTTCCTAAAAACTTGGAGATTAAAACAGTGCAAACTAATTCTTTCACAGTTCTATGACCCAGAAGTCTGTAATAATCCCAGGGGGCTGAAATCAATGGTCTGTCAGGTCCATGGTCCCTTCCTCATCTCCAAAGGCCTCTCCATTTCCTGCCTCTCCCATCTGTCAAATAATAGTTATTTGATGTCATTTGCCAATTAATGTATCATCTCTTTTAAGGAAAAGTAACAAGAGGTTTGAGATGATCGATGTGATGTTGGGATTTCCAGAAAATCATCTTGTCTGCAAGTGAGGCCTGTGAGAATGTAGGAAAAAATGTTTCAGAAAATCCCATAATGAGCACTGTCTCTTAAAATGTGATGAATGTTGATCCATTTTATTCTGCATGATTTACTGTCACAACCAATGCATCAAGAGCCCAACATGTTCGCACAATTAATAGTAAACCTCTATTTTCTTTTCACAATTTACAATGCAACAGAGCTATTTTCAACTACTCGTCATCATGTTATAAAAAAAGGATAAAATCACTGCTCTTGTGGAGTTCACATCCTCTTTGGGCAAGGTAAAAGAGCAATGTGTAAGTATGGATAGTAGCAAAGGGTTAATAACAACTGCAGAGAATGACTTAGGAGGAAGTGACAGTGTGCTTGATGACTGGAGACTGAGCAGTGACGAAGGGGGACAGGGAAGGACTCCATGACGGGCTTCCATGGAGTCAGAGTCCTGAATGGAGAGAGAGCATCCACACTGGGAACAGCAAGTACAAAGGGTCCGTGGTATGTGCTTGGTTGAATTTGAAAATAAATGGCAAAAAAAAAATCAATGCAAAAGAAGAATGGGAAAGACAGGAGATGCAAGGGAAAATCCAACTAAACAAAAGTACAAAACAGCAGTAAGCATTACTGTTTGGTGTATTTGCAGAAAAAATATAAAATATTATTTGTTCCCAGGTTTAATTTTTAATCTGAATGTGTAGTGATATATGAACAAATTTAAAAGATAGGTATATTTCTAGCATTTTCTTGTCATATTTTATCCTTTTGAAAATTAAAATATGAGCATTTTAGAGGTATCAAATGACACAGTAAAAAAATCAGTGCATATGAGATGCAAGCTTTGTAACATGCTCATTAAATTACGGAAAGAGAAATGTTTCCATTTTATATAATATATCACATTTTTTCAAATTAAGACTAGCATATTATCAAAAAATGAAATCTTGGGGCCGGAGAGATGGCTCAGCAGCATAAGTGCCTGCCTGGTAAGTGCGAGGTCCTGAGTCCGACTCCCAGTACCCACATATGAAAAAAGGGCCAGTGATATTGCTCAGCAGCACGGGCGCCTGCTGGCACACGAGGTCCTGAGTTCGACCCCAGTACCCACAAAAAAAAAAAAAAAAGAAAAAACATCTTAAATACTGTAGTCTATTGTACAAATCAAATGTTAAATTACAACTTTTAAACACTAGTGCTTCAGTCAGGGATTTCAAATGAAAAGAATCAACAAAATACTTGTAGACGTGGAAGCAGATATTTATTTATTTATTTATTTACTTACTTACTTACTTATTTAGAGACAGGGTCTCACTATGTAGTTCAGGCTGGCCTGGACTCACTGTGTAGCCCAGGCTGACCTCGAATTCATGGCAATCCTCCTGCCTCAGCCACCCGAGTGATGGGATTACAGGGGTGCACCACCACACCTGGCCGTGGATGTAGATATTTATTAAGGACATCATGGTATGTGACAGGGAAATTGTAGAGTCCCTTGATGTTCTGTCAGCAATGCTAAGGACAAGGCTGTCAGGGGGCTCACTGAGTTGAGATAAAACTGAAGACAGAGGAGGGGAGCTGGGTCTGGTGTGAGTGTGGAGACCAAAGACCAAGAAGAGAACAGATCATTAACTGATGTCTATGCATCAGAAAGCAGAGGTCCTAAAGGTGAGAGAGAGAAACGTTGACAGAGAAACCTTGCCCCACAATGAAGAGGACAGATCTCCCTTACTGATGCACTTCTTTAAATACGAGACTCTGATGGAAACGCACAGACACAGCATAAGATTATTTGCTGGCTACATGAATATCATTTAATGAAGGCAAATAAACACATAAAATTAACTACCACAAAGAGCACATTTTATTTAAGTCTGCTGAAACCTACCACACCCATTCCTATTTGTCATGATGAGACCGCTGTGGGTGTTGCTTCAATTTATGGGCATCTTTCAGCCTGTTGTACACAGGTCTGCAATGACATGAAGGATGCAAAGGAGCACCTGCACTTGTGCGTGTATACACCAATATCCTTAAGGAATTTTTAGACAGTAGATATCTTAATCATTCAAACTCTGTATTTATTTCTGGACCTGGTACTTTTTCATGTCAAAAGACTTTTGCCCCCGTCAGAGTATAACTTCAAAAATGTAATGTCAATATGGGCCTCAAAATGTAACACAGTACCTGGAGAAGATCTGAGAAGGAAGTACTCCAGAGCTGGTGCAACTCACAAAGTTACAGTCAAAATCCTACAGCTTATTTGGCCTTGATAAAATGAATGTACACTTGACTTTTACGAATGCACTCTTGACCTCCTCGTTCCTCAGGCTGTAGACCATAGGGTTCAGCATGGGGATGACTATAGTATAGAACACAGAGGAAATTTTATCAGTGTCCATGGAGTGACTGGAAGTGGGCTGTAGGTACATGAAGATACTCGTCCCATAGAAGATGGAGACGGCAGTGAAGTGGGAGGCACAGGTGGACAGAGCCTTGCGATGTCCTGCAGCTGAGTGCATCCTTAGGATGGTGCCAAAAATGAAGATGTAGGATGTTGAAATAACAAAGATGGCAAAAAAGATATGGAAGCTTACAACATAAACAAGAACCAGCTCACTAACATGTTTGCCAGAGCAAGACAGAGCTATAACTGCTGGAACATCACAGAAAAAGTCATGGACCACATAGGAGTTACAGAAGGAGAGGCAGAATGTATCTCCGATTTGGATGCAGGCATTCAGGAATGAGCAGACATAGCAGCCTAGGACGAGACGTACACACAAATTTGTGGTCATGGTGGTGGTGTAGTGCAGGGGTTTGCACACTGCTGCATAGCGGTCATAGGCCATTGAGGCCAAGAGATAATTTTCTGCACAAATTAGGGCTGAAAACAGGAACATCTGAGCAGCACAGGCATTGTAGGAAATGACCTTGTTTCCTGTAAGGAGCCCAGCAATGACTATGGGAGTGATAACTGAGGAGGAGCAGAAATCCACCAAAGACAGGTTACCGAGGAAAAAGTACATGGGGGTGTGCAGACGGGAATCCAGGAGGATCAGCAGGATCATCCCCAGGTTCCCGACCACAGTGACGGTGTAGATGAGGAGGAAGGTCATGAAGAGGAGAAGCTGCAGGTGTGGGGCATCAGTCAGTCCCAGCAGGAGGAACTCTATCACCTCTGTCCCGTTCTCCATCAGTGCTGTCCAGAACCTCTACACGCTCTGTACAAAAGAGAAAGATGGAACAGAAACATAAAGAAACTGAACTGATATTAGAAAGTGTAAGTACCATACATATTCTGTAACTGTAGAAGAATTTATACTTCAAGAATTTATACTTTTTCTCCAGAAAAAGCATTGTCTTGAAAAGCAAGTTGATTCTATTAATCTCATGAACATTTATATGTTTCAATCTTAGAATTTTAAAGGATCATAAGTGTAAGTTTAAAAATTGCAATTTATTAACTGAGATAGAGACCGTTTAAGAACTTCACGCACATGCCTAGGTGGATGCATCTACCAGTAAATTTATTCCACCTGAACACAGTAAAAACTTACATTTCAAGTTGCTCATCTACCAGATACTCCTGATGTCCATCCACTGTCTCATTCCAGCCATATCATGATTTTGTTTTGTTGTTGCATTAATTTAAATTATGGATCACAGCAGTTTGGGAGGTCCATTCATATTTGCACAGATGTTAAATGGCAGTCTCTACTGTGTGCATGTGCTAAACTTCATCCTTTCCTGAGTGGTTCCTAATTCTGAGGGTCTTAAGAGAATTCAATTCAAATTGAATTTAACTGAATATGTAATTACTCACTTTCACCTTTGTTTTAAACTCAGTGTTCAGGGCATCATAGAGAACTGACTTATTGACTAGGTGGTAATTTCATCTGGAGCTAAAACTAACCATAAATCCCCCTCAGGATAAAGTGCTTTCTTTAATGACAAAATCTTTCAATGAATTAGCAGGTTCTGAATGAAACTGGCAAACTTTCCTCACTGTCTCATACTTGTTACTACCACTTCACCTCCACTTGTTGACCATGATGTAGTTAAGAGCACCAACTTTTGATTAAGCTGAGGAGGAGTCTGGCTCCTGCCCTTCCCAGCTCATCGATGTGCACAGCGGGTGTGGTGAGGTAACGGAGGTGCAGCATGCTCACTGGCACAGGGAATTCTGAGGGAGGCAGAACAGCGGATACAGCAGACCAGAGAGTTTAGGGTCTCTGAAGTGACACGCGTCAGACCGCACATTTGCACCTAGCAATTGTTAGTCCTCCATGATCTACAGTGAGCACGATATTGCCATGTGCAAACAAATGCAGCAATGAGACTGACTTTTAGGCATTAATGTGAGAATCAAATAATAACCAGAAAAGTAAAATGGTGGGTGTCAAGCTCATTCTGATGAGTGCCAGCTATCATGTTATTATTAGGATGGAATAGTGGTTTTGAAGAATTGTGACCCAGCTGGACTGTGACACACAGGGCTTCAGTTGCAGGTGACCTTAAAGTCTTGAAGTTTCCTCCCCAGTTTGCCTTTTCCCCTACACGAGGGCCTCTGCGATTTTCTGTACTCTCCAGTGCTTCAGTCTCACTCTACTCCATGTGTGTGATTCCAGCTGCTGCAACTCCAGGTGGGGCATCCTTTGTCAAAATTGCTTCTTGAAATCCATATTTGAGTTTTGGAAAAAGTCTATGTTATTAAACTCACTGGCTCATTCATTGCTGTCATCATATAGCAAATTCACTGACAGCAAGCATTGATACTAGCCATTGGGCTATGTGCAGTTCACAAGTACGTTTTAGAAGTAAGTGGCTTGTTTTAAGTATTTTCTTTGAATCTCTTTTTGTGTAGTGACACTATTTAAAATTTCTTCACAGAATTTAAACTGTAATCATTTGAAATATATTATGCCCATAACTATTATTTTTAAGCATCTTTTATCTAAGCTTTTGGTAACCTAAATTTGTGAACCAGCTCCATGAAGATGTTAATTCATCGGACCTAACATACATGTTATGATTAACATTTACTGTGTTTATGTAGAAATGGCATATGTCAAGTGTAATTTTCTTACATGTCAATAAGTAAACTGGAAAATGAGAAATTATGTTACGTTATGTTATAATTATGTTATGTTATGTAGTAGGAAAAAAGACTCCAGATCCATGATCAAGCCACCTTGTAAGAATAAGAAATTTAGATTATATTAATTTGTTTATGAACCTTTTACAATTTAAAGAAGAATCACTTCCCTATTATGAGTTTATATTTGTGTTGTTTTGAAACTACATGTGAGATACAATATATGGTGGAAAAGCTAATACCACTAATCATTCAAAACATCATTTATCTTAATTTTTGTTCATATTTTTGGGGAAGGAGGCATTATTTGTCATGTGAAACTCCAAACTCTCTATGAAAGACATTTATACCATAGGCTCATCTTTCCATTTAAAAATATTTAGAAAACATTTCTATTGTTAAATAATTCCTCATACATGTATATTTAAGCCACTACTTTTGCATAAGTTACATTTCTGAACAAAATGTTTATGGAATGCAGGAGCTTACTAGTTTGCTGAATGAGAAACAACAGTCAGTACAGAATAGTCATTTGAAATCATAAAAATATCCATGGAGTATTGCTGAAGCCCTATGAGAGGAGCTCTCACTATCTCAAGTAATGTTCTAATTTTCCAACGTCTCTAAGGTGGGGAGGGAAAAATGGAGAAGAGATTCACATGGACCAAGTTCCGTATGCACCATGATTCCCATTGGAAGAACAACATTCCCCTTATCTATAAAATAAACATGATGTGACTCCTTCTCTCACAGAAGTGTGTCTCTAAATAATGAGAAGTCTCTGGTTGGCTTCTCAAAGAGCTTATTATTTATTTAAAAACCCATCAGTGAAACTTGCCTTTGAGGGATTCCCCCGGCCATGGCTGCAGGCTCACAGCCAGTCCTCGGGTCAGCAGCGCTCCTGCACGTCGTGACAGCGGCTCTCACTCAGATGGGTCAGTGACGTCCGGTACCAAGGCGGCAACGTGTCCCTTCCGAGCTGTCATCAGCTCGAGTCCCATGGGGATCCCCAAGGCTTCCAGATGGAGATCTGGAGACGACTATGGAGACACTGATCTCTGGAGATCTCCCCCTGAGAATAGCTATGGTTCCCCAGTCTCTGAGGGAAGAAGCCATTAAACTGAAGAGATATTATAATTTTAAATTAAATGTAGTTTTAACTGAAAATGAAAACAAAATTTTACATATTAATGAGTTACCCTGAGATGCATCTATACCTCGTGTCATGTTTAAGTCAAATTAAACAAGTCTTTCTCCCCAAATACCAACCATTTCCTTACAGTGAAAAATTTCAAAATACACCTTTTCACCTTTTTGAAGTCTGCAGTACATAATCTTACCTTTCTCCTACTTTACAACAGCACACCAGCTCCTAACGACTTATTAACAATCGACCAACTTTCCCCAAGCTCTGATCTCTCCTACGCCCTCTAGTGCCTGATGACCAACGTTCAACTCTCAAATTCTATAACATCAACATTTTTAAATTCCACAAATGAGTGAAATCCCTCAGTGATTTTCTAATCTGGCTTATTTACTTAACATAATGACTTCCAGTTTTATCCATGTTGTGACATGTGACAGGATTTCACTCTTTTGATAGCCGAATAATATTCCATGATGTATAGGTACCACATTTTTTATGCCTTCGTCAGATGATAGACTCTGAGATTGTTTCCATTTTTCAGCTGCAAGGATCACAGAATCTCTTCAGCATACTGATTTCATTTCCTGTACATTTATGTCAGTTGTAAGATACCTGGATCCCACAATGCAGTTCTATTCTTAATGTTTTGAAGGCTATCCATACAGATTTCCACAATGCTGCACTAATTTTCATTCACATCAACTGTGTGCAGGGTTTCTCTTTCCTCCACATCCTTGGCAGCTCTACTGATATTCAGTATTTTGATAAAGCCATTCTTACTTGAGTGAGGATATGTCTACATATGACTTTATGTGTGTGTGTGTGGGTACCGAGGGTCGAACCCAGGACCTCGTGCACCAGCAGGCGCTTGTGCCGCTGAGCTATCTCACCAGCCCTGCATATGACTTTGATTTGCATTTTCCTGAAGTCTGTGTTTTAGTGATGTTGGACATTTTTCATATATCAGTTCTTTTGTATGTTTCATATGTGAGTCCTTTGTATGTTCTTTTTAGAAATGTCTATTTAGCTTCATCAACCATTTTTACACAGATGATTTGCTTTTGCTATTGACTTTTCTGAGTTCCTTATTGTCTTACTTTTGTCTTTGCTCAGACAAAATGCCTGACATCCAAAGTTAAAGGAGGAAAGATTTATTTTAGTTCACAGTTTGCAGTGGTTTCTGTACATAGTCAGTTGGTTCCATGACAGAGTAGAAACAGTCCATGGCAGGGCAGACAGGAAGCAGCGGCAGCAGCAATCGCCAACAGCAAGCAACAGCCTGCCTTTGTTCTGTCTTTTCATATTTCACCCAGGCCACAGGCCTATTGGTTGGTGTCACATACAACCAGGGTGGGGCTTCCATTATCCATACCCAGAACTATGATAAACCAATTTAGTTATCAAACACCCATAATCCCAGTATCATACACTGTACATCCAGCCACCTCTGAAAACCCCACCTACAAGGATATGAGGCTTTGGTGGGGGGCATCTAGATACAAGCCATAGCATTTATCTATTCTAGAGATCATTTATTCTGATGTATAGTTTTCAAATGTGCTCCTTTTCTGAGGGTTGTCTCTTCAATATATTGATGTTTTCCTTTGCCATAGAAAATCTTTTTAATTTTCTCAGCACCCTTGGTGTTTTATTCCTTTGTTTTCCTATGCTTTAGGGGTATCCTTCAAAATAATCTTTGTCCATTTCACTATCCTGAAGAATCTCCTCTGTTTTTCCTGCTAGTTTCACTGATTCAGGTCTTACATTGAAGTCTTCAGTGTACTCTGAGTTGATTTTTGTAACAAGTGAGAGATAGAAGTCTAATCTTCTCATCATATATGTGATATCCAATTTTCCCAGAACTATTTACTCGAAAGACTGACCTTTTTCCAATATGTGTTCTTTCCAAACAGTCTGGTGTTAATAGATGTGTGAGTTTATTTTCTATGTTTCCACCCAGTCAATGTTCCTACATTTATGCCAGAATCATGCTGTTTTGGTTACCACCGCTATGTAGAATATTTTATAATCAGGCAGTTTTAGTCATGATGGCTTTGGCTATTCAAGGTTTTCTGTTTGGTTTATTGTTTATTGTTTAGTTTTTTGTTCAGTTTCCATAATAATTTTACGACCATTTTTTCTTATTCTTTGAGAAATGTCCTTGGCATTTTGATAGAAATTGTATTGAGTTTGTAGGTTGCCTTCAGTAGTACTGACAGATCATGATATCATCTTTTCAAATGCCTGACTATAAGATGTCTTCCTTTTTCATTTCTCCTGTTTAATTTTTGCATCAATAGTTTGTAATTGTCATTTTAGAAATCTTTCCCTTCTTTGCAGTAATTTGTTCCTGCAATGTTTTATATTCTTGAGGCTATTGTGAAGGGAATTGCCTTTTTGATTTCAGTTTCAGATAATTTGCTATTGGAATATAGCAATGTTATGAATTTTTAAATTAAGTTTATTGGTACAGTTTAGATATACATGACAATAATATTTATCAGAGGGAATTTATAGCTGTACATGATATATTGTGATTCTTCTTTTTTCCCAGTCCCCTCTCCTCCCTTCAACCCATGTTCCCCTCCCTATTTACAAAGCTTTGTTTCCATTTTATCTTTTTTTTATCATTTTTTCTTCCTTTTCCCTTCTTCCTTTCCCCTCTCCCCCCTCCCTAATTCCTCCTTCTTTTTGAACAATTTCTTCCCATTTCATAATATCTATAGTACATTTTAGTCCTTATTTACTCTTTCAGTTTCTCACACCAAGGAGACAATGTGATATTTACACATGTGAGTCCAATTTATTTCAGTTATGAGTATGGTCTCAAGTTGCATCCAGTTACCTAGAAATGTCTCAAGTTTATCTGTCTTATAGCTGACTAGTACTCAATTGTACTAAGAAAAACACATCCTTTTATCCATTCCTTGGTTGATAGGCATTTGGGTCATTTCCAAGATTTAGCTATTACAAACTGAGATTCTATAAACATGGATGTGCATATATCACTGTGGTATGATGTTTTCAGTTTTTCCAGGAAGATACACAAAAGGATATAGCTGAGTCAAATGGCATCTATCAACCTAGATTTTTGTGGAATCTCCACACTGATTTCCACAGTGGTTGCATCAGTCTACACTCCCACCAACAGTAGAGAAGGGTTCCCTTTTCCCCACATCCCCTCCAGCATTTGTTATTGGTTGATTTCTTGAAAATAGCCATTTTTTCTGGAGTGAGATGGAATCTCAGTGTTGTTTTAATTTGCATCTCTCAAATAAGCAGTGATGTTGAACATTTTTTCATGTATTTATTTGCCATTTGTATTTCTTCATCTGAGAAGTGTGTGTTCATCTCAGATGGCCATTTTTGGATTGGGTCTTTGAATTTCAGGGGTCTGACTTTTTCCAATCCTTTTTATGTTCTAGATATAAGTCCTTTGTCTGAGGGACAATTGGCTAAAGGTTTTCCCATTCTGTGTGTTGTCTGTTCACTCTGTCGATGATATCTTTTGGTGTGCAGAAGCTTTTTAATAGGATGAGAGCCTCGTTGTTGATTCTTTGTATTATTTTTCCATGTGATTGGGATTTTGTTCATGAAATCTTTGCCTACACCTATGACTTCAGGAGTTCTACCTATTCTATCTTCCAGCAGATTTAGTGTTTCTGTTTTAATATTTAGATCTTTGATCCATTTCAATTTTAGTTTAGTGCATGGTGATAGGCATGGGTCTAGTTTCAGCCTTCTGCATGTGGAAAGCCAGTTTTTCCAGTACCATTTATGAAAGAGGCTATCTTTCTTCCAGTGAAGGTATTTGGCTCTTTGGTCAAAGATAAGGTGGCTGAGTGTGTTTGGAGTTCTTTCTGCATCTTCTAATCTGTTCCATTGATCCTCAGGTCTGGTTTTTTTGTTTTTTTTTTTTGTTTTTTGTTTTTTGTTTTTGCTGGTATCATGCTGTTTTTATCACAGTAGCTTTGTAGTATAATTTCAAATCAGGATTTTGATGTGCCCTACCTTGCCTTTTTTGCTGAGAATTGATTTTGGTATTCTATGTCTTTTTGTGCTCCAAATGAATTTTAGGAATGCTTTCTTTAGTTCTGTAAGGTACACTAATGGTATTTTGATTGCAATTGCATTAAATCTGTATAACAATTTTGGGAATATGGCCATTTTCACTACATTCATTCTTCCTGTCCATGAGCAAGGGATATCGTTCCATTTTTTCATATCATCTTCAATCTCATTTTTCAGGGTACTGTAGTTTTCAATGTATACCTTTTACTTCCTTTGTTAGATTGGTTCCTAAGTATTCACTTTTTTGGGTGCTATTGTGAAAGGTGTGGTTTCTCTAAGTTCTCTCTCAGTGGTTTGTTGTTTGTGTACAGGAATGCTAATGATTTTTGAGTATTTTGTATCCTGCTACACTCCTGAATTTGGTTATTACATCTAAAAGTCTTTTGGTGGAGTTTTTGGGGACTTCTATGTAGAGTACCACGTCATCTGTAAATAATGATAGTTTAACTTCTTCCTTTCCTACCCTTATTCCTTTTATTTCTTGTTATTGTCTAATTGCTCTGGCTAAAGTTTCCAGAACTTATTGAATAGGATTGGTGATAGTGGACATCCTTGTCTTGTTCCTGATTTTAGAGTTAAAGCTTTCAGTTTTTGTCCATTTAGTATGATGTTCGCCGTTGGTATGTCGTAAAGTGGCTTTTGTCAGTTTGAGATAGAGACCATCTATTCCAATTTTCTGTAGGGTTTTTATCATGAATGGGTACTAGACAGTGTCAAATGCTTTTCCTGATCTATTGAAGTGGTCATATGATTCTCATCTTTGACTCTGTTAATATGCTGTATTAAATTTATTGGTTTGTGTATGTTGAACCATCTCTGCATCCCTGGAATGAATCCTACTTGGTCATGGTGTATAATCTTCTTGATGATTTGCTGCATTCTGTTTGCCTGTATCTTACTGAGGATTTTTGCATCTATGTTCTTTAAAGAGTTTGGCCTGTAGTGTTTTTTTTTTTTTTTTCATTGAGTCCTTCTCTGGTTTTGGTATTATGGTAACTTGCTTCCAGGTATGATATTGGAAATATTGCTTCCCTTTTAATTTCATTAAAGAGTTTCAGTACTAGTGGCATTAGATCCTCTCTAAATTTCTTGCAGAATTCAGCAGTGAGTCCAGCAGAATCTGAGTTTTTCTTTATTGTTAAGTTTTAAATTACATTTTCAGTTTCAATGGCCAATAGCAAGTTATTTGGAATTTTTATATCTTTTTTATTCAGGCTTGGCAATTCATATGTGTCTAAGAATCTGTCCCTTTTTTTGGCGTTTTCCATTTTATTAGAGAACAGGTTCTCAAAGTAGGTATTGATGATCTTCTGGATTTCCACAGGATCCATTGTGGTTTCACCCTTTTTGTTCCTAATTGTGTGGATTTGAGTCTTTCCTTTCCTTTTTTATATAAGGTTGGCTAAGGATTTATCAAATTTATTTAATCTTTCAAAGAACCAACTTTGATTCATTGAAGCATGAAGAGGAAATGATCAATGAATTCAAAGATAAATCAAATGAAATTCTGTATGAGGAGAAGGTAAAAAAGTCTATATATAGTAAACTATCCTTAAGAATCATAGCCAAAATAAAACCTTCTGAGATGAATGACACTTGAGAGTTGCTCACTGGTAGACCTGCCGTGCAAGAAATGCTAAAATATTCCTTCAGCCAAAAATTTAACAGCTCCAGAAAGTAACTCAATACCACCAACAGCCTCATTATACAGTAATAACTTCCACTGATACTATTGGCCAAATAATAAAAGTATAATCTAAATTGAATTTAAAAATAAATATTGAAAAATAGGGAAAATTGATGAAGGTAAGGATATAGTTAAACTAAAAAGCAAGTTTTATTTCATTTTGTAATTTCTCTGTTTTTACATGGTTTTAAAATCCATAAAACATTAATTTTAAAATTATGTGGCAAAATATCATGAAGTGGCAGGATGCAGGTGCATAGGGCTGTGGTATTTTTATACTATCGAAGCACAACTGGATCTCCTGGGTCTTCAGTATGCTAGCCCACCAGCATATTTGGACTTTTCTGGCTTCATAATCACATGAACAAATTCCATACAATACACACAGACAAGAACACATGTAAGACACACTTAGACACAATATATATTAGAACATGTACTTATTATATTATAAGATATATATTATACAATGTTGTTATATATATATATAGAAGATGATAGATAGAGATAGATAGATAGATAGATAGATAGATAGATAGATAGATGATAGATAGATAGGTAGATAGATAGATAGATGATAGATAATTTTTTTGTTCTGATTGTCTGGAGAACACTACCTAAATCAGGTTTTGGTATTGAGATTTGTTGTAGAGTAATAAAATCTTAGAGATGAGTTTTTAATTTGGTTCTGGAATATCTAGAATTGGCCCTCTAAATTGATTCACTTTAGTGCACCCATGAATCTATTTTCAGCAACAAAGAGTTCATGATATGATGTGTCAGTAAAGATGTACAATATGTCACCACTGGATATTCCTAAGAAAACACTAAATCAATGATCTACATAACCACGTGCTATGGTTCAAAGTATGTACCCCTCAAAAATTCATGTGTCAGGACCTAACATCCAATACAATCACATTAAGGTATGAGGTGTTTACATGGTGACTAAATCTCAGGAGGTGATTAACCTCTGCCTCCATGACTGGGGTTGGTGCCTTTTGAAAAAGGTTTGAAGGAACTAGCATGACTTTTTCCTTTCTGTTTTCCATCATATGAGGACACAACCATCTTCTGCTCTTTCATGCACTCACACCCTTCTCTTCTCCAACTTGTGAAATTATAGCAAGAAGTCACCTTGTAAGGAGCAGGCTCACATCAGACACCAAATCTGGCAGCTCAGTCTTGAACTTCACACCCTTCATAACTGTAGAGGAACAAATTTCCCTTCCTTATAAATTACCACATCTGAGGCATTTTGTCATGGCATTTTGTCATAAGTGTAGAAATGGACTAAACCAGCATATGTGTGATACTTTTAAGCATTTCCTCACACTAATGAGTATCATTAGCTGGTTTCTCTTGATGTTGTTGGAGAAAGGAGACGGAAAAAGGATGAGCTGCATCTGTGTCCTAAAAGTGACCTCTTACCTCCTATAATTGAAGAACTGAGAGTACTCATACCCAGACAGCCCTGTGAGTGGCTGACTTAACATGCAAAGTGAACTTCTAGTCAAGCAGCATGCCCACTGTAAAAGTGGGGACATCAGTCGTAAAGGTACAAGATTCTGATATGTGAGATGACCCTAATGAAACTGGAGACATTGATACCTAAATTCTGATAAGTCTTCTTTGCCAGAAAATTAACCTTTCCACCCTCCATAGAATTCCACTTTGTCTGAAGAGATTAACTCTACACTGGCCAGGGAAATTTAATGACCTCTCCTGGTACAGTAACCCCACAAGACAAAGATGATTCTCATGGGGACCTACCCCATTGCTGTTTGCTTCTTGATCTCCACCTAAACTCAAGTCCCAGAAGGTCTCTAAGGATCATGTGACATATGAAGAGGTTTGCTAGTATCTAAAAGATCTACTTGAGTTTTCTACTTTGCACAGAAAGAAATCTTGAGCATATACATGATACTATGAGCATTTAGATATTAAGTGTGGATATTGTGGAAGGAAGGTAAATCTGAATCGGGCTAAAATAACTAATATAAGCTTACAAAGTAGAGATTCTTTATTAAATGGATTTCAGGGGGTTAGAAAGAATGCAAATTGTTTGTTTGTTTGGTCGGTTGAAACGTAGAACAAGGGCCGGTGAGATAGCTCAGCAGCATAAGCGCCTGCCTGGCAAGTGTGAGGTCCTGAGTTTGAACCCCGGTACCCACAAAAAAAAAAAAAAAAAGAAAAGAAAAGAAATGCAGAACCAAAAGTGGGCGACAATATGTGAACTAGAAAACCTAGATATGCTGATAGAGAAGAAGGATTAAAAGCCTTAGAGAAATTAGAATGTTAGAGTGGACTTTTTATCTTAAGCCTGCATAATACATGGTGGGATTGTGAGGAAAACATAACTTTTACCACAGGCATAAGAAGGAATGATTTCATGAGGGGACCTCAAGCATCATTGAAGAGCTCCATGATCACGTTCTCTGTAGCCACCTCTTACACTGAGAACTGAGGGCACTGAATTGGGAAACTTTGTGATGGGAGGGATTGGATTCCACACGGCGGAGCCATCCGGCCGCACTAGACTGCCAAAAGCAGAACGGGTGAGGCTGCGCTAACGGACAGCGGACTCACAGCGGCATTCAGAGCAGTAAGGATTGTGCAATGCTGAGGCACTAGCTAAATGATCGTGGTGTTGCTGGAAGTGGACAGAAAACAAGCCTGCTGAGTCATTTTCTTATGATTTTTAGTGAATATTATCTATACGAATCAATGGGTTTCATTATGAGAGTTCAGATATGCATATAATATACAGTTCTTTAACCATACTCATCCAATCAATCGAAGGCCTAAATATAGTAACAATCCATCTTCCCTGATGAGAGGAATTCTCCAGAAGAGTGCCTTTGGACCAACTGCACCATCATCTCCTCTGGAGCTCTTCTAGTGTTCTTCCAAAAGGCTCCATCAGCTCCCACAAGTCTTGTCTGCTGGCGAATACTGCAGATCTGAACTGGCAACCTCTACAATTGAATGCATCAATTCCTAAAAAAAATCCCTCTGCCCCCTTTCCCTCTCTCTCTCTCTCCCTCTCTCTCTCTCTCTCTCTCTCCCTCCCTCTCTCTCTCTCCCTCTCTCTCTCTCCCTCTCTCCCTCCCTATATATATATATATATATATATATATATATATATATATAGTTTCTATGGGAACCCTGACTAATATAACCATTAGAAAAACTTATATGGGAATCAAAAGATGCACAACAAAAGCAAACAATGACTTTAAGTGGGAAAGTTGTACTGTAAGCTTTAAGGGTCACCACACATAAGATGTACAGAGAACAAAGAGTAAAATGGCATAAGTAACTACACTTGATCATTAATTGCTTAATCTTAAAGTGCATTAAGCTCTCCAATAATGATAGAGAGTGGAGAATAGTGAAACATGAGTAAACTGTATTCTCTACAAAAGACCTACTGACATTCAAACCCACAGATAGTATAAAGGTAAAAGATGGAAAAATTAGCATTCTGTGCTACTGACAGGTGAAAGGTTATTAGTAGACAAAACAGACTGTGAATTTAACATTGTTAGAAAAGAAAATAAGGACATTATATATTGGTAGGTGCATCAGATATTGAAGATAATATGATTAAAACACAGTCATCTAACAACAGGTGTCCAAAATATATGAAGCAATTGCCAACAAAATTGAAGGGACAAACAGACAGTTTGACAATAGTAGATGAGGACTTCTGTACCTCACTTCCATATTGACTAGAATGACTAGGAAGAAGACGAAAAGAAGCAGGGGACGTAAACACCATCGTCCAGTAAGACTTAGTAGACATCACTGAGCACCTTGCCCAAGAACTTTGGAAGTCTCGTTTGCTCCTGAAATATCCCCTAGGATAAACCACATTCTAGACCATGAATCTAGTCTGAATAAACTTACAGAGATTAAAATAAAACCCATCTTCACTAATTACAATACAATTAAGTTAGAACTCAAAAATAGGGAAAGTTTGAATATTCACAGCATCAAAATACACTAAAATCAATGGGCAAAAAATAAGTGAAAAGAGAAATTACAAAATCACTTAAGACAAAAATAAAACAACAGGGCCGGTGATACAGCTCAGCGGCATAAGTGCCTGCCTGGCAAGTGTGAGGTCCTGAGTTCAACTCCCGGTACCCACATATAAAAAATAAATAAATAAATAAATAAATAAATAAATAAATAAATAAAACAGTCCTCCTGTGTCATGGTGCCACAGTGAGCACTATGAGTGTGTTGCTGAGAGCCCCCAGTTGACTAGACTGCCTTTTTCTGTAATTTCCACTGGCTGCAAGCTGCATTTGAAGGATCCTGGGAGACCCTCAAGCCATGCAATGGAAGGACTTGGAACAACCAGCAAATTGAAGAAAAATACACAAATTGTTCAAGAAATCTAAGAAATGAAGAGGTAGCAAAATGCTATCAATATAAAATATGCAGTCAACATAGAAGCATATTCCTTCGGACTCCAGATGCTAATGTAGACATGCAACAAGCTGCTTTAAAGCCAGCCAGAAGTCTTGTTTGTAGCGAGTCTCTGATTGGGCATTTATCATTAAATGTGCCCATCTTACCTCACCCTGGAGAGAAGCCACGTGAGTATTTGGGATTTGATGACAAGCTGAGTAAATATAATGAACATGGAAAAACCTGCAGTGATTTCCAATCCTTTCAGAAGAATGCAAGGACAAAGACTGAAGAGAAACCCTACCAATATGAGCAATGCGGGAAAACCTACGCTGAACTTAGTGAAAGAACTCACCCTGGAGAGAAGACGATTGTTGGTCAGGAAAGTGTGAAAGCCTCCAGCAGCCCCAGTGGTTTTCAAATCCATGAAAGAATTCACACTGGGAAGAAACCATATGTATGCAAGCAATATGGAAAAGCCTTCCATACTCAAAGTTGTAAAATTCTTGAAAAGATTCACATGAAGGAGAAACCCTTTGTATGTAAGCAATGTGGAAAAGCACTCCATACACACAGTTGCTGCCAAAGACATGAAAGTATTCACACTGGGGTGAAACCCTATATAGGTAAGCAATGTGGGAAATTATTCAGCAGATACAGTCAATGTCAGAGATACGAAAGCACTCACAAAGGGGAGAAACCTTATGTATGTAAACAGCGTGGGAAAGCCTTCACCAGACACAGTTATTGTCAAATACATGAAAGAAATCACACTGGGGAGAAAACTTATGTGTGCAAGCAATGTGAAAAAACATTCACTACAAAGTATTATTATAAACTACGTGAAAACTTTCACACAAGGGAGAAACCTTATGTGTGTAAGCACTGTGGGAAGGCATCTACTACACAACAATATTGTCAAGTACATGAAAACTCAGAGAGACAAGAAAATATATGCATGTGAGCCATGTGGAAAAAGATTTGCTAGTAAGTGCTCATTTTACATATATGGGTCTCTCTCTTGGGAGGAGCACCATGTATATAAACAATGTGGGGGAAGCATTCAGTGAATGCATTTTTTATCAGCTACATGAAAGAAGTCAGACTGGAGAGTGACCCTATATATGTAAGCCTATTTTGAAAAACTGGTCAAAATTCCTCATGTATTGGAGACTGTACACATATAAATGAAAAATTTGATGTCAATATTTCTTCATGGGTTTTCCAGAAAACACACTTCCAGGTGGAGATCTCCTAGAATGTATTCTTTCTGCTTTTCTCTGTAAATCACTTTTACATAACAGAAATATGCATCTGTAGTCTTTACTGGAAAAAATACTGGCATAATATATTTTATGTAAGCCATTGTCTTTGAACCTCGTATAGAGTATTTTCTAATAAAACAAGGTGAATTGAAATGTATTGCTCACTTCCAAGTAGGGTTAGTATTTATGCAGTTTTGATTTTGTTTTGTTTTTACTATGGGGAGGTATAGTCTGCTAAAAAGTAAATTTTATTAATAGTTTTTAATTAGCATTTCTCACTAGCTTTAATTTTAATTTTCTTGGTGTATTTACCTCATATTCTGTACACAAAAAGATAACTTTGAATTTGTTGATATAATATGTATGTAAATGTATGCATATTTAGAGAACTGAATATGTATTTTTTTAAAGTTCATTTGTTTACACACAATTTATAGATTAGCAAATGATTTGTTTTTCATGTCCTAACTAGATACCTGCATATACCCCAACATAATTATATAAAGCACATAATTTCACCTATTTTGCTTTCATGTTGAAGTCAGTACTATGATTTACTCAAAATTTTGTTTTCTTAACATCAACATTTTACTTTTCATGCTTATATAGTCATGACTTTCAATTTGGTGGTAATTTTACCACAATTTGTACCGAAAAATAAAACATACTTCTGTTCCTGATTGCGACACATCAGATGGACCATGCCTTGTCTAATAAAGGATATCATGAATTGTAAAAATAAATAAATAAATAAATAAAATAAAACAACATAACAAATTTAGGGTTGGCAGAAAAAGTACACATAGGAAATTTATAAATGTAAGTGCAAATATTAAAAATAAGAAAGATCTTAACAGATAACGATCTTTAAACTTTAAGTAAATAATATCCAAAGTGAAAACTTAAACTAGAAGTAGCAGCAAAAGGAAGAAAAAAATAAAACAGATAAAATAAAATAGAGAAAAAGAATGAGGAAAATCAATAAACTTAAGGTTAACTCTCTGGTAAGATTACCATAAAAGAAAAAAAAAACTTTCAGGCTACAAAAAAAGAAAGAAAGAAAACTCAAATTACTAAAATCACAAATGAAAATGAAGATATAACTACTTGAGAAGGGATTAACAAAATATTATAAAAATACCTACATATTGCATACAATATACAAAATACAAAATTTGGGGGAAAACAAACACTAATAAAACTGACATAAAAGAAAAAGAAATTCTGATTATACCTATAACAAGTGTAGAGATCAAATTAATAATTAAAAAACTTCCCAAGAAAGAAAAGCCCAGAAACAGATGGTTTCTCTTGTGAAGTCTTTGAAACAAACTATCATAATGCATGGTTAGGACAGGGAAGAAACCATAGTAGTGTTTTTGTTAACATTTCCACAAATTTGGAAGTTTACAAATTGTTGTAGTCAGGGTTTGCAAGAGAATAGATTAATACAAGACACATAATTTATAGAATTATTTTATAATATTCACCCAAAAAGTCAAATCTAGAAGAGTGTGGGAGATCTGTCCACACAATAAAGAACCAAAGACTCCAGCTGAGGGCCTGGATCCACCACAATGTCCTGCACGAGTCCGGCTGAAGACCTAGAGCCCATGGCAATGTCCTCCACAAGGACATTGGAGGACAGAGCCCACAACAATGTCTCATGCAAGTCTGTATCAAGGATCTGCACTGGGAAGGCCCAAAGGTCAGTGATGGAAGCTAGAGAGTCTGTGTCAGCGGGATGAAGGATCTGTGCCAGCAGGCTGAGGGGTCTGCACCGGAGCCAGGAAGCAACGCTCAAGGTAAGGACGAGAGCTGCGCCAAAGAGAACTGCAGGATCCTCAGCAACAGCAAGTTCCCAAGCTCCTCCGACAATGACAACAGGTGAGTTCATATCAGAAAAACCATCATGACAACCTTCTCCAGGAGAATCAACAGCACTATCTTCCCCTCCAGTTCTCTTTTTATGCTGTTGGCAACAGTCCTCAGGTAGGCCTTCCACACCCAGCACCACACTGATTCATTTCAGCTGGGTTTTCCAAGTTGACCACTGGTTAATCCACCACACAGATAGATGTTGTGGTACATAATAATTACTATCATCTCGAGGAATATCACATCTTAAAAATTTTTACTTCCCCTTCCCCTCTCCATCCCCTCTCTACTCCGATGTCAGATTGTTTTACATTTCTGGGAGCCAGAAGTCTGAAATAAGTCTCCCTGAGTGGACATCAATGTCCATCAAAGGCAGGATTCCTCCATAGAGTCCAGGGGGCACTCTGGTGCCAGCTCTTCTTGTGTGGTTAAATTCTTCTAGCTCACCTCATAAAGATATATTCAACAGCCTTTGGGCCACAGAAGTGTAATCCCAATGATCTCTCATCCTTGAAATCCTTAACCTAACACTGTTGAAAGCTTTCAGAAATTAGTACATGAATCTTTGGGGTCATTACTAAGCCTGCCAGAGTTTGATGTATCAAACTACTCATAATCTTTGGAAATATTCCATAAATATAAAATAATTTAAAACTAAATGACCATTAAACAATTAGAAATGTTTCCAAGAGGAGAAATATCATCATAGGTGCAGGTGCTACCCTACCTCTGCAGAAGTTCCACCATGACTCTTAGCACATCCAATCCCAAAGTGGGGAGTGACTGCTTTATAAACGTCATCAGGGAAGGATTCTCTGACATGGATGTCTGCAGAGACCTGAATGGAGAGAGAACCTTTGAACCAGGAATAGCAGGAATAGACTTGGACGTGGTATTGTAAGGAAATGAGAGGGAGGTGAAACACCGGGGGAGTAACAATAAGGACTTTAACTCAATTCAAAATTGAATGGTCAGCATTAATAATTTCAAAGTATTTGTCAAAATATGTAACATCTTGAAATAATAAAAAGAAAATCCTAAGGATTATTTTCCCTCCAAAACAACCTTTGTGAATGCACTCTTGACCTCCTTGTTCCTCAGGCTGTAGACCACAGGGTTCAGCACGGGGATGACTACAGTGTAGAACACAGATACGATTTTGTCCGTGTCCATGGCGTGACTGGAGCTGGGCTGCAGGTACATGAAGATGACGGTCCCGTAGAAGATGGAGACTGCGGTGAGATGGGAAGCACAGGTGGACAGAGCCTTCTGATGTCCTGTGGCTGAGCGCAACTTCAGGATAGAGATAAAAATCAGTATGTAGGATATTAAGATAACAACAAGAGCAAAAAAGATGTTGAAGGTTGCTACGTAAATAAGAACCAGATCATTAGCATGTCTGTGAGAGCAGGAGAGAGCCATGACTGCTGGGATATCACAGAAAAAATGGTGGACCAGTCTGGAGTTGCAGAAGGAGAGACTGAACGTGTTCCCAGTGTAGACGGAGGCACTCAGGAAGCCACAAGCATAGCAGCCTACGGCCAGACCTGCACACACACTTGCTGTAACAGTGGTGGGATAATGCAGGGGCTTACACACTGCCGCATACCGATCATAGGCCATTGAGGCCAAGAGGTAACTTTCCACAGTAGCAAAGCCGGTAACAAAGAACATCTGAGCAGCACAAGCATTGTAGGAGATGACTTTGTCCACTACATTAAAACTGGCCCAAACTGTGGGAGTGACAGCTGAAGAGTAGCAGAAATCCACCAGAGACAGGTTACCGAGGAAAAAGTACATGGGGGTGTGCAGACGGGGGTCCAGGAGGATCAGCAGGATCATCCCCAGGTTCCCGACCACGGTGAGGGTGTAGATGAGGAGGAAGGTCATGAAGAGGGGAAGCTGCAGTTGTGGGTCATCGGTCAGTCCCAGCAGGAGGAACTCTGTCACCTCTGTCTTGTTCCCCATCAGTGCTGTCTGAGAATCCCTAGATATTGTATAGGCTCAGCAAAAAAGGAGCAAAATGATAAAGAAATTGAATTGAAATTGGAAAGTATGTGTTGTGGTAATAACATGTACTTCAAGATTCTTCACAAAAAGAATCAGCTTGAAAATCAGATTTGCTTGCACATGCTGGTGAATGTGAGGAATGTTAATGGATAACCTACCAAATTTTTAAATTTTATGTATTTTCCTACTGAGGTGAAGAAAAGAATGAAAAGGACTAATGTACATGAGTCTATCTTCCATCTCACTCCGCCTGAGCTCGGTAGAAGCCGACGCTGTGTTGCTCACTGCTGGAACTGCTGCAGACACCCGGGATGTGTGGTCTGTCTCCCCTCGGTAACAGTGAGCTCGATTCATTCCTTCATCCATGTGAATTGCGAAGCGCAAGCGATTGAGAAATGTTTTCATATTCACACAAGTATTATTTGTCAATCTCTGCTCTGGGCCCAGGCCATGCTGAGTCATTTCTAATTCTAATGGTCTAAAGTGAATTTAAATCAAAATTAATTTAACTAAGTTTATAATTATTCCTTGTCTGTTTTGGTTCAATCGCAGTGTTTGAGATTTCATGATGAACTGACCAATTATTTATTCAACATCTTGTTCACTATATGTTTGACTCCCATTAGCAGTAAAGCAAACAATCAAAAATCTGTGAAAGAAATGACCTTATTTCAATCACAAGTGTCCTAAATGAATAAGTAAGCTTTGACTTCTATATTAACCTTGTCCTACACTCTCATGCTTATGTACACATTTGACAGTGATACAGTTAAGAACATAAACTGTTGATTAGCTTGAAAAAGGTTTGAACTCTGAAATCAATATAGTGCAACTCTTGGTGTAGTAAGTTGATGAGGTGGAATACCCGGGCTGGTGGGAGCATGTTGGTTTGCAGAGGCAGCAGTGAATAAGGCATAGCAGACAGAGCTTAGGGTCCTAGAGGAGATGCAGATCAGACCTACCTTTCACCACTGAGGAATCACTGCTTCTCACAAAACCCTTCGGAGCCTCATATTTCCACCTGTGAGATGAAGGGAGCAATGAGATCTGCTTTGGGGTACCCTTGTGAGAATTAAGTAAGATCACATATAAAAAACAATGAAACGCTGGGCTTTCCCAATCCAATGAGTGCCAGTGATCATGCTATAGTTAGGAAGGCATAATGATCTTTATGTTGGTTTGATCTGGGTGGTTGCTGGCACAGAGGGCTTCCATTGTGGGGGGCTTTGTAGTCTTGGAGCTTCCTTCACTAATTTTCCTTTCCTCCTGCCCTCTGAGATTTTCTGTGCTCTTCAGTATTTCTCCATTGGTTCTTGCTTCAAGCACATGATTATTATTCCTGCAATTCCATGTGGGCCATTCTTTTCCAAATTCTTCCTTGAAATCTATATTTTAATTAGGGAAGAAGAATGTGCTCTCATTAAAACATGTTCTTCCCTTCATTATAGTTAGGTTATATTCAAATTACAGGCACTGAGGATTAAAATTTCCCAGGTAATGAGTTGTTATTCCTTTACAGATCTGTTTGGATGACAAATTCCATGCTTTAAAATATTAATGTGAATCTGTTTTTGTGTAATAACACTACTTAACATTTCTTTTTAGCATTGAAACCTTTAGAAGGATACCATATAGAACTAACAGATATCCTCTCCTATTTTCCTCCAAAGCTATTGACAACTTCAATTAATGAGGCTGTTGTGAAACCATTATGGTTGCCCATCTTAGGACTCATGATCATGTTTAGCATATACTATGTTCTATAGCAAATCATGATGGATGTACACGGAAATGGCGTGTGTGTGGTAGGTTGTATTACTCTTACTTTATCAGTAAGGATTCAAGAATTTGAGAAGTGATGGAATGCTTTAAAATTGTGCAGGTAGTATGTGAAAAACTAGACTCAAGTATTAAATCTGCCTTCCAGGATAAACATGAGTGGATGGTCAAAGGACTGATGTGGACTTCAGAGCCTTTAGAACTGTTTTGTAGTTTAAAGAAAGATTATTTCATTACACCGGATTCTTTGTGTCTATTTTTTAACCTCTGAAGAGATTCAAATATGTACTGAATGAAATAAAATTGCCAATAAAAAGCATGTATCTCATTTTTGTTCACATTTTTTGGGAGAGAAGTTATTTCATATGAATAAAGTCCCTATATTAGACATTTTGACATTTATAATCTTGAATCACCTCAGTTTTTAAAAATGTGAATATATCTATTTCTGTTTGCAAATAACTTGTGGTAGATATAGGCAGTCCACTACTTTTGCATGAATTGTTGTTTTAAAAGAAAAACTCCATGAAATATAGAAGCTTACCAGTTTGCTGGAGAAAAAAATAATGATCAATCTAGAAAATGATTTTAAATTCATACAAACACCCATGGAATATTGCACTTATTCTATTAGAGAAGCCCCCCCCACATAGTGATCAAAATATTCTCCTTCTTTCAGGCAGAGAAAAAAATGGAGAAAAGGATGTTAACATGGATCAAGTTCCAAATCCACCATTAATTCTTTCTATGTCCAGGGAAGAATCACTTACCTCCTCCATAGATGAAAAATAAACATCAGGTTGCTTCTCTCACATAATCCACTCATTACACCTGTAAACATAAATGAAGGAGGTATACAAAGCATCTCATGATGATGACACAGGCCTGTAATGCCAGCACTCTGAGCCCTGCCTGGGCAGTTTAATGACTTGGCAATACCTTGTATCAAAATAAAAAATGAAAATGATTAGGTATGTAGCTCAGTGTAGAGGCCCTGGATTCAATCCGCAGCAATGCAAAAAAAATTTTGTTTCAAAGAAGTTATCATTTCAAAATTCATGTTTTTTTTTTCATTTTAAAGAAAAAAAACAAAAATAATGATACAGAATTTCAAAACAAGGTAATAGGAAATTAACAATGGTTGATATATTGCATATTGTTATCTTCAAAGTAGTTGCTTAGATCACAAGATATCGGCATGCAAAATTGATCAAACAGTATAAGCACGAGTGTCTTCCCTGATCATGGTTGCGGGCCCCCAAGAAAGTCTTAGGACAGAAGAATGCCTGTCTGTGTTAACAATGATTATCACTCGAATGACTAAGTTATTTCCATGGGGCATGGTGTACACTGAGTTTCTCCTAAAACAGCGTGGTGTTGAGTCATATAAAGGCTACAGAGGTCTACACATGGAGGTCTGGAGACAATTACATAGTCTTGAGGACCTCTGGAGGTCTCCCCTGAGACTATCTAAACTCTTCTTCCTGCTTTCCCAGGGCACAAGCAATTAAAATGCCTGTAGAGATCAAGCTGGCTATTATAATTCTACAGTTAAATTTACTTTTAGTGATAAATTAAAATATAAATGTTTATGTACAAATTATTTACCACAAGATGTGTTTATCCAGGTATATATTGCATTTAGTTCAAATCAGATGAAATATGTCTATCTCCCAAACATTTATCATTTCTTTATGATGTAAACTGATATACGGCCATTAATACCCCTCAAAGTACACCTCCTTGCCTCAAACACACTATGTCATCATTGCTGCCACTTTCTGTAACAGTTTTGGAAATCATCCTTAATGTCTTTTTCATTTGTGTGTTTGTTTGTTTGTTTGTTTTTTGAGACAGGGTCTTGCTAGGTAGTTCAGGCTGGCCTTGAACTCACTGTGTAGCCCAGGCTGGCTTTGAACTTGCAGTAATCTTCTTGCTTTAGCCTCCAGAGTGCTGGTATTACAGGCATGCACCACCATACATGGCCTCTTTAATATCTTGTGGCTGCCTCGATATTCAGAATCAATTCAAAATTTTACCTTACATGATCATGTCAACTTTGGGAAAGAGCCAGAAGTCATTTGGCACGAGTTCCTGTGAATAAGGTGGATGAGAACATACCATCATGTTTTTATGTGATGCAAACTGTAGTAAACATTTTAAAACAATCCCGGACATCAAGGAAGTCATCACAATACAACTAAAGACACTCATGAAGAGGACTTCCACCTACTTCAAGAAACTTTATTCTAATAAGATAGAAAACATAGAAGAAATGGACAGATTCCTAGATACATAGGAATTACCAATTCTAAATCAAGAAGATATAAAAATTCTAAATAGGGCCAGGGATATAGCTCAGTGACACAAGTGCCTGCCTGGCAAGCACAAGGTCCTGAGTTCAATTCCCAGTACAAAAAAAAAATTCTAAATAACCCAATATCAGTCAGTGAAATTGAAGATGTAATTAAAAACTTACCAACAAAGAAAAGCTCAGGTCCTGATGGAGTCACTGCTGAATTCTACAAGAACTTTATAGAAGATCTAATACCATTGCTCCTCAAACTCTTTAATGAAATTGAAAGGGAAACTATACTCCCAAAGTCATTCCTGGAAACAAGTATTACCCTCATACCAAAACCAGAGAAAGACCCAACCAAAAAAGAGAACTATAGGCCAATCTCCCTAATGAACATAGATGCAAAAATCCTCAGTAAGACACCGGCAATCAGAATGCAGAAAATCATCAAAAAGATAATACACTATGACCAAGTAGGATTTATCCCAGGGATGCAGGGATGGTTCAACATATGCAAATCAATAATTGTAATACACCATATCAACAGAGCCAAAGACAAAAATCACATGATCATCTCAATAGATCAGAAAAATAATTTGACAAAGTCCAGCAGCCATTCATGATAAAAACCCTACAGAAAATTGGAATAGATGGTTTTTATCTCAATCTGATAAAAGCCATCTATGACATACCGATGGCCAACATCATACTAAATGGACAAAACCTAAAAGCTTTCACTCTAAAATCAGGAACAAGACAAGGACATCCACTGTCACCACTCTTATTCAATATAGTTCTGGAAACATTAGCCAGAGCAGATAGACAAGAAAAAGAAAAAGAATAAAGATAGAAAATGAAGAAGTTAAATTATCATTATTTGCTGATGACATGATACTCTTCATGGAAGACCCCAAAAACTCCACCAAAAGACTTCTAGGTTTAATAACCAAATGCAGTCACACAGCTGAATGCAAAGTCAACACTCAAAACTCAACAGCCTTCCTGTATACAAACAAAAAACTCACTGAGAGAGAAATCAGGGAAACCACACTTTCATAATAGTATCAAAAATGTACTTATTAATCAATCTAAAAGGAAATAAAAGAACTTTATAGTGAAATATATAGTACTCTGGAAAAGGAGATTGAGGAGGATATCAGAAAATGGAAAGATATCCCGCACTCATGGACAGAAAGAACCAGCATAGTGAAAATAGCCATACTCCCAAAATTGTTAGACAGATTTAATGCAATCCCAATCAAAATACCATTAGCATACCTCACAGAATTAGACAAAACAATCCTAGAATTTATTTGGTACCAGAAGATACATAGAATAGCACAAACACTTTTGGGCAACAAAGACAAGGCAGGAAGCATTACAATCCCTGACTTGAAATTATACTGCAAAGCTACTGTTGTAAAAACAGCATGGCACTGGCAAAAAAACAGACCTGAGGATCAATGGAATCAATTGCAAGATGCAGAAACAACTCCAGACATACTCAGCCACCTTATCTTTGACAAAGGGGCCAAACACCTTCACTGAGAGATAGATAGCCTCTTTAATAATTGGTTCTGGGAAAACTGGCTTTCGACAATCCAAAGACTGAAACTAGACCCATGTCTTGCCATGCACTAAACTAAAATCAAAATGGATCAAAGATCTAAACATTAAAATACAAACATTAATCTGCTGGAAGATAGAATAGGCAGAACTCTTGAAGACAGAGGTGTAGACAAAGACTTTACGAACAAAACCCCAATTGCACAGGAAATACTAGGAAGAATAAACAATTGGGATCTCATCTTATTAAAAAGCTTTTGCACATCAAAAGAAATCACCAACTGAGTGAAGAGACAACCCACAGAGTGGGAAAAAGTGTTTTTCAGCTGTTCCTCAGACAAAGGTCTAATATCTAGAATATACAAAGGACTCAAAAAAATCACATCACCCAAATATAAAAACGCAATTCAAAAATGGGCATCTCAAATGAATAGACACTTCTCAGATGAAGAAATACAAACAGCAAATAAATACATGAAAAAATGTTCAACATCACTGGTCATTCAAGAGATGCAAATTAAAACAACACTGAGCTTCCATCTCATTCCAGAAAGAATGGCTATTGTCAGGGAATCAACTAATAACAAATGCTGGAGGGACTGTGGGGAAAAGGAACCCTTCTTCATTGTTAGTGGTAGTGCAGACTGCTGCAACCACTGTGGAAATCAGTGTGGAGATTCCTCAAAAAACTAAGATTAGGGATCCCATTTGAGCCAGCTGTTCCCCTTCTTGGTATCTTCCCAAGAGAATTAAAAACATCATACCACAGCAATATATGTGCACCCATGTTTATAGTAGCACAGTTTTTAATAGCTAAATCTTGGAAACAGCCCAAATGCCCATCGACTGATGAATGGATAAAGAAGATGTGGGTTTTTTATACAATAGAGTACTATTCAGCCATAAAGGATAAATTCGAGACATTTCCAAGTACATGGCTGCACCTTAAGACCATACTCTTAAGTGAAATAAATCAAACACAGATATGTAAATATTGCATTATTTCTCATCTAACTTCCTTGCATCCTCTAGTGACGAAATATCAGTGTGTTTTTGTTTGTATTTGGGATGGCTGCATCATGTAAGGTGGATGAATGGCTTTATTATTGTCTTCACTTAGATGTTTTGTGTGGTTTAAAGAGATGCATATGTGTGTCAAGTTGACAAAGGGTGGGAACCGAGAGGATGAATTTTGGTGTGAACTGGATAATATTAGCACTTAAACCAGAGAAGACTGTATTGAGAAGATTGTCCTCAATTATGTGGATGAGTTCCATCCAATCAACTGAAGGCCTGAATATAACACAAACACTGACTGGCCTTTCTAAGGAGATAGAACTCTTTGGCCCACTGCATTTGAGCTGTTGGCACCATCAGCTGCTCTGCATCTCTGCCTTTGTCCTTCTGCCTGGAGTTGTACAATCAGCACCCGTGGGACATTGTCTGCTGGCCAACAATGCAGATTTTGACTTGCCATCATTTATAATTGCATGAGCCATTTCTTGGTAATAAATCTCACTCTAGTTCTTGCTGTCTCTACATATGTGTATACAACACACACTCACACTCCACTAGCTTTGCTTCTGTGGAGAACCCTGACTAATTCAACCATTAAGAAAATTAATTCATATGTGAAATGAGAATCAAAATGTTCACAGTGCTAATGAACACTCAACTGAACACAAAAGCAGCTATAACAGAAAATCCGAGGAACACAATGTGTAAGATATATGGAAAAATAGAAAAATGCAGGAAGCAAGTCCTTTTGTCATAATTACTTAACTGTAGGTAAATAAAACTCTCCAATAAATTTATTAAATGGAAGAATGGATAATGAAGCAACATAAAACTATGTAGTATCTGCAAAAGACCTACTGATATTCAAAGACACAAATACTGTGAAAGTATAGGAATATCTGTACTCTGTGCTACAGGTAACTGAAAGAGGTTCTTGTTAAACAAAATAGACTGATTCAAACATTGTTAGAAGAGAAAAATAAAAACATTATATATTGATAAAGAACCAAGTAATTAAGAGAATGTAATTAAAAACATAATCACCTAGCAACGGATGTCAAAACATATGGAAAAGATGTTGACAAAACTGGAGAAATAGCTCTACTAAAATAGACGAAGACTTCGATACCTCACTTACAATAATGATTGTAAGGATATTGACTGGCTTTATAGAAATAAGGAAAATTATAAAAGAGTATGATGAATAACTGTTAAAAAATAGAGGTTATGAACAGTACCAAAATCTAACACAGTTTAACAGACATATCCTGAACATTCTGCCCAAGAACCGAGGAATTTGCAATTGTGTGTGAAATATTTCTAGGACACACCATGGATGAGGCCACATATCTAGTCTCAATAAACCTAAAAAGTTGAAATAATAGAAAAGGTCTTCACCATCCACAATACAATTGAAGTAGAAATTACTAACAAGGAAATCTTGAATATTCACATATATCTAACACACATATATAATGAATGTGTTTAAATGAATAAAAAAAGAAAGTATAAAAATTTGAGACTATTACTAGTTTCAAATGAAACAAAGGCTACAAGCATACCACCCTGAATGCACCTGATCTCGTCTGATCTCAAATGAAAACACAACAAATTAAGTATTGTAGTAGATAACAAATGTCATGTTCATAGGAAATTTATAACTGTATACGTCTATATTCAAAAATAAGAATGATCTCAAGAAAATAACCTAACTTTAAAATTTAAGTAAATAGGGCCGGTGAGATGGCTCAGTGGCTTAAGCGCCTGCCCGGCAAGCACGAGGGCCTGAGTTCGACTCCCGGAACCCACATATGAAAAAGGGGCCGGTGATATCGCTCAGCGGCACGGGCGCCTGCTGGCGCACGAGGTCCTGAGGTCGACCCCCCGGTACCCACAAAAAAAAAAAAAGAAAAAAAAATTTAAGTAAATAATATTAACAAGGGAAAACAAACTAAAAGCAGTAGAAGCAAGAAAAAATATATACTAGAGAATAAACAGGAGAGAATATACCTTAAGAATAAGACAATCAAAACACCACATTTGTGTGACAATATGTCTAGATGAGAGAAATTTGCAGGCTGACTATGACAACAGAGAAAACTAATATACCAAAATCATAAATAAAACTATGTACTACTCTAGTGGCTTTAGAGAAAAAAGAATGATTATAATTGAATATTATGAATAACTACACACCCACATGTTGGATAGCACAGAGAAAATACAAAGGTCTGAAAATACGGGGCCGGTGACATGGCTCAGCGGCAAAAGTGCCTGCCTAGCAAGCACGAGGTCCTGAGTTCGACTCCCGGTACTCACATACGAAAAAAGGGCTGGTGATATTGCTCAGAGGCACGGGCGCCTGCTGGCACGCGAGGTCCTGAGGTCGACCCCCGGTACCCACAAAAAAAAAAAGTTCTGAAAATACACACTACCAAAACTGATTCCAGAGAAAGAGAAAAATTGAATGTACTTATAACAAGTGTAGAAATAGAATTGTTAATAAATAACTTCCCAACAAAGAAAAGCCTAGGAATAGATGGCTTCCCTTGTCAACGCTCCTCAAAAAACTGTAAAATAGTAATATAAGTTTAAGACAGAAAAGAAACCAGGTGAGGGAACTTTTGGTTTCCTATAGCTCTGTAACAATTCCTGCACACTTGGAGGCTTAAAACAAAGCCTGCTGATTCTTTCACAATTATGGAAAGCAGAAGTCTGAAATCAGTCTACCGAGGGGGAATCAGCGGCCTGTCCGTCAGAGGCATGACCTCGCCATAGGCTCTAGGGGACACTCCATGTCCTGCCTCTTCTGTCCTACAGTGGCTGCTGGTGTTCTATGATCTGTGGCCACAACACTTCAATATTTCTTTTTGTCGTCACCTTGCTGATTCTCTTTTGTGCCTCCCCTTTGATTAAATCATTCTGACTTCATTTTATGGGAAGACGTGGGATCATGTTTAGATCACTCAAAGAATAGCTTCTAATTCTTAAAATCCTTAATCTAATCATATCTGCATAGCTTTTCTGGGCCACATAGAGTGACACTGGAATGTTTTAGAAATTAGTGTATGTTTCTTTTTCTTTTCTTTGAGCCATTACTGAACCTTCAAGAATGTCATATATCAACAAACTATTCACTAGCTTTGAAAATCTTCCATTAAGTAATCATTAAACAGTTAGAAACACTTCCAAGAGGAGGAACACCATCATAGATCCAGAAGTAAATATTCATGTTGGACTGTCCCTGCACAGGGGCCCATGTGACCAGCTAGCACCTTCAAACTCAGCATGCTGATGTCTCGTTTTGGCCAGAGATGATGGGTTATCTGAAAAGACTTTTCTGCACTTGGGTGTGGTATAGTGTTGAGCTCCCTGAAGAACAAAATTAGATGTATGTATCCAGTGCCTAGCACTAGATTACTGACTGTATCTTATGTTCATGACTGATAAATATTGTCATGTGTATTCCACGTGGACATCTAGAATGTTTTCAGTTTATTGTATGTGTGCATAAAATAATTTTAAATTATAATCCATAATTTTAAAATACAATTATAATATTTCATTTTAATATAACTAGTGTGAAACTTCAAAATGATCTCTAATTTTTATGTCTTACGAAATAGTATTTATTTGATATGCTATTTCTTTTTTATGGGAAAAAATAAAACAAAATTTCATAACAAAAAATAGAATAATAACAGTTAATACACTGCATATAGTTATCTTCAAAGTAGTTACTCAGAGTACAAGACATGGGCATAAAAATTCTCCAAATGATATTAGCACAAAACTTTCTTTTCAATGAAATAAGAGAAACTAATAGTATAACTAACTTGTATTTTTTTCCTTTCCTTTCATTCCTTTCCCCTTTCCTCCATCCTAGTTCCTCTTTCCTTTTGAACAATTTCTTCACATGTCACAATATCTATTGTACATTTTGGGCTTTATTTACTCTCAGTTTCTCACACTAGGGAGACAATACAATGTTTACACATATGAGTCTGATTTATTTCACTTATGAGTATGGTTTCAAGTTGCACCCATTTACCTATAAATGTCTCAAGTATGCTATTTCTTATCCAATGAGATATCTTTTTTCTGAGCTTGGGAAAGGATTTTATTTTAGGAACACACTGAGATAATCCACACGCCTATGAAAAAAGCAAAAACCAACAATTACTTCATTTTCCTCTCAGAGCAAGGAGTCCTCAGATCTCTGCACAGGCTGCAGCCTCAGTCTGCGAATGCGTAAGAAATCTAGAACATTCCACCTAAAAGAGGAAATTCAACTAACAGGCAAATGGTAATGCATTCATCAAATATATTTACGATCATCAACAAACATTTCCATCAATTATTCTAGTTGAATACCTAAATAAACCTTGCATTTCTCATGAGTATGTTTAATAGCAACATTAATTGTAACAATAATTAGCTAGCACTCTCTATTTGGGTCCTGGGTGCTAGTGATTTTTTTGTCTGGACTAATAATATTTAGAGAAAAGTAGGGAGGAAAATTTCCCAAGAGTTATGTGCTTCTGGGTTAAAATAATGAGATGATAGGAAATGATCAGCTCCAGAATAGAATTTTCAGAAAATACTTTTGTCTGAAAGTGAGGCATATGAGATCTAAGAGTGAATGCAGAAAAAATTTTAGCAAAGTAAAAAATTAGCTGCATGCCTGGAAATGCACTGCATGTTTATTTAGAAGGTTTATCCCATGAGAGACTCAGGGTCATCATCAGGAGGTCAAAGTCAACAAGGCAGTATGACTGAATTCAAGGCTTAATTCTGTTTAGGTCTGGCACCAGTAAAGACAAAGAAAGGAAACTAGGAAAAGCCTTTAATGAGGGGCATGGGAGGGCTGCCCTAGAGTGCAAGAAACCCTCAGAAGGAGAGGCTGCGGGACAAAGTATTTATTGGGTTTGGCTGGGAGCGGAGTTTGGAGAGGCAGGGTCAGGTGACGTCTCTGATGGTGATTGGTGGATATTTGGCATACTGGCAAAGTGAAGGGGAGGGAGTTCCCTCTGGGGTGGGAAGAAGGAGGAGGAAGTGCATGATATGCTGCTGTTTTTAGTCTCTCCTCCATGTTGGACCATGGCCATGATGACTAAGCAGCTTCCACATGGGCTAGGACCCATCAAATTCTTTATTCATTCATTTAACAAATACTCATTGAGGAGATACAGTGAAAAAGACATCCATTTAGGTACAGATGATCATGTCACGAAGAAAACAGGGTCTCTGTGTTCATGGAGTTTATATTCTAGCTGGGGGATGTAAATAAGAAACAAAGTAAGCGATTATGTAATAGGTAAGGGTTGGCATTGGTTGACAGGACAGTTTACGCAGTGCCTGGAGACTGATCATTTTATAAAGGTGGTCAGGGAGGGACTCTATGACAAGGTAACATTTCTTTGAAGACCTGAATGGAGTGCGAACATTTCCCACAGGAAACAGCAAGTGCAAAGGCCCTGGGGCATGAGTTTGCCTGAAGCTGTGAAGAAATGCAAGACAGTAACTGGAGATGGAGTGAGGCGAAAGACTGAGAAAGTGACAGAAGAGAGCATAACTGTAGAAGAGCACAAAATGAATGGTTAGCATTAGCAATTTCAAAGACTCCGCAGAAAGACATTGTACCTTTCTTGGTGTAATTTTTAAACAGCCTGAAAAATGGTAGTAACACATGAACCCATTAAAATGCTTTCATTTTTCCTGCATTTACTTGGGCTATTTTATCCCTTTGAAAATTAAAACACAAACATGTACTGGTGGCATAAAAAGACAGTTAAATAGAAATATTAATACATAGGAGATGTCAGTTCTCTACATCTGTCCTTAAAATGCGTAAAGGAAAAGCACATACTTTTATTTAATAATATATCATGTTGTTTCTCAAACTGGGACTCTTAGAACAGTAGTTAAAGATATAAAAACATTAGATATAAATTTAGGCTCTAATACACCAATTAAACATTAAATTACTGTTCTTCAACCTACTCTATTAGTCCACGTTGCCTGACTTAGCAATCTACGCGCTTTGTACTGACCAGAAATGGGACATTCACGATGGCACAGGCTCACGTGATTGTGGAGGTTAGCAGCGCCAAGCTGCGGGCTCTGCCAGCAGAGAGCAGGGGGGGCTGTGGTGTGTCTGCACCTGAGCTCACAGGACTGAGAAATGCAGGTGAGGTGCTCATAGTGTAAGTCTGGAGACCAAGGGCCTGAGGGCCAGAAGCCCTGATGTTCAAGAGCAAAAGAAAGTGGATGCTGGGATGGGTAATCGTGACCGTCAACTTGATTGGCTTGAGGGATGCCTGGGAGATTAAGAAAGGGCACACCTGGATGGGTTACGGGGTGCGACCTTGGGAACTGCATTTGGCCCCTTCCTCTCTGGCTCTTTCCTTGTCTCTCTGCGTTTTGGCAGCCATGAGGTGAGCAGCTTTTCTCCACCGGGCCCTTGCAACTGATGTTTCTACTTTGGGGCCAATCAAACATGCACTGAGATTTCTGGACCCAGGAGCTAAAATCAACCATTTCCTCCTTCGTGTGTCAGGCGTAGGTGACTAATACGGATGCTTCAGAGAAAGAGAGAGAGAGAGAGAGAGAGAGAGTTTGCCTTTCCTCCAACCTTTTGTTCTTTTCAGAAAAGCCCTAAATAGTTTGGATGATGGCCACTTACATTAATGAGGAAAGATCTTTGCTAGTCTACTGATTCAAATAGTAGTCTCTTTTGGAAACTTCCTTCCAAATACACACAGAAAACATATTTTACTAGTTATCTGGGCATCCCTTAATCCAGTCAAATTAACACATACAGTAAACCAGCACAAATATCTACATTACATCTAATTCTGGCAAGTTTGCTACACCCCTCTGCACACGTCCTCCAGCGACATCTGCGTGCACTTCTGTTCGTGGCTCCTTTGTGTACTTCTTTTACACACATTTGCACTGACATGGAAAATGAGCACTAGGATCTCAAATAAGGATTTTGAACATAGACCCAAAGAAGCCACAGACACCTTCACTCCCACATTATGTTTCTGCACATAATGCTTCCTTCTTTCCAGGCAACAGGCGAGTGCAAAGGGAAACATCACTTCAAACACTTACTATCAGTGTGGACATTAAATTTGGGGGGAGTGCATGAAGAATATCTGTGAGGAATGAAAACAGGTGTCGTGGGCTTCCAAAATAGTCAGGTCAAAATTCCACAGATTACTTTTTCTCCAAAATAATTTTTAAGAATGCACTCTTGACCTCCTTGTTCCTCAGGCTGTAGACCATGGGGTTCAGCATGGGGATGACCATGGTGTAGAACACAGAGGCGATTTTGTCAGTGTCCATGGAGTGACTGGAGGTGGGCTGCAGGTACATGAAGATCGTAGTCCCATAGAAGATGGAGACGGCAGTAAAGTGGGAGGCACAGGTGGACAGAGCCTTGCGATGTCCTGCACCTGAGTGCATCTTTAGGATAGAGATAAAAATCAATATGTACGATATTAAGATAATTAGAAGGGCTAACAAGATAACAAAGCTGGCTACATCAATAAGAACCAGCTCATTAACATATCTGTCAGAACAAGAAAGAGCCATGACTACCGGAATATCACAGAAAAAATGATGGATTGCATTGAATGTGCAGAAAGAGAGACTAAACGTGTCCCCAGTGTAGAAGGAGGCACTCAGGAAAGCACAGACATAGCAACCTATGATAAGACCTGCACACACCTTTGTTGTCATGATGCTGGTGTAGTGCAGGGGTTTGCATACTGCTGCATAGCGGTCATAGGCCATTGAGGCCAAGAGGTAATTTTCCACAGTAGCAAATGCTGTAAAAAAGAACATCTGAGCAGCACAAGCATTGTAGGAAATGACCTGGTTTCCAATAAGGAGCCCAGCCACAGCTGTGGGAGTGACAGCTGACGAGTAACAGAAATCCACCAGGGACAGGTTACCGAGGAAAAAGTACATGGGGGTGTGCAGACGGGGGTCCAGGAGGATCAGCAGGATCATCCCCAGGTTCCCGACCACGGTGAGGGTGTAGATGAGGAGGAAGGTTACGAAGAGGGGAACCCGCAGGCGTGGGTCATCGGTCAGTCCCAGCAGGAGGAACTCTGTCACCTCTGTCCTGTTCTCCATCACTATTATCTGGGAATCACTAGATGCTTTGAAACAGTGAGAAAAAAGGAACACAATAATGAAACAAATGAGTTGAAGTTGGAAAGTATGTGTACCACATGCATTTTTTTTCATTGTAGCAACATGTTGTATTTTGAGAGTCCCCAGAAAATGTGAAATTGAAAACCAAATTTGACCCATTAATTGTATGCAGGAATCTTAATGGATTATGTACCCAATTTTAAAAATTGTACATTTGTTACTGAGGTGTAGACAACTTAATAAATTGATGAAACCAACTGTGTAGATGAATCTCTCTGGATCTCAGTCGCCCTGAGCTCAGTGCAAGCTGACATTCTGTGTTGCTCACTGCAGGAACTGCTGCAGACACCTGGGATGTGTGCTCTGTGTCCCCACTCAGGAACACGGTGAGCTCGATTCATTGTGACATCCATGTAAATTATGAAGCTCAGGGACTGAGGAATATATTCATATTCACACAAATGTTATTTGTCAGTCTCAGCTCTAGATCCATGTCAACATTCAACCCATGCTGAACCATTCCTAAGTCTAATGGTTTAAAATGAATACAAGTCAAATTGAATTTAACTCAGTTTACCGTTATTCCTTGTCTGCTTTGGTTCAATCTCAGGGCTTGCATTTCTGTAATGAACTGCGTGATTGATGATGTGGTAATTTTATCCTGTTTACTAGATGTTTGCTTCCCATTAGAGGTGAAACAGAAAACAGATAAATGTAACAGAGGGCAATGATCCTTTTTCAACTATAAAAGTGTCCTGAATGAATTTACAAGCTCGGCATTGCATTTTAATGTCCCCAGCCCACACAATCTCGTGTAAATCCACCAGCATTTCCACACCTGTTGACCTGTTGTGACTAAAAGCATAACTTTTGACTAAGATGAAGACGCGTTTAGCTCCCGGGTCGCTGCAGCACGATGCCTTGCCTGGTAGAAGTGGTAGTAAAACTGGGATGCAGAACTCCACCGGCAGAGGTGATCGTGAGAGAAGACAGAGCATCCGACCCAGAACACATAGAGCTTAGATTCCTAAAAGAGATGTGTGAGAGACCTGATTTTGCCACCTACGAGTCTCTGGTCCTAACCCACTCCCTTGACCATCTTATTTCCATCTGCCAAACAAAGACAGTAATAAGACAATTAATCAGTGAAAGAAGATAATTAATAAAAATACCAGTGAAATGCTGGGAGTTAAGCTCAGCCTGTCAAGTGCTAGGTTTCACATTATTAGGGGTTAGAACAACGGTTCATCTTGGTTTGATTGAGGTGGATGCTAAGAAGCAGGGCTTCGATCATGGGTGCGCACTGTGGTCTGGAAGCTTCTCTCCCCACCTTGCCTTGCATCCCACACCAGAGCCACTGAAGTCGCTGTGCTTTCCAGTGTTTCTGTCCTTGCTTCAAACATACGATTACTGCTTCTGCAATTCCGTGTGAGCCATTTCTTTTTAAGATTTCCTCTTAAATGCGTGTTTTAGTTTGAGTAAATGAAAGCATTTTACTTAATTGTGTTCTTTTTTTCATTCCTTTACTCCATAGCCAAATCTCCAAGACCAAGGGTGGAAAATTCCCAGTTAACCACAGTCTTTAAATCACAGAATTGTTTTGGTGGCAAGTTCCATGTTGGAAGATACTTTATTTGAATCTATTCTTGTGTAGGAAGAGGATTTTAACTTTTTTTTTTTTTTTTTTTTTTAGAATTGAAGGTTTTGGAAGGATATCCATCTAATGTTTTAATTCCCTACCATCTTTCTCCTAAGCCTTTGGCAATGTGTCCCTGAACACATCGTTTAACACGGTTAACACACATGACCAGTTTTAGCACATACTGTGTTCTAAAACCTAAAATAAGGACTTTATAAATGTGTGTGCATGTATGTGTATCTCAGGTAGCATTATTAGTCTTGCTTTATCATTAGGAAACTGAAAGTTTGAAAAGTTATATGCCACTCTAAAATTGTCCAGCTCGTAGAAGAAAGATGCAAGATTCACAAGTTAAAGCCGTGTTCACACTAATCCCAGTGTGCTTTTATCCACCTCCCTTCCAACCTGTGTAGATGTGCCAGTAGTAGCAAACATGAGTTGCAGGGAAAAGATTAAAGTGCAATTCACTGCATCTCAGTTTGTTTAGGACTATTTTGTAGTTTAAAGCAGACTCCTTCCACTCTTCTGAGTTTGTTTCTTTTGTTTATCTCCAACGAGAAGCAAATACGTAGTGAATAAGACAAAGTTATCACCTGAACAATCTTGTGTCTTATTTTTGTTTATATTTTTTTAAGAAATAAGCTTGATGTGTCATTATAATCTCTAAATTCTTTCTAATGGACATTTTCCCATTTATGCCCTAGACTGACTTCAGGTTTTTGGAAACATGTTGATACTTTCTATTTCTCTTTTTAAATAACTCATGGAATAGCTGACCCACTGTTTCCACATGAGTTACACTTCTCACCAAAATACAGAATACAGAAACTTACCAGTTTGCTAGAAGAGAAACAACAGTCAATGCAGAATATTGAGCCTGAAATTCGATAAACAGCCATAAAATATTGCATAAATTTTATTAGAGTTCTTTCCCAGGTAGTGGTCAAAAGATTCTAAGTTCTCAAAGGCAAGGAAAAATGGAGGAAAGAACATTAACATGGACAAAGTTCCAAATCTCCCATTAACTGTTTCTGTTTCCTTAGAAGAGTCTCTTACTTCCTCCTTATTTGCATAGTAAACATGACAAAATTGTCTCTCACATAACTCACAGAATTTTGTCTATAAATAACAAACAAATTCTACAAAACGACCTGTGAGGAGGTTGTCGTTGAAAAGTTTACCGATGCAGTTTTTAATCTTTGGGTGTTTTCCAGTCCACGGTTGAAGGCTCCCAGCAAGATTATCATTCAGATGTAGAAGTGACGACCAGGAGGCCCCGGGGGCAGCACTCCCAGGATGTGAGAGACACGACAGGAGGTTTCAGAGGCCCATGCGCGGGTGTCTGGAGAGAACTGCGGAGACTCAGAGGCCTCTTGAGAGCTTACCGGTGAGACCATGGAGAGCCCCTCACCCTGCTTTCCTGGGGAGGAGCAATTAAACTGTCTGTGGGTATCAAGCTGACTATTTTAATGGGCACAGATACTTTTGTATCTCTTTTTAAATTTTTATTAGTAAATGCTTGCCGCACATAATGTTTGCCTTCACCTTAGGGAGTGGGGACATATATTTAATGTATCTTTATTCTTTTTATTCCCCTTCCCATTCCCTCCATCTTCCCTCCATTTCCAGATCCCCTTCCCCCATTTTCTTTTCTTTCTTTTTTTTTTTTTAGTTCATGTTTGTGTCACATATATTTGTCATGGGTAGTTGGTAGATGTGCTTTAATTGCACTTCTTAACACTTAATTTATACACAATTACTCTCTCACTTTTTTTTTTTTTTTTTTTTTTGTGGGTACCGGGGGTTGAACTCAGGACCTTGCGCTTGCCAGGCAGGCGCTTACGCCGCTGAGCCATCTCACCGGCCCCAACACTCTCACTTTTTTTTTTTTTTTTGTGGGTACCGGGGGGGTCAACCTCAGGACCTCGCGTGCCAACAGGCACCCATGCCGCTGAGCGATATCACCGGCCCCTTTTTCATATGTGGGATCCGGGAGTCGAACTCGGGCCCTCGCGCTTGCCAGGCAGGCGCTTATGCCGCTGAGCCATCTCACCGGCCCGCACTCTCACTTTTAAGTGTACAATTTTTAGAATTTTGTCAACTATGTGGTCATGTAAATATTACAATAATCACCTAAACCAATTGACACGAGTTTCTCTTTCATAACATCTCCAAACTACTGCCACTAACCGCACAGGCACAGTTCTTATCCAAGTAATTTCGCTGTCACTAGAATGTTCTTTATAATAAAGACTACAATAGAATTCAGTTGATGACTGTACATCAAAATATTGGGTAACATAGATAGGATACAAGTTCCTGGAAATGCACATACTGCCGAAACTGACTCCGTGGAAGGAGAAAAGCGTGAATATACATTCGTGTGTAGATATCGAATTAATGATAAATAAATTTCCAGGAAAGAAAAGTCCAGGAACACATAGCTTCACTGGCCAGTTTTCCCAAACATAAAATAGTGATATCTGATTATGGCACAGAAGAGAACAGACGAGAGTTTGTCTTCATTCTCTAGGGCTACTGTCACTACCGCACACTTGGGGGTTCACAATACATATTTTGATTCTTTCACAGCTCTTGAAACCAGAAGACCGACATCTGTTTCACTGGGCTGAAACCAGCAGGTTGTCATGGGCGTGGCCTCCCCACAGATTCTAGGAGACCCTCCTCTTCTTTCCTCTTCTTTCCTCTTCTTTCCTCTTCTTTCCTCTTCCTCCCTCTGGGGCGTCTGGCCTCACATGCTGGTGGTCGCATCATTTCAGTGTTGTTTCTATGGTCACGTTGCCGACTCTTTTTTCATTTAAATATTTCTAAGTCCATTAATAAGGATACGTTAGATAGCCTGTGGGGTGCACTTAGATAATCCTGGTGACTTTTCATGATTTTTAAAATTTTAATATCCTTAATCACATCGGCATAGTCCTTTTGGGTCACATTAAAAAGTAAGGCCAAAAGGTTTAAGACTTAGAAAGTGGGTCTTCTGCAGGTCATTACTGAACCTGCCAAAATGTGATATGGCAACATTCTGCATTACCTGAAATTTTTCAATTAATCCAAAATAATTCTAAACTGAATCATTTAAATATTAATTATGAATGGTTCCAACAGGGAAACTACCACCATAAACTTCGCAGTGAATGTGTCTGTTATTCTACGGTACTGCAGAGGGGCACAGTCGTCTTAGGACATTCACACCCACTATTATAAATGCTGAAGTGTTTAAGCCTCCTATTGCTTGATATAACAGAGTAGACTCAGAGGCACATTCCCATGTGTAGATTTTACCCAATGCTGAACTCCTCGTGGGTCAGATTGAAAGAATAAAGATTGTGATTATAAAGAAGGGCATGGTGGGCACACCTGTAATTCCAGCACTCTGAAAGGGTGAGGCAGGAGGATTATAAATTCAAACCCACCCTAAGCAAGTTAGTGAGACATTGTCTCAAGATAGGTAGGTAGATAGATAGATAAATAGATAGATGATAGATGATAGAGAGATAGAGAGATAGATGATAGATAGAGGTCTGAGAATGTATCTCAGTGTGAAGACCCTGAATTCAATCCCTTAGTACCAAAAAAAGAAAATAAAAAGAAAAGTAAAGTAAAAGGATTTCACATTAGAATAGCATTTAGAAAGTAGTTTACCTCTATTATATTTTTTATATTTACATTCTATCCTACATGGAGAGTTAGATTCATTCCAGTTAATTGTGTTATCCAGATATATGAAGTAAATTTTAAAATACAATCAGACATTTAACCTTTAAGTAATCTCTCTTTATTTTTATTTATTACAAAATGGTAATTACTTGATATGTCTCTTTCCACTTTGTGCAATGTCACTTTTAAGGAAAAAATAATGAGATGGTTTCAGATGTTCTACTTGATTCTAAGATCCAGGACTGTTGCCAAAAGTGACCATAGCAAAGTTGGAGTTTGGACACCGTTAAAAATATTTCACCAGAGCAGAAAGTGAGGTCCACCTCTTTAAATGCTCTGAAATCCTATCTAAAATATCTATAGCATGTATGCTGCACTGATTATCATTGGTTCATAGATTCAACATATTAATACAATTGGACTCAACACTTGTTTATTTCATTCATTCATTCACCAAATGTTTGTTGGTTATCTACTGTACATCACTCTTCGCAACGCTGCGAACGAAACTGGTAAGCTCACTGTTCTCGTGGACTTTATGTTCTAGTTGGGGAGAGAGAGATAATTAAATAGCAAACAAATAAATATAAAATAGGTGAGGGTACAGGACTATGGAGAATAAGGCAGTGAGAGGACAGCCTATCTGGTGGGTGGAGAGTGAACATTTTAATAAGGGAGGTTAGGGAACGTCTTCATGGTACAGTGACATCTAAGCAGAAATGTGACTGCGGTGAGAAAGTTCCACACAGAGGACAGCGGGGTCAAGGCTCTGGCAGGAGATGGGAGCAGAGGAGCAAGCATGACACGAGTGCCACAGTGTCACTAAAGAACAAGCATTAACCATTTCGAAGTATTTCAGAAGAAAAACATACAAGTGTATCAGATTCTTAGTGCATTTCTGGACACTATGAAAATTGGTAACAATACAAAAAAATTGAAAAATGCATTTTTCCGTCTTTTTTTCTCATACTGTGGCTATTTCATCCTTTTGAAAATTATAACGTGAATATCGTGGTTCTGTAAAAATGACACGATCAAAGCAAAAATATTAATTCATTTAAGATGCTGTATTTATATATATATATATATCAGTAGATAAAATATTCCCAGGAAAGCAAATACTTCAACTTAAAAAGTATATCATGATTTCTCAAGTAAGAACTTACAGAATAATATTCAACTAAAGAAGTAAATGCAATGAAAAATAAATTTATGTTCTCAAAACTGATCTAAATATCTTGTTAATTATTACCATTAAAAACTAGCTGCATTCTATTTAATTCTGGAAAGTGCCTGAAGGGACACACACACACACCTGTTTACACAATCACCTGTACCACTTTTGCACACTTTGTTTTGTGTTGCTGAATGACGTAATTCACCCGGAATGAGTGAATAATCATATAATTCAAATTTTTTTATGGCTTTTGACAAACAGAATCTGAGACATTTTAGCCATTACTTTAGAGTTAATATATTTCTGAATATAATGTTTTCTTCTTCCACACGATAGATTTTTGCACAATTAAAGTTACACCTTCAAGAATTAACTTCAATGTGAATCTTAAAATATGACACAGACGAGGAGAGGAACCGTCCCAGATATTGCGTATCCTAGAATGTCAAAATTACAATCCTAAAGACAGCGTTGCTTCCAAAACAACCTTTCTGAGTGCATTCCTCACTCCCTCATCCCTCAGGCTGTGGGCCACAGGTTTCCGAACGGGGATGATCACAGTGTAGAACATAGACACGGTTTTGTCTAAGCCCAGAAATGATGGAAGCTGGGCTGTAAGTTCATCGTCATAGTTGTTCCTTAGAATATGGACACTGTAGTGAGGTGGGTTGCAAAGGTAGACAAAGCTTTCTGACATTCCGAAGCTGAGCACCTCTTAAGGAGGATGATAAAATGAATATGCAGGGTACCAAAATAACCAGGTTAGCCAAAATACTGAAAAATACTGAAGCTCACAACATAAGCAAGAACTAGCTCACTAACTCGTCTGTCACAGCAAGAGAGAACCTGGCATGCTGGCATCTCACAGAGGGATGGGCCACGTGGACTTACAGGAGAGACGGAACCTGTCCCCGGAGAGCATAGAGGCTTCCAGAAAACCAGAGATGGAGGAGGCTGTGGCCAGACAAGCACCCGAACTTGTCATCACGAGGGTGGTCTAATGCAGGGGCCTACACACATGGCCCATGGAAGCCAAGAGGAAATTTTCTACAGTGGCAAAGGCTATGAAGGCAAACGTCTGAAAAGCACGGGCGTGGCAGAAGCGATGTTGTGTCCTATGAGGAGCTCAGCCATGACCTTTGGAGTGACATCTGAAGAGTAGGAAAAATCAACCAGAGACAAGTTATCAAGAAAAAGTACATGGATGTGAGGAGGTGAGAGTCCAGGAGAATTAATGTGAGTTCTCAGCTTCCTAAGCCAGAGATCTGAAGCAGAGCAGGGTAGATGGTGTAGAGGGGACCTGTAGCTTGGGGACATTGGGTGGTTTCAAAGAGTGGACTAAGTCACTGTACTAGAGAATCATGTCTTGTTAACAGTAAGGAGTAAAAGAACAGTCCTAACAAAGAGAGACTAAAGTGAAAATAAAAGTATAAATACAATATGTGTTATTTGCTCATAGCAATAATTTGTATTTCAAGATTCAGTAGATGAAAGATGGGCTGACAAAATTTAATTCATTGTACTTTAGTACATTATAATCGTGTTTAGGATTACAAACTATTACAAGTGAGAAATTTTCAAAAATATTCTCCACATTTTTTAATTCTATGAATTTAGAAACTGGCATTTAGAAAATTAAATAGTCCAAGATGACATGTCTGCAGTGAATATATCTACATGTTCGCTTTTCCGGAGTCTAGTAAAAGCATACACTTCCATTTTGTTAACTGCCAGGAAAGCCCCTGCAGAGTTTACATTTATATTCACCTACTCTTCTCAACAGTGTAACGAAGATAATTAGTTGTTTCATTCATTTAAATCATGAGACACAAGAGACTGAGTAAGTTATTCAGGTTTACAAAATAATAATTGACAAACCAAACTTTGGGCCCAAGTCAACCTTCAGTCCAAGGCAGAGTGGTTCCTAAGTACAATGATGTTAATTTAATTTAAATAAAATCGAATTTAACTCAGTTAATAATTAGTTACTGTCTCTATTGACTCAAAGTCAATGTCAGGATCTCACAGTGAAGTAGCTGAGAGACATCTGAATAACAAGTGCAGTGGGCCATGTTCAACACCAGAGGCAATTCAGGAAAGTTTGACCTGGTGTGTAGAACTTGGCTTTCTGGGAAAGGAGCATGTCAGTCCTCCCACTTACTATTCAAGAGTCATTGATGCCCTGAACTCACTCCCCAAACCTCTTCTGCAAACTGAAGTAAATAAAGAGCCTGTCTCAAAGTGTTATAGTGAGAATAACAGCAATTAATACATAAAAACGATAACTACAATGCTGATTTCACCGTGGTGGTTATGGGAAAGGTTCAGATGCAGTATCTAGCCCAATGAGTGCTAATTGTAAGATCATAATTAGGATGTGTAAGAGGGACACAAGGGGTTTGGGGCGCAGATGAGATTTGAAGTCCAGAAGGCTCCCTCTCCAGTTTGCATTTTCTTCTATACTAGGGCCATTTAGTTTTTTTGTGCTCTGCAGGATTTCCAAATCTATCTTTACTCAGCGTATAGAATTGGCCATTCCAGTCATTCCATATGAGTCATTTCTTCTCTTAATGTACTCCTTGAAATCCACATTTTAGCTTGGGTGAAAGAGTCCTCTACCCTAAACTCAATCTTTCTCCCATTCCCATAGATCAATCACAGACATTAAGGGTTGCAAGCTCTTAGTTTTTAGCTCTCTTTTAGTATGCAGATCTGATTTAATGGCAAGCTCATGTTATATTTTGAGTGAATCACTGTGTAGGAACAGTATTTTAAATCTCTTCCTTTGACTTTGAAATCTTTTTGAAGATTTCTACTATCCTACCATCCTTTACTAACAGCAGTTCATTGCCATCTTCCCCTTAATATTTAGCAACTTGACAAGGCAGGTCCATGAAAGCGTTTGCTGATATTAATGCACATAAATGGGTTTAGCTATACTATGCAACCAAGCTATACTAGCAACCAAGCTTGCTAGTGTGTTGGGTTTTATTATTATTATTATTATTATTATTATTAATTGTACCATTCATTAGTGAAGAATTTGAAAAGTTATATGATGACCTTAAATTATGCAGCTAGTGTGCAGGGTCAAAATTCAAGAATTAAACTCATTTTCTACCTAATCCAAAGTCTGTGCTGTTAGTTACATCACTGCCAACTTCTATAGATGTGTTTGCAGCACTGCGGTTAGCAGAAACCTCTAATCCTGAAGACAGTGGACTGTGAGAAGAACTGGTGCATTGTTTGGGAATTCACAATGTGCTTTACGCGTTTCCTTTTTTGTCATGATAAACAAGGAGGCTTAATGTTCATGTAGGTAACAGTGAAATCTTCACCAGCTTGTGTCTTGGTTTGTAGTTTTAAGAACATTTTCAAATCAGTCATACAACTCTGCCACAATCATCTAAGAAACCTCTCCAAGGGCCGGTGAGATAGCTCAGTGGCATAAGCGCCTGCCAGGTGTGGTGGATTGACAATTGGTGGTCAACTTGTAAAACCCAGCTGAATTGAATCAGTGTGGTGCCTGGTGTGGAGGGCCCACCTGAGGACTGTTGCCAACAACATAAAAAGGAGAACTGGAGAGGAAGAGTTGGTGCTGTTGGTTCTCCTCGAGGAGCTTGTCACACTGGCTTTCCTGATAGGAACTTGGCTGTTCTCATCGTCGGAGGAGCTCGGGACCTCACTGTTGCTGAGGATGGCTGTGGTGACTTTCGGGGGAGCTCCAGTTCTTACTCTGAGCGTCACTTCCTGGCTCCGGGATAGATCCCTCAGCCTGCTGGCACAGATCCTTCATCCCACTGGTGCAGACTTTCTAGCTTCCACCGCTGACCTTTGGGCCTTCCCAGCGTAGATCCATGAAATATCCTTGCATGAGACATTGTTGTGGGCTCTGGGCCTCTAGTGGACTCGTGGAGGCATTGCCATGGGCTCTAGGTCTTCAGCTGGACTCATGCAGGACACTGCTGTAGGATCCAGGCCCTCAGCTGGATTCTTTGGGTCTTTAGTGTGTGGACAGATTTCCTGCACTCTTTTGTATATGACTCTTCGGGTGACTATTACAAAATAACTCTATAAATTATGTGTCCTGTATTGTATTGTTTCCCTTGCAAACCCTGACTACAACACCAGGCAAGCGTGAGGTCCTGAGTTCGACTCCCAGAACCCACCTACAAAAAAAAGGGCCGGTGATATTGCTCAGTGGCACAGGCGCCTACTGGCACGCAAGGTCCTGAGGTCGACCCCCGGTACCCACAAAAAAAAAAAAAAGAAATTTCTCCAAGTTTATTTTTGGCATACCCCTTCTACCACACATTGTCCCTGGAAACCCTTAATGATTTTTGGCCAAATAATTTTGCCTTTACAAAAATATTCTTAACCATAGTCCTAAAATAGGCAGTCACTGAGTTTGGCATTTTTCATTTAGTATAATATGTTTGATAACCATCAATATTTTATTAGTAATGGAATCTTCTTATTACAGAGTTGTATCCCATTGTATGTGCCTGACAAATTTTTGTTCACACTTCGCACTGCAGAACATTTTTATTGTCCCTAATGTTTGTTGATAATAGATAAAAATGATCCAAATATTTCTTTAAAGATTTTTGTGTAAACACATTTGATTAAGTGCACACCTAAGATTTTCTGCTCACATGGCATAGGTGTATTTATTTGAACAAGAGCTGTCAGATTGTTCTCTGAAGTTGCTCTGCCATCTTGAATCCTCACCACCAACCCATTCAAATTGTTCCACCCATCATTAGAACATGGTATTTCAAAGCTTTTATAATTTGCTTTATATTTTATTTTCATTTTTAGTCTTTCTCAAAATGCCCCCAAGAAATCTCCCCAGTGGCTCATTTTTGTGCATTTTCACCTACCTTACCACAACAGTTCTGGCTTGGAAATTCTTTTTTTAACAAAGGAGATAAATCTATTCTTCCATTTGCATGTTTTCCTGAGCCTACCCACCTAAGCAGATACACCACACTCAGTGCAGACAAGTGCTGCGGTTATAAATTCACTTGGTGTATTTAGGTTGCTTCACCTAAATTCTGCTAAGTGATTTAGGCCCACCAAACTTCAGCTCCTCTTCTGTGAGGAGGGAGATAATAATATATGTCATCATTGTTAGATTGTCAAGAGTATTCCAGAAAACATATATGAAAAGCATGGCACAATATCTATCACCTATCAGGGGTTGCACTGGGTTACATACTAACATTATGATGTGTGTAACTTGATGAAGCTTCATGAAATATTGGTGTTCAAACCATCCATTTGCTTCTCCACACGTGCCTGCAGCATTGCAGTTAGGCGGAGACCTCCAATTCCTCAAGGCAGTGGGCTGTGGAAAGAATTGGTATATTCTTTGAAGAATTTGCAATGCGCTTTATTTGTTTCCTTTTTTGTCATGATAAACAAGGAAGCTTAACATTCATGTAGATAACAGCGAAGTCTTCACCAGCTGGTGTCTTTGAGTGACTACACAGGGAGTACCCTTCATGAGAAACCTATGTGATGAACGTGAAATAGCAGAAATGAGAAACAAGTCTGTAGGAAGCTGGATAATGCCCCCTCCATAGCAGATCCTATTACTTGGGACCTGTAGATAATACCTTTTATGGCAATGTTTTACACTTGCTATTAAGGATATAGAGAAGGGACGTGAATCTGGAATATTCAATGTGCCCTGTGTGATAAATCAACTCTTCTATGACAGAGGTAGGAAAAATGGTAGATGAGATTATTCCAAGTCCTTGTAACTACATGGGAACAATGAAAAAGCAAGGAAAAATTAGAATTAGAATTAATTCTGTTAAAATTCTCAGAAATTGTTAAAGACTTACAGAAACTAAGTGAATGCTAAAACAAGAAAAAGAGGACAACATAACATTGGAGAAGTATCTATAAAACCACCAGCTGAATATAGGTACAGAAATGGAGACCTATTGCAAAAGATCCATCCCCTTGTCCACTTCTATCCGTTCTTTATCATTCTCTTCATTTGTACTTTGCCTCATGAAATGAGAGGTAAAATACAGTATTAAACTTTTGTGTCTGGTTTATCTCACTCAACGTTATATTTTCGAGGTGCATCATTTTCCTACAAATGTGTCAAAGATGTGATTATTCATATTTTAGTAGTATTCCATTATATAGGAACCAAGGGAAGGGTGAAGAGGAAGGGAAGGGGAAATAAGTAGAATAAAGATATGCCATGTTCAGAAACATAATAACCTCAATTAATATAAACATTATATGCCACAACATGAGCTGAGATTAATAATATCAACAAGAATAAAAATGGGATAGGGGATCAGGAAGAGGAGGAAAAGAGGTAGAGGGAAGGGAAGGGGGATTTAAAAAAAAAAAAAAGAAACAAGCTATAGTATGTACATGTAACCACTCTCCAAGATGACTACAAACTGCATGAACTGCAAACATTTACTAACAAAATTTTAAAAAGAAATAAGAGACCTTAGAGGCCACATATGACAATGAATATATTTTTAAGAATATTTAAGAAAACTTAATAAATATACCCACAGGAAAAATCAACAAAAAAAAAACACTTGAGTAGAGGTAAATTTGACTTCCAAAATTACATTATAATATTAAAAATCTCTGTTTTCAACAAAAAATAAGAGGCATGCAAAGGATAAAGAAGCTATATAAGAGAAATTTATAGAAATTGGCATGAGGAAGAACAAATATTACATCTAGAAGACAAAACTTTCCAATCAGTTATTTTAAAAGCACTCAAGAGCTTATGGGAAAGTTGGATATGGAAATTTAAAAAACTGGGAAACATTGTGTTTCAACAAATGGTGATTATGAGTACTGATAATAGAAGTTATAGTAAGGGCCAGATTGACTTTTAGAGCTGAAAAATACAATAATTGAAATCAAAACTTCACTAGAAAGTTTTTACAGTGATCTGAGCAGGGAAAGGGAAAGAATCTGTAGATTTGAACATAAATTAGTTGAAATGATCCTGTCAGAGGAGCAGAGAAGAAAATGAATAAAAACTAAGCTTAAGATACTTGTTGCAGGGCCAGTGATATAGCTCAGTGGCACAAGCGCCTGCCTGGCAAGCGTGAGGTCCTGAGTTCGGTTCCCGGTATCCACATTAAAAAAAAAAAAAAAGATACATGTCACATATCATCAAGAGTACCAATTTAAGCACAACTGGAATGTCAGAAGGAGAGAGCGGGGAGAAAAATTACATCAGGAGTACAGTGGTTCATGAAGTTAATCCATTCCATGATTCTGGGGAAGATGGCCACATTAGTGTTCACGCAGGGAGAATGGCTGCAGTTCTAGTTCATCACCGAAACCAAGTGTGCGAATGGAAACAAAATCTTGCCAAGCACCTCTGTCTGCAAACCAAATTGTTCACAAACAGAAGCATTTGTGAACCAAGGTACCACTGTATTTGAGGAAATATGGCCAAAAACTTCCCAAATTTGATAAAAGCCATGAATCTGCACTTTCAAAAAGTTCACAAAACTCAGGAAGGAGGAACACACGAAGCTCTCCACACATATTAAAATCAAACTATTCAAGGAAAAAAGAGTTGCAAAAGCTGCTAAAGACAAGCAAATTGTCACAAACAAGGAATTCTTAAATCATATTAATAACTGATTTCTCATCAAGACTATGGAGTCTAGAGAAATTGAGGTGAAATATATAAATTATTGCAAGAGAAAACTATCAACTGAGAATTCTACATTGACCAAAACTAACCTTCAAAACAGATAAGCCAAAACAAGATCTTTTCATATAAATTAAAGTTGAGAGTTGACCATTGGTAGTCTTACAAGAAATTTAAAAATCCTTTTAGGTTGAAATAAAGCACCCAGAAACTAATTACAAACTACGCTGAGAAATAAAGAAGACTGATACAGAAAACTATATAGGTGAATATAAAAGCCAGAATTATTGTATTTTTGCTGTATTACTTCCCTACATTTCCTAAGTTATTTAAAATAGAAATGCATAAAATATTAATTATAAATTTATGTTAATGGGTACAAAATATATGAAGATGTAATCTGTCATTGTGACAAGCTAATGGAAAGAGGTATTACTGGATAGGAGCAGTTTTTATATACCACGGCAGTTACTTCAGTATTAGTAAAACTATAGTGGTACAAGCTTAGATGTAAACTGCAATTTCCAGGACGATCGCCAAGATAGCTAATATGGAATTAATATGGACATAAGAAGAGAATCAAAGGGTATACCACAAAAAAAGTAATTAAGTCAAAAAAAGAAGCAGTAAAAGGGTATTATGAAATAATATGTGAGTGTGTGTGTGTGTGTGTGTGTGTGTGTGTGTGTGTAGGAAAATGGCAGAGGCAAATCCTTTCATCTTACATAACTGAAACTTTATATATCAGTTGAAAAGCAACTCCTCATTTCCCTCTCTCACCAGGCCCTGTCAACTACCATTCTACTCTGTACTTCTATAATTTGACCATTTTAGTTATCTCATGTGAGTTATGAATTAGGGCCAGGAGGTATTCGTCATTCTGTGATAGACTTATTTCAAGTACAACGTTCAGTTGTGTCCATGTTCAATTTCCTTCCCTTCTTCCTGAAGGAGAAATTTAAGGATTATGCACCTTGGGTCAACCTCTCAAACTCCTGCAGCCGTTGTAAATGACCACTCCTTTCCCTAGGTGGTGCACTGAAGGACAGGCACTTTGACTCATGTTCTACTTTCTTTCCCCTGAGGCCAAGGTGATGTCTGCTAGAGCCGGACTGTGCCGGCTAAGGATAAAGGCTTATGGAAGTGAAATGAAACTGCTCTTCCTGTTCATTTGAATGTGCCATTAGATTCGTGCTCATCTAGATTCTGCGATTTCATAACAAGTTTATGGAGTTCTCATACGTATGTCATTACTAAATCAGCTTTTCTGTGGGAGGATGGAGGCTGAAACTTTCTATTCTTCAATGTTGCTGATGTAACTCTACCAAACCACTTTAATAGAATGATGGAGAGAAAGAAAACCACAGGATCCTCTCATTAAACCGGAAGAGGTATTCCAAAAACTTTACATAAATACACTAAAGACAAATGGGTAGGGAGGTGACTGAGTGGTAGAGTGCTTGTCTAATACATGCCCTAGTTTGGTCCCCAGCACCACACAAACTAAATAAGTGCAAAATGCAAAATGCACACATAACTACAAATAGAAGTGAAGAAGAGAATTTGTTGTTTAAAAAAACCCACAGCAAGTAATATTCAAAAGTGAAAGACTGAAATCCTTCTATCTAAAACAGGTAGAAAATAAGTATTTCTAATTTCACCTCCATACTTAAAAATGTACCACATGTTCTACGTAGAGTAATTACTCATGAAAAAAGAAATTAAAATCTATCCAAATTGGAAAAGAACTAAAACTGTTTTCAGATGACACAGTATTACATAAAACAAATCATAAAGAATGTACAAAATCAGCAAAGTGATTCAAGATCACCAAACAAAATCAGCCATATGTCTATATATTAGCAATTAACAATCTAAAAATTAAGAAAATAATTCCATTTACAGTAGTATCTAAATAACATTAAATTTAATCAAGTGTATATAAGTTCTACATTTAGAAACTCAACAATTTGCTGAAATTAAGGGAAATCTAAATAAATGTAAAGACATTCTCTGCTCATGAATTTTAAGACTTAATCTTTTTAAATGAAAATACTTTATGGTTATCTAAAGATTTAACAAGATCCCTATCAGAGTACAAATGACCTGTGTGCAGAAAAATAAAAAACCACAAAAATTTGTATGGAATTTCAAGGTGCCCTGAAATCAAGACAATCTTGAACATAAAATAGTAAAGTAGAAAAATCTATCTTCCAATTTCAAAATTTATTATACATACAAATGTAGCATTATATTTTAAGTACATAAGTAGTAATGGAATAGAAGCAAGAACCTAAAAAAATCACACAATCTCCAATGAGGTGACTTTTGACTTGGGTGCCAAGTCCATTTAATGGGGATAGAATAGTTTCTTCAAAAAATGGTATTATGGCAATTGGATATGCATACACAAAAGAGTGATATTTGATCCCTATGTCACACCAAAGATGAACATCAATTCAAACTGTATTAATAAGATAAATATTAGTTAAAAACCCTGAGACAATTAGAAGAAAATATGGCCTTGGATTGCTTAGATTTGACACCAAAAGAAAAAAATAGATAAAATGGGTTTCACCGAAGTTAAGGAAGCACAGTAGAAGGACATGTCATTGGGCTTGGCAATGATTTCTTTAGGTCCAAAACAATAGGCACAAGAAAGAAAACAAAAATTAAACAAGTGAGATTTCAAACTAAATCTTCAGTATGGCAAAGGAAGCAATTAGTAAAAAAGCAATCCATTAAATGGGAGAAAATATTTGCAAGCCTTATATGTGATAAGGGATTAATAACCAAAATACAAAAGGAACTCCTACAACTCCATAGCATAAGAACAAATAACCCAATTTTAAAACAAGCAAAGACTAAAATGAACATTTCTTCAAAGAAGACAAGAAATAGACAATAGGTTTAGAGAAAGATATTCAGCATCTCTAATCATGAGGGAAATGTAAACCAATCCATAAACAGCTATAATGTCATACCTAGAATACATATCATTTTTAAAAGGTAACCACGATTGGTGAGGATTCAGAGAAATCAGACCCTTGAGATGCTGGGGTTGGTGGGAATGGCACAACTGCTATGGAAAACTGTAAGGTAGCTCCTCAAAAACTTAACAATAGAATTACCAGATAATCCAGCAATCATGTCTTTAGCTTTTACCTGTTATTTATGTGATGAAACATTCATTAAAAAAAACAGAAGTAACTCAGCGTGAGGCACTGAAGAACATCTACATTCAAAGTATAAGTGTAGGGTTAAAAGTTAACAGTGCAAATGAGCAGAAAATCCAGTGATGTTGAAGAAAAAACAGTTAAAACATAGATGTTTATAAAAGCTTTATTCAAGATTGTCAAAACTTGGAATCAACCAAAACTTCCTTCAGTGGGTGAACAGATAATGTGTGGTACATGCAGATAATGTGATATTATTCAGAGCTAAAAACCAGTGAGCTCTTGTTAGGCTATGAAAAGCCATGGAAGAAACAAATGCGTATTACTAAGAGAAAGAATGCAATGTGAAATCAGGCCACTACTGTTTGATTTCCACTATACAGTATTCTGGAAAAGGCAAAACTGGAAAGAAAAACTTCAGCTGTTACCAGGGGGTAAGAGAGAGGAAGAAGTGAATATGAAAAATGCACAAGGTTTTTAGAGTAGTAAGACTAAATGGTACTATAGTGAGGGACACATATCTTATGAGGTGGGATCTAAATATAGGGTGTTTAAATTTTTAAAAAATATTTACATTAAAAGACATATTGTTTTTAATCCTACTCAAAATACTTCCCCTTGATTTGAACACACTTATCCCATTATTCTTGCCAGTTCTGAAGCAGTTCAGAACATCCTTATTCGTTGAGTGTCTTTTTTTGTGGCTGCCTTGATGTTCTGAATGAATTCAAATGATTAAAAGTTTTCACAGCAACGTCTGCCCAATAAAAACATTATGCTGAGTCCTCATGCACCTTATTCACCAGATCGAGCACTGTGCAACCTCTGGCTCTTCCCCAAAATCAAAATGACCATGAAAGGGAAACGTTCTGAATGGATTCAGGACACTGAGGCAGCCACAACAGCATGAGTAAAAGCACACATGGAAGGGACTTCTGGAACCGCTGCAGAAAGTGGCAAGAAGGACGGGGTAAGTCTGCTTGAAGTGAGGAGTATTCTGTGGGGGATTCATAACTGTGTGTCTTTTACTTTAATAAAAATTTTTAAACATCCACTGTATTTTAATCATACCTGTACATTTGTCTAAACTGATAAAATATCCAACCCCAATAGTGAATCCTGGAGTAAATGGAAGTCGTGGGGTATTTACAATTTACCACTGTGTGCATGGGGGGTATTGCTCATGGAGGAGCCTAGCATATACAGAGGCAGAGGCTATATGTAAAATATCTGTACATTCATGTCGACTTCTCTGTGAACCTAAAACTGCTCTAAAAATAATGTTTATTTAGAGAATAAAAGTAGGTATATAAAATCCAATCAATTGCTTAGATTATTTTTATTAAATACTAGTCACACTCCATTTACCTCTGACAAATTTCGCACTGCAATGTGTATGTGCCCACCAGGGGCACATATATGTTTTTGTTCCCTATTTAACATATATGCTTGTTTTGAAATATGATAGGGAAAATATAAATGGAACAAATAAATAAACCAGATTTCATTTCGAAGATTTGACAAGCAAGTCCCAAAACTTCTAACAAGTCATCTCAGCCTTTCTCATGTAGATATTATATTTCTAAAATGTTTTCTTTTTATTTTATGGAAGATTTCCAAAGGCATAAGGATATTAATTTAGAAATTTTTATGCATTGTGGAGCTTAAATAGAACTCACTGCATGAAGGTCTGAGAGCAATGAATCAAAATGATTATACACGATACAAAGCTAAAATGCCAGCCTTATGTGGAAATTTTTGCTTTCTCAATCACCTTCTTGAACGCACTCTTGACCTCCTTGTTCCTCAGGCTGTAGACCATGGGGTTCAGCATGGGGATGACCATGGTGTAGAACACGGATGTCATCTTGTCCGTGTCCATGGAGTGACGGGAGCTGGGCTGCAGATACATGAAGATGACGGTGCCGTAGAAGATGAAGACTGCGGTGAGGTGAGAGGCACAGGTGGACAGAGCCTTTTGGTGTCCCCGAGCTGAATGCATCTTCAAGATGGTGATAAATACGAACAGATAGGAGATCAAGATAATCAGAAGGGCAAAAAAGACATTAAAGCTTGACATAAAAACCAAAATCACTTCACTATGATATATATCAGAGCAAGACAGAGCCATGACTGCTGGAACATCACAGAAAAAGTGATGGATCACGTTGGATTTACCAAACAAAAGACTGAATATGTCCCCAGTGTGAAAAACAGCATTCAGGAAACCACAGATATAGGAGCTTGTGGCCAGACAAGCACACATTCTTGTGGTCATTGTGCTGGTGTAATGCAAGGGCTTGCACACCGCGGCATAGCGGTCATAGGCCATTGAAGCCAAGAGATAATTTTCCACAGTGGCAAAGGATACAAAAAAGAACATCTGCACAGCACAAGCATTGTAGGAGATGACCTTGTACCCTGTAAGGAGCCCAGCCATGACCGTGGGGGTGACAGCTGAGGAGTATCCAACGTCCGCCAGAGACAGGTTACTAAGGAAGAAGTACATGGGAGTGTGCAGACCAGAGTCCGTGAGAATCAACACAATCATTCCTAGGTTTCCAACCACATTGAAGAGGTAAATGAGAGTAAACATGATAAAGAGAGGGGCCTGCAGTTCTGGGCCATCAGTTAGTCCTAGGAGGATGAAATGTGTCACGTCTGTACAGTTCCCCATTGATTAGTTGAAAATCATGAGATGTCCTATAGCAATGAGAAATAGATGGAGTAAGACACAAAAAAGATACATAGTCAAATCTGAAGCACTATGAGATTTCATATGACCCCAGTTAGGCTATTATTAAAAAATAACAAATGCTAGTAATGATGTTAAGAAAAGGGAACTCATATATTGTTGGTTGGAGAGTAAGTTAATGTGTCCATTATGAAAAACAGTATGAAAGAGGCTCAGAATCTTAAAACTGGATCTTTCATGTGATTTAGCATTCCTACATATGAGTAGGTAGCCAAAGGAAATGTCCTTTACAGAAAAACAGATGGAATTGAAAACATTACACCGAGTGAAGTAAATCAGACACAAAAACATAAATACTCCATGATCTTACTCATATATGGAAGCTAAAAAATTGGACCTTAATGTAGAATTGTGATTACTTGAGACCAGCAGGGAGAGGAAAGAGCATATAAAGAAAGATTGATAAATTGTACCCAAAGCACAGTCAAGAAGGGTAAATTGTGATGTCCCACAGCATAGATGACTACAACCCACCATAACCGTTACATGCTTTGTGAAGTGGAGGCTCTGGGTCATGGTGGCAGCAGAGAGGAAGTAGCAATTACAGAGGCGCCAAGATGTGACCAAGGTCAGTCAGGGTGTGACTGTGTGAGGTGACGGACACACCAGCACCAGCACACAACTCAAACAGGAGCGCAAACGGTGAAATAAAGAAGGGGAAGCTTGAACACGAAGTGGAACCACCCACCAAGCCAGGAACAGGTTTGGAGATTGAGCCATTCATGAAACGCACAGAAGTCTTCCAGGGAAGAAGCCGGAGGGTGGCAGTAGCTTGGCACTCACCCCAGATACCATTTACTCCATACCCTCATTCGTTCCATTTGCAAAATGAAAATACTCACAAGACCTACCCACAAGGTATTATTTTGAAAACTAATAAAATAATCCTTGGTGCTGTCTGAGTCATGAGGTTCTCCCACGAGGACACAGCCAGAACCTGCGATACTAACAGGGAGGTGTTTCCTCGTTCACAGCACCTGCCCCCAGCCAGTCTGGAGACCAAGCTATTCTGTGAAATATACAAAACCCTCTAGGGGAAGAAGCCAGGAGCATGGATGCCACACGGTGCTTACCCCAGTCCACATGGCCCTCAATGCCAGCCCAGACATGGTCAGAGATGGAGAAGACAACAGGAGAGAATTCCCCATTCATGGAGATCACAGGAGCCATGGGACAGAGGCCTCCAAAAATACATAAACTCTCCAAAAGCTGAACCCACAGATACTGAAGTAGATGAAACTCCAAACGAAGAATTTAAAAAACTGATAGTTAAAATGATTAATAACATCAAAGAAGAGCTATATAAGCAGCTGATCTACTCAATCACTAGAATAATCGATGAGCTCAAAGGACAGACAGATACGCAGTTGAATGAATTAAGGAAGACAATGCAAGTTTGAAAGACATCTTCAGCAAAGATATTTGGAAAAAGAACCAGGCAGAAATCAAATAAAAACTGAAGTGAAATTCTAGGCATTGAAAAGATCAGTCAGAAGAAAGAATTGAAGATGGGATGGAAGTGCTAGAACATGCAACAGGATCAAAGAAAAAAAGAACATGAAGTACTGAATGACTGGCACAAAAATTCCTGGATAAATCTAAAAGAAATATCTTGAAGTTCATTGGCCAAAATAAGGCATTGAAATGCAGGACAGTGGCTTAAAAATACAGTCACTGACATTATTGGAGAAAATTTCACAAAACTGAAGAATGAGATAAATACCCAGGCAAAGGAGGCATCCAGAACCTGAAATACACACGACCAGAGTAGATCCTTCCATAACACATCATGGTTGAAGTGTCAGAAACCCAAAACAAGGCAACAATATTAAGAGCTGTTAAAAGAAACACCAAATCACTTACAGGAGTAAACCCATAAGAATAACGACAGATTTCCCCACAGAAACATTAAAGGCCAGCGGGGCTTGAAACAAAACTTTTCAACGCCGGCAAAAAAAATTATCTACACCTATGTCTTCAGGATTTCTACCTACTTTCTCTTCCAGTAGAGTCAGTGTTTCTGTTTTAATATTTGGGTCTTTGATCCATTTTGACTTTAGTTTAGGACATGGTGATAGACATGAGTGTAGTTTTAGTCTTCGGTGTGTAGAGAGCCGGTGTTTCCAGCACCATTAATCAAAGAGGCCGTCTTCCTTCCAGCGAACATGTTTGGCCCCTGGCAGAGAGTTCATGAACAAAACCCAATCTGCATGGGAAATCGTCCAAACAATCAACAACTGTGATCTCATCTCATTCAAAAGCTTCTGCACATCAAAAGAAATCAACAACAGAGTGAAAAGACAACCCACGGAGTGGGAAAAAATATTAGCCAATTGTCCCTCAGACAAAGGACTTCTATCTAGAACATATGAAGAATTGAAAAAACTCAGACCCCCTAAATTCAAAGACCCAAGCCAAAGATGGGCATCTGAGATGAACACACACTTCTCAGATGAAGAAATACAAATGGCAAATAAATATATGAAAAAATGTTCAACATTATTGGTCATCCAAGAGATGCAAATAAAAACAAAACTGAGATTGCATCTCAGCCAGAAAGAATGGTTATCATCAAGAAATCAACCAATAACAAATGCTGGAGGCGCTGGGGGGAAAAAAGGAACCCTTCTCCACTGGTAGGAGTATAGACTGGTGCAACTGCTGTGGAAATCAGTGTGGAGATTCCTCAAAAGGCTAAGATTAGCAGTCCCATTCAACCTAGGTATCTTCCCAGAAGAATTAAAAACCTACCACAGTGATATATGTGCACCCATGTTTATAGCAGTATAATTTGTAATATCTATCTATCTATCTATCTATCTATCTATCTATCTATCTATCTATCTATTTAAATAGGTAAAATCATAAAAAAAGAAAATAATTGTCAACCTAGATTACCATATCCTGCAGGACTAACCTTTCAAAGTTAAAGAAGAGAAAAAGCCATTCTGGGTTAGGATAACTGGGGCCCTGAGGTGAGCTCAGCCATTTCTAAGAGAAAGATGCAGAATCGGACACAGTCTGTGCTCTGGGAGGAGATGCATACGGCCCCACCATTACCACCTGGGTGCCATTGGTCTCACCCCAACTTCCCTAAGCCTCACTTATTCCATCTACAAAATGAAACTACTAATGAGACCTACTCTCACGGTATTATTTTGAGAACTAATAAAATAATACATTTTAAAAACTAGGAATAAAGTACTGGATGTTTAGTACAGCCTGAGGAGTGCTGGCTATGATAGTACTATTGGGATGGAATGATGGTCTCTGTGTTTGCTTGGTAAATGTGGATGGTTTCATATGTGGGTAAATTTGGAAGCCTCATCTGCACTTTGCTTTTTCTCTCACATGAGCACCACTGAGACGATCAGTTACTGTTCTCGTTCTGTCCTTATTCTACCCATATGATCAGCTACTCTGGTGAGTCCATATGTTTAATCTCTTTCTTGAAATCTGTATTTTAGCCTGGCTTAAAAGAGTCTTCTTTTCTTAAGCTCATTCTTTTTCTTATAATTTTCACTCCTTGACTGACTATAGTTACTTAGGGCTTAAAGTGCGTTGTTCATGGGTTACCTCATGCCTGCAGCTCTGTGTCAGCGGAAAGCTCCACTTGAAAAATTATTATTTGAATTAGTTCTAGTGTAGAAATAGTATTTTAAATTGGAAAAGTCATCCATCCTCTGCTAACCACCCTACTATCCTCTACCGCCTTTCCACACTGCAGTGTGAGCTTAGCCCATTAAAGCGTTGCATTTGCCAGCCTGAATATACATAACTACTTCTAGAAAATATTGTGCTACAACTAATGTTTAGAGCTTTGGACATAAATGTATGAATTTGTGTGGTGGGTATTATTATTATAATTATGTTAGTTAGAGAGTTGGAAAGCTAGGTAATGTTCTACAACTTCACAACTCACAAAAACATCCAAGATTCAAGATTGAAAACCAGCTTTAACTGAACCAAAGTCTGCACTACTCACCACCACACCATCAGCGTGGTTAGATGTGTCAGTGACAGTAGGGATGAGTGACGGAGAAAAGGTTAAAATGCAGTTCCGATCTTGCTAATTCATTTAGTTATCTTTGAAGGTTAAAGAAATATCAATTCACACTACTGTTACTATGTCTGTCTGTTTTATCTCCAGTAGAAGAATGACAGTAAACAAGATAAAATTAAAACTTAGGGCCAAGCGTGGTGTGCATGCCTGTCATCCCAGCACTCAGGAGGCCGAGACAGGAGGATTGCCATGAGTTTGAGGCCAGCCTGGGGTACATAGTGAGTTCAAGTCCAGTCAGGACTACATAAGAGACTCTGTCTCTAAAAATAAATAAATAAATAAATAAAACAAAATATTTAACCATCTGTCTTATTTTTGTTCATCTTCTTTAGGGAAGCAGTGTAATATTTCCTAAGGATCACTACACTCCCTGCTACTGGAAGTTTTGACATTTATACCCCCAGACTCAACTTACAGCTTTATAAAAAAATATTTAAAACATCTATTTCTGTGTTCAAATAACATAGCGCATTGTAGCTGTCACTCTGCTTTTGCATAAATTAAGCTTTCCAGTAAAAATCTATGCCCAGTTATAGGCAAATCATACCTTAAGAGAGTGGCTTCTGAAGACTTCGCTGGATGTGTGTATGGAATATAGAAGCTCACCTTGCTGCTGGAGAAGATGGGATGATCAATTCTAGGTAGAGAGCCTAAAATCAGAAAGGCAACCATGGAATAACAAACACAAAAGTCCTAGTGGAGAAGTTTCTCACACAGATACTGGTAAAAAGAGTCCATGTTTTCCAAAGGAAAAGGGGGAGGAAACACTAACTTGGAGCCACGAGCCTGGTTCGAGTCTTGAATCTATCGCTTATTCTCAGAGCTGCAGCACACATTCTTGCCCCTTAAAATACATCGCACAGGGTCCTGTTGGGATTTGAGGGCCCAATGCAAGGGAACCTGGGGGGACTACAGGAAACAGAGCTCTCCAGAGACACCTCATATGAAAGCACCCTCAGCTCCTGAACCCAGGTCTCCTCTGAAAGAAGCAATTAAACTGCCTGCTGGGACCTCGCTGCATAGGTTCTGTGTGCACACGTGTTTTTGTACTGCTTGTTCTTCATTTATCATCTAATTAATGCATACCTGACAAACAGGAAGATCCATGCTTTTTAGTGTTTATTTATATGAATTTGGTCAAGTGTGCATAGTGATGTAACCACTACCACAAACAAGATTTGGAACATTCCCTCATCCCAATAGAAATCTCAAGACTCTGGTTAACCCCTTCTGCCTACACTTCCCTGGAAACTCCTTCAGTTCGTGTGTTCAGCCTTTGAAAGAAACTTGGCTCTTGCAGGCTTTGAGCCTTGCTTCTTTTACTTAGTAGAATGTATCTGAGATCCATCAGTGTGGCTAGCATTATCAGCAGTGAAATCTTTTTTATTGTGGAGTGGTATTTCATCAGGATGAATGAAGATGGAGAAGCAGGGGATAATGGCAAAAGTGAGGTAACTTTATGAGCAAATTCGCAGCATGAACAATTTCAAAGCATCTGAAGGCAGAAACGTATGTTGTGGGCATTTGCTGTGTATTTTTATTGCATATAGTAAGATGTACAGTAAGTTGTTTTGACATAGGTTTACATAGTGAAATGTTTACTATAATTAAGAAAACTAACATATCTGTCATCTCACATAAATACCCGCCTTTACTGCCCAAGCACTTAATGTTTACTCTTTGCAAAAATCCCCATATACAATAAAATATTGCCAGTGTGTTCTTAAGCCACGTGTAACTTAGCTGTCATAAGGAATAAATTGGAAATGCTTTTGTTTTTTCTTCATTATTCTTATACTTTAAGTTTTTGTCTTTTTGAAAACTGTAATGCAAACATGTTGGTCTTACTAAAGGGGCTCAGTCAAGACAAAAATATTGCATAAGATGTGCTAGTTATATCTCCTAAATAAAATGTGCCAATAAAGCATGTTCATTTAGATTTACATTTGAAAAATTACGTTTTTCTTCTGTTTAGACTATTATAAGAGCCAGGCGTGGTGGTACACGTGTGTAATGCCAGCACTTGGGAAGCAAGGCAGAAGGATCACTGCAAGTTTGAGGCCAGCCTGAGCTACAGAATGAGTTCAAGGCCCACTTAGACTACATAGTGAGACCCTGTCTCAAAAGAAAACTATTATATGTTATTCAACTAAGGAAATAAGGGTAGATATTATTTGTATTCTAATGACCCAATTAAAAATTTTATATATTGTTTTACTATATACAGTCCACTCATTTATTTCTTTGCACAACCATTTAGAGTTTTAATGGAGATACTTCTCTTACAAAGAATCATTCCTCCCACCCCTACGTATGCATGCACCCACATGGATCATACATACACACTTGGGCTTCTGTTCATGGAATTGTTTGCATCACTATTTTAAACATATGTTTGCAATGCCATGTGATAAAGAGAATGCATGTGGAACAATTAACAACAACAAAAGACTAATGCAATTTTTAAATGGCAAATAATCTGACTAGACAATCTTCAAAAAAAGAAGATGGAAAGAAATGCATGAAGAAATGGTCACTATCGTTAGCTATCAGGAAAATGCAAATCTACTACAGTGAAATATGATCTCACCCCAGTTAGCATGGCTATTTAAAATCCACAAATAAAAATAAGAAAGAGAAAGGAGATGTCATATACTATTGGTAGAAATGTAAATTAATACAATGGTTTTGAACAAGAGTAGAGAGTTACCTCAATAAAAATATGGGTTTTTTTTCGTTCTGTAGTACAAGGGATTGAACTGAGAATCCGTGTTTGCTAAGCAAGCATTTACCACTGAGCTACATTCATCAGCCCCAAAGTAGATCTTCCATGTGATCCAGCAACCCATCTTCTGGGTACAGAGATTAAGGAAAGGAATCAGCGCACCAACAAAACACCTGCACTGCCCTGTTTATTTCTGCATCATCCACAATAGGTAAGACATGAAATCAACCTGGGTACCCATCGACAGATGAAAAAGTGTTACATATATGCAGTGGAATACACTGATCCATGAAGAATAATTACATCCTGTCATTTGCAGCAAAGTGGATGAAACTGGAACACGTTTTGTTAAAAGAAATAGACAGAAAAAGAAAACTATCACATGTGCATGTTCACAAGGAAGCTTAAAAAATATAGAATACTAAACATAGAATAGTGAATATTAGAGGATGAGGATGGGTCAGGAGAGTAGATACAGGGAGGCTGGATTTGATCAGTGAATGCTGTATGCATGTATTGAAAATTCACACTGACTCCAATTAATATGTGCAATTAATGCATGTAAATCAAAATTTTAAAAGGAACTTAGTAAGGTTTTTGACAAGCAAAACCCAAAGCATCTTATGTTGCCTCTGAACCATTGTCATTCAGATATTAATTTTTTCCTAAACAATAGAATGAAGCAATAAGAATATGACTTTAGGAAATAAATATAATTTGGGTATTAAAATATGAATGAAAATGATCCAAGACACCCAAAATTAGTTTCTTGTGCATCACACAGCATTAAAACCTCAATACTAGAGATGATTTGGCCTTCCCAAAAATCTTTTTAAATGCACTTTTGACCTCCTTGTTCCTCAGGCTGTAGACCAGTGGATTCAGCATGGGAATGACCATGGTGTAGAACACGGATGAGATTTTGTCTGTGTCCATGGAGTGACTGGAGCTGGGCTGTATGTACATGAAGATGATTGTCCCATAGAAGATGGAGACTGCAGTGAAGTGGGAGGCACAGGTGGACAAAGCCTTCTGATGTCCCTCAGCAGAGTGCATCTTCCAGATGGTGATAAATATGAACAGGTAGGAAATCAGTACAACTAGAAGAGCACCAAAGACATTGAAACTTGTAACGAAAATAATAACCATCTCAATAATGTGTTTATCTGAACAAGAGAGAACCCTGACTGCTGGAACATCGCAGAAGAAGTGGTGGACCACATTGGAGCTGCAGAAGGAGAGACTGAACGTGCCCCCGGTGTGGACGGAGGCATCCAGGAAACCACAGAAGTAGGAGCTTAGCATCAGATGCACACAAACGCTCTTCGACATGACAGTAGTGTAATGCAAGGGTTTACACACTGCTGCATAGCGGTCATAAGCCATTAATGCCAAGGTGGCATTTTCCACAGAAACAAAGACTACAAAAAAAAACATTTGAGCAGCACATGCATTGTGAGAGATGACCTTGTCCTTTATAAGGAGCCCAGCCATCACTCTGGGAGTGACAGCTGAAGAGTATCCGAAGTCCGCCAAAGAAAGGTTGCCGAGGAAAAAGTACATGGGAGTGTGGAGACGAGAGTCCAGGAGGATCAGCAGGATCATCCCCAGGTTCCCCAAAACGCTGATGAGGTAAATGAGGGTGGACAAGATAAAGAGTGGAATCTGTAACTCCGCAGCACTGGTTAGACCATCCAAGATGAAATCTTTCACCTCTGTACTGTTAGCCATGGGAAATTCAAGTTTTCTGCAGGAATGAGAAAGAAAGGAACAGTTGATAATCGAAAAGAGATTGCACTGAAATATATAAGTATTTTGTTATTTTATCATCTTCTTTGTCCTTCATGGTCCTCTGATCTAAGGCAGAGATTTGAACAAAAAGAAAAGGAATAAATTATCTATGTAGTTATATTGTTGAAGCTAAAGGGTCCTTATCAATGGCATGGCCCAAATGGCACATGTGTAAACAAAATGAGGTTAGAAAGATGGTATATTTGTCTGAGTTCATGCATTTGCAACAAATATATCTCCCAAATCAGATCACCTGAGTTTATTAAAAGCTTACATCGATACAATGCTCATGACAAATATACACTTATGTTTAATATGTGTATAGCTTAATCTTCTCAACAAACCTATGCGAGGTTAAATATTTTGTGTAGTTTACATTTGAGTAACCACCGGTGGAGGCAAGATTTTTGACTCACACAGACTGATGCTCATGCTCTCGGAAGAAGTTTAACCGGATTTAACTCGAATCCGTTCGTATTTACTCACTGCATCCATTTGACCAAACTCAGTGCTTTGCAGAATGTAGAAACATAACAGAGATGCATGCAAAACAAGGAAAGTGTTCTAGATGTGTCAGTACAGGCTTGAACACCAGCAAGGTGTTCTGAAGAGAAGACTTGAGACGATGTGCTACAGCCGAGGGTCTGGAAAGAGCATCCTGTGCATCTGAGTAATAACCCTGTCTTTCACTACTTGGGAAACATGGGCCCTAGCACAACTTCTTTCTGCCCGACATTCTGTATTATTAAAATGAAGATGATAATGAGGCCTCTCAGAAGGGGTTATTGTAATAGCTAATATAATGCGTGTTTAAAACACAGCTCCACATAGGTGCTCGGCACACCCTGGTGAGTTCTTTCTACAGCAGGATTGGGGGAGGGGATGGCTGCCTCCATCCTAGCACTGGAAACTGAGTGGTGACTTGCAGCAGTTCAACATCTAATTCACTTTGAAGTCTGGTAGGCTTTGTCCTGATTTTATCTTCCCCACTTGCTAGAGGTACTCAGTGACTTCTCCGCCTTCCAGTGGGGTGCCAGCCACTTGTGTGAGAATCTAGGACAGTGATGGCGAAACTTTTAGAGACCGAGTGAGCTCAGACTGCAACCCCAAACCTGTTTATTTATCTCAAGGTGCCAACACTACAATTAAACCTGAATACTGAAGGTTTAGTTTAGAAAAAACAACTCATACATTAACAGCTTTTAAAAGAAAAGCACAATGACAGAGCTTTCAATGATGCAAACAGCTTTTTACTGAAAGGTAAAAGTTTGCACTTGGTGTGCTTTTGCACAATTCATGTGGTCCTTGCTGTCGTACGCATACTGATAATTTGTCAAACCTTGGCTGGGGTGACTTGGCTCGCCCTCCAACAGAAAGGGCTCTCACATGTGCCATAGGCTCACCTCCACTGCTCTGGGAACTTTCAACCTGACTTTTGCTTAAATTTACTCCCAATCTATATGTGAAAGAGTTCCCTTTTCTAAATCTCACTTTTATGTACATTACTCCCATTCTTTAGGTAAGTGACAGAGCGGAGAGTTGAAAATTCACAGGATTGGTGGTTCCGTGTTCCTATTTTAAATTTTAAATTTGGAAAGCTGGGTGCAGTGGTGCATACCTTTAATCCCGGCACTCTGGGAGGCTGAGGCAGGAGGATAGCAAGTTTGAGCCCAGTCTGGACAACTTAGTGACTTAGTGAGACCCTGTCTCAAAAAAAAAAAAAAAAAAAGTGTTGAGAATGTACTATAGCTCAATATACTCAGAGCTCAATGGCCCTGGGTTCAATCCCCAGTACCCAAAAAAATTGAATTCGGAGACTTTGGCACAATATCCATTCTCTGTTAACTGCGTTTCTGTCCAATCTTCCTTCTGGTTGTATTTCAAACTCATTTTGCATTCTATTCTCTATGAACATCATGTTCACAAATTTCTAACATACAAGGTAATATAACCTAAAACATCTTATAGCATATGCTGTGTTCTATGGACAGTAATAAGAGAACTATAGATTTAAACATGTATATTTCACTTAATTTCCACAACATAAATGATGTGTTTCATATGAAGTAGAGTCAGAATTTCTTTGCAGATACAATTGACTTTACAAGTTGTTCTATAAACAACTGCTCTGTCTGCTTTTCTGGATATAACAAAAAAGGTGCGATCATGGAGTAAGGACACTGAAAAAGAATACTACTCCAAATAAATTCGTAAGAGTCTTTCTGGAGTCTAAAGAACTGAAGCTCAAATTATTTTCATTAGTTTCTCTCATAATTACAAAGAGAGAGAGTGCAAAGGATGAAAGACGACCTACTCAATAAGACTATCATCTATCTTATGATTTTTCAGTATTCTCTAGGAACATAGCCCAGTAATTCATAATTATCCCTGAACTTGCTACTGAAGGAAGTATTTTGCCATTGGGAATTTCATCTGTTTCAAACACTGCTTGCAGAATCTTTTGCTGAGCTCATGCAATTCATAATACTAACCTCCCTATTGCTTTACATGTTTTACAATTCTCACTAAAAAGAGGTTGGGGATGTAAATGCTTACCTCCCCCCTTGAATAAAGGTGCTGGAAATCCTGAACTTTTAGTAACCTGAAGCTCCCTCAGGGAACAAGCTCTCTTATAAATTCTCTTCACAAAGCTCTCTTTTAGGAACTAGGCAAAAAATGCTCTTCTAATTGCTACTTACCTTATTCGAACCTCAGTAGTTTTAAATTGTAAAATAAATACAATGCCATAAACAGGCTTGAATATTTCACAGAAATGTGTCCGGGAATAGTAAATACAAGAACATCTATAATGCAGCTCAGTAAAGAGTTATAATATTAACCACATTCAGCGTAATTTTTATGATGGGGTGTTTACCTTGTCAGTGGGCACAGCCTCACAGAAAATCCTCAGTTTGGGGAAGACTAAAAACAATTGGAAGAGTACTTTTTGCCTGTTCTAAAAACTCTTCCTCTGCACACAGCCTGGTCCGGATAAACTGATGCCAAAGAACCAGGTAGGGATTTTAGAGACCAAGAACTGGGAGCCAGGAGGGTGTGGTAGAGACATAAAGATCCCAGGGGACTACGTCCCTTATGCAGGGAATTACAAGTTCTTGTTCTACTAACTCAGTGAAGAAATGATTAAAATGCCATGGGACCTACCTTAATTTGTATCTAATTTGTTTTTTTTTCTTTTTGGTTCTTTGCTTTCTCAGTTGATAATGTATATACAGTAAAAATCACACATTTACGGTACGGTTCTGAGTTTGGACAAATGTGTGTCATAGTGTAAGAGCTGCCACATGCAAAATAAAGAACAGCCCTGTCAGTCCAAAAACTCCATGTGTTTATTTGCACAGTTAGCGAACCTTTTTCCACAATTAGCTCCTAGAGTCTACTGATTTTGTTGATATGATTTTCCTTCATATAAATGAATCCTGCAATACTGCACATCTTGAGTCTGTTTTCTTTCACCTAGCTCAAGGCATCTATGGGATTTCTCCACTTATTTCATGTATCGGTGGGTTGTTTCTTGTTGATGTTGTTGCTGTCGTTGTTGTAGTTGTTGACTAGCGTTCATTATCTGGATAGAGGTCTATCTGAATGTTTACTGCTAGTCTTTACTGATTACAATTTAATTTGTTTTGAATATTTACATATAGGTCTATGTGTGAAGATAGGCTTACATTTGAATAAATACATTGAAGTGGAATTGTGGGCTGACGTGGTAAATTCATGTTTAACATTATAGAACCTTTCCAAATACTATTTTTAAAGTCATGTACCATCCTGCTTTCCACTGGTAGTGCATGATAATTTTGGTTCCTTCATGTGGCTTACCCTTACCTGGCTGAGTAAAGAAAATGTGTTCCTAAAGAATTATGACCCTAAAAGTCTTAAGACTGAAGAACTTGTGCTGTTTAAGGAATTTAGAGTTCACTGGCCTTGTCAATGACTCTAGGAAAGGTTAGATCACAGATGTCAAATACTCTTGCAAAACCAAGAGACCAGTCAAAAACGTAAGAGCTATGTAGGGAATGATACAGGTGTGTGGGTTTTCCAAAGCTCTGAAAAACCCAAAAGAAATGATATGAGCACATCAAAAAGACACCAGCACTCCCATGTTTACTGCTGCACAGGTCACAATAGCTAAGATACGGAGTCAGCCTAGATACTAATCGATGCATAAGTGGATTTTTAAAAAGTGATATATATGAAATATTATTCAATCATTAAAAAGAATGGTATCCTATCATTTGCAGCAAAATCGATGCAACTGGAGATCATTGCATTAAGTGAAATAATTCAGACACAGTAAACAAATACTATATTGTCTTTCTCAAATGTAGGTGTTAAAAAAAGGTTATTGGAATACATGGTAGTGATTACTAGAGGGTGAGAAGGGGATAAGGAGGAAGGACGTTAAAGGGAGGTTGGATGCCAAGTACGAAAACACAGATTAAGTAATACATTCTAGCGTTCTGTAATATAATAATGTGACTAAAGTTCACAACAACCTATTATATATTCTGTGAATAATTAAAAGAAGAGTTCAGAGGCTCCAAACATAAAGTAGTAAGGCGATGGAAACAATTACCCTAATTTGATTAATGCACTATATATATATATAAAGAAATATCACACTATATGCCACATATAAAGACAATTATTTCATGTTAATAAAGAAATTTTTAAAATATTCAAAGAAAGATATATGTTAAGTACCCTGATTTGATCATTACTGGTACTGTATACACATATCTCATTATGCACTCTTCCCTGTAAAGTTGTGCAATCAAAAATATTTTAATAAATAAATACACAAAGCAATTACAATTTAAAAATAAGTAAGACTGTGTATATGTTCACAGCTGTGCCAGTGATTAGTACAGAACAAAAAAAAGTTCTTATTATTTAATTTCCAGTTAATTTTGAGATCCAGAGCAAGTAGAAAGCAAAACCCAAGGCATGTCTGTCAACAGCCCAAACTTTGAATATGTATGCGAGCCCACACACAGAACCTTTCAGCAAATGGTATCTAGAAAAAATTTCTGTCAAATTGTTGGCTGACAAATAACTCAGTGGGAAACCCTAAAAGAACAGGCTGTGATTAAAACAAGATCAAGAGCCTGAGTGTAGACCAGTGTCCACACACCTCAGGGAAGATAGACATTAAATCAGTATGGTAAGGTCACACAACAAAAGAACAAACAAAAAATAAATATGAAACAACAACAGCTCCTGGGGGTGGTCGAAATCCAGACATGCTACACTACTTTATTATCTAAAGTATCTTATCTTATCTTCAGTCCTTGGGATAGTCATGGAAATACAGGTGCCAGGATGCCATCAAATGTGGTCTACGTATATGATAGTGATCCTGACTGAAAGACACCGTTTCTGGACTGGGGGTACGGCTCAGTGGTAAAACACTTGCCTGCAAGAACAAAGCCCTAGGCTTGATCCCCAGCACTGAAAAAAGAAAAGAAAAGACATTCTTGCTTTTGCGTTTATTGCTAAGCAGAGGCACATTACAGTCTGAATGTGTCACCTTCAAACTTCAAGCATTGCCAATGTGATAGTAGTCAGAGATGAGCCTTGAACAGCCAGTCAGGTCCTAAGCGCTCCTCACTGATGAATGGGATGGAGGCCCTCCTTAAGTCACTTCACCCCGCATCCAGCTAGCTGCCGTCTGCCTTCCCCCTTGTGAGCACACAGTGCTCCTCCCTTCTGTAGGAAGAAGTCCTCATCAGAAAACTGAATCTTGCTCTTGGACGTCTTAACCTTCTGAACTGTGAAGAAACAAATTCCCGTTCTACATAAATTACTCAGTGTCAGGTATTCCGTTATTACACCACACATGAACTAAAAGGGATTGGTACCAGAGAAGTGGGGAATTGCTATAACAAGTACCTAAAAACGAGAAAGTGGCCCATAACTAAGTTATGGGTAGAGGCTAGTACGTTTTGAAGTTAATGCTGGAAAAAGCCTAGATTGCCATGAATAGAGCATTAACTGCCATTCTGGAGAGGGCTCGGGAGAAGAGAGCCATAGAAAGAGCCTTGGACTTCTTAGAAATTTTCTAAGTGGTCATGATCAGAATGCTGGTAGAAATATGGACGGCAAAGGTCATTCTAATGAGGTTTTAGAGATAAAGGAGGAATGTCTCGTTGGAAACTGAGGGAAAGGCCATGCTTGTTACAAAGTGGCAAAGAACTTGCCTGAGTTACGTCCATCTCCCATGGCCTTGAGGAAGGCAGAATTTTAAAATGATGAACGAACATATTTGACAGGAGAAATTGCTAAGCGCCAAAGTGTTCAGGGTGCTACATGGCTTCTCTGAACTGTTCACAGCGAAATATGAGAAAAGAGAAATGAATTAAAGATGGAGTTTATAATTAAAAGGGAAGCAGAATGTCTTGGCCTGATTGTGTAATGAATAAAAAGTCATGTTTAGGAGGAAGGACAAGAGCGGGACCCAAAGACCTCTTGATAGGGAGGTTAGCATGGAGAGAAGGAAGCCAGGTGCTGCTCATCAAGACCATGGGCGAATTCTCCTGAAGGCATCTTGGAGGTCTTTGAGGCCAATGTGTGCCTCACAGACCTACAATGTCAGGCTTGAGGGTAGAGCAGTTTTGAGACAGAGGCCATAGGGCCTATGGGACCTTGGAACTTGATGTCCAGGGAGACCTCAAAAGTCTCCGCTGTCCATCCCAGTGCACCGTGCCTTGGCTGTCCCAGGACAGCACAGACCGCCACTTTGCAGAGTGCAAGCAATGAGCCTTGGCAGCATCAGCGTGGTATTACTTCCACAGGGGTTTAGCATGCGTGAGATGGCAGGGCCATCTCCACCCAGCTTTCAAAGCATGTCTTGCACAGGTCTGGGGCCAAGACAGAGGCTTGTCACAGAGGCAGGACAGCTGCAAAGCAGCCAACTCCCATGGTGAGCATGGCTTAGCAGAACCATGGGGTCAGGTCTGCCCCAAGATGCCAGAACTATAGAACCAAGTGTGCAAATGAAGCCTGAGAGAGCCACAAAGAACCAACTCCAAACTGTCAGAGCTGCTGTGTGACAGCTTGGACCTGGCAAAGCCACAGAGGTGACACCCAGGGTCTTGGGAGCTTAACCTCCCTCCCACCGTGTTGGGAGTCGGAGACGAAGAGTCAAAGAACGTCACTCTGGAGCCTTGAGATTTAATGTGTGCCTTGTGTTTTGAACTTATTTTGGAGCAGCTTCTCCTTTCCTCGTGCCTATTTTTCTCTTTTGGAATGGGAATGTAGCCTATGTCTGCCCCACTATGGTGATTCAAAGTAAATAACTTGTCTGGCGTCACAGGCTCGCAGCTGAAGGAAATCTGCCCTAGGAAGGACTGTGCTTTGGGCGTCATCCCTGCCTGACTGTGAGGAGCCTCTGGACTTTGCACTTTCGAGTAGGAGTTGGAACAAGTTAAGGTTATTTAGGCGTATTGGGATGAAATAAAGGTACTTGCATGTGAGAACATGAACTTTGAGGGGGTGGGGAGAATGTTATAATTTGAACATATTCCCTCCAAAATCCAGATGTTGCCGATACGGTGGCGTCAGGAGGGACAGCCTTGAAGATGTGACTGGGCCATGCAGGCTCCTCCTCCATGACCGAGGTTCAGGCCCTCATAGAGAGTGTTCACACACATCTGCCTACATTGCCCTTCCACCTCCCACCACGTGAAGACAAAGTGTTCCTCCCTTCAGAGGATACAGGCCTTGCAGACCCCCAATCTGCCAGTGCCTTGATAGAAAATAAATTTATGCTCTTTATGAATTACTTAGTCTCAGATATTCTTCTATAGCAGTACAAATGGAGTAAGGTAGTGCTCAATAAAACTTAGTCATTTTAACTTCTCTTTCTTGATATTCTAATTATTTGGGCCATTGGTTCAAAATAGAAGAAATTTTATCTCCCCTTTGAGCCGCTTAGCAATGGCTGCAGACATTTTTATTTCTTACACCGGGGGAAGGGAGTGCGACTGACCATTAGTAGGTGGAGGCCAAGGTGCCCAGCATCCTACAGTGTGCAGGGTAGCGCCTCACAAGAATTATCCAGCCTGAATGTCAATGGTTCCCCATCGATAAATGAGCCCAGTGACCTATTTCATCCCATCCAACAGCGGTAGAATGTGCCTTCTTCTCGAGCTGACATGGAACGTTCTCCAGGGTGTCTTAGCCTATGCCACAAGTTTAGTAAATATAAGGACACTGAAATCATGTCAAATATCTTTTCCTACCAGAGAGTTATGAAACTAGAAATTAATAACAAGAGTGACTATTTTTTAAAATTCATAAATTCAAATAAAATGGCAGGCTGCTGAGCATCAAATGAGTCAGAGATAAAATTTTAAAAGAAATCTAAAATATCTTTGGGTAAATAGAAATGGAAGCAGTCCAAATCAAAGAGGGTGTAATGCAGTAAAAGCAGTTCTATGAGTGTTGATAGCAACAAACTCATACATTAAAAGGAAAAAAGTCTAAATAATGTAAACACATCAAAGAACCAGTAAAAAACAACACACTAAGCCGATGTTAGTAGAATGAAGGAAATATGGATCAGAGCAGAAATGAATTAAACAGGAACTAGAGAAATGATGAAAAAGATCAATGAAATGAATACTTTTTTTGAAAAGAACAAAATCTCCAAACTTTTAACTATATGAAATAAGAAAAAAGGCTTCAAATGAATAAAATCATAAAAGAAAGAGGATACATTACATCTGATGCCACAGAAATACAAAGGATCATGAGAAATTACTATGAAAAATTTGGATAACCCAGAAGAAGTGGGTAAATCCTAGGCATATACAACCTATCAAAACTGAAATGGAAGGAAACATAAAATCTGAACTAACCAATAAGAAGTAAATAGATTGAATCCATAATAAAAATCTCTCAGAAAAGAAAGGCCCAGGACCTAATGCTTTCACTGCTAAATTCTATCAAACTTTTTCCTATTTTCATTTTTATTAAGCCCTGTTTGCTGTACATAGCAGCACTGCATGCGCCTCATGAGGAGTTGGCTCACATACATCACATCTTAATTCTTTTTACTTCCCCTTACACTCTCCTTCCTCCCCTCCTTCCCAACACTTTTTAAATACTCCCCAAGAAGTTGAAGAGATACTACTTCCAAACTCATTTTACAAGGCCAACACTATCTTTTTACCGAAGCCAGAAAAAGACTACAAGAAAAGAAAATGACAGGCCATGCAATATCCCCGATGACTACAGGCACAAAGATCATCCATAAAGTGCTTGCAAACTGAACTCCACAGCACATAAAAAGGATCATTTTAAAAAAAATGGATCATTCACCACAACCAAGGGTATTTCTCCCTGGAATCCAAGGATGGTTCAACATATATACATCAATAAATGTGAGAGACCAGTGCGTCGACATAATGAAGGGCAGAAAAATATAATTTCAGTAGATGCAGAGAAAGTGTTTAACAAAATTCAACAATTTTTATCATAAAAATTCTCAAAAATTAGGCTTGGAGGGCTGGTGAGATGGCTCAGCGGCATAAGCGCCTGCCTGGCAAGCATGAGGTCCTGAGTTCGAATCCCGGTACCCACATACAATAAAAGGGCCCGTGATATCACTCAGTGGCACGGGCGCCTGCTGGCGCTTGAGGTCCTGAGGTTGACCCCCTAGTACCCACAAAAAAAAATTAGGCTTGGAAATAATTTACTCAAGACAATAAAAGCCATATACAACAAACCCACAGCTAACATCATACTCAATGATGAAAAGTTCAACTCCATACAGGAAGTGTAAAGATTATGTACAGCAAATGCATACAAAAGAAAAAGGGGGGGAAAAAAAGAAAAAGGAAGGGTATTCCAAGATGAGGGAGGGGAGAGATGAAAAAAGGGATTAAGATGTGTTATGTACGTGTACCAACTCCCTGTAAGTGTTTACACTTACAGGAGTGTAAACATTATGTACTACACACGTGTACTAATAAAAAATTGTAAATCTTCCTCTTTGATCAAGAGTAGGACAGAGATGTCCACACTTGCCACTTTTAGTCAATATAGCACTGGAGGTGCTAGTCAGAGAAATCTAGCTAGAGAAAGATATAAAAGGCATTCAAGTGGAGATGAAGAAATTAAGTTGTCCCTGTTTATCGATGACATAATATCATATGTAGAAAACCCTGAAAACCCAGCCAAAAGAAACTGTTAAAACTAAGAATGAATAAATGAAGTTGTAGGAAACAAAATCAATGTACAAAAAGAAGCAAACAATAATATTTCTACACACTAACAACTACTATCTAAAAAGAAGTCAATAAAACAATCTTGTTTATAATAATTACAAAAAATAAAATACTGTGGCAGCAAACACCTGTAATTTCAGCTCTCTGGGAGGCTGAAGCAGGAGGATATCTTGCAGGATAACTTGGACAAGTTCAAGTCCAGTCTTGAAAACAGTAATTTAGCAAGACTCTGTCTCAAAATGAAATAAAAAATAATAAATGGGGCTGGGTATGTAGCTTGGAGAAGGCCCTGTTTTCAATCCCCAGTACTGCAAATAAAATAAAAATAAAAATAAAAATCTTCAGAATAAGTTGAACTCAGAAGATGAAAGACCTATATAATGAACTACTATGAAATATTGAAAGAAATTGAAGAAGACACAAATAAATGAAAAGATAGCCTGTGTTCATGAATTGGAAAAATTAATATTGCTAAAATTTCCGTGCTTCCCAAAACCCTCTAGTGATTCAGTGCAATTCCTTTTAAAATTCTAATGACATTTTTCGCAAATATATTTAAAAACAAACCTAAGACAACCCCCAAAGACTCTGAATCGTCAGTCTAATTTTGAACAAAAAGAAGAAAGCAACTATTTTACGAAGTAAAATCCAGCATAAAAGGATTTAAAGTGGCAGCAGAAGAATGAGACAGGGCTGGTAAAGATAGAGGCAAGAGGAGCCTCCGACGGAGGAGAAGAGCAAGAGCAGAGCCCGGTGCAGAAAGCATCGCTGGGCTCTGGGAACCGACGGAGCCCGCGGGGGGCTCAGCATCTGTGCAAGGTGCGAAGCTCTGCGTCAGCCTAGTGCCGAGCACGCAAGAGGCCCTGGGATGCAGCCTCAGGCTGCAGACAACACATGCACGCACGCAATGAAAAAGCCAACTCGGAGGTCATGGTAGAGATGCCGGTGATCTGGGAGTGGTAGACGAAGTAGAGGGCGCAGAGAATGAGAAACAGGGACTGCTAAAGACAGAGGGACTCACGCAGCACAGCATGAAGAACGTGCTGACGATGGGGCCCGGTAAGGACCGGAAAGGAAGAGCTCAAGAATGACTGGGGTCACTGGGTTCGTGCTGGCGCCATGTACTGACAGAGGTGGCTCAAGGAGAAATAGATTTCATGGGGAAAAATGATAATTTCACCGGACTTAGTGTATTTGAGATGTCTTTGAAATAGCAAAGCGTAGACATCAAAGGAGCTACCATTAAGAGTGTGGTCCTTATCAGGTGTGGTGCGTGACTCTATAGACCTGGGGACTCAAGAAACCGAGGTAGGAGATCACTTGAGACTAGAAGTTCAAGGCCAGCCTGGGCAGCATAGAGAGACCTTGTCTGAATAAATAAAATTAAATAAAAAATACTTTTGCAAAAGAAAAGGGGACCATGGGGCCAGTGAGAGAGCTCAGCAGCATAAGCGCCTGCCTGGCAAGCGTGAGGTCCTGAGTTCGACTCCGGTTACCCACATACTAAAAAAGGGCCGGTGATATTGCTCAGTGGCACAGGCACATGCTGGCATGCGAGGTCCTGAGGTCGACCCCTGGTACCCACAAAAAAAAAAAAAAGAAAAGAAAAGGGGGCCAAAAGAAGGAGAGAGGGAGAAGAGAGGGGTGGGAAAGGGGATGAAAAAAGAATTAAGATGTGTTATGTACATGCACCAACTCCTCACAATGACTGTCATCACTAGGTACTGCAAACATACACATAATAAAAAGAAAAAGAAATAAATGAAAAAGTAAAGAAGTCTGGTTCTCAATAGAGAAACCTGGAAGCAGTGTATTTAATTCATTATACAAATGTGTGTTATCTAGTATAAGCCAGGCCCTATTCTAAGATCTGTGGATAGAAAACAGCTAAAAATCTGTACTCTCCTTAAGCTTATGTTAGAGACAAAATACACACACACACACACACACACACACACACACGCGCGCACACAGATGGTCTCTGACAATGCTTCAACTTAACGACTTTTTACTTGTATGATGGGTGTTAAACACATTTCGACTTGGAATGTTTTTACTCCCAATTGTTCTATTGGACATAGCTCACAGTAAGTTGCAGAGCATGTGTAGGTGTGTATCAGCATCACTACCCTTGTGCCCAGAGGACATTGTTAAGTAACATCAGGGTTACTTGAATACAAGTCCTGTGATACTACAAATGTTGTTCTCATAACCACCACGATGGCTAAGTGACTGATGCTGGGTGGTGTAAATGGTGTGGTCATGCTGGACAAATGGGTGATCCATGCCCCCGGTGGGATGAAACAGGACGTGTGTGATTTCTTTATGCTACACAGAATGGTATACAATGGAAAACTTTTTTTTTTTTTTTTGTGGGTACCGGGGGTCAACCTCAGGACCTCGCGTGCCAGCAGGCGCCCGCACCGCTGAGCGATATCACCGGCCCTTTTTTCGTATGTGGGTTCTGGGAGTTGAACTCGGGTCCTCACGCTTGCCAGGCAGGCGCTTACACCGCTGAGCCATCTCACCAGCCCGAAAACTTTTAAACGAATTCTCCACTTGGATTTTTCAGACTGGGGTTGACTATGGGTAATAAACGGTGGAAAGCAAAACTGTGGAAGGGGCACTGCTATATGCGAGTACATTTCAGGGTCCATGCTGGTAATAAAGACAGATTTGTTGCTTCTATTCTATTTAATAATATACCAACAAAGGTGAAAGGATATTCCTGAAGTCAGGCTTCTTGAGTTCTATCACAGATTTCTTCTTGGAAGTTATATGACCTTGAGCAAATTCCTTAAACTCATTGGATAAGTGGACTCCGCGTCATTAGAAAAAGATATTGGAGCATAATGGAAGCTAAAGTGAAGATTGCAGTAGAAAAAAATAATACACAGACCCCATGGGGGCTGGCAGAGGTCTGTGTAGGGGAGCTCTCAGAGGTGCAGAAAAGCAGCCGGCGAGCAGTGAGCACACGTTTTCCTCACCTCTCGGACAAAGGCATCACATGAGGACGTCTGTAACGTTCCTTCCAGATCGAAGATTCAGTTAGACTAAACTTGGAGTCAATACCATGACATTTTACTTGAAATACAGAATGTGGCTCCCTCCATAACTCTGAGTCTGGTGGTTGGTGACACCTGTCTACAGGAGCAAACTTACAGCTCTTGTGCCAGTCCACCTCCACCAAAATCGTGAGGCGTGTGTCGTTTTCTTTAACGGAATGATAGGGCCACCTCATCAGAGTTTGCTTCCTCATCACAAACTCTTGAAATGAAATTGTCCTTGACTAGGGATTGCACATATTGAAGTTTTCTTTTTTATTTTATTAGTACCTGTTTGCAGTACATGAAGTTGTCGTTCATCTTGGGGGGTGGGAACACTTACATAATACAAGGTTTTTAATCCCCTGCCTCTTCCCACCCTCCTTCCTCCCTCCCCCTCTAAGTCCCTTTTTCCCACTTTCATTCTTGTTGTTATTATTATTCTTAGCTCATGTTTATGATGCATAACGTTTACATTCTTTGAAGCTATTGGGCTCCTGTACATGGCAAAAATATGTTCTTCTTTTTTATTAATTTTATTAGTACACTTTGACATATAAAATGATCACATCCATGATGGGAAATTTGTACCTGTATGCGATATATCTTAATTCTTTTTTCCCCATCCCCCTCCCTTTCCTTCAATCCTCTTCCACTTTCCCTTTACAAAACTTTATTTCTGTTATTTTCCTTCCATTGTTTTTTATCCCTATCCCCTCCCCTCCATTCCACCTTCCTCCTCCCTCATTCCCCTTCCCATTTGAACATTTTTTTCCTACTTCCCAATATTTTGGTCCTTATTGGTCCTTTGAGATTTTCACACAAGAGAAATAATGTGATATTTAAACATGTGTGTCTGATTTATTTCACTTAAAATTATGGTCTCAAGGTGCATCCATTTACCTAAAAATGTCTCAGTTTACCCTTCTTTATGGCAAAGTAGTATTCATTGTATATAAAAATCATATTTTCTCTATCCATTCATCTGTTGATGGCCATATGGGCTGTTTCCAAGATTTAGCTATTGCAAACTGTGCTTCTATAAACATGGGTGTGCATATATCCCTGTGGTGTGATCCTTTTAATTCTTTTGGGAAGATACTAAGAAGGGGAATTTTTGGGTCAAATGGAACCTCTAGTTTTGTTTTGTTTTGTTTTGTTTTGTTTTTATGTGGGTACCGGGAGTCAACCTCAGGACCTTGCGCTTGCCAGGCAGGTGCTTATGCCCCTGAGCGATATAACCAGCCCCCTTTTTTCCCTTTATGTGGGTACCAGGAGTTGAACTCAGGCCCTCATGCTTGCCAGGCAGGAGCTTACACCGCTGAACCATCTCACCAGCCCTAACCTCTAGTTTTAGTTTTTTGAGAAATTTCCATAGTGCTTGCATCAGTCTATGCTCCCATCAACAGTGGAGAAGTGTTCCTCTTTCCCACAGCCATACCAGCATTTATTATTGATTGATTTCTTGATAATAGCCATTATTTCTGGAGTGAGATAGAATTTCAGTGTTGTTTTAATTTGTATTTCCCGCATGACCAGTGATGTTGAACATTTTTTCATATATTTATTGGCCATTTCTACTTCTTCATTTGAGAAGTATATATTCTTTTTAGATGCCCATTTTTGGATCTGGTCTTTAAATTTCAGGGGGCCTGATATTTTTTAGTCCTTTATATGTTCTAGATAGTAGTCTTTTGTCTGAGAAATAGCTGGTAAAATTTTTTCCCACATGGTGGGTTTTCTCTTCACTCTTTGGGTGATTTCTCTTGCTGTACAAAAGCTTTTTAATAAGATGAAGTCCCAGTTGTTGATTCTTTATATTTCTGTGCAATCAGGATTTTGTTCATAAAGTCTTTGCCTACATATGTCTTCAAGAGTTTTACCAATACTATCTTCCAGCAATTAAGTGTTTCTATTTTAATATTTATATCTTTTATGTATTTCAATTTTAGTTTAGTGCATGGGGAGAGATATGGGTCCAAGTTTAATCTTTGGAAAGCCAGTCTTCTTAGATCAATTCCTAAGTACTTCATTTTTTTAGATGCTATTATGAAAAATCTTTTTTCCCAAATGTCTCTCTCAGCGAGTTTGTTATTCATGTACAGGAATGCTATTGACTTTTGAGTGTTGACTTTGTATCCTGCTACACTGCTGAATTTGTTTATGAATTCTAGGAATTAGTTCTTTTCTCCCCTCCCTCTCCCCCTCTATTTATCTCTCAATTTTTGTTCCAAATTCCTGCCTTTATCTCAGTTCTTTATAACTTCAAGTATCACACCAGCCCCTGTGTAAGGTTTTTTCCAGTTCCTGCACAGCTTTACCTCCAAAGGGAAATGTTCTGCTAAAATGTCTCTTACCAGCCGTCTCTCTCCAAAAGCACACCATGGGCCTGCCCATTCCTGAAACCGATGGCCTCAACTAATCCAGCTGCTCAGGCAAAAGGATAAAAGTGCAAATTTGTTAATCTTTCATGCAGATTGTGTATAGTAAGAATCACTGACTACCCTGCAGAGAGAGTATATAATTAATGAAATTTTTACCCCTACAGTTCAACAAGAACTACTCAAAGTCATTAACCAACTTCATACAGCGGTAGCCTGTGGTCAGTTCTCAGTCTTGATATTATTTCATCTATCAACAGCTTCCACATGCATAGTCCCTCCTGAGAGGTGTCTCATTTCTTGTCTTTCCTGGCAGCTAATCTATCTGATCTCTTGCTGAGAAAGTGCCCAGTCTCAGCCCTTCAGACACTTCTCTTCCCCCCGTGCCTCCTTATAGATAGCACCCATTCTGGTGGAATTAAACATCCTCTACACACTGATAGCTCCAAATTAGCTTATTTTAGTGCTAGGCTTTTACTGCATTTTCCAAGGGACACATCATGTTTTGCTTGCTTAGGATGAAATTTGTGACATCCTTGCACTGCAAACCTACTACCAGACCCTTCCGCATCTCATGCAGAGGTCACTGACCCTTCTAGTTACGTGGGCACTGAGGTTGCTGTTTCCTCACACTTGGTATCCAATACATGAGCAATTCATACACTCTCCACCTTTTGAACATGCTAAAATAATCTAGCTAACTTAGAGTATGTAATGTTACATATGATTCAAAGAATCAGAAATTAAGTAATTAAAATGATACATAATTTCCAAGACTTACTTAAATTCTATGACAAAGATAAAGGAGGACAAGGAATTATCTAGGACAGCTATCTAAATGGAATGATAAGCAAGGAGATTTTAGTAAAGAAGTAATGCAAAGTCAAGGAAGAGCATTTTCAGGAGGGTAAAAAATTAAACTAGAGACAGAGCTTTGGAAACAAATCTAGCAATTCAGATTCAGGTGCAAATTCTTTGTCAGACTACTGTTTTTCTCCCCCACCCCATCCCTATTCTCTTTTTCTTCCAAAGTATTGGATTTCAGTTAGGCTCACTACCACTCAGCTAGATATTTGTAGATGGTTGTGGCCATATGACTGAATTCTTGATAATAGAATATTCTAAAAAGTAATGAGCACAGCTACTGCACAGAGAAGAAATTCTTTTTCTTCCATTTCTTTCTCCTGTCCTCCAGGTGAAATAGTGATGATGACAAAAGAATTTTTAACACTCTGGGAGGTGGTAGAAAGAGACAATGTGAAAGGAGCCACCACCATAGACGGGTAGCATAGCATGTTCACACAGCTATGTTAGCTACTGCTACTGGGGAAGTACACTTTTATTTGTGCCACTATAGTTAGTTTATTATAGCAGTTTTGCCTAATTTCTCATTGTACGGGATCACCCCTACAGCCACAAATTCTTTGTATCCCCTTTCCTTGAGAGGTGTTGTCTCTTTCTTCACCACTGAATTGGGGCCAGGATTTTCACTTGCATTTGCTCTCGTGGTGTGGTGGAAGAAATGAATGAGTTAACCTCAGGAAGGTTTTCTGTGTTTCTTTCATATATAAAGGCCGGTCCAGCCTCTGAAGGATAAAATACGGTGGGAAATGAACCAAGGTGACCTAGCGAATCTCCAGTAGCAACATCCATAAATATAAATGAGACCACCTTGGACTTGCAAGCTCAGGCGCCCTTCGAGAACCTATGCACATCATGAGTAAGCCCAGACGTAAACAGCAAAGAAACTTTCCTGGCCGTGGAAGGATGATAAATAATAAACCACTGTGTTAAGCCACTAAATTTTGGGTTGGTTTTTTGCACAACAATAGATAATTTCTTAACTATACAGATTGTACCATCTCCCTAATCAAAATTATGTGCTAAGCAGAGTCTTAGATTTCTCCACAGCTTTCTTGAGAGCGTTGTTAACCTCTTTATTCCTTAAACTGTAGACAATTGGGTTCAACATGGGAACTATGATTGTATAGAACACAGAGGCCATTTGGTCATTGTCCATGGAATGACTAGAGCTGGGCTGCAAGTACATGAAGATGACAGTCCCATAGAATATGGTCACTGCAGTGAGGTGAGAGGCACAGGTGGAGAAGGCTTTCTTCCGTCCTTCTGCTGAGTGCATCCTCAGAATGGTAATGAGTATGAACAGGTAAGAGGTCAAGATCACTACCAGGGCAAAGGAGACGTTGAATGCTGCTAAGATAAAGAGCATAACTTCATTCACGTAGATGGCAGAGCAGGAAAGGGCCAGGATTGGGGGGATATCACAGAAAAAGTGATGGACCACGTTAGAATGGCAGAAGGACAGGGAAAAGGTGAGCCCGGTATGGATGGCAGATTCCACAAAGCCCCAGACACAGCAGCCGAGTGCCATGTGAGCACACACACTCACAGTCATCGTGGTGGTGTACCGTAAGGGCTTGCAGACTGCGACATAGCGGTCATAGGCCATGGCAGCAAGTAGGAAGCAGTCAACACTGGCAAAAGCCACAAAAAAGAACATCTGAGCAGCGCAGCCACCATAGGAGATAACTTGATCCCCTGTGAGAAGCCCAGCCATCACCTTGGGAGTCACGGCCGAGGAATAAACGCAGTCCACCAGGGAGAGGTTGCTGAGGAAAAAATACATGGGAGTGTGCAGACGGGAGTCCAGCAGGATCAACGTGACCATGCCCAGGTTTCCAAGGAGGGTGATGAGATAGATGAGGGTGAACATTATGAAGAGGGGAACTCGCAGCTCTGGGATGCCAGTCAGTCCCAGGAGTCTAAAACCATTCACCTCAGTACTGTTCTCCATGAGTGCCATATTGAAACTGTGTTTTACCTGTGCACATAAAGCAAAATGGACAAATGATATGCATAGGAAATGACCCATAGCACACGCTTAGATGATATTCAGGCCTCCATCTGTAGAAGTCTGAGTGATAGCTGCTCTTTCCCAGCCCCGCTTGGATACACAAAGGACCACTGAATTTTCAACTATTGCATATTTTCATTTGGGTTGAAAGTTTGTGCTTCCTCTGTATATTAAACTCTCCAGAGCCAGACAACATCTACATTAACTAAGCAACATATATCAAATAGTCTGAAACAAATACATATTATCCCATTTAATCTTCCCAGCCATGCTATCAGATAATTGACTGGAATAATGTTGCATACTTGCTTTTCTAGATGTGAAATTCGGTGAAGTCTGAGATTATCATCCATGCAGTTGTGACCCATCTAAAGTTGAAGGAAAGACAATTGCCCTTTCACTTCTCAGAGAAAACACTCCTTGAAGGACTCGCCCAAGAAAAGTGTAAAATCCTCAAAGCCAGGGCCCATCCAGTGGATGCCGTGCTCTCAGCCTGAGCCTTGCTCCATGCTCTCCAGAGAAGAAGCACAGAATGAAGAAAGGACAATGCTCATCCTTGTTTATCTCCTCAGACAACAACACAAAACATCCCTGAAATTTAACCTATTCATCTGAAAAAATAAAGTGAGCGTTGTGTTTCCTGCTTGTCTTAGTTACTTTTCTCATTGCTGAGACAAAATACCCAACACCCGCAAGTTAAGGGAGGAAAGGTTTATTTGGCTCACAGTTTGTGGAGGTTCAGTCCATAATCAGCTGGCTCCAAGGCAGGGTGGCCTGGCAGAGGGCCACAGTCCATGCTGGTGGAAAACAGCCAAAGCAACAAGTGAGAGACAAGACTCTTTCCGTCCCTTACACAGGCTGGCCGCCCTAAGGCAGGTGTAGCACTCACACTCTTAATCTCAGCATTAGACCATGAATTAATCACAAACTGTAGATCTGGCCACCTCTGAAAAGCCCACCCCCCATGACTGCATGAGGCTTTGGGGGACATCCAGACACAAGTCATAATACTACTTTTACTGTATTATAAGATTCTTGCAGCAATTACAAGGGCATGGTGGCACACACCTGTAATCATAGCAATCTGGGAGGCTGAGGCAAGAGGATCACAAGTTTGAGCACACCCTAGGCAATTTAGTTTTTTAGCTAAATCTTGTCTGAAAATTTAAAACCTGAAAACAAGTTTTTAAAGGGCTGGAGATATAGCTTAACGTGACTTGTCTGGGTTCAATCAATCCCCAGTACCTTGAAAAGGAGATAGGTGATTTGAAATGATGTAAGTGTTTGCAGAGGCAGCATATTGTGGTGGTAAAGAACGGAGGTTCTGGTAATGACCTATCTACATTTAAATCCCGACACTTCCATTATTGGTTTGGTAACCGTAGGCAAGCCACTCCATGGTAATTATCGCACAGGCTGCCTGGAGAATGCAGTGAGCTGATATGTTTAATCGTTCAGAATACTTCCTAATACACAACACACAATACATTGTAGGTGTTACTACTATTTAACAAGTACAATTGATGCGGGGAAACACACACACACACACACACACACAAAATGAAAGAAACCTGACAATATTATTTGGTCCACAACACTAAAGAAACGTCTGTGGATTACTTCGAAGTGTAAATTCAAAGTTTTCTAAGCAAAGATGCCGCTTTTACAAATATTTGCTACAAAAAATTTGGAGTTAAGCTCTAGCAATAACGACAGATATAAATGTTAAGATGTCATTTTTTATTGCGTGATTTCCGCAAGGGACATCTATACCTGTTTGTATAATTTCATTGTGAAACAGCCCCCTCAATTTTCAAACTCTATATTAAATATCTAGTCAAACCTGGTGAAGTCTTTAACAAACAACGTCTCGACGAGAGAATTATTCAGCGTGGCTCTCTTTCCCTCACACTCCACATGTGATCCACGAGCACATACGGTTAACCCTGTCTTCAGATCTGTCCAGTAGTCACCCCACCAGGGTAACCACTCCAGGCCACGCCGCCATCCCAGCCATAGCTGGAAGGAGCAGAGGCCCCGATGAGCTTGGGAACATTAGGAAGAATAGAGCGGAGGTGAGATGAAGACAGGGAGCTGGGGAAGGAGTGGGACAAGGAGTAGCTATGGAAGAATATTTAAGTTTTGTCTTTTCAGTCAGAGAGGAAGTGTACTAGTGACGTTCTCCTTTTAACTGGAATGACACAAGCAACATAGCCTTTTATGCCAGGCACTGTTCGTCCTAACTCACGTAGATTCAGTTCCCAGAGAGGCTGGATCCAAGACCGAATGCCTGCATTAATAATAAATGTGGCCGTTTCAAATGTTGTTTCTGCAGGACACAATGTACCTCGTGTACAGCCGAGCTGACCACCGATAATAGTTAGACACAGAATGATTGAATAATTCCCTAAGTGCAGGGCCATCTGAGGTAGTTAAAAGGTACCTGAACTTTAGGGTTGGGCAACTGTGTTTGGATTGTAACTTTTTCACTTAATAATTTGAACATAATTTCTAAATTCTCTAAAGGTCATTTTTCTCCTCTGTGAAATAGAGACAATATTTACTATAGGGAAATATTATTATTATTAGGGAAAACTTACTATATATATACTTAAAACTCAGAGAAGCCTCAATTGATTTATCTTTATATCCTTGGGCCTACCATAGAGCCCACCTACCGTATATCACACTCAGTACATTTTTTTTTGGATGAATGGGCTAGTAAAGAAATAGTTGTTATTCTTGTACAAAAGCATCTCTGTACAGAGCAATCCTTAATGAGAAATTAATTAACATGCCCACAGATAACTCCTCTGTCACTCTTGATGAAGACTCTAAGGGGAACAGAATTTATATACATTTCATTAATATTTTCATAAGAACATACACTTCAATAATATTTTGTTATTCAGTATCTTCCACATTGGATTCAATAGTCAATTTCAATATCTTTTTTAAAATGACCCTGAAAACATTCTCAGTGAAAAATATATTGAAGTCACAAGAGAAACATACTTATTGGGACACAATCAAGAAGACTAGTACATAAAACACCCTTTTAAATATAAGTAAAAAATTTCATTTGTTATTAATTTAAGTTGTATTCATCAAATCTCCAGCAAGTAAGCCTTCCATGAATTTATTTTAAGAGAGGTTTTAAGAGTTAATTTTCCACAAATTGATCTACCACAGTAGTTTATAAAAGGCAGGTCATAATTTATTAATGGATGTTGAAATGAATAGTGGGTCAAAACCAGCATTTAAAAAATACATATATTAAGTTAAATACCATTGCTATTATTAGTTCTTTCTCCTAACACAGGTAGAAGATTAAATCTACAGCTGCTTTTTTAAGTATTTGCAAATATTAACTCAGATAGATAGAAAAGAACAAAAAGTAGAGATGAATTTTAAGCGAAGGATAAGCAGGGCTCTGTGAACATTTTGTTTTCCTGTGTTTGTGTGTGTGTGTGTGTGAGTGTGTGTGTGTGTGTGTGTTGGGTCACAGGGAAATTTGTAAGTGGATTCCTGTGGAGTGCTTTTAACAAAAAGTCTAAACCCTCTAAATAGCCTATGTGAAGTTCTGCATGAGACTGAGCTTCAGTAATCTAGGACCATGTGTTCATAAAGTGCTCAATAAACAGGGCACTGTCCTGTCCATTCACTGATTCACTTCATTCATCCTTTCTTTCATTCATTCATTTGTTTGTCTGGTCATTGTCTCAATATACATTTTCTAAGTACTGTGCTGTGCACAGAGATTTTAATGATGACAATAATACCATCTTCTCTTGTTTGGATAAAGCACTATTTTCTTTACTAATGGACATTGTAGTGATATTTGGACTCTAAAGAACATGAAAGCAGGAGAATATGAAGACCACAGTTTGAACAGACCATCGACAGAACAGAGCTAGAAACTTACCTGTGCTTCAGAGATCACACAATTTCACTTCAGATCTCCAAACTGCAAGCCTCACCCAGGAAGGAGGAAAGGCTCCTGCTGAAGGTCTTCTTAATGTCTGGTCACAAAGGCTGAAGTTCTCTAGAGGCGGAAATATACAGAGAAGTTGTCTAGCCTTCGCTAGAAGAAAGCGATCATTAGGTGGAGATTATAAAATATTCTCCAACCTGTTACCCAAGGTTGTCATGAAGACAAATAGGAGAAAGACTCCGAATACTCACTGTAAAGTAATGAACAGCTCTAAGAAGAGAACATCCTACTGCCTGTGAATAGCATCTTAATTGGGGATTTTATTTTCCACCTGGACGTGGTTGCAGGCTATAGCGATACACCAGTGTGAAGTAAAGCCACTTAACAAAATGGGCGATTTTCACTTTAAAATCAATGAATCAACAGCCAAAGTTGACACATAGAGTGGTCTTTCTAGAATGATGCCAAGCAGAGTTAGGTTGGGATGTTAGAGACCAATTCCTGGTGTGCAGAGGGATTTATTCAGAACTAACGTCCTCCAGGGATTCGGTTCCCATGGGGACAGCCACGGAATCTCACTCCAGTTGCCTAGAGAAGCAACAATTAAACTACCCATGAAGACTTCTTTTAATTTGTGGAGGAAGAACACGAGTGTATTGGCATCGCTTGGAGTTGTTTCTCCTTAATAATTCAGAACATCTTCAGAAAAGATTCAGCGTTAACTTTCCCAGCGACTACGAGACAAAGTCATTCAAGGAGTAACAATGGGAACGAGGCCGGAGCATTATGTTAATTGTGTTGATCTGTGGCAGCATAACTTCCCAAAATCCGTATCTAGAAGGCGATAGGTTGCACAACTCTTCCGAACTTCGGTCCCCTCTTTTAGAAAATGGACCCATCAGAGAAATGAGATTACATTTAAAATCCGGAAGGAGGAAGGTGCAAGCAGGATGACACAGAACCTAACCACTATCTTGACTGGAGCAGAAGACATCGGATGCCATAAAACCGTTAGGGAGACCAAGCTACAAATTGAGTGGATTATTAGAGGCCAAGCAGAAGCTAGCTATTTCTGTCTAATGGTTATAAGTTCCAATGGTGTTTTTATTAAACTCTGTCCTGAATTTCTTAGGCATGGCATTCTCAGTGTGTATAAACGAGCTACGATCATCATGCTTGCATCCAAAAACCCAATTGGCTCCTCTTTTACATAACACTATTTACTGTATAGCTTCTCTTATTAAATCATCTAAATTAGATTATTTAGAGTTCCATAAGGGCAGTTACTTAGTTGGCCTTTCTAGTAGCTTTTTGAATGAGTTAATTTGAAAATTCTCTTATATCTGAGAGAAGGTGATAGGACACACTTTTATAAACTCACAGCATGACTAAGTGTTCCAGATTACCACTTTCCTTAGCAGATATAAATCTTCTAAAGTAAATCCAAATGATTATCTCATAGTACTAGTGTGTGTGTAATACATAAATATGGTGTATGTCTGCTATACCTCATCTCATTTAATTCAATCTTCCCAACTATACTAAACTATATTATTACACTGTGATATAGGTAGCACTATTGTGTCGCCTTTCCAACACATGCTTTCCAAAGACTTAATGGGTAGAAAAATTGGGGAAAAATGGTATTCAAGTCCAGATGTGTCTCATAACCACCACACTCTGGGTTCTGATGTCATCGAGAACCTAAAGAAAAGTTTCTGTTCACAAACAGTACTTAGAACAGCAGCTATTCCTGCAGAATGACACACCAAGACTTTAGTCTTATGGGACAATGAAGGAAGAAGGAATGGGCTGAATACCTGGGGGTAGAAGTATACCCCTCAGCCACACCTCAGTACAGCAGAGGAGAATCACTGTAATCATTAACCTGGGTTCATCATAAAAACTACTCACACCCTGGCAGGTGTTTCTTTTTTATTTTTAATGCATATTAATTACATAAAATAATGGGTTTCATTTTGGCATCTTGGTACATGCACATAACATACTTTGATTATTTTCAAATATTCTTCCCCCTCCTTTCCCCCTGTTCCCCTCCTTACTGCTAATCCTCTTCCCTTCATATGTTTTTTAGCCTACAGGATACGGGAAATTATTTTTGGATGTAATGAATATACCTTATGAAACGGTGAAGCCTTTTCTCACAGTGGCACCGGTTCCCAAGGTGTGTGGTAACAAACGACTTTTGATATGAAGCTGGCAGTAAGCCCAGTGGTCATTGTTTCTGGCTGTGCGATCTGGACTAGCATCACTAAGGATAGTTTGCTGTTGATGACAAGCGGTCTGGTTTTGCTTTGTTTGCAGCTTTTGTTCTTGGAGGATATGGAATGGTAACTTCCCAGGATATTGTTATCTAGACTGTGCTGCAGTCATGTGGCTTCTGTTAAATTCTATCACTTTCTGAAACTCAGAGCCTTTACTGTATACTTTTTATTTCACTGAAACAAGCATTTCCATGCTGGTTCTTCACCATTTTTAGGCCTGGATGAAATGCTAACTCCCTGAGAAAACATACTGACCAATCAGTGTAAAGTAGAATTCTTCTTTTCTCTCTAATTTTTCTATGTATAATTATTTGCTTATTTTATAGAATGTGTAGTTTTTGTACATATACTTGTGTACTTCTTAGCATGTTTGTTTAGTGTCTATTTTTTCCATTGGGTTTAAGTATTGTGAGTGTAACCAAGAACAATGTTTATTTTGCATAGGTTTGTGTTCCCAAGGGTCAGCAGTTTAAACCCGTTTGAGATCAGTAACAGTAGATGGAACAGTAGAAGAACGCTAAATATCTACTCTTCAGATATTTAAGGTGATTTAAAGGAGCACTAGTTTACAGGGTATGCTCATCTTGTTTAATAACAAAGACTGTGTTTCTATCTTCCAACGTCTATGCCCAGTTGCAGAGGTCACATCATGGCTTGATTTGTGCACTATCAAGAAGAATTACTTAAAGTAATAAAAGTAATCCCATGATCTTTCTCAACAAGCACAGCAGGATTCCCTTAGAAGCTCTAATCACCTATCCCCCAGTTACATAGCATAAGAACTTCTTGTAGGCCTCATGGGGTACTTGTCTCATGAGAGCGCTATCACTGCATAACTCTCCTGGTTACCCCATTTTACCCTTAGTCATGTGATTATTAATTGTTGTCTCGTACCAACAAGGACCTTTCTTCCAAATTATGGGGAGTTTATAACAATATCGGGGGGAGAGCAATAATGCTATTGATTATGATTATGATGATCAGCCCTTACCAATATAAGACATCATAGAAACTTCCTTATCTTCTCATCACACCAGCAGTACTTCAGGAAAGATGATGTTGGAGCTATCTTTCTGGTCTTTCCTTTTTATAGGTGAAGATATTGAGGTTCAAAGAACTTAAGCGACTATCTAAGAAGAGAGATTAGCAGATCTAGAACTAGAACTTGTGTTAGCTGATTCCAAGGCCAAAAGCATTTTGTCCTTTAATCTCTCCCTGCCTCTGCAGAATACTAAATATTTTGCAAACACTGAAGAAGAGCCTCCAAATAGAGCACTTTCCTTCTTTCAAGGGCTGCGTTTCTGACCTGAATTCTGATTCTGTTTTTAAATGCTGGACTCAGATGTTGTATTGCCCAGAAGGGAAGGTAAGTGTGTAGGTCAGATTCACTGTCTGTAAAGCTTTACAAGGCAGAGGTAATGGAGAAATGCATCGAGGAAGCCGCCCCTCCCATGGCTTAGTCAGAGCACACACTTGAATATCTTGAGTATTTCTTATGTTCTATGTCATACAATCAGAAATTTTGTGTCCAAACATTTTGCAGTTCCTGTCACAACACATCAAGAAAGTCTTCAGTCCCTACTTTGCTAAACATGAACTTGTATGATTTTAAAATTTGCTTAAACTGTTGTAATCTCAGTTTTCTCTTTCAGAGAATGTGATAGTATTAGTTGTCTGAACAAATCCCAGGCTTGCTGAGAGGCTCAAATGGGGCATCAATATACAATGTTATTGTATTCTGGAAGATCATACTGGTAATTTTGAAAAAAAAAGGAATGACAATTAATAAATGATAGAGAAATCAAGCTTAGAGCCAGTTATAAGAGGCACTGAACAGGTACAAAATTACACAAGACACAACTAATTATGATGAGGAGATATAAACTTAAGTGCTAATTCTGCCACTAAAGATGTATCTGGTGTTGGAAACCGAGTTTATAAACTATTGCATGGATTGACTGTAAATAGATCAGCCACCCAGCGTTATAAGCAAATAAGGAAGCAATGTTCCCTCTCTGAGAATGAAGAATAACACATATTTGTTAGTTTGCATGTTTGTTCCAGTCTGTGAAGCATCCTAAGATCAGGAAATGTATTCTGTGAATCACCGGAGACTGAGAAATTAGCAAAACATCTGTCACCATAGAGACCTGGTACTCATCCAGAGAATGAGGAATAAACAGCACCCAGCACTGTGTGTGGCTTCCTGATCGTTACTAAACAGTTGCCCCCTTTTAATGACTCAAATTATTTTGGGGCAGGAGTATGTTGAATTGTAAACATCTGTGGATCCTGTTCTTGTCATTCAACTGAAACTCAGAGTTAGATTATTTTCGCAAAGTCACACAAATTGGCAGGCATGTTTGATTCCCAAGGTTACAGTTTTCATTTGTCCATATTGACTTCCAATGATAGATGTAATAATTGGTCAAATGATCAGTCAATTAAATGAGTTACTTTCTTGTGCCAGGTTCAGGTTAAATGTAAAAAGTTTAAAACAGTATTTCTTCATGATTTAAAGCTAAGGTTTAAAGTGGCTTGGCTTCAAATCTCGCTTCTGCTACTTTTTCAGGCCCCAGCATGTACCTCCATGTAAGTTCAAGTTTCCGTATCTGTGCGTTGGGAATGTCTCACCGGATGCGTGAAGATTATCTGAGGTAGAATAGCGGTGTCTAATTGGGTGATGAGAACGTAGCAAATGCTTGATAATATGTATCTAGCTGCTTAACTCATAATTAATCATGACTTCTGTTTGTACAAATTTGTAATGAGAGAGAAACGTAAAACAATTAGAGCAACTAAGTGCTAATAGTGTACTGATTTTAACAGCACAGTGGTATCCAAGTGTGAAGGTTTGGGGAAGACTTCTGTTATTCTTTTAATACGTGAGATCTGTAGTAGGAAAAGAGAGTATTATGCCAGGAAGACTGAATTTTTTAGTCTGTCCCAAGCACCGACTATATGGCTGCTCAATCCATAAGAAGTCGACCATCTGTGTGGCAAAGTTCTTTATTTTCCATTGACTAAAACAGCTTTTCATTTTCTTCTTTCTCCAGGAGGACATTGGACTAAAAAACCAAGATTTGACACATGGACAAGAAAGTTGGTAAAAAGTTTTGACATGATTCCTGTCGTATTGTTCTTACCAGAATCTGTATCCATAGTAGTGATTCAGCTGAAAAGTTCTTTTAATGAATTAAGGAGTCATCTGTTGCGGGTAATGACCTGCATACAACTTAGAGGAGGAGGGACTTCTGCCTAGAACTCTGCACGCATTTGTCATAACTCTCTTTTATCCAGTTACCTTTCCAACACTGTCCTCAGCTTGAGATGCATAGAACTCATGTCAGTATTGTTTTGTTTATTTCTATGTCACTCACCATGGAGCAGGGGATTCCCTGACAGCCCCGTACTCCATGGAGACAATGCCAGACATCTCTATGCATCCCCTGCACCAACGCTAGCTCACCCACCTTCCCAACAGCTCCTAAAACTCTTCCACTGTGTCCTCCGGAACTCGGAACTCACAGCCCGTCATCAACATAACCCAAGATACACTTAACCCTTCCTCCGCAAGTCACCTCTACCTGCTTGCTCTTCCTGAAGTCTGTGTCCTGGATATAGCTTTCCTCGACACCAACTCTAATGGTGGCAATTTCCTCTTTCATGTCTGTCTTTCCACCAGATCTCTGTATCTTTTTGAACTTATAACATTAGAATATGCTAACTTTTGTCTGCATAAACTCCTTTGATGGTCTTATTTAGTCACGTGGGTTTAATAGATACCTTTGATACATATGCATATATTTTGTATATATGCATATATGTTATATATTTATGAATCACAGGAACTTCACAACATAGCTCAAGTTAATTTAATATGATCCAGATCTTCCACCTTGAACTTTGGACTTCTATATCTAATCGTTTATGCACAGCTTCTGATATGACCAAAAGAAATTTCAAACTCAATGAAAAGACCAATGTTCCCCCCTCTCCCCCAAACATCTGCTTCTGCATCATTTTGTAGAAATACAAAACTTTCACTCAGCATTGACCCCTCTCTTTCTCTCATACCCTTACACAATATATCAGGAAATCTAGCCAACTCCACTTCTGAAATATATTTGAAATTTGTTCTACGTTGGTACAAACCATGGTCATTTTTTTACCTAAAATAGTACAATGTGCTCCTATTTCTTTAGTAGCTGTCATCCTTACCCTGCTAAATTCGATTATCAACACATTCGCTAGAGTGATACTTTTAAAAGATAAATTAAATTATGTAACCTTTTGTCCCAATCCTATTATGCTTTCTAGTCTGACTGAAAATAAAAGGTTAAGAGCTCAAAATAGGGGATGAGGTCATTCTGGCTTCCATAGCAGTACATCTCTCACTCGAACTTTCCTCCTCACTGCAAGAAAATCGTATTGACTTTCTTGCTGTCCCTAGAATGTACTCTTGGTGTGTTCAAACCCCAGCACCACGTAACGGTCCTACTGCCTGGAGTGCTCTCCCTCTGAATACAACCAGCATCTGCGTTCCTGCTTTCTCTAAGTTTTTGCTTTAAAGTCAGTTTTGTCCATGAAGCTTTCCCATATCATATTTAAAACTATCCTCACTCATCTCTGACCTTGCTTTCCCCTCACCCAACTTTTTAAAATGCTTCTCTACATACTATGTATTTCCACCATTCATTTTATTTTACATCTGCCTTCCCTTCTAAAATTTAGTTTTCATAGAAAGTTCTGTTTTCCCATTTATTTCTAGTATCTGGGGCAGTGTCTTATTCATGGTAGACACAATACAACTTATTGGATAAAATGCATGATTTGATTAGCTCTCTCATGGTGCAGTGTAAACCAAGCTCTTAAGGATTTTCAGTCTAAATTATTTAGCTAAAAAATTTAAAGAGAAAATTTCAGACTTAATTTTGTAAAGATTGTTGATTTGGAAAAATAAGTAGAGATTCCATAACAGGCATTTACACAGGCTTCAAAAAAATTCCTTGTGGCATAGATTAGTTTATATCCCAAGTGACTCAGAAAATAAAATGATTCGAATACTTGGCACAAGTGGAAGGGTCCTGTACACTTGTAGGGAGGAATATTGTGTGAAAAATAGGAGGAAACTGCATGATGGACAGGAAAGTAGCAGGAGTTTAGGAGGAAAGCAGAAGACCTGAGTGATGCTATCAAGCCTTTGATCTGGAAGCTCCATCTTATACGACCCACCTCTTGAACCATAGGTACATCAACCCCTCTGACCAAATCATGACATCTAAGAAGTTAGACGACTCCAATTTGCACCGTAGCCTTATTTTGATATAAGTTGATGGGGAAACTGGTGGCCGGGGGTATTACATACCACACAGGTGGAGCTGATCTGAGCCATGTTAAATGTGTGGTATCAAGGACACATGAACGTGATATTCAAAAATGCTTTAAGGTGATAAGGTTAAAAACTGTTTTTTATAGACGTAGTTATTCCTTGCACATTAATTTCTATTGTTTTCCCACTGTAGTAAATTACACCCCTGTGTACCGTACTCTTCCACAAGATTGCTGTAGGATAAGGATGTTTCACATAAATATCTTTCAGTATCATGCCAAGAGAGAAAAATCAATTCAATTTTACATTAATTTTACTAAGTGCCATGGTCTAAATGTTTGTGTGCTGCCAAAACTCTTACATTGGAATCCTAACACCAAGGATGATTAGCATTACGGTGGGAGGCCTTTAGAAGGTGATTGGTTAACGAAAAAAGAGCTCTTGGGACTGCACTTGGTGCCCCTATAAAAGAGCTCTCAGAGGACTAAGTGTCCTCTTCCACCATGTAAGAATGTAATAAAAATGTTCAGGCACAAACCAGAAAGCAGGATGTCACCAGATATCACAACTGCAGACCTTGGTCTTATACAGTCTAGCCTCTAAAACTGTGGGAAATAAACGGATGTTGTTTAGAAGCTATCCATAGGATGGGGTTGCAACTTAGTTGTAGAGCACTTACCTAACATGAACAAAACGGTAAGTTTGATAGCCAGCACCGAAAAAAAAAAAAAAAAAAATCTATACAGAAAACTAAAAACCAAATAGAAGCTAACTACACTATGGTACTTTGTTACAGCAGCCTGAGTAGACTAAGACAATAAGTTATTTTACTTTAGTGCAAAACATTAACTTGCATTTGTTTTGGAAATTTGGAATGGGAAGTTTGACCTTTTCTATTAGTAATTAACATGGAAATCTTAAATAAAATTTTTTTTGTCTGTACTTCAGTTCCATCTTCTAAGAAGTGAGGATATTGGAATATCCTTTCTTCTAGGACACCATACAATATATCAATAATTTAAAGTTGCATTTTTATTTGTTATGGCATATTTTGGAAACAATTACGGCAATGCTGAAAAAAGACACAGTGCGGACAGGCTGACAGAGCTCAGCAGGTCCTCCCCACCTGGCACTCTGATTCTTCTTTCTCATTGACCCAGGACACCGTGTCGTTCCCCATGGAGAACAGCTCAGAGGTGGCTGAGTTCACTCTGGTGGGGTTAACCGACGACCCAGGACTGCAGATACCGCTCTTCATAATCTTCTTCCTCGTCTACCTCAGCACTCTGCTTGGGAACCTGGGGATGACTGGGTTGATCCTGCTGGACTCACGTCTCCACACGCCCATGTACTTTTTCCTCAGTAACCTCTCCCTGGTGGACTTTGGGTATTCTTCAGCTGTCACTCCCAAGGTGATGGCCGGTCTCCTCTTGGAGGACACTATGCTGTCCTACAATGCATGTGCCACCCAGTTCTTCTTCTTTGTAGGCTTCATCACTGCAGAAAGTTTCTTCTTGGCCTCCATGGCTTATGATCGCTATGCAGCCGTGTGTAAACCCCTGCACTACACCACCACCATGACCACGAGCAAGTGTGTTAGTCTGACCGCCGCCTCCTATGTCTGTGGCTTCTTGAATTCTGCCATCCATACCGGGAACATCTTCAGGCTCTCCTTCTGCAGGTCCAGTGTGGTTGATCACTTTTTCTGTGATGCCCCTCCTCTCCTGGCTCTCTCCTGCTCAGACAGCGATGTCAGTGAGATGGTCATCTTTCTAGTGGTGGGTTTTAATGCCTTCTTTTCTATCCTGGTCATTGTGGTCTCCTATCTGTTTATATTCATCACCATCCTGAGGATGCAGTCTTCTGAAGGACGCCAGAAGGCCTTTTCCACCTGTGCCTCCCATCTCACCACAGTCTCCATCTTCTATGGGACCGTCATCTTCATGTACCTGCAGCCCAGCTCCAGTCACTCCATGGGCTCAGACAAAATGGCATCCGTGTTCTACACCATGGTCATCCCCATGTTGAATCCATTGGTCTACAGCCTGAGGAACAAGGAGGTCAAGAGTGCCTTTAAGAAGGCTGTGTGGAAAGCAAAGTCTTCTGTAGGATTCATATTTTAATTCTACAGAACCTGTCAATTTCATCCACCTTACATAGATACATGAGAAATAGCTAGATTAAAATATTTACCTATATAGCCCACCAATTTCTAATTTATTCCTTTTTTTATTATATATATTAAGTCTACAAATCAAAATTCTTGAAGAACAAGAGACCTGGAAACAATAGGTTAGACTTACCTATGAATGTGAAATTCTGATTTTTAAAGCTCCTTTTTAATAAACTCCCAAAGCCCACATGCACATGCATGGTACCTTTAAGCACTGCCCACATGTGTCATCCATGAGAAATGAAGGAACGCACACACCTACAGATGGAGATGTGTATTCAAGACACATGCGGGATGGGTTTGTTGCTGTGGTAGAATCTAAAGCAATTATTTTAGTGTCTGAGACCACATTCTTAATATTAAGAATTTCACTTATTTAGGGGAGACAGTATAAAAAACATTAAATATATTATAAATTTAAGTTAAAATTTTAGCTTATTAGAATTTTATATATTTTAGTGCCTCCATCTACACTGGGAATATTTATAATTAATTAAAATTAAATAGGTATTAACAGTAGCTATTAACTGGGTACAGTGTGTATTTCAACACAAGCAAACGGCATGCACTGATCAAAACAAGGCAGCTGTCACTTCCCTCTCCTTTCATTTCTGCATGTTTTCAGCCTTTGAGCTCTTCACTTCTAGATCTCATACAATATATGATAGTTTACTGGGAGCTATAATCACCCTACAAGACTGCAGGACAGTAGAACTTATTTCTTCTATCTGTGTTTTGGGAATATTTTAAATTTTTATAAAAATTATAAATTTAATTTTCAGTGTAATACAAATTTTTATAAAAGTTGGGTATTAGCCTTTATTAAAGTATTTCAAAAGAACCCAAATGCAGATTTATTGTTACTTCTTTCTTTGTTCATGTTTTCGATGACAATAAATAGGTATTTGTTTTGGTAAGTTAAACTTCCATATTAAGTGTCTTTGTTATTTTTTCTCATTGCTGAGAAAAAATACCTGACCCCCAAAGTTAAAGGGGGAAAGGCTTATGTAGCTCACAGTTTGTAGAGGTTTCAGTCCATGGTTGGCTGGTTCCAAGTCAGAGTGGCACATGGCAAAGGGGTGTCACAAAGCAGAATAGTTCATGGCACCCACAAGGTAGCAAAAGCAACAAGGGACCTTAACAGCGTCTTTCTGCCCCTTTTATCTTATCTAGAATACTTATGGTGGATAACACTCACACCCTTTGTATCGATCAGTGTTTATTACAGAAACAGATATAACACAAGATACACAAATGTATATGAATTTGCAAGATTGGCTTATGATGGCCATTCACAGAGTCAGATGAGGAAGAGTGCAGAGGGTGTATGCACACTGGAGACCGAAAGATTCAGTCCAAGGGAGCTCACTGCAGTGTCCCATGTGAGTCTGTATGAGGAGGCTGACAGGTCTGCAATGCAAGGCTGAAGAGTCTATGCTGGAAGGCTGAAGGATCTGCAACAGAAGCTGAATAGTCGCACTGGAACCCAGGAGATGACTTCCAAGGTGAAGGCGAAGCATGGAGCTCCTCCGAAGAAACAGGAGCAGAGTACTCCTTTATTTTTCTTTTATACCATCCAGGTCATACACTGCCCTAGGCTGGGTCTTCCATACCCTAGGGTATGGAATTGCTGAGCCAATTTATTTCATCTTCTCTTACTCAAATTGACACAATCAACCATCACACCCTTAATCTTAGTGCTCTTAAGCCTAGCATTATACCATGAATTAATTTTAGCATCACACACTCTAGATCCAGCCACCTCTGAAGAAGCCCCACCTATGACTGCATGAGGCATTTGGGGGACATCTAAACACAAGCCATAACATTCCACTCTGGCCCCCCAAACACTCACACATATCACTATATGTAAAAAAGCATTTAGTCTATCCCTAACAGTTGCTAAAGTCCTGACAGTTTTAGCATTGTTGAAAAGTCTAAGTCTAAAGTCTCCTCTGAGATTTAAGGAAAACTCTTAGCTATAAGCCCTTTTATAAATGAAAAGAACATTAAATACTTTTAACATTTAATGGCACAAGATAGATATTTCTATTCCAAAAGTTATAAACAGGGGGACAGCAAGGAATGGGAACAAAGACAAAAACCTAGCAGGAAAAACATTAAATCCCACAGTTCCACTTCCAGCATCCCCAGCAATCTGTGGTAAATTGTGAGCTCCAAAGGGCTTGGGTGGCTCCACCTCTACAGCACTTCTGGTGGTTGTCGCTCCCATGGCTTTTTTCTTTGGCTGGCTTTGCTCACTCCTTGCAGATTTCCTTGGATGATCCATGTTCCTGGAGTCTCCAACCTTTTGGAGTCTCCACTGCACCTTTGGCTTTACACTCACAGCTTCACATGCTGCACTCTCAGAGGCACACTGCCTGGCCTTCTTCTGAAATCTTAGTGGAAGGCTTCCTGACCCCACAACTCTTGCATTCTGTATGCAGGCAAAACCAGGGCCACGTGGATGATGGCAAGATCTGCTGCCAGCTGGAGCAGTAGCCAGGCTTCTTTTTCTCTTAGCTATGGGGGTCAAGTGCCTGGATTGCTGAGCATTCTGAACCCAGTCTTGAGGAACAAATTCTCTAGGCCACTACCACTCTGGAACATGGTGCTCTGGGAATCTCTTCTCAAAGCAGTCTTTCACTTTTGCAATTTTGAGACTGAAATGGGTGTAGTCCTATTGCTTCTTGTGATGCCTTCAGGCCATCTTTTTTATTCTCTTATTCCTTCTCAATAATCAGGATCTCCTCTGCTCTATCTTTGCAGTCCCCAGCTTTACTAGAGCTTCCTTTCTGGCCAAACTCACAACATTTTAAATCATTCTGCTGGGCTCTTTTCTCTTGATTCTCAACATAAATCTGGCTAAAAGCCCCCAACAATAGCCATGCCACTGCCCCAACATTAGACTGCCTTGAAATTTCTTCTGCCAGATTAATTAGTTCACCACCCTTAATCTCAGTCTCAGGAAAAATCTCTGGACATGAGCAAAACCCAGAAAACTTTCCGCCAAGGCATAACACACATTGTCTGGAGTCCAACAACCAATGCAGTCATTCTTCCCAGCAAAACCTCCCAAGCCTGGTATTTACTGGCATTATTTCTGCTAGCATTCTGGTCTTCTGAACTCTGACCAAAATCTCCCATCAAGTACTACTAAGGCATTCCAGCTCCACTTTTTCATCTGGCATCTCCAAACCTTCCCTAAGCCATTCCCAAAGACTCCTGGACCATACGGTCAGGTATAGTCACAACAGCAGGTCCACTCCGGGTACCAAATTCTGTCTCAGTTATTTTTTTCTCTTTGCTGAGACAAAATACCTGACACCCAAAATTAAAGGGGAAAGGGTTTATTTAGCTCACGTTTGTAGAGGTTTTAGTCTATAATTGGCTGGCTCCAAGGCAGGGTGGCACCTGTCAGAAGGGCTTCAGAGAAGAGAACAGTTTGTGGTGCCCACAAGGTAGCAAAAACAAGGGATCTTAACAGTGTCTTTCTGTCCCTTTTATCTTATCTAGACCACATTTCACTGATAACACTCACACCCTTGATATTTGTGCCCTTAAGCCTAACATCGTATTTGTTTGGTAAGTTAAACTTCCATATTTAGGAATCATTATCTAAAAATATTATGTGCTTAGATGACATTTTCAATAGGAAAAAATATGACAACATACAGAGAAACACACACATATATAATTTTTCTTCATTTTTTTTATGCAATGTATAACATTTATTGATTTGTGTATGGCAAACCATCCTTGAACCCCTGGGATAAATCCCATTTTGTCGTGAAGAATAGTCTTTTTAATCTGCTACTGGATTTGGTTTTCTAGTATTTTGCTGAAGATTTTTATATCTCTGTTCATGAAGGAAACTGACGTATAGCTTTCTTTATTCTTATTGTGTCTGTCTGGTTTGGGTATCACAGTGATGTTGGTCTTGTAGGATGATGTTGGAAAAATTCTCTCCTCTTGAATTTTTAGGAATAATATAAGAAAAATTTGTATTAGTTTTTCTTTAAATGTTGGTGGAACTCATCAGTTAAGTCGTGGTCTTTCCTTGCATGAAAGTTTCTTTTTTTTAATTGTCAGTTCAATCTTGTTACTTCTGTGCTCACTTTGGCAGCACATACACAATCTTGTCAATTATTACTGGTATGCTCAGGTTTTCTATTCTCATGATTCAATCATGGTAAGGTGTCCAGAACTTTGTCCATTTCTTCTAGGTAATCCATTTTTTTGGCATAAAGTTATTCATAATACGCTCTAATGATCTTCAGTAGTTCCATGATATCAGTTGTACTTTCTCCTTTCTTTGATTTTATTTATCTGTTTTCTCTTTTTTCTTCATTAGTCTAGATAAAGCTTTGTCAATTTTATCTTCCAAAAAATAATTTCTTCATTTTGTTGATTATTGTATTCCTTATTAATGTCTAATTTATTTCTATTCTGATTTTTCTTTATTCTTTTTTTCTACTATTTTTAGATTTAATTCATTCTTATTTTTAAGTTTCTTGAATGCTTAGTTGATGTTTTTCTGGGCATCAATTGCTGTAAATTTCTCTCTTAATTTTGTTTTTGGTTTTCCCTTCCATTTCTGATTATGATGTTTCTGTTTTCATTTTTATCAAGAAATTTTAAAATTTCTTTTTTACTAATTGGGTATTCAGGAATAAATTTTTTAAATTTCTATGTATTTCCATAGTTTCCTATGTTTTTCTTGTTACCGATTTCCAATTTATTGTATTGCAATTGAAAAGATATATGATACATCTTCAACTTCTAAAAATTCATTGAGACTTGCTTTGTGACCCAGCACATACTCTAGTCTGGATAATGCCTCATGTGAAGCTGAGAAGACTGTGCATTCTTCACTTTGGGATGGAATGTTCTATGGATATCAGTGTAATCCATTTGATCTATCGTATACTTTAATTCTGTTAGTGCTTGACATTCTGTCTCAGCCTTTCACTACTGAAAGTAGAATGTCAAAGTCCTCTAGTATTATTGTATTGAAGTTTCTCTCTCTTATTTTTATTTATTTATATATTTATTGAGACAGGGTCTCAGTATGTAGTTCAGGCTGGTCTTGAACTTATTATGTAGCCCCGGCTGGCCTCGAACTCACGGTGAACCTCCTGCCTCAGCCTCCCGAGTGCCGGGATTACAGGTATGAACCACCACGACCAATTTAAATATGTCTTTTGTTGTTGTTGTTTTGTTTTGTTTTGTTTTGTTTTGTTTTTAGATAAGGTCTTACTGTGTAGTGCAGCCTGGCCTTGAATTCTCTTGTGTAGCTCAGGCTGGCCTCCAATTCACTGCAATCCTCCTACCTCAGTCTTCCGAGTGCTGGGACTACAGGAGTGTGCCACCATGCCAGGCTACTCACGTTTTATGTCTATGAATATTTGCTTTATAGATTTAGATGTTCTGATAAATTTAGTGAATATATTTATAGTTGTTATTTCCTCAGAGTGAATTGACTCACTTATCATATGTAATGATCTTGTATTAATTTTGATTTAAAGTCTATTTATCTGATATAAGTGTGGTTACTTCTGATTTCTTTTAGATTCCATTTGCATGGAGTATCTTTTACCATCCTTTCATTTTCAGTCTATGCCTGTCCTCAGGGGGGAATTTAGTTTCTTGCACCACAGTAAGAAACTAAACTAAGTTTCTTGATTCTCTGCTTATTATTTTTGGTATGTCTATTATAGAATTCAGCTATATGGTTACCATGAAACTTACCAAAAAAATCTTTTAAGTATAAGTTATCTTGAAATGCTAGCAACATAGCATCGTCATAATGATAAGGAAAAGAAAAAATTTTTAAAAGAATATATGCTAATAGAACACTACACTTGTACCTACCATCTTTTGAATTTTTAAAGTGCCATTTTACATATTTATATATTGTGTATCTCTTTAACATATTAATATAGTTATCATTTCAATTGTTTCATTTTTCATCTTGGTAGTAAAGATAGAAATGTTGTATATATGCATCATTTTTACATAATCAGAGCATTGTAAATTTGCCTATTTAGTTACTTTTAGGATAGGCCAAGTACGATACATACCTTTCCCCATTTTCTTCTTACTCACTAATAATTCTTTCAGTTTGAAGAGCTCTGTTGGCATTTCTAAAGAACAAGTCTAGTGGTAATAAATTTTCTCAGCTTTTGTTTGTGTGGGAATATCTCTATCTCCTCATTTATGAAAGATAGCTTGCTGGGTACAGTATTGTACGGTATTATTGTTGGTTGACATTCTTTTCCTTTGGTTCTGTGATTATCCCATGCTAATCCCTTACGGCCTACAAGATTTCAGTAGGCAAATTTGGTTTCAGGTGTATTGGATGATGTTTACATATTGTGTGTTCTTTTCTCTTGCCACTCTGGGAATACTCTTATCTTTAATTTTGTAGAGCTTCACTATATTACTGAGGCAGGCCTGGTAAAGTTGAATTTGAGTGGTGACCTACCTATTTGAATCTTTCTCTTGGTTTAATAAATTTTCTGTTGCTGCCTTTTTAAATAAGATTTCTACCTTTGGCATTCTCAAGTCCCTCTTGAACCCAAAGATCATGAATATTTGTTCTTTTAATGTTGTTCAAATGTTCCCATAAAATTTGTTATTCCTTTTTTCTTGCTTTTTTTTCCTCTTCTGATTGTGTATTTTCAAATAGCCTGTCTTTGATATCACCAATGCTTTTTTGTTTATTCTGCTCTTGATGCCTTCCATTGTGTTTTTGTTTGGTTTAGTGTAATTTTTAGCACAGGGATTTTGCTTGATATTTTAGTTGCTTTAGTACCTCTGCTAAATTTGTCTGGTAGAACATGGAGTCCTTTCTCTGTGTCTTCGTGAAGCTTGTTAAGTTTCTTTCAGTCACCTATTTTGAATTCTCTCTTCAAGAGTTCTCACATATTGGTTGCTATAGAATCAGTTCGTGGCACCTTATTTTGGTGATTAGGTGAAGTCTGAGCTCCATGAAAATTCCTAATCCTTGTTGGTGTGTGACATCGAATGTAAACTGGAATATTAAATATTTGTCCCACACTTGGTAATCTGTTGGTTTTGTGCCTGCCTTCCCAGAAATCCTAAGCAGGCTGATTATTTTCTGAGCCTGTAATCACTTCTAACATTTGAGCACTAGATGGCGCTCCAGGTCCCATTTTACTGAGTCCTCAGTCAATGTCCTGTTACTGTTCCAGCAATAGAAGGTCCCCCAAGCCCAATTTGTACAAAATTTGCAGTTGTCATGTTGCTTAGAATGAACTGGGGGAGTACCTAAAAAAAGGTAGTTCATAATAAAGGATGACAGAAAGGTATAAGGGGATGGATCTCTTGCGATAGGGAAGGGTTAAAAGGGAACAAAGGTGAGGAGTAAGGAGGAAAGGAACGGGAAATAAGAATAAAGATGCGCCATACACAGGAACCTAATAACCCCAATTAATGTGAACATTATAGGCCATAACGTGAGCTAAGACAAATCATAACAACAGGAATGAAAAATGAGATGGGGGAACTGGAAGAGGAGGGAGGAGTGGAGAAGGAAAGGGTAGGGGTTAAAAAAAAGAAGGAAAGATGCTGTAATATGTACATGTAACCATTCCTCAAGATGACTGCAAACTACATGAACCAAAAACGTGTACAAATAAAATTTCTTTTAAAAAAGTCAGTTCATCCCCAGTCTTGACCTAGAGTCAGGTTAATCCAGACACTTTGGCCACAGTCACTATCTTGTGGTCAGTGCTGTAGGATTCTGCCTGGCTCTAGCCCTCACCAGGGCCTAGGCTCCTGTACAATGACATGGCAACAAATTCGCTCTTCTTTCCTCAAGCAAATGATTACTCTCTTCATGCTGTGTTGCCTGAAGTTGGGAAGAGTGTGAGGTGGCTGTCAGGCCGTCAGAATTTACTCAGTGCTGGGTTTTCACCGACCTGGCTCTAAGTTTCAAAGCAAAATATTTTACCTACTTTTCTGGTGGAGTCTTGCTCTGTTCTGTGGTTGGGAGGGAGGAAGGTAGAGAATCCCTGGACTGTCTGGCAAATATAGGTCAGAAGGCTTGGTCCACTGGCATTGGCCTGTGGACAGGGCCCATGGAGTTTTGCTCGGTACTGGGTTTCATTGTGGCAGACCTGAAACCAATTTCAAGTCTAAGGCCCAGACTTAATTCCCTCTCCCTGCCCCAAGCAGGTGGTGTTTTTTCCATGTTGCTTGGCTTGGTTGTTAGTGACATGGGCAACTCTTTCCTGCCCACAATCGTCAATGCAACTTCTCTTATTATTGTAAAACCAAGTATTGCTGTCTCTCATGTGGAAACTATAGAACTCTTGAAGGCCATTTGGAATGTGAAGAGCTGTTGGAATTGATGTTTCTGTGGTGAGATCGTGGTCGTAAGGGCATATCCACCATCTTGCCCTTTGTGGCTTAACCGACTGTGTCCACCAACTCTGTGGTGGCCTTGAAAGCAGACTTGAAGCCATGGTGGCTGAGAAAAAATTAGCCTAACAGTTACTGAATTGAGAAAAAAGTGTGTTAGGAGCATCCTAAAATGACCCATCCATAGCTGGAATATTGAAAATATGCTCCAGTGTATGATGCAGAAAAGAATGAGAGTTAATTGTTTAGAGCATTTAAGAAAACATACCCAATTGTTATTGACCATAAAGCTAAATAATTAAAATTTCAATAGCCACACACAGCAAGGAATACAGAAATAATATAAGTGATCTAGGAAAACCACTAAATGAAAATACACCACCAAATCTGTTACAAAACCCTATTTGGAAAGGAAGACATGATTTCTAAAATATGCTTTTTATTATTGAAAAAGGCCAGATTTAAAGAAAAATATATGTCACTCAAAGAAAAAGGAAAGTGTGAAAAACAAGGTTTGGGGGGAAAGTCTATAGAAACTGTTTTTGAGGGAGCCTAAAATTTAGACTTAATAGACAAAGAGTAATCTGAGGTAGATGAAACTGTCTAAAGATAGACTCTGTGTAACTAAAATATGAATCCTACAGAAGACTTTGCTTTCCACACAGCCTTCTTAAAGGCACTCTTGACCTCCTTGTTCCTCAGGCTGTAGACCAGTGGATTCAGCATGGGGATGACCATAGTGTAGAACACGGACGCCATTTTGTCTGTGTCCATGGAATGACTGGAGCTGGGCTGCAGGTACATGAAGATACCTGACCCATAGAAGATGGAGACTGTGGTGAGATGGGAGGCACAGGTGGAAAAGGCCTTCTGGCGTCCTTCAGAAGACTGCATCCTCAGGATGGTGATGAATATAAACAGATAGGAAACCACAATGACTAGGATAGAAAAGAGATCGTTAAAACCCACCACTAGAAAGATGACCATCTCACTGACATCGCTGTCTGAGCAGGAGAGAGCCAGGAGAGGAGGGGCATCACAGAAAAAGTGATCAACCACACTGGACCTGCAGAAGGAGAGCCTGAAGATGTTCCCGGTATGGATGGCAGAATTCAAGAAGCCACAGACATAGGAGGCAGCGGTCAGACTAACACACTTGCTCGTGGTCATGGTGGTGGTGTAGTGCAGGGGTTTACACACTGCTGCATAGCGATCATAAGCCATGGAGGCCAAGAGGAAATTTTCTACTGTGATAAAGGCTACAAAGAAGAAGAACTGGGTGGCACATGCATTGAAGGACATCATATTGTCCTCCGAGAGGAGACCGGCCATCACCTTGGGAGTGACAGCTGAAGAATACCCAAAGTCCACCAGGGAGAGGTTACTGAGGAAAAAGTACATGGGCGTGTGGAGACGTGAGTCCAGCAGGATCAACCCAGTCATCCCCAGGTTCCCAAGCAGAGTGCTGAGGTAGACGAGGAAGAAGATTATGAAGAGCGGGATCTGCAGTCCTGGGTCGTCGGTTAACCCCACCAGAGTGAACTCAGCCACCTCTGAGCTGTTCTGCATGGGGAACGACATGGTGTCCTGGAGCAATGAGAAAGAAGAATCAGAGTGACAGGTGGGGAGGACCTGCTGAGCTCTGTCAGCCTGTCCGCACTGTGGCTTATTTCAGCATTGCTGTAACTGTTTTCAGGAGTCCTGACCTAAAACATGACATGATAAAGAGAACTGCAGCTTCAGATAATTTGTAGACCATACAGTGCCCAAGATGAAAGTATTCTGGAGACAAAGTATTGCCAATCTTTTCACTTCATAAACGACTGGTCTAAATGGTAGAAAGGTTTTTGTAAAATCATCATGTTAATTGCTTACTGGAAAAGCCAAAGTCCTGTCTAACTTTGTAAAACAACCAAAAATTATCCTTTACAGTATACTAAAAGAGCCTAATGTCTTAGTCCAGTCTAGACGATACAATAAAATACCATGCACTTGGTAGAAAAATGCAACGGACACTTATTTCTCACTGTCTGGGATGCGGAGAAATTCAAGAATAAGGCAATGGCAGATTCACTGTCTACTGAGGACTTGCTTCTTAATCTGCAGCTCACACTCTTCGCTGCGTTCACCTGCTTGAAGCGTCTACCTATACCTCTGGGGTCCCTTTTATAAAAGAACTAGTCCTGTTCATGAAGGCTGCTCCCTCCTGACGTAATTACCTTCCTGGGCCTCCCTTCCTAATACCATCACTTTGGAGGTTACCAATTCAATACGTGAATTTAGGAGAGACACAATCAGACCATAACACTTAGAAAAATTACTGTTAATGGAATTAATCTTACTTCTACCGGCATTTTCCTCATTTCTATTGTTTCAAGAGCAATGTTATTATTCACTGTTATGATACTGACAGATTGTTAAACAAAACGTGTCATTAGCCTAAAATGATCCTATGGTCTAATCTGGTACTCAGGGTGTGCAATTTACCACAGAAAGGGAAAACTGTAGAAATTCATGTACAAGTAAGAAGGACATTTAGAAAATACCAGTTTTAAACTTTATATTAGTCCAGTTTTCAGCTTTTGCATCCAGAGGTCCCTGATCTAGAGAGAACTTACCCAGAGCAGGGTGATGAAGATAACCTCTCTCTTCCTTCAAAAGCTGCCTACTTGAATAAATACACCAGATAAGGATTTCTCAAATCTTTAAAAAAAGTGTGTAAGAATCATTTTAAAACTTTTTTACAATCTTTTCCACATATGAAATCCTAGGTTCCACTCCAACATCTTCATGGAGGAAAAAAGATTATTATTATTTTTTTTTTTATATGTGGGTACCGGGAGTCAAACTCAGGACCTCGTGCTTGTCAGGCAGGCGCTTATGCCGCTGAGCTATATCTCCGGCCTGAAAAAAGATTAATTTATTTTAGTCTATGGAAAAGAAAAGAAGAACTACAAATGTTTTTCGAGGTATTTGTTGATCTTTTATCACTTTTTCTTCCATAGATGGGAGGCATTCTCATGCCTAAAAAGTATAGCTAGTTATCAGGGCAAAATAAAAAACTCGTTTTTCTTGACAAAATGTTCTTTCTTCCTAACTCGGATCCATGCATTCAAAGCATAACACATTCCAAAGCTCCCTGGAGGTCTCCTCCAAACCTTCCTTTGCAGACATTACTATGCCAGTAAAATAGAACATATCACTTTTTATTCTAAATTTTAAAATTTTACTTACCATTCTGTACACATAGAAGTCAACATTGTGACTTTAGTTGGTATAGAGGTGACTGGTTATTTACTTCGTGCCCATCACCAAACTAGAGACCATGTCACTTTACCACAGTAAATCCTCACAAGTCACTTGAAATTCCATTCCTGCACACAGGGCTGAACAGCAGAGGTCAGATTTGAAGCCAAGCCACTTTGGGTCTAGTCTTAGCTCTTTATCTTAGCTCTTTCTAGTCTTCTAATGAAGAAATACTATTTTAAACTCTTTACAATTAACCTAAACTGAGCACAAGATAGTAACTCATTCAACTGACTGATTTTTTGGCTAAGGGATGTCTATCATGGGAAATCAATATGGATAATTGAAATCACTGAACTTGGGGATCAAACATGCTTGCCTGTGTGACTTTGTAAAAATAAACTATACTTCTAAGTTTCAGCTGAATGACGAGAACCGCATTCACGAATCTTTACAACTATTCCAACTTTTCAAAAAAATCATTGCAGTTAGATAGGAACATGTATCTTTAGCAGCACCAACTGAAAGGCCACATAAAGTTCTGGGTGCCACTAACTCCTCCATTCGCTCTGCAGGCACTGAGTGATTCCCTGTGGCCGACCATGTTGTGTACAAATTACCAGACCTACACTGATGCGTAAGACACATCCTTGACCTCAAGCCCACTTCACGCTTGGAGGACTGAGACAGACATCTAATCTGATGCGTACCATGTACTGCTCTCATACTCCATTGCCAAGTAGAGAACACTATTTTCTCACATTCTCAGAACTACATGATGGTGGTTGACTTCTCTGGACACTTTAATAGATCCATGCGATCATTAATAGATCCTGCTGCAAACCAGTCTATAGTGACAGAACTCGAACTCAAGCCCAAGCCTTCTCATTCTCCTGTTTGTCTTCACTCATACCTATCCATTTCTGTGCACTTTATAACTGGGTTTTAAGCATGATTTCTCTCTCATTTATTACTTTCTATTCCTCCTTCTTTTCTTTTGTAAACATGAGTATGGTCTTCCAGATTGCAATCACATTTCAAATTGACACCTTATTCGATCCTTTCAACAACCCTGGGATTTGTCAAGATAATTCATATAATCATATTCTCTGAAAAAGAAAACTGAGATTGAAATAGTTTAAATAACCTATTCAAAGTTACGTGTTTGGGGCTGGGTATATATCTCAGCGGCACAGCACCTGCCTGACAAGTGCAAGGTTGTGAGTTTGATTCCTGGTGCCAAAAAAAAAAAAATTACATGTTCTAATAAGAATTCATTGGGGTTTAGATGTTCTGAATCTATGAAACAGATTTTTAAAATTCAAAATATTCAAGCCAAAGCTCTGAACAAGCTAAAGGAAAGCTACCTGCCTTCATGAATTTCCCTGGTTGCCTCTGCCCTTACCAGTTCATGCAGATGACGGATCTGATCTGGAGCCTTACCTTCCTCCCTCGGCAACACGACAGGCAAGGCCAGCACCTTCATATGTGATCAGGTCACAGGTCGTAAATGCATTCTTTGAAAGAAGGAAAGCAACTTTAATGGAAGACTCCAATGTTTAGCCAAAAAGCTTAAAGTTCTCCGGAAGTAGGGAGAAAATGAAGAAAAAGAAAAAGAAAAAAAAAAAGACTGTTGGCCTCAGAATCAGCTAATGAGCTCTTATCCTGAATCTTCTGGTTTCTTCTTAGATAACCACTTAGCCCATTTTAAACTTGGTATCTTAATGCAGAAAATGGAAGTATTGAAAGGTGGCCCAACAATGTTCAGCCTGAAGACTGTTGCTATGATAAGAAAATAAGAGAATCTCTATAATGGTAAAGAATGATAACATAGAATTATAACAAAGAATTATAACATCAATTGGGATGATTATTATTGGGATTTTTTCCCATGGACCCTGTGTTAGGCGCTAGGTAACATATCAGTGTGAGAGAAGGTCATTGTTGCTACTAGGTGACTATTAAAAATTGGATGACTAAATAACAGCCAAAGTGACTCTGGTTCTTGGGCTGCTCCCTCTAACATGAAGACAAATGGAGTCAGGTCAGTAGTTGGACTGTTGCAGAATGGGAACTAGGAAGTAATTTTGTAGTTATAGAGCTTTGAGCTCTCTGGGGACAAATTCTGAGAGCTGTAAACTTGATCTCACCTAACCAGGGATCAGGTGATTATCTTACCTGTGGGGACCCAGCTGCTTCTGTGGAAGATCATGGATGTACTTACATCGCTTGCAGTAATTTTCCTTGAAGATACACGAACAACTCAAAGCATGACCTCCGGGACTGTAATTTCACGTAAGTTTTAAGAGAGAGAGACCCAGATTCTGTCATTAAAGAAGGCAAGTAGATGCCAAGAATTAGTCCTTCCCACAATTCACTTTAAAGATTTGAACCACTGAGAAAAAAAATCAACTCATTCAAATGTTCATTGATGCCAGTGGATTTCAGCCACAGTGATAAGACCTAGACCCAGACACAAGCAAAATAAACATCAGTTCTACACTCACGGTGTTCAAGTGTAATGGAAAAGACAGACCCTGAACACCTTCATAAACATAACTATAGGTAGAACATATATAGACTGTATAACTACAACTAGGAAAATGAGAGAGAAAAGAAGAAATCGACATGGAAAATATCCAAATATTTTCTCAGAAAATGTGTTCCAAAGAACAGCATGGGAAAGATCACTGCAAACAAAATGAGAAGAATGTAATAAAGGAACTGAGTTTCAAGGAAGGGGGCATCCGGGGGACCTGAATGGCCTCTCCAAAACTCACACTGAAGTTTAGTTGCTATTGTGACACTGCTGACAGCTTCTCGGGCTTTTGGCTAAGATCAAGTGTAGTGACAATGTTGAGAGGACACCTTGAAGAGGCAATAGGTTGGGTTAATGTCATCTTTGTTATAAATGGGTTACAAAGGTGGCTCCTCTGCTCTCTGGGCTGGTGCAAACGCTTTCTTGCCCAGTTCCACGTGATGCCTTCCACGAGGTCTCCACACAGCAAGAAGGATCTCACCTGGCACAGCCCTGCAATCTCAGACTTCCCAGCCTTCAGAATGTGAGAAACAAATCTTCTCTTTATAAAGGACCCAGCCTGTGCTATTCTGTGATCGCAGGAAAACACAGATGGGGACAGCGCGATCTGAGAGAAAGCAGTGTAACTTCACAGGTAGATTGCTTCACTGGTGCCTTTCATTTAGGCATTCTCCCAGAACAAAACCTGAAAAAAACAAAGCAGAGGTACGATGGCATCGGCAATGTGGCAGAGTAGGAGACACAAGCCTTCTTTCTCCAACAAAAGTAACTAATAAGATAGTTATCCATGAATGAGGCTTTTAGGAGGGCTCAGGGGACAATTAAAGAACATATGCGATATAGTAAAGACAAAATATGGGAAGTAGCCATATGGAAAAGCCATACTGCGAGCCGTACAAGCAAGATGGGCACATCTGAGATGTCTAGAGATGGTGTGGGACAGAGAAGGGCAGAAGCTGTGGACTCCAGTGTGTGACGAGTATCTGAGTTGTTCCCAGTAATCTGCTGTGCACAGAACACTGTCTTTTGCCACTGAGGCAACCAGCATCCATCCCCACCACAGTGGGGAGAAAGAGACAGAGAGAGAGAGAGAGAGAGAGAGAGAGAGACCACCCCATCCCACCTACCAAGAAGGAACACCTGTGTGCTGCCTCATGGCACTCCAGACTGCTGAGAACCCTTGTCATTGTCACCACTGCCAACCCAAGCTGACAGAGCTCCACAAAGACTATGCCACTCCACCTTCATCAGCGTCAGAATGCCACAACCCTCCCAGTCCACGCCTTGACACTGTCCTGTAAGAGAAGCCCTTTCCCTACCAAGCCAGTCCGTAAAGTCTGTAAGAGGTGACTAAGGCACCAAATGTGCAGACACAAATGCAAGACAATAAAAAAAAATTTTTTTAAGATATCACTACGAAAAGAACATAATTATTTCCCAGTTGCAAACACCAAAGAAATGGAGATCAACAAATTGCCTGATGAAGAATTCAAAATAATTACTAGAGCAGAATTAAAATAGAGTCTACGAAAGAAAATATTAATGGTCCTAAACATTTGTTCTATGAAAAGATAAACTAAATTGATGAAATGTTGGCTAGACTAAGAAAAAAAATAGGGAAGACTCAAATAAAATTATAAATGAAAACAGAAATATTACTTCTGGTAACATAGAAATATAAAGGATAATAAAATACTACTATGAGCAATTATATTGCAACATATTGGATAACCTGGACTTAAGGGTGAATTACTATGAACATACAACTTACCCACACTGGCTCATAAAGAAATAAAAAACCTGAACAGACCAGCATTAAGTAAGGACATTGAATCAGTAATCAAAGACTTAAAACATAAAAAGGCCTACCACAAGACCACTTCACTTGTGAAGTATACCAAACATTTAAAGAAGAATTAATGCCAATTCTCCTCAAATTCTTCCAAAAAAAATTGAAAAGATGGGAACAGTTTGAAATTTATTTTACAAGGCCATCATTACCCTTATACCAAAGCCAAACAAGAAAATTACAATCTATATGAATGAGATGTAAAAATCCTCAACAAAATACTTCAGATTTAACAACAAAGTAAAATATTCATCTATGATCAAATCAGATTATTGCTGTAATTCATAAATGTTTCAATATATGCAAAAAGTAAATGTGTTACATCTACGTCACATAATCACAAAAACTTATCAGAATAAAAATAATAGGATCACTGCAGATGTAGAAAGACCACTTGAAAAACTAAGCAACCATTTATAATTTAAAATTTTTCAGCAAATAGGGTGTAAAGGAAATATATCTCAACATAACAAAGGCTCCGTATGACAACCTCACAGTTAACATCTTTAGAACCAGTAAAAGAACTCAATGGAGTTGCAAGATATAAAATCAACATACAAAACTCCAAAATATCTCCAAAACTAGAAATAAAATAACCTGAAAAAGAAAGTTTAAAATTCCAGTTAAAATAACAAAAATACCTAGAAAGAAATTTAACAAAAAAGTTTTGTACATTGAAAACTGTAGGTCGCTGATGAAAGAAATAGAAGGAAAAAGTGGAATGCTAGCCAGTGTTCATGGATTGGAAAAATTAGTATTGTTAAAATGTCCATAGCACTCAAAGCGATCTACAGATTCCATGCAATTCGTATCAAAATTCTAGTTGTCCTTTTCATAGAAATAGGGAAAAACTCCTCAAATTCATAAAAAATCACAAAAGACCTTGAATAACTAAAGCAGTCCTTTGGAAGAAAAGCAAAGCTTGAGGCATCATATTTCATGCTTTCAAATTGTAGGGTGTGCAGTATAGCAATATTTTACGCAGTGTCAGACTACATACATATACAATTCACCTAGTGATATCCTAGCCATCTTATATTATGTAAGTATATTCTACAATGTCAGTTTAATGAAAATAAACAATAATGAAATTGCCTGTCGATGCATTTCTCAGTACACATGGCCAGTATTAAGGTATACATGACTGCATATTACAAAGCTACAGAAACCAAAACAGTAAGATGGTAGCATAAAAACATACAAATAAGCCAATCAGAAAGAATAGAGATCCCAGAGAAAGACCCATGCTTACACAGTCAACTTGTGTTTCACAGAAGCAATAAGAATGCACAATAGAAAAAAATCATGTTGGAAAATCACTAATAAATCATGTTATGAAAACTGTATACCCACATGCAATAGGATAAAATTCAACTCATACCACTCATAAAAAAATAAAACCCTAAAGTGGGTCAAAGCCTTAAGTAAAAGATCTGAAACCTAAAAAATATTAAAGAGGGGAAAGTTCCTTGATATTGATGTTGTCAATAATGTTTTTTATGTGACACCAAAAGCATAGGCAATGAAAGAAAAAAAACCAAATGGGATTACATCAAGACAGAAAATCTCTGCACAGCAAAGGAAACAATTAACAAAATGAAAAGATAGTCCATGAAATGGGAGAAGGTATTTGCAAACCATATGTCTGATAATGGGTTCATATCCAAAATATACAAGAAAATCATACAACTGAATTGCAAAACAAAAAATATATAGATGAACAAAGGTCCTAAATAGACATCTTTCCAAAGAAGACATAAAACACCCAGTGAGTATGCAAAAAACATTCAAAGTCACTAATCACCTGTAAAATCCAAATTAAAACCACAATACGATATCATCTCACACCTGTTAAAGTGGGTGTCATCAAAAAGTCAAAAAGAGTGTTGACCAGGATGTGGATCAAAGGGAATAGTTTTATACAGTGAGTGGTTTTGTAAATCACAAAAACAATATGGAGGTTCCTCAAAATGTAAAAATAGAACTGCTGTATGATCCAGCAATTCCACTTCTCAATACAGTACATATCCAAAGGAAATAATCATCTCAAGAAGGTATCTGTACTCCCATGTTCACGGCAGCACTATTCACAGTAGACAAGACATAGAATCAGTCTGATTGTCCCTCATCAAGTAAATGGGAAAAGAAAATGTGTTGTACATATGTAGTGGAATATCAGTCAGCCATCAAAAATGAAGTCCTACTACTTGAAACAACATGGAGAAACTTGGAGGTCATTTTTAAGTGAAAGAAGCCAGGCACAGAAAGAAATATCACTTGGTTTCACTTGGTTTCATACGGGAATATCACTTGGTTTCATATGGGAAATTATTTTTTAATGATCTTATTGAAGTAGAGAATATAAATAAGAATGCTTACCAGATGCTCAGGAGGCTGGTGAAAGGGCAATGTTGGTCAAAGGACTTATAACAACAAGAGATAGCAGGAATACATTTCAAGAGACCTACTGTTCAACAAGGTGGCTATAATTAATGGCGAGATACTGTACTCTTGAGAAGTGTAAAGACGGTGGATGTTAAGTACTCTAACCACAAAAATAATAACTGGGTGAGGTAATACATTGGTTAGATTTACCATTCCACAATGTATATATGTTTCAAAATATGTACACAACAAAAAAAGAAAAAGAATACCAATTTCATAAAAAGAATTTTAGTAAATGAAGGCATATTCTTCATGTCATTTTATGAGATCAACATACCTTGAAGATAAGACCCACCAAGGACATTACAAGAAAGGAAAAAATACAAATCAGTTTCTCTTATGAAACTAGATGTTAAAAACCTAAATAAAATATTAAAGAATGAATTCCATCAACATATGAAAATGGTAATACACCACACAGCAGTTGCACTATGTCCATAAATACTCTTGTTCGGTTTGACATTAGAAAATCACTCAATATAACCCATGACATTAATAAAGAAAAAATATGATCACTTTAATAAAGAAAAAAATAAACATCTATTTTTGTGTTTATTTTAAACTACACTAAGAGTAAAAGGGAGACCTCTTAAGTTTGATAGTTTATCTATAAAACTCGATAGTAAATATCATTCATAAAGATGAAAAATGTTTAAATTATTCTCATTAGCATCAGATGAGGTGGCTTTCTAGTTTTACTTTGACCAAGTTGAAATTGAAAATCTACCATCATTCAGTACTCCCGCCCTCCTTTTTTTATTGACCTCAATACCAATAGCATGTACTCCTTCCTCACTAACATTCTTTATTTTTGTTTGTTTTTTCATCTTCCTCTTACCACTACAATGGAAACTCCACAAGAGCAGGATATTTATCATGTTGTCCACTGTGATGTGGGACATACCACAATATTCCTGTCTTAGCTCACTGAGAACAGTATCCCTAAACGGTGTCTGGCTGAACACAGTACTCACTAAAAAGGATTGAATTAGTTGAATTCTTTTGATACTATCTCTGTGGTGAAATCTGTGTGTCTTATTTGGGAAATACTCATAAGGCCTGAAGAGAGTTCCGTGTGCAGGGTCCTAAATAGAGTTTTGGGAAGGCTACATCAAAAATAAGCACCCTAATAATGATATATCAATTTGAGTTGGCACTTGAACTCATATATATGTCTTCAAACTTTCCACTAGTTTATTGATTATATCTTTCTTTTTTCTGCCTGGAAAAATTTGTTTCAATGGCAACTAAATAGACAACAAATTCCTTAATTGTTACTCTCACTAGATGGAGTAGATTGCATTCAAAGATGAGGTTTTGTTTTTGTTTTTGTGGTACTGGAGATGGAACTCAGGGCCTCCTCATTGAGCTACATTCCCAGTCCATTTTTACTTTTATTTTGACACAGGGTCTTGCTGAGTTGCTGAGTTGCCCAGGCAGGGCTCAAACGTGTGACCCTCTTGTCTCAGCTTCCAGATTGCTGGGATTACAAGAATATTTTGCTTTTGATTTGCTTCCAGATCCTGAATTTTTTTTCCGGATCCTGCCCATGCCCCAGGCATCCTTACCTTGAAAGTAGCAAAACTTTTGGTCAACATTCAGGATTTTTGTAACATGCGTCTTGAACTACAACGTAATTTTCCAATGCCTTCCTAGAAACTCTTTCAAGCTCGGGAGGAATTCCCACAGGACTTTGTTCCTCTATTTGGCAAATTAATTGTGTCTAATTTATAGCTTGAGATATTAGAATCATGTATAACATAAATATATTACATATACATGTTTACCTAAAATGAATAGTTTCTTGTTTTATGGTTTCTACTTAGCAAAACTTTGTACTCTTAAATATCATGTCATTCCTTAAATTTATCACAAAATGGTTGAGAGATTAAAGTAAACATTTAGGACAAAATTCAAACAAGAGCCTGCTGCCTCTCTCTCCCACAACCAGTCCTGGGGATATCAGAGAAGTGATAAGGAGGTTGATACAGCCTAGAATATAATACAGAAACTGTCAAATCCCTGGAGACATAAATGGCTGCATTTATTCTCTGCTTGATCATGAACACCATTTTTCTCCTGTCTCTGGTACTTCTGATTTTCAGATTTCAAACTACACCAGTTTTCTCAGATGTCCAGCTCACAAAGGGCAAATTTTAGGACACTTCTGCCTCCATAACCATGTGAACCAATGCTTTATAATCATTTGTCCGTCCATCAATTCAACCATCCTATTGGTTCTATTGCTCCAGAAAACGCAAATGAATACAGATTTGGGGACCAAAACTCATTCTGAAAGATCAGAATTTTAAGGATGAGTTTTCTGAATTGCTTTTGGGTTTTCTGAAATTAGTTTTCTAATGGTATTAGAGTTAGCAATGATGACTGTTTGCGCTGGCAAATCAAGCTTTCCTTACCTTTAGCATTCTTGGCCCTAAAGCCCTCAGACTCACTCCGGAATCTGCATTATCGGCTCTGGCTCTTAGGTTTTGTACTTTACCACGGCTTTCCTCAGCCTCCAGTTTTTCAGAATAGGAGATCCTGAGACTTCTCAGGCTCCACAAACACATGAGCCAACACTTTATGATATATAGTACTATGTATAAAATGAAATAAAACAAACATTAAAAAGTAATAAAAATGCAAATTGTTCAGAATATGCACATATGCAGAAATGTGTCCATCCAGAAAAACCTGAAAATTCCCTATTCTCTTATCTCTGGCTGACATTGAGGATCTCTCTAAACAAGATTGATTCCGTTGATTGATGGAATAGATTCGGGACACAGAGGCAGCCATAACAGGACAAATGAAGATCTTCATGCAAATGGACACTCATGAAAGATGACTTCCAGAACTGCTGCAAGAAGTGGCAAGAATGATGGGATAGGGGGAGTATTCTGAGGAGGATAAATGGTGGTGTGTCTTTTACTGTAATAAATTCATTTATATTTTATCCTTCCCTGTACTTTTTGATCACACCACATACAGTATTTCAGCAGAAGCAGCCATGCATATTCGCCTTGGCACACATTAGTAGATTTGGCAAAGCGACTGTTCCAAAACATTTCAATGGAGAACTGGTATTTCCCAGGCTGGTATGCAACTACACACAGTCATTCAAACACTCATTGTTCTTCTTCTCTACCCAGCCAAATGCTAGAGATAGAGAGGTAGATTGTACTTTCCCTAACATCAAAGAGCTTATTATCTTGGCCAGCAATTACCATGCAGAAGAAATGGAAAAAGAGTTTTCAAAGAACACAAATATTGAATTGGACAGTTTGAGTAGTCATTCTGCCACTATCTGCTATTTAGCAAGTCATTTGGTCCCTTTAAATTTTACTTTCCATCTTTAAAAGAACTTGATAAATATTTTATGAAAGATAAATATAATGAAAAATATAAATCACTAGCAGTAATATCTGGCCAGACTCCATGGTTGGCAAATGCGAGGCTCCTTTCTTCTCCTGTTCTCCTTGGCTAAGAAGTAAATGACATGTGACTCCCAAAGGACATCCATTGTATACTGGAGATTTGGAAGAGTACGATCAACTGTATTCTGATTCTTACATGCGAGAAGTTTCCTTCCTTAACCAAGATTTTGCTTTCCCAAGAAGACAGGGCATGTGGATGCCATTTTGTCTGTGTCCTTGGAAGAACTGCCTCTGAGCTATAAGGTCATAAAGGTGATGGTTTTAAAGAAGATGGACACTGCCTTGACCCAGAAGCACATGCAGAGTTGTCCCTTCAGTATTATTCACCTGAAAGAACCATGAAGAGCTCAAATAATAGAATCAGGCATATGATTATGACACCTAAAATAGTGGGACACCCATTGAAATCCATCACAAGAGATTAACTAACAAATGCAGGTGTCAAAACATAGAGAATGCATAATAAAACACCTGTCATTAGATGGTAATTCTACTTTTAGTTTTCTGAGGAAAACCCCAATTCAACAATCTGTGTATGAATTTACATTCCCAACAATGCACGTGTTTCCTTTTCTCCATGCCCTCAGCAACATTTGTCCTCCTCCTCCTCCTCCCCCTCCTCACCCTCCTCTTCCTCCTTCTTGGTAATTTTATACTCTGCGGAATACTAGTAAGCTATTAAAAGGAGACAAATCCTGTCATTTGTGGCACAGATGAATATGGAGGGTGCTATGCTAAATAAACCAAGCACAAAAAGACAAATAGAGCATGACCTTGCCTATGAGGAATCTAACAAGGTTGAATTCATGGAAGTAACCTGATGGTTACCACTGGCTGGAGGGGAGGGAGATGGGTGGAGAAAGAGATGATGTGGATCCAAGGGTGCAAAGTTCCAGTTAGGCAGGAAGGATAAAGTTTGAGTGGCCTATTTCACATACAGGTAACTATAATAATGCATTTTATGTCTCAAAATTACTGAAAGAATAGATTTTAAATGTTTTAAACACAAAAAATAAATACGTGAGGTGATTTTCACCAAAACAATGATGCCTGTGAGATAATGAATTTAACTCACCTGATTTAATCATCCCATCCAGTAAAGTCACATGTACCCTACAAATATACATACATGATTATTATTTTTCAATTAAAACTAAGTTTTTAAAATGTCTTATCCCCTAGTTATGCACTTGACTTTACTATTAAGTGCCTTTGCCTCTATATAAAATGTCCAAGATTATAAAGCATGCAAACAATTAAAGAAACTAAAAGAAGTCTGTGGTGATTGACGCCCATAATCTCAGCAGTACCGAAGGCTGAGGCAGGAGGAACACATGTTCAAGCTCACCTTGGGCAACTTAATGACTTAGCCAGACCCTGTCTCAAAATAAATAAAAGGGCCAAAGGTGTAGCTCAGGGTGAGGGTTCTCAGTTTAATCCTCAGTACCTCAAAAATAAAAGGAATTCATCATTGAATTTCAATTTGAGTTTATTTTTCTTATATAAAAGGAAAATTTTAATATATAAAATAACTTTATTATATTTGTACATAAATATCTATTCTTCATGAAGCAAGAGGTAGCCCTGGGAGAGGGCCAGCCTGGAAAGACTGTAAATTTAAGAGCTCTTTCAATCTCCAACAGGGATTTTAGGGAGTGAATATTTAACCCCCTCTTTCCTCTTATCTTTGATCACCGACTGACAGAATCCAACAAGAGTCCACGAGGAAAGGAATCTAGATGACGGAGCCCATGCTGCAAGTCTCCCTCGCCCGGGATAATAGAGACGGGCAGAGCAGGCATCTACAAGGACAAACAGAAAATGGAGCGTGACCACTGTGGCTGTGAACCGAGTGAAACTCGGCCCTGTATATTATATCGTATGATATCACATTATAACGTAACAGCAACGTGGACCGCGAGGCAATCCATATGCCTGCCAGACTCTAGCACTGAGCAGCTGATCAACAAAGGTACACTGAAATAACGTAACTATCAGTCATTACACCAATGAAATTGTTAGGCAATTATGTCTTTATTTTTTATTTATTTTTTGACACATAATTATACAGATTCCTGGGGTACGACGGGATGTTTTGATTCATGTATACGTTGTGTAATGATCAAATTGGGGTAATTAGCATATCTATTACCCTGAATGCTTTCATTCCTTTACTGTAAGTACATTCAAGATCCTCTCTCCCCTCTGTTCTGAGATCTGCAATGTATTATCATCAAGAATATTGGCCCTACTGTGGCAAGAACCCGACTCTTCCCGCCTGTCTGCAGGCAACATTAAGTGGCCGCCCAAGCCAGCCACACTCTCCCTCCTCCTGCCCAAGCTCGCAGGTGACGGGAAGCGCCACTGAAAAGTTTTCTTGGATATGGACCGACTCCCTAATCTGCAAATGATTGTGTGCCTTCCATGTGTTGTAAGGGGTTTTCCTGTTTTACTTATTCACTTGTGAATGTTCAGGGGATGTTCCTGTCTCAGTGGTTTCTGTCTCCCCACTTTACTCTTTTCCTTTGCCTTTGCCTGGCAGAATTTTTAGAGAAGAGATTAGCGGAAGCTGAAACTGTAAGCAAGGTTGTTTAGCCTTTAAAGAGGAGGGAATCCTGCCCTGTGCTAAGGGCACCACGAGCCTGGAAAACAGGATACGAAGTGAAGTAACCAGGCACGGGACAAACTCTGCCTGGTTGAACTGAGCTGAGGAACCAACACAGCCAGACTCAGCAGGAGAAAGAGAACAGCAGAGGCCGGGGTTGTGCGAGGCAGGCGTGGGGAGGTGTTCAGCGAGTGCAGTTTCCATTCTTCAGGATGAATGATTTCTACAGATGCGCTGTACACACCCACCTGGAGTTAACAGTGCAGTGTGCTTCAAACTGTTAGCAAAGATCCCACATTAGAGAAGAGAGAAGCAAAGTACTTACTTCTGCTGTAAACAATAGAGAACACTGATGTTTTAGTGGCCTCTCTCTCTCTCATGTACACACGCACACACACACACACGTGTGCCCATGCACAATCCTGAAGTTGTGTAGATGGGACAGAAGAGAGACCGGAAGGAACTTAAACCTGTGAAGAATGACTTTAGCTGAGAGTCCTGAAAATAGAAGAATGCCTTCTAAATAAGAAAATAGTGCCTTCGGGTTGTATATCTCTCGTTAAGAACATTTCCGGCTGGGTGTTCTATTGCACGCCTGTAATAATCCCAGCACTCTGAGAGGCTGAGGCAGGAGGATTGCAGGTTCAAGCTCAGCCTGGGCAACTTAGTGACTTAGCAAAAACTTGTCTCAAAAAAAAAAAAAAAAGAAAGAAACAACTAGGGATGTAACTCAGTGTGAAAGCCCTGGGGTCAGTCCCCAGTACCACACACACACACACGTCACAGCTGAGGCAAGGAAAGAACTCAACAAACCCAGGTGTAATTCACACAGATAAATGTGTGATTCACAAATATATAAATATCGCTCACATAGATAAGTGATGACTCAGACAAAAATAATTTTGAAGTCATCCAAGGACACTACTTTTTTATTCAGTATTTCTTCCGAGCATAAAAAAAATAAGGCTGAACACCTGACGCTGCTTTCCAGTTCCTCCTCTCCAAGGAGCTAGGGCTGTGTCTGAGGTAAATGTGGTCGACAGGATGAACCACTCCTTTACCTCTTCAGGGAAATGAAAGTGATGGTGACCATCGCCACTTACTAATAATACTAATAATCTTTACTAATGCGAGCCCAGCGTTGCTATGAATCAGGAAGCAGGCTATGTCACGTAATTTCCATAAGCCTTGAGAAAAAGACATGGTAAGGATTGGCACTTTACACATGGGAATTATAAGACTTAGAATTTAATGGTGTCCCCAGGAGTGCGTCAACCAGGAAATGATAAAACAGTATTCAAACTCATGAAGTCTGATTTCTTAAGTCACAGCCCAAACTACTGCGCTTCAAGAAGATGACACAGCTACTGGCAAGCACTCAGTGCACGAAAGCGATGGCTGTCGTTTCGTCGCAGTGTTACTTCTGCGCATCCTACGTGATCTCCATCCGTGCTGATCCTCAGCTGCGTACTTCATTCTTGCGTCAGAATTTATTTCAGTCCTGGCAGACTTTTCCCATCTTTGCTGATACGAAGGCTCAAGTCACTTAGCAGAGATTTTTCAATCCATCCCTAAGAAGATTTAGTGCCTCTCAACACGCCCCACCCAGTCCACACCTCTGGGTTGAAGCCACTTATCCTCCGCACATCTGAGTGTTCGTCCAGTTCTGAAGGAGGCGCATGAGCCATAAAGAGGTGCAGAGAGCTCTGGCTACCGTAACTGGGAGCGGCTGCCCTTCCTATTTATGCGAAGTTTGGGTTTAACATCCTTCTCCCTGGTCCCAGCCCTGTGGCAGTGGCAGTGATTAAGGTACCACTCGGGTTTTCGTTCTGTGAAAGCCCTGTGGAACACTGGTACCATATTGAGTCCCTAAAAGAATTCTGCATTGTCAAAAAAAAATTTTTTTTGTGGGTACCGGGGGTCGAACTCAGGACCTCATGCACCAGCAGGTGCCCATGCCGCTGAGCAATATCACCGGCCCCAAAAAAAATTTTTTTAAAGTTTGAAAACAATGCAGCGCTTAACACACCCTCATCCTGGAGTGTTGCATGTTCACTGATCTGCTAACCAGGCGGAGAATATTGTTGAAAACTCAGTCGGCTGCTTGACTTACCTGCGTGGAGAAGCTCTTTCTCCTATGCAACCCGACTCACTCCCAGTGCTTGGGAAAAATGCCATATTCGCCAGAGGCATGGAAGCCATGTACTTCCTGCGATGTGGCCCCCGAAGCAGTGCATCTCGAAGTCATTCCTGCTCTTTGAATATTTGCTGCCAAACACACATAATTTGTTCATTTTCCTGTTTCTCTCTCTTGCACTGGAATGCTCCTCAAGGTCACATTTTTGTCATGTTTACCTTTAAAATACCTTCCAGCTGTCTGGAATGTATTAGTGATAAGTAAATATTTCTTGAACAAATGAATAATTGAGAACTTTTGTTTGTTTCAAGGACAGTGGATAATTAACCAACTAGTTGGATTTGTCCAGGATTAAAGGGTATCCTGGAACTTGAGATTTTCAGTGCTAATGCCAGAAAATCTCAGGCAAGCCAAGACAAATTGTTCACATTAAGTGGTGGTGATATTTCTGTAGTTTTTGTTTTTTGTTTTCAGTTATACTGTGTACTCTGTGTGTGTGCATGTGTGTGTATGTGGGTGTAAAACACAAAACACTGGCTATTAATTATTTTGCGTAATCCTCACAACAGTTGCAGGAAATTGGGATGATTCTGCCTGCATTTCACAAATGAGGACGCGAAGGCTGTCCCCATGTCTTCCCAGGAGTCCACAACCTCGCTCTGCTGCGGGGCTGTAAAGCCTGCTGCCTTAGCCACTTGTCTCTTGCCTTCCACACAAATCCTGCAGCTAGAGCTGAGAGTGTAAAGTCGTGAAACTCATCTTTGAAAATAAGGACTCAGGGGGCCGGTGAGATGGCTCAGCGGCGTAAGCGCCTGCCTTGCAAGCACGAGGGCCCGAGTTCGACTCCCGGAACCCACATACGAAAAAGGGGCCGGTGATATCGCTCAGTGGCACGGGTGCCTGTTGGCGCACGAGGTCCTGAGGTCGTCCCCCTGGTACCCACAAAAAAAAAAAAGAAAATAAGGACTCATTTATTTGAGTAGAAAATAACGGGACAGAGAATAATCCACTCCCTACTGGGAGAGATAGAAATGAAAGAAAGAAGCCTGAAAGCTTTAATCTTAACATTAATCCAAGAAGTGAGTGAATTTGCATATGAGTTTTTAATGTTATACATAGGCTAAGCAAGGTGAGAACTATGTTTAGCTCCAAGTTATGAAATACGATCACAGGGGCGGGTGGCCTACATTTTCAGTCTTAAACGCGGTAAGGAGTTTTGCAATCTAAGTGAGGATGCCATTCTGCTAACTGTGTTTGGAAACAGCAGCCGGAATCCTACAGATTCTAGCCCTGCAAAGCAGGCACATTGGCTGCTACTGTGGAGGGGGGAATCGAAATCTGGAGTCCAGCTCAATGCTGTTGCTCTAGCTATATGACAGGGGACAGCCACCCAAGCTTTTTTATCAGTTCATTTGTGTATTTTTGTCTCAGTTTCTTCATATGGAAGCTGGGAGGTGGTGGAGAAGTCAGAGAAAAGCAGAGGGCTCCCAGAGCATGCGAGGCTGGAAAGGAATCCTCGTTCTACCACTTAGCACCTGTGCATCTGGACCTTCCTTCCACAGTGTGTAAGACGGGAGGTTTGATTCACAAATGACAGGTGGCAGGTCCTCATCTGGTAGGAGTTTGTGACACTTCTCCAGCTGTTTGATCTCCACTAAGTGACTTCCCATCCCTGAGCCTTGGCTTTACCAACTGTAAAACTAGGACAACAACCTAAGGGTTAACAGTGAGGAATAACAAAGGCCACAGATTCCCGCAGAGCGCACTGCACAAGCGAAGCCTCAGGAAATCTGTGTGGAGTGCAAGCCTCTGAGGATTCTCCCATCTCCAGGAAATGAGATCTCCGCGGACATGGACCTCGGGCACACTCACTGTTTTCTGCCTGCTTCCAAATCATGGAGATGTAAGCTTTTTCTCTCTGAGGATTGTCAGCAACTCAAAGTTCAATCCTGAATAAGAAAAACAATATTATTTGAATGCAATGCCTGAAAGGAATCGAGTTATGAGATCCAGGCCTCACCTTGACATCCATGATGGGAGACACTGGTACAGATGCAAGACGCTTGGGACTGAAAAAGGGAACCGTGAAGAGCAACTAAGGAGGCACTGCAGAGGAAAGACCGCTGCAATTAACTTGAAAGGCGACACGCTGGCTCCTAGAGATGACTTGCTCTCAGCTCTGGCCCCACATATCGCTCAGATAGAAAGTGGCCATTACATGCACAGAGAATCAGTAATGTGCTTATAAGGACAAAGGGCGACCCACAGAATCAGCAAGGGAGAAGCAAACTGAATGAGGGTTCACAAGCAGAAAGTGGTCTGCGGCCATCGGCCGGAGCAGCGGTGGTGGGCGAGGCAGCATGCAGCGCGGGAACAGAGTCCACAGACTGGCTCAGCCACTTCCTGGACGGGGCGCTTTGGGGCGTCCCTTCCTCCACAGGCCTCAACTTGCCGATAACATGCCGTAGTGGAACAAAAATAGCCCTCATGTCTTTCTTATCTTTAGGTGCCAATAAGTCCAGATCTTTATTACCATCGTTAGCAAGAAAGACATGATTACAAAATGGATGACTTGATAATTCATTTTCTGCTAAGTTAAATTTTGTGGTAATGCTTTCTCTGCATTACTCATTTTCCTGCTGATATGCTACTTATGTTTATAGACTTCTCGTGAATTACTGAAGGTTTTTGCCCCACTCTAGCATTTTACATTTCTACTGTTTTTTTTTCTTCAGGGTCATGAGGTCAGCATCCTATCTCTTCAAGCCATCTTTGGAAGAGTATCTCTCACATAATGGAGATATCAGTTATGTTTCGTTTCTGACACCAGCTCAGATTAACTGAAAGAAAAGGGGAGAGGTAATTGAGAGGATAGGAAGAGGGTCACAGAATCAAAGGGAAATGGCAAAAGTTGGAAACCAGGAACATTTCACGGGACTGAGGAACAAAATTCAGAAGGAAAGAAACTGTCTCCCACCTGGAATGACCCCACTGGCCTCTAACCACTGCCGCCAATGAGCTCCAGGCCTCCTCCTCTCCTCGCGTTTATCTCAGATTCAGCGAGGGGAGCGAGCACTTTCCCTCTCTGAGTTCAGGATGGGGCTGCCTAGGTCCCTCCCCGCACTCCGCTGTGAGGCGGTCATCTGTAGGGCGCAGGGAAAGAAAGGGTCGCCTGTCCCCTGACTTGGGAAAACCTGCAACTCAACTCTCACCAACTCAGTGAGGATGAATCACTCTCCAACGACGTCAGAATGTTTTTAAGAAAGAAAATGGATTCTGGATACATGAAATAACGAGCGATGTCTGCGGCAGCGGGCGCCGAAGTGAATTTTTACAGGGATACACGTTCACACAGGAAATGCTGAACAATTTCTTGGAAGAAAACATCTTAACCTTGGTGCAGAAGCACAACTGCTCTCTTGCTCACTTCGGCAGCACCTGTCCTAAAACTGGAACAATACAGAGAAGACTAGCATGGCCTCTGCACAAGGATGACATGCAGATTCATAAGCAGGACTGTTCTGAATATTCTCCTACAATAGTTATTCTGTCTTTTGCTCTGACATCTATCTGACTGGTATTATAATTTTCTTAGTTTAACTCTAAAGTTTAAATACATGGACTTTAATCTGAAAAAGAAAAAGAAAATACCTGTCACAGTTGGTCATCAATATACCATTCTAAACTTACTTTCTGTTACTTCTCTTCACAAATATTACATAACACTCTGTACTGAATACATCTGCATCATCCCCTCCTCCCCCAGCTTTACTGTATGTATCTTTCCTGGCTGGAATAAATAGCTTCTTCAATTCCCCACCCCATCATCTATCCTTCATCTATTTACCATTTTATGTGTTTCTCCATTTTTAGTTTTTATCATTTGCTACATAAAAGTAAAGTTACTTATATATGGGTCTTATCTCCCCTTTATTTTTTTTTTATTTTTTTATTTTTTGGTGGGTACCGGGGGGTCGACCTCAGGACCTCGCGCGCCAGCAGGCGCCCGTGCCACTGAGCGATATCACTGGCCCCTTTTTTGTATGTAGGTTCCGGGAGTCGAACTCGGGCCCTCGCGCTTGCCCGGCAGGCGCTTAAGCCACTGAGCCATCTCACCGGCCCTTATCTCCCCTTTAGATTATACCATAACCTGGAATAAAGAAACTCTTCTGGCTATGCTTTTTAAAGCATTTCTACTATGAAATATAATAGGAATTTATATAAATGTTTTACATATAAGAGCTATATTTGATTTAACTTCTTAAACATCTTTATTGTGATACATACTTTTGAAATGAACATATATACATACATATAAATATTCAGTATAGCAAAAAAAGTTGCACAAAATAAATCTAGGTTCGATTTAGCAACAGTCCCAATGAGAACAAATACATTCACTGCCCAAATCGTAAATAAAACAAAAGCTTCTATATATCTGTTCCCGTTCACTCCGTTTGTATTCATTTGTGATTTGCTTTATTTTCTCACAATACTTAAAAAGAAGCCAACAAAGATTGCTGAACTTCCTCAGTAATCAAGAAAATGCAAATTAAGACAATAAAAGACACTATCTTTTTACTAAATTGGCAAAATTGTAAAATCCTGTAAATGTCCATAGAACTCTCACATCTTTGGTGACGTGTCAGTCGGTAAACCAGCTTTGGAAAACAGTGTCGAATTATTTAGTAAACTTTAAAATGTATAAATACTATGCTTCAGCAGTTCCCCTTCCAGGTACACATGCCTCTGGGGACTAAATGTGCGTGGGCCCCAAGACACAAGATCAGAATGTTCACAGCTGTACTGTCCGTTGCTACCCCAAAGTGGAAAGAAACCAGCACATGAATGTGAAAAAAATAGAATGAATACTTAAATTTTATACTTTTTTATTGGGTTGTCTGTCTTTTTCTCATGGGTTTATAGAAACTTTCTCTCTCTCTTTCTCTCTCTCTAGGAGAGACAGAGAGAGAAAAAGAAATATAGAGAGACAGAGAGAAAGAAAATAAATATATATATATATTCATTCTATCTCCACATGCACATGTATGCACACTAAAATATCTGAATTGTCTACTTTCTTACAAACTCCTCCCAAAGTGCCATGTGCAATCCCATCTCCGTACTTGGGTTCAGGTTGTTGGTTAGGAACTCCCCCTCACCTGTGCGTACAACTTTATTACCAACAGCACTACTGTAGGCAGAAAGAAGGTAGGAATTTTGAAAATGCACACCCCCCCATTATTCCATTTGACATTCAGAACAGCCTTGAGGAGAGTATGTCTGGGGCTATCTTTTCTCCTTTGATGCGGAGGAAATTGGCTCAGAGGTAAGAGGCTTATGCCATTTTCACAGGGAGGCTGAGTCACGGAGGTTGGAATCCCAAGGTCTTTCCACCTTCTCCCTTCAGAGTCTGGCTCAAATCCCAGCACCTCTTGGGAGCCTTCTCTGTTCAAGGGCTTTCTTATCCCTAATCGGTTTCAACTATTACTTTCTGCACGGTGCATTTGACAGTGGACACAAATGCCTTGAGCTATCATCTCTCTAGCAGCACGTACCCTGTTTCACTGCGTTTTGTAAGCAGCTCCTGAGGTGGGAACAATGTTCCTTATCATCTGCCTCCTTCCCAGGCTTCTCACTGCTCCTTTCCTGCAGCTTGTGCCAGGGGTCGGGGCTGGGGCTTGGCTATCTTTGTGTGTTGGACCACTGAAAAAGTCAACTCTGACTCCAACTATCAAGACTGAAAGAAAATATGCCTGATCCGTTCGCGTTCTGTAGATTCCTGGAAAAATTCCTGCTGACAAGTTCTTGGGCACTGAGTCATTAATCTCTAAGTTTATTATGTCCATCAACATACATGGTGGAGATTTTATTTTGTTCAAGTAGGAACTAGCTCTGAGAGTCTTGCATTTATTGCATTCTCCAGAGTGCCTGCCACACATGGGGACTCAAAATGAAAGATCTCTGGAAGAAATCTGTACATCCAAGAAGACCTCCCCTGAAATCTACTAAAATACACAGCTGCTTTCCTTTTCTCAGTGCATTGGAGCAAGAAGGGCAAAGACTCAGATAAAATTCTTTGCTTCTTTATTTATTTATTTATTTATTTATTTATTTATTTTGCTTCTCTTTTTAACAGTAGGCTGTAAGTTAATTTTTCAAAGCTTTGGTTTCTTCAACCACAAAACTAAAGCCCAAAAGCCTATCTTATGGTGAAAAAATAACAATAAAAATGTAAGAATGTCTTTCGATATATCAAGACCTATATAGAATATAAAGTATGAAAAAGATTCTAGCAAGATTTGGTTCTCTTTGAGTGTAAGCAAGAGAGTGAGGCCTGGGTTTTCAATTACAAAATGAGAGGATTCATTTAAGTTATGCCTGTTGTTTTCTTTTCAACTTTCTTTTTTAATTGACACATAATGATTATAGTGTTTTACTTTGAAGGCTAAAGAGTCTAGGGCTACAACTCCAGCTTCAATGATCAAGAAAATGCAAGATTTTAATTTTCAATTCCATGTACATAAAGCTAAACAAATTATCTAATACACAAAGGGGGACTCATATTTAAATTAATTCAACCATAATCTTCTTTCAAACGAATAATCCTGCCTGAAAGAAATAACGGCCCTGATAATACGTGTTTTCACATTCTGTTCTGGACACTTCCAGTAGGAAGCCTTTCTGTGCCATTTTGGCCCCTGCTCATGCTTCAGGCTTTCCCATTCTTCAGAACATTTCTGCAGGGAGAGGGTGAGCATTTTTAATACCCAAATGGACAGTTTCCGTGTGGAAATGAAAAGTTTCCCACAGTAATGTGTACTCCACACACTAACATCTTACAGACAATGAGACGTCACTTCTGAGTAGTTTCTATAGATAAATACTTGTGTGATGTCAACTTGAAACATGTGTGCCCTAGATCTGGGAGATGTGAGGACAGAGAGTTAAACCAGGTTGAGAGCAAAGGCTTGAGTTTGGCGGGAGAGGAAAGCGTGCAAGGGGTCAGGAGTTAAAGTGGGAAGTGCGGAGGCAGCCAAGGAGGGCAGAAGTGGGGAATCTCAGCTGTATGAACCACATATTCTTGTCAGGGACATGTTCATGAACTAGATTTCACGTTATCTTTACAAGTTGTCCTGTGCAAAGGTGAAATTGTAAATCTTTACAGTTTATTGGGTCCAAAGAGATGACCTGACTTCCTTGAGGTTATGTAAATGATGAGAAGAGTAAGGATTTTCATTCAGCTCTTGAAGCTGGAACTAGTTCTTTGCTATACCCATTTGCAGTCATAGGTGGCACATGTTTGAGGTGATTTCAACAAAAAATTGAACTATGGAGGCATTGAGTCATCTGTGCCTAGAAGACTCACACTTTTCCAACTAAATTGAGGTGTGGGGCTTAAAGAAACACACTCAGGAACTCACCTACTACATACTACAATAGTTATGTACACAGAGTATACTTTCATTTCCCATGGCAATCTAATGGCTTAGTGATGAGAACGTTCTCACTGGGCCAGTACTTTAAAAGACTGAGAAGATGAGGAAGAAAAAGAGGAAATGAAGGGAAAGGGGAAATAGGAAGGAGCAGGAAGAACAGGCAACCATATGGGGTGGGAAAAGCAGTGAGTGGAGTCTGCCATGCACTCAACGCCCGGATGCTACTTCCTGGACACATCTTCAAGTCTGGCACTTTCCAAAAAGTGCTGAGCTCTGTGTGCCGTGGACCCTGGTTTGTGGAGGCTGCTTGTCAAAGTGTGCTGCCGGATGGGACGAGGCAGGAGGATAGTCGAGGCAGGGAGCCGTTGTCCAAGCTGTGGATTCAGAAGCTCCTGATCTTTCCCGGTGATGGTGCCATGTGCCATGGAAAACCCTTCCTGCAGGTTGGCCTCCTGTTCCAAAACTCCCTCTGCACTCCTCTCTCCACAGGACCTATGATTTACTCTCCTCAGATGGAGGCTGCCCCATGCATAATGCTATTTGGTAACCTCAAAACTAAATTCACACTCTAAGCTATCTGATCTAGATAACTAAGATATTTGGGTTTCACATCTAAAGTATAAATTTGTTTGCTTTGGGGTATTTTTTTTCTTTTGAGATTTTGAAATCATGAACTGCATTGGTTCCTTAGATAACTGTAGGTGTAAACACCACCAAGAAGCAAAATTCATCACCACTCACTACCCACGCATACATTTCAGACAGGAAATGAGACCGTAGGTTGACTACCAGTGTGCGTCACTGTGCCATTCCTACCTCAAGAAGTAAATTTCCAGGCAGATCTTTCTTTTATTCTGGTAGCATCCAATTACAGAGCATCCGATTGCAACAGGAACCCAGAAATGAGCTTAATTGTTGAAAAAATAATAGATTCACCAAACATAAGCGAACTGAGAAACACAATTATTTAATCCAGAAGACAAATATCTCCTCTCATAGGCCTTGGAAAAATCACTGCCATTCTCTGAACCTTTACAAGCTGGTAATTATGTTAGATAGGAACCAAAAGTACAGAAGAGAGTGCAGGCTCTCTAAAGAAAGGTATGTTTATTCAGGTTAAAATCTGAGCAGTTCTTCTGCTGAAATGTTCCTTTCTTCTGTATGTGAGACAGCTTTATTATTTTCCACCAAAATTATCCCAGCACTTTAGCAGAAGGAGAAGGAGAACGGAAGGTGCGCAGTCAGTGCGAGTGGGATGCGGGAGGGGATGGGATGGAGGGTTGGAAGATTTAATCCTACATCACCTGGCTCTTGGTCCAGAGCACTATCCTTAAAACTGTAATCTTCACCAAAATGTGATTAAAAATATTGAAACATCTTCTGTCAGTATTAGAAAATTATGTGTTCATAAAAAAATGTCAGTTTAAATGTTTAAGGAGATGGAAATACCACCTACCCTGATTCCATCATTCCACAAACATTGCATACATATACAAAATTATCCTATGGTAAGCCATAAATATGTACTATTATAATAATTACTAATAAAAAACCTAACTTTCAAACCCATAGACCAAAAAAATGCAAAACACAATATTATGCATTCTAGTTGACAAATATCACAAATGAAGGTGCAATTCTTACACCACATTTAATAGTGAGTGGAAGTTTTCTTGCAGTTAAAGATAGGGAGGAGAAAATTCAGCATATTCAACCCTATGCTTTGATCGTCTGCTTTAAACCTCATCAAGAATCCAGCACAGCACAGTGTTCCATGTTACTATTTGCGAAAAGTAAGATTTTCTTCCCAAGCGAGACATTTCAAGGTGCTGCTTTTTATAATTTCTAATAGCAGGAATTACCACTGTTCTTGGGGATGACAGAACGGAAATCCGCCAGAACTCAAGGGTCGCGATGGCATTTAGGTCCAAGAGAAAGTTTATGCCGCCCCCTCCCTACTCACACTCAGAGATTAAGGATGAAGTTTGTAGAGTATTCTCCAAAGAGCACTTTTCACTTCTTTGTTCCTCAGGCTGTAGATCAGGGGGTTCAGCATGGGGATGACTACACTGTAGAACACAGAGGTGATTTTGTCTGTGTCCATGGACTGTGCAGAGCCAGGATGCAGGTACATGAAGATGATTGTGCCATAGAAGAGGGACACAGCGGTGAGATGGGATGCACAGGTAGAGAAGGCCTTCTTCCGTCCCTCAGCAGAACGCATGCTGTGAATGGCCGTGTATATGAAGAGATAAGAGATGAGAATAACAAGAAGGGTGAAGAAGACGTTAAAACCCACAACAAAGAACACAACCAGCTTGCTGGTGCGAGTGTTGGAGCATGCAAGAGCCAGGAGTGGGGGACTGTCACAGAAAAAATGATTAACTTCGTTAGACCCACAAAAGGAGAGTCTGAAGGTGTCTGCTGTGTGGATTGAGGCATTGAGGAAGCCACAGACGTAGGAACCAACTACCAGGGAGGCGCACACTCCTGCCGTCATGGTGGTGGTGTAATGAAGAGGTCTACACACTGCTGCATGGCGGTCGTAAGCCATGGAGGCCAGAAGGTAACACTCAACAGTGGCGAAACCCACGAAGAAGAAGAACTGAGCGGCACATCCATTGTAGGAGATGACCTTGTCTCCCGACTGCAAGGCAGCCACTGTCTTGGGAGCTACAGCTGACGAGTAGCCCAGATCTACAAAGGAGAGGTTACTGAGGAAGAAGTACATGGGGGTGTGGAGCTGGGAGTCTGAGAGGATAATCACTATCATCCCCCCATTCCCAACCACGGTGATGAGGTAGATGAATAAAAACACCAGGAGGAGAGGAACCTGCAGACTGGGGTCATCTGTTAATCCCAGGAGAATGAACTCTGTCACTTCCGTGCTATTCTCCATTGATGTCAACTTGAATCTCACCTGGTAATTAAAGAAAAAGGCCAATGAAGAGCAGATGATACTACAGGAGGAAGGTGGAATGACATAAAAATAGAAGACTACCATATATTGGTAATGTACCACATGTAAGACACATGCTGGACCCTTCCACTTTATTACAGCATTTACTCCTACGAGATAGGTGCTATTATGCCTGTTTTATGGGTGAGAAAGTTCAGGTTCAAGAATCCTAATATTGAAAAAGTTTGTCTCATTAGTAGAGGTCAAAATCAAAGTTCATCCCCTTATATTTTTAATCCAAAGGTCACTCATTCATAGATTCTACATGTACACATGATATAAATATATATTATGGTGTAGATGTGCCTAGCAACATCATTGTTAAGATTTCACTCAATTCTTAAGAATCTAAAAAAGAAAACTATTAAGTTTAAAAAAACCCATCATGCCTTATATTCCTCATTCCACTTCAATAATATAGCCTCTCTAGAAATCTCTTGAAATTTTCTATCCACAGATAATGAAATAATATTAATTAAATCATAATATCTTATTGTATGCTAGATACTACTCCAGTGGCTCTAGTTGCATTTAACTCAATCTTCACATCAACACTTGGAGGATAATTCTGTTATTTTCCTTATTTCACACAAGGAAAAACTGCTTACATGATAATACTCTATTCCTTCTTTTACAGTTTTTATTTTGCTTCTATACACAATGTTCCATAATTTAAGACATGCGAATAGAGTATTGCTTTCTTCTCACTTTAGGTAACTCCTCCATTGGCAGTATATTTTATACCCAGTCTCCTCTTTCTAGCTACTATTTTCTTCTAAAATTGAGCATTTTTGTGGAGACCAGAGAGCTACAAAATAATAACTGTTAAAAGAATATTGACTAAAGTCACATAACACATAACTGTTGGAGATGAAATCAAAATCTTGATCTGTTTGATACTAAATCCAGAGATCTTAATCACAATTTCTAATGTATTTGTTAGTTTATTCCTTAACAGTAGTTCAGCTGAAAGGGGGTATGGTATCATATATATATTTTTTGTATATATATGTATCTCATATATATATATTTGTATATATATGTATCATATCATTATATATATATATATAAATGTGATCCTGGTTACAGTTAAATTCTCCCTTCTCTGCATCTGCTAGACCCTGAGTTTTGGATGATTTTCACACAATTAGCTGGGCAACCACCCAGCTCCTTGGCTTGCTGGAAGCCTCCTGGGATGGTGACAGCAATCATTCCTTCTTGCCTCACCCGGCCGACCATGGCCCCCTGCACACATAAATACGTATTTGGTGAATTGAATAGAACAACAATGACAAACACAACAGACAAGCTATTGTTCTCTTGTTTATCTGAGTCCACACTTATTGGCAGTATATTAGCTTAGACTTACGGCATGAAAAATATTCAGAAGCAATAATGACTTTGGAGGTGGTCAGGCCTGGAGAAGGGCTGTGTCCTACTTTTAGAACGCGTTCTCCCTCCGCCCGCCTCTCCTCAGTCTAAGCATTCACAGGCTTTCCCACTCTCTGTAGCAGAGTGGGTGGGAGCAGGCTCAGCTGAGGAAAGAGAGGAAATGTATGAAGAGAGGAAGGAAAAGGAGAAACAGGCATTGAAGGAGAAATGGCTTTAAGCAGGCTTGGCCCCACCTTGCCTTGGAGAGCAGCTACCGCAAAAGACTGGCGAGGAGCCCTTTGTAAATAACAGAAGAAGAGGGTGGCCTAGCTTGTCCAAGAACCATCTCGGCCATCTTGGAAAGCTCTATGAGATGGAGGCCCTGCTCTTATTTCATTCCCTGGTTTCCAGCTTTCACCTTTATAAACAATGCTTCAGTAGTAGCCTTCTAAATGTCGTCTCATGTTCATAGAACAGATTCCCAGAATTTCATACTTGTCAGCCTTTTTTTCACTCATTCATAGATTTCCAACTGAGCAGCAGCACTTTTCCTCACATTTATCCAGCCTTTCTCATCCTTTTTCTTTTGACTTTTGACACATTCATATAGTCCCTAATTTAGCACAAACAATGTACTACAATCTACAATGAGTAGTGTCCTGATCATACATATGTAGTATCACTCAAGAGTCACATAACTATTTAACTGTAAATGTGTACACTTTTCTAGGGCCAGATATCTCAACATCAGTATTATTGACATTACTGACTGGACAGGTTTTCATCTATTTACAATTAATATTCAAGACACTTCTGTGCTCTCTTGATGAGCAACCCTTTCCCTTTATGCATGCAGTTACTGTTGGTAAATGTGTCTGGATTCAGAGCAGCAGGGAGAATTCTGGAGTCAGAGTGTAGAGAAAAGGCCTCATCTACCCAGCATCATCCCTGAAGCATCACAGGGCCTGAATCCAAAACCTAATACTGTACAGTGGTACCTCGGTTCACAAACCCTACATGTTCCACAATTCCAGAAAGATGGCCAGCCATGGTGGTGTTCATCACCCAATGCATAGTTCATGACTAGAAGCAAAATTTACCAAACACTTCTGTTTGCCAACCGAATTATTCATGAACAGAAGGGTTCATGAACCATAGTGTTGCTGTATTGCTGCTGTTTTTTTCCTTCTCATGCATGAGCCTGAAATAAATATCACAAAGATCCTTGAAAGGGAAAGAACATTGAAAAATGTCTAATGGGAAGTGTATTGAACTAAAAAAAAATTAAAATTTAAGAAGTTTTTGTTGCTATAAAGAGAGAAGGAGACTAAACCATCCAGATGTCTGGAAGTAGGAATGTTTCATCAAAGATTCTTCTAAAGAGGTTGGAAAAGTCACTCCCAACCACCACACCTCTTTTGGAGAAGTCCAAATTAGGTCATCAGTAGAATTACTAAATTCCATGAAGGAAGACATACATCTGTTTGTTTCTGTTAGTCTTCTTTGCTTTATTACCCACTGGCCACACTACTGGCAGACACATAGCAGGCCAAAATGTCTGTTAAGTGAATGAATGAATTAGAATCTCAGAAGTTGAGTTAGAATAATAGCTTTAATGGTGCTTGCTTGCTTTGGAACTATAGATAAATAAGTTTCCCTGTATCGAGAGAGTATGAAGTAAGATAAAATATGGGAAAATCCAGCCATCGTGTGGTCCATGGGAGTTCCACAATACAAACAAATTTATCTCTATTAAACCATAAGTCAATCACATGAATTTGTTTCCAGACTTTAACACCAGTTGGTAGCAACATCCCATCTAGCAACGACTATGTCAATGGCTGCCTAAGTAACCATGACTCAAAATCACCACAGGACTCTTCTCTTACTCTGTTCTTTTGAGACGTGGCAAAGGATCTTGGAGAAAATGGAACTAAGAGCACTTTAAACCTACATCTGAGCCCCTTCTCCTAGCTAAGCCTGTTATTTCTACCCACAGTGTAAAGAATGTGGCTTTAAAAGAAAGTCAGGGAAAACATACCTATGTCCTTGGGAGTTATGAGATCTTAATTCAGAACTGCCTTCAAGGACTGAACTTTTTGAAGTCTGAAAAGAAAAGAAAATCTGTTTGGTCTCTGAAGGCCTTGGATTTCAAATAATAAAAGATTTCCTGAGGCTATGTAATAAAGTATGCAGCAGTTCAGCTGCCGTTATAGTTTTTGTGAGCCCCAAAGTGAGTCGCACCAACCAGTGTGAGCAGTCTGAATTCCATGAGAAGAAGGTAACACAGATTTAGGGTCCTCTGGAGAGAAGTTCCCTAAGGCCTTGACTCCAATCCAGGGCTCAGTGACATGTAAACAAGTAGTCAAAACAATACTTTCCTGAGGGAACTGAAACATTACTGTGACAGAAACAATCCTCAGAGACCTCCCCTCAAGGGACAGAGAGGACCCTCCATTCCTCGGGTCACAGGCTAAGGGTATTCATGAGGAATTTTCATCAAAACTACTCTCAAAGGAGTATGAGATGCAACCATGCAGCGCTCAGCCCTGGCACCATAGCCTGCACTGGTAGTTGGCTGTTTCTCTAAGACTAAGTGGGGAGGAATTTTTAAATGGCCCGTTCATAAATAATAAGCTACATCAAAATCTCAAACCCAGCTTTGACTACAGAGCTCCAAGTTCAAAGAGCTTTGTGAAACAAAACACTTTCAGGAAATTGTTTTCCAATCAACTTGGTATTGGATGAGTTTAAACATGGAGCTGACAAGAATCAAAGGATTCTGTCTATTTCATTAATATTAATTTACTGAATTAACAGACACCAACTGCCCCTTGCATTTCAAGCTCTTTGTTATATGTATGCAGTCTTTCACCTAAATTTCACACAACGCTATGAGAAATTATCTCTCCAATTTTACAGATGTGAAAACTTCAGCCTATACCTAACATCTAGCTCTTTTTCTAATAGTATTTTCCAGCAGAAGAAAATGGGGCTCCTTGGAGGAATGGCTGATTTTAGGACTGGAAGAAGGAATGAATTAGATAAGACCGTAGAGCCTTGCAGTTCAAGGAAGGAAACGCGAAGTCTGTCTGACCCCAGGTCTCCATACCTTTTTACTGCTTACTTCTCTTTGGGGGTTCAATATGGAAAAACAAGGATGCTCTCAGAATATAGAAAAAGGTCCTGTTTCTCTCAGATTCTCCCAAGTGTGTATCCCAGTACAGTAAGTTACAAAAGTGAAGCTTATTTACCAACTTTTTCTTGTTTCTCGTGAAAATAATTTCATGCAAAAATTTATTTGAAAAAAATTATTGTTTGGACAAATTAATTTTTTATAAATTAAGAAATAAAAAGTGATAACATCATAGCAGGCTAGATGATATGAGCCCAAGGATATTTTTTCACCTCTGTTAGAATTATTTTTCTACCAAACATTTAATTATGAATTAATACCAATTCTTCTCTATAAAATAGAGTAGGGAAAATATACCAGTTCTTTTAATGAGGCCAGTTTTATCAGATAATAGAAGCATCACGAGAAATATAGCAATGGATTATCTTCTATTTTGAATATAGATACAGACAATTCCACTAGCAAACTGAAGGTAAACATAACAAATTTATTAGACATTGCGTTCAAGTGGGTAATTTCACAAATGCAAGTGTATCCAAGATCAACCAAGCAAGCCATAATAAAACAAAGTAGGAAAATTGTTTCAATAGACAGAGAAAAGTTTTTGAGCAATCCCATGCCCATTTTTATTACTGCATGCTTACAATACATAATAGTTACATTTGTCTTGGGGAATTGGTATAGGCATAGAACATAACTTAGTCATTTTTCATCTCCCTCCCCCGATCGCCTTCCCTATCTCCAGACGTCTGCCTTTAGTTCCTACCGTCTCTCTATTATTTATTTATGTTTTAGGTTTTTGTAGCACTTAATCTCCTGATGTACATGTTCAACTCTGAAGACCTAGATTCCCTCCTTGTTATTTAATTTTATTAGTACAAAAACAAAAAATAGGAAAAGAAGAAGGAAAGACACGGGGGGAGAGATGAAGAAAAATAAGAGAGAGGACAGGGTAAAAAAATAAAAAAGAAGGGAGTAGAAAGTGAATGAGAAAAAAAGAGAAAACTTCACCTGTAAATTCAACATCGAAACAACTGAGACAATCTAGTCTAAACCTCTGGCTCTATGGAATAATTTAGCACTCTGCTTTATGGGAATTAATATTCTAAAAATTGAGCGACTTAAACTGACAACTATTAATACTGTAAAATACAATGACCCTGGGTTTTGGCAAGTGAGAAACCTAGAATCCACCACTGACTGCATGCAAAACTTAGATGAATTGTTCATCTGTTTGAATCTCCTCGGCTCCTTCTGGCACTGAATATATTCGCTTTCTTTCTTCTCCCAGAGGCTCTCAACCCCTGGGGGACACTCGTGATTGCACACTCGCGACTCCCTCCCCGTTTGGCGTCCTCACAAGCGCCCCGCGACTCTTCCCTCCCGCGTGGCTGCACGTGGGGTTCGGCGGCGGCAAAGAGGCGGCAAGAAAAGCGCAGCTTCTCCGACTCGGCGCGTTCAAGGCCCCACACCAGCTCTGCGCACCCATCCTTGAGTTAATGCTGCCACCCCGAGGCTATTGCAAGCCTTTCGCGGCGTGAGCCTTTCTCAGCGGCGGGGCTGGAGGAAGGAGGCCTCGCCTCCTGCAGCCCTGAGCAGTAACTTCGCAGAGGAAAACCGCCCGGGAGCACAAGAAGAACGGGAAGCGGGCAGTCGGTCCGGAAAGTCCACTTCACGGCCACATCCCGTTAGCACCACTTGGATTTGACGGCCGAGCTGCTAGAGTCCTCGAGGCACCGTGACCCAGGACATCACTGTGAGCATCGAGTTTTACCCGCCGCTAACCCGAGACTCATAAAGGTGAAGCAGCTGCCTGACGCCGCACAGGTAGGCAGCGCTCGAACTGAAATCCGCGGCTCACAGACTTCAGGTGTTTCTGTCCCTCGACTTCTCCAGAGCTCCTGGGGGTCCGCCGATTCCCTGGCTCCACCCAGGCATCTGCACCAAGGTCAGGGCCATCGCATGCTGGCTCCACTTCTCCCTCTCCACCTGGGCCGTCCTGTCCTCGTCCGCCTTCCTGTCTCAGACACCCCCGCTGCCTTTCACAGCGCTTCCGCTCCGTCTACGCCGCTAATCCTGGCTCTGCTTGCCTTGTGAGGTTTGACCACAACAACTATCCTTGTCCTCTCCACCTTGTTTACTCACTCCTAGCCTATTCGTCCAAAAACATGCTTCTGTTACCCTGTCCTTCCCGCAGAAATTCTCAAGAATCTGTCTCCTACCCTAAAGCACCCTTCTGCTATGTCAATGTCCTTCTTTAAAACGATCAATAATGGTCCACATCACCTCCCAATCTCTTCCCAATCTACTGCATCATAGCCTCAACTATTTCCACTCCCATCCCATTGAAAGGACGTTTTGAAACAATATTCTTCTCTGCTAGTGTGCATTAGTTACACAAAATAGTAGATTTTGTGTTGGCATAGTCACAGGTGCATAAAACACACTTTGATCACTCCTCCCTGTCATCTTCCTCACTTTTACTCCCTTCCTTCAATCTCCTTCCTCTTCTCCAACAGTCTCTCTTCTACTTTTATGTCATTTCTCATTTTTAAATTTTTTTCTAGTTTCCCCACCTGTGAGAAAACCTGTGACATTTGACTTTCTGAGTCTGATTCAATTCACTTAACATGATGGTCTCCAGTTCTACCCATTTTCCTGCAAATGGCATGATTTCATTTTTCTTCATGGCTGAATAATATTCCATCATATATAGAATTTGCTTTATCCATACATCCTTTGACAGGCACCTAGGTTGTTTCCATAGCTTAAGCTACTGTGATTGTGCTGCAATAAACATAGGTATGTGGGTATCTCCACAGTATGCTAATTTTAATTCCTTTGGGTGTGTGCCAAGTGGTAGCTCTAGTTTTAGTTTTTTGAGGAAATCCATGCTGATTTCCATAATGCCATACTAATTTATGATCCCACCAGCAGTGCTGAAGAATTCCTTTCTCTCCACATCCTCACCAGCATTTGGTGATTGTGGTATTCTTGATGATAGACCCTCTAACTGGGGCAGGATGGGGTCTCAAATATCATCTGGATTTGCACTTCCCTGATAGCTAAAGATGCTGAACACTTTCATATATTTATGGACAGAGTGTACTTCTTCTTTGGAGAAATAACTGCTCGATTCACTTGTCCATTTCTTGATCGGGTTCCTTGTTTTCTTGGTGCTAGGCTGGACGGAACATGCAGCATGCGCAGGAAGCGCGGGAAGCTGGGAGACTTGGCTTGGGTAGCCTGGTGCCTGCTGTCTACCCTGGGCTCCCAGCCCACTGTGCTGAAATCATTCATGGCTTCTTGTCTCATCTCCCCTCCCCGATATTCTAAGCAATCTAGCTCCGAGAAACATGTCAGCTTTTGTGTCTCTTTCTAACCACGACGCATCCTACTTTGTATTTGCCCAGACCTCAAAGTATCTATTCCACAGATCTGGCATGCAGAGGAGAGGACCCTGACAAGCTACCTGATTTCTCCACCTACCACGCTTTGCGTGTTTTCTCTTTTGCCTTCCCTCATGCTGCTCCCTCGGGTTGCAATGGCCTAGTTTTATCCCCTTCTTTTATCTCTTTCACTTAGAAGTTCAAATTAAAGCCAACCCCGTTGTGAAGTTGTCCTCTGAGGTCATGAACAACATATGTGTACCCTTCTATTTATAACCCTTTCCCAAGTTGTCTTGTTTTATTGGTTCTGCACATTATTCTTTCTTTTATTTCCTTTTATTTCTTTTCCCAGAGCCTGTGCACTCCCACATTCCTTCTTATTGCACTGCCTTGATTTCTGCTTCCAGGGCAGAAACCATCTGATGTGGACAGGGCAGTACTAGGTACTGCCTGTGGCCTTCCTGGGCTGTAGATTCTTCGAGGGCAGAGACTATGGCTCACTCCCCAAGAGAAGAGATAAACGATAACACCTGGTTTACTAAAGTCTAGATCAACATCAGTCATCTCAATAGACAACCAAGACCCCAGAGCATCACCTACCTGAGAAGTTCTTTAATCTTTCCATGGCGCTCGCTGTATGACTAAGTTACCATTAGATCAATATTACCTAAACAGCTCACAGGACCCCTCTATCGGTTCAGCCCCTCTCTTCTTTCCTTCTCTGGCCTCACCCAAAGCCCCCATTACCTCCCCAGACCTGGACCCTAGGGCCTGGGATACCTCCTTCTCCTCCTCCTCTTCCCTGGCTCTCAGTCAAACACCTCTCACCACCCCACTAAGCCAGATCACCCCATCCCTCCCAGCGCCTGTACCCTGTCCCCATCAGGCTCTAAGGGGACTAATGCCAATTATCTCTCGCCTGACTGCACCCCTTCGTGAAAGTCACAGTCTCCCCCACATCTGCCAGGCTGACTGGAATTCCAGAAACACCCAAATGACCTTTTCCTTACTCTCCTGTTTGACAAATAAAAAGGCCATTTTATTATATGTTTTCTGTAGATCTTACTCTCGTATTTTACTGCAATTCCAATTCAATTGTCTTTTATCTCAGGGATTAAAATGCCCCCCATATTTACCACAGCCCTAATTAAATTCCCCTCCCCTTATCTATGACCTTGGGCCCAATTTGTATGACTGGCAGCTTCACTCAATTGGTCCAAGTCACCTTTACAAAACTTCAATGTTAATTCATTCCTTACTAAACTGCCCCAATCCTACCCCAGCCAAAGATTGCTGGCTCTGCATCTTCACGTCAGCAGCAACCTACATGGCCATTCCAGTCCCTCCCAGGTCTGGATTTCCACGCCTTCTCAGGCTTTTCTCTCAGTTTTTCCCTGGGGCTTGTACAAGCGATTATCAACAGTCAGAGTCTGGTGCTGACTTCTCTTCGATACAGCCCTGTTCAAGATTTCTCTCCCACTAGGTTGCCCACTCAGCCCATGTGTCACGCAAGAAAAAGCCATGAGAACCAACGCCCATTTCCCTTTCTCTCTTTTTTTTTTCTTTCCTTTTCTTTTCTTTTTTATAATAACTAAAAGATGGGAATGAAAGTCGCCAACCTGGCCTGACGCTCCCAGCCCCCAGCCTGCTCACCAGCAGAAGCACTACTGTCTGCAGGGGATTCAGCTCAGCACCCGTGGCTGGAGGCTGTCATCGGCTGTCATTGGGAAATGCAGGAAAGGAGATAAGATAGGACAAGGAATTTTGCACATCTTGGGACATCTGGGGACATCTGGAGACACCCGAGAATTTATATGGAACACTTCAAGGACTCTGCCCACTGAGGTGCAAGACCGCCAGAAAACTTTGACCCCCGATGTTTATTGGGATCTTCCTGCCTAATGTCCCCTGCCTTTCTCTCTCCATCCCTGTAAAAGGGACACACTTCTCTTTGTTCTGGGCAGCCGGTCTTATCATGCTGTCTGTCTGCATGCTGTCTTGCCTTTACACAGACCTGGTGGTCTCTGCTGGTTCTCCCCCAGACCCCCGTACGTTACATGTGTTATACTATTCTTCTGAGGCCTCCACAGGACCTAGAACAGTACCTGCAGACAATAGAGCTTACTGATTCTCCGAATCCCACCTGAGTCTCTGTTTAATAAATCGGACAAGGCACAGAGATGTGAGCTGAGAAGTCTACTTCAGGAAAATTTATTTATCCTTAATTCAGCAAACTAATTTTCAGATCATCAACCACAGTGGTTTAAAATAGTAATGTACGCTTCTCCTGGGAAACAAAAATGGAAAATTGTTGATTTGTAGATGGATAAACCTTAAGGGCTACTTGATGGAGAACGATTGAAAACAAGAGTTTAAACTATTGCCTTAAAATATGCTGTTCTGCTTGGGATGAGGCAGTCAGCACTCATCAGCTTACCAGAGGGCATTTTCATGAGTAGGCACACAGAAGACAGGCACTGTGCCCCTGAGGACAACGCCCCACGTGCCCTCCTGCCTTGGTGTCATCTGCATGAAGATTAGAGAATCCAGATGAGCTACTTCATCCTAAACACCATCTGTCTCCAATATCTCTCTCCCTCCATCACTTTCCTCTCTTTCCAATCACATTCAGAAAACACTTCTGAGTACTGATCCTCCTTAGAGATATCTTCTAACCCACCTGTTATTTCCACAAAATATCTCCAGAGAAACGTTTCCATTCCTTTAGGAAATGAAAAAAAAAAAAAAAAAAAGATCAAAAACTAAAAGGTACTCATGAAGTAACAGAATTAGTAAGTGATGGAGCCGGGATGGAAACCCACACTTGGGATCAAGATTCACAAAACGAAATCCCTCCCACTTTTAAGTTTCAACTCAAACGAGTGAGCCACACAAGTGAGCCACACACGAAAAGACCACAGTTTTCCCACTGGTAAGTCTGGGGTTGGCTAACAAAGTGACACCATGTAGCTGGTAACCAGAAGGCTCCAGAGCTGGGAGTTGTACCTCTGCTGCTGAATTATTTTAGATAATAGTGATCACAAAGTTTTCCCTGGGACTTTCCCCTGGACTGTGGTTGCACTGATGGCAGGCAGTGGCAATCTTGACATTGAGAGGCCCCTAAACTCTTCTCCCGTGACTGTGCGTCCTTGACCTGGGTTAGCTGTTTTCTATCTATAGGAAACACGAACTGAGTGGATTTCCTGTGCCATGGAAATCAGTCACCTTGAGTATTACTTTATCAATAGGTTGCTACAAAGGAAGATTATGAGCTCAAATTCAAACTCTTCTCTTAATCTCCCAGCATTTTCAATTCCATCAGCTTTCATCCTGAGCTTTAAAAAATGATTTCTAAAACCACACAAAAACAACGAAAAGCCTGCTGCTGTTTCACAGTCTCCATGGCAATGCCAGAGATGGATTCTGCATTGACGTCTCCACATAGTTCTTGGACTATTTTTTTTGTTAATGCCTTTCCATGTGGTACTTGGCAGTTTACAAAGCCCTTTCTCACTTATTATCTTGGTTAATCCTCACAGCAAACCCTGGTGGGAAGTATTATTACCCACATTTAGCATATCACCCAACTGAAGTTTAGGGAAGATAAGTGGCTTAACCAACTTTACTCTGTTTGTAAGGGTTTGGCTCATGGCAAATCTCCTGTCCTTAGTACTGCACACAGAATGGCACAGCCTAGAGCATGGATCACCTGGGTGCCCATGTGTCCTTGCTTTTCCTTGGAAATTTGCCTCAAGTTCCATATCTCTTAGAGGCATTCGCATCGTTGATCCAGGGCCTAAGAGAAAGCACCTCAAGCAAAGAACTAGAAAACAGTGGCTCTGGGTCTAGCTGTGCACTAAATCAAATTACCTCAATCGACTCATGTAATCAATCACTTTTTCCATAGGTCACTGGAAATAATAATCCTTCCCACTCTCTCTCCTCTTCAATCCACTCTACCACCACTACGCTAGCTGAAAAACAGTAAGCTTCCCAGAGCTGGGAGTATTATAAAGCTTTGCAAATGCATGGCTTACCACACATCCACAGTACACCCTACCGGTGATCTGAAGACCTTTGTGTGGTTTTATTTTCTTTTAAGCTTTCCCTTCATAGTTTTTCTCAGCTGGCGCTGTCAGCCCCTCATCCATACCTGTTGACTTCACTCTGAGGTGCACACTGATGCTTCCAACTTCAAGTGTCTGTGACTAAGGAGAAGGACTCCCCTTGGCCACAGAAGCACACACAACTTGCACACAGAAAAGGCCAGAGAAGACAGTGGTGCAGAGGGCGGGTTGGCTGACACCTCTTGTGTTCTACAATCATTTCTGGAGTCCTCAAAAGTATTGAGCTGAGCTGCAACTGCCCATTGCGGTGACATGGCCACAAATGCACACTGAGTTGGCTGCCGGCCCTTTACCATCTCGGTTTCCCACTCCGCTACCTGTACATCTGCAGATTGCCTCCTGAGTAGACTACCGTGCACAGGCCGAGGCTCAGGACCGACTCTTAGGAAAACCCAAAATGAGAGACTCTTAAAGAAAAGTGATAGCTTCAGCAAGCTGTTCTCTACTGGAACTGAGAGGCAGACCCCACTCCCTTGCCTTATTATACCTCACAAAAGTGTGGTATTTGTCACACTTTTCTGTGTTGTCTCCCTTACTGAAATCTCCAGATTTCACTTTCCAATTCACAAGTGCTCTCATACGCCCTGTAACCCGCGCCACCACCTTCGCTACTTTCCGTTGCCTTCAGAAGTTTTAGATCATCTTAGGAAAATCTCCCTCTAAGCTCCTCGTTTTGTTTTTCAGTCTCCAGAATTTCTTAACTCATATCTGAGAAATGAAAGATCACCGGGAGAGGGAAAGTCATATTTTCCAAGTGTCATTGAACATAATGAAAATCGTCACCTTCAACATCCTGAACACGGGCAAGTGTCCCTAAGATCTCTCAGAATCACCAGAAATGTCTTCCTCACTCTCTAGCCAGCCAAGTTTTCATTACATAGCAGCCTTTGAGGACATTATGGCTGAATGTATGTGGCTCCCCCTAAATATAACCCCCAGTGTGATTGTATTTGGAATAATAAAGTGGTTACGGTTAAAGGAGTGTTGTGGTTTATATCTGGATGTCCCCAAGAGCTCTTCTGCCACGCTTTTTATTTCTTTAGAGCCAGGTGGCTGTGGACTGAAATGTGAACCAAAATAAACCCCTCCTTTAGGTTGAAAGTGTCAGGTATTTTGTCCCAGTGATGAGGAAAGTGACAAAGACAAGGAGTTCATAAGAGTGGGGCTCTGATTTGATAGCATTAATGCCCTTAGAAGAGACACCTCAGAGCTCGTTCTCTCTGTGTGTCTGTCCCTCTCGTCTCCCTTTCTCACTCCTCATGTGAGGACAGAGCAAAGGCAGCTGTCTGCCAGGAAAGAAGAGAGCTTGCACCACAAAGCAACCCTGCCAGAACTTGACATGGGATTTCCGGATCTGTGAGAAAATAAGCATCTGTCCTTTAAGACACTCGGTCAATGATATTATTGTTACAGAGGCCAGGCAGACCGAGATCCAGTATAAAAACAATGTTTATCTTATAATTTCCCTTTATGTTTGAAAGCAAGGTATCAAAATTTTAAAATTATTTTCACTACAAGCATGTAGCATTCAAGTAATACTAAATACTTAATAGTTTTCTGATAATGAGAACTAGATAAAGTAGAACGAATCATATAATTTCTGAAACATTTTTGGATGTCAGAAATAGCAGCATCCTCTTCTCTTTCCCATTAGTAATGCTGACACACGTTACTCAATTTTACTGGCAAGTTGGAGCGGAATAGGCTTCTGTTCTAAACACATGAACTATTCACTTAAAATACAAAACATCTCAGTGCTCTGGTGTAAAAAGCACTGAGAAATGATCAGATATTATTTCATCTATTGGGTTTTTTGTCATGACCTGTAAGGTACATTCTATGCCCACACTGAGTTTACTGAATTTATTTTTTCATTTATATTTATTCACTCTTCTGCTACACTTTCAATTGATAAAAGACAGAATGTCCTGCCTACAGGACCCATGACGGAATCCCAGCTTGTCAGTTTAAATTTAAAATAAATAAATAAGTATAAATTTTTAAAAAATAATTTATATGCTAACATAATTTCCCCATTGAAGGAGAAGGTACTGATAGGTTGGACTGAGTGGCTTTAAAAAGAAAATGCAACCTGACCATTCCTCAGTTCTGCTTCTTTGTGTTGGCTTCTTCCTTGGGGAGACTCTCTTTAAATGATGATAAGATATTTCCCAAACTGGGCATGGTGGTGTCAGCCTGTGCTCCCAGCACTCTAGGAGGCTGAGGCAGGAGGATCACAAGTTCAAGCCCAGCCTGGATAATTTAGTGACATATGGAGACCCAGTCTCAAAATTAAAAAACAAAAAAAATTTAAAAAGGGATGGGGATATAGCTCAGTGGGAAGGTCCTGGATTTTTTTTAAAAGCCACTTCTTTGCAGTGATAGGTTTTTATTATCCTCACAGGTAGAATCCCAAAATATGAGTGTACTCCTTTCCCAATAAGTACAGCGGAGGCCCTGGGCTCAGTGTGATCAGCCTTGCTAAGGGTACACGTCCACCCCTACCCGAGCACCCTGGTCCAGGAGAACAAGGTGCCCTAGTGGCTCTGACTTGGCACTGTGTCTATTCCAGGAGCGCAGCATAAAGTCAGCCCTCCCTAAAAACAAGCACAAACAAGGCTAGTTTCTTGCGGAGAAACTAGACTCAAGGGGCAGGGGAGAGAGAGGCTGAGAAATTCACTTCCATCCTATTTCACATCTCCACCTACGTTCATTTCACATTGCTTCACCAGCATATCGAAGTTCAAAACAGTCAAATCCAAAGTGCGATTCTCCTCTGAATTAAAGTTTAGAGAAAGTCTTCCTCGTTTCTTGGTTGGTTCATTCTGACCTATGGGAACTTTTCCATCAGAAGGCAGAGTGCTTATCTCATGCACAAAAGTTATTCCCAGAATACACCACGGTTAAGATTTAGTGATATCCAGTACAGGGAGGGAAGATGGATTGACCTCACCAGGCTGGGCACCACATGCAGCTAACCAGAACTCACGGCCTGTGAACCTAAACTCACTTGGGATATTAGTTTGCGGGCTGTGGATCTATCATGTCTGGGTTGGGGAACCTCCTACATCAGCTGCCCCCCTTCTTACAAAATGGATTTGAGACAGTACTGCCTTCTGGAAAAGCCATGAATTTGCGATAAGAACAATCCAAACACCAGCTCTCATCTGAGAGTTCTTCCTTTTCTCATCCTGTAGATCCCAGTGGATTTCCTTTTCCCCTTTGAGCTCCGGGTTCCTAGCACATAGGTGTTGCACTGCTGGGGACTTTTTCAGTCTTACATTTAAGTGGCCCCTGCCACCATTCTTACTGAAGGCCTGCTTATAAAGTAAGCCACCACGCTTTCTCATCTTTTTTTTCAGCTGGAAAAACTGCTTTTTCAGATTCCCAGACTGAAGCTGTTGTGATGCTTCTAGTGCTGTGCTCATGGGGGAAACCAGTATTTCTGCCACGTGTCCTTGTGACACCGTCATTCCCGGCTCTCCTTTGCTTTTGAATTCTGTGAAGCTCTCAGACTTGTTCCTTCGAGCCACTAGCAACACCTACTTGCTTACCTTCTGTGTTACTTTGAAACTCAGGGATTCTAATAGTTTCACCTCTGAGGTTGTGAATTCAAGAATTTTTACTACTTCCTCCTTAACAATGCCCACATTTGTAAGCATTCGCATCTCTTCCACAGAGCACTTGTATTTCAGGATACTTCATCCTGCCTAATTTGGGGAGTGGTCCAGTTTGGTTAAAGCCAAGCTGCAGGGTCTGTTCCCCCGGCCAAAAAAATCACCAGTGGGTATGAGCCCTAAGCTAGTCCAGTTAGGATCAATTGCAAGGCCTTTGCTTGTAAAAGCAAGAGAAAAGCACATTTTCCCCCCCTTACTGCTCAAGAGAACAGGAGCCTATGTTTGGCAGCCATCCCATAGCCATCAGAGGAGTCCGGGACAGAGCTTGCACAGAAAGCAGTTGTCATCTTTATCGAAGTATCACCTTGGAGGACTCCTGTTCATGTTGAAGAGTGGCTGACCAAACTAACTGAGGGACTAACTGAGGGACTTCCCTTCGAGAACAGAGTTCTGTGTCTACAGTGTAGCCCTTTCTATACATACATACTCACCGGTGGAAAAGCCCTGTCCTGCGAGGGTGGGTTTTATTTTTCTCAAAACCCAGAAGTTACTCAGAACCAAGACTAAATAGGTAGGTGACCAGTTTGAGTTTGTAAAACCAAGGAGAACTTTTTACTTGGGAGTGGTTTCCTTGTTGCCAAAGCACTGGCCCTCAAGTATCTCTTTTTTTGAGCAAATATAACCACTTACTTTTATCGTGAGAAGAAAATGTTTTCATGTCTTAATTGCATCTTAGTGAGCTCTGGCTTTTCTCTGGCGTTCTTAAATATTTAGATTATAAAGAAATCTCAGAGTAGCTAGTTCCAAGGGGAGAAAAAAGAGAAAAAAAAAAAAAAAAACACTTTCGCACCTGAACATTCTTTCTTAAGGGGTAAAATCCCAAGTTTACTTTGTCGAATTGCCAAGGTGACCAGGACCCCCACACCTTAACACCTGCATGTGACATCACAGCGTACAGCAGACGATTCCAAGCTGAAAGTGTATTTTGCGTAGTTTGGCGCAGCCAGCCGGCCAAACAGGATACAGGACCAGATGGCTGCATCTCTGCGTGGCCTCACACAGATCTCATGCGCATTTGGAGTTCCTATTTTATAGAATTAACTGCCGTTATTCCTTTTAACTCTCAAAACTGCCTCATTATCTGTTCCAACAAAGGAGATGGATATAATAAATCTTGGCAATAATCACTTAATCCATTTCAGTCCTCCAAGAAGTACTTTTCCCATAGCAATCTAAAGATGACAGATTTGGTCCTACTTTTTGAAATATCTCCAGTGAAAGAGTTTTCATCAGTAACTGAATTCAGAATCAAAGATTCTTAAACTCTGGGTTTTTTTGTTGTTCTTGTTGTTAAAACAAATAATGATACAATTATTTTAAGACCGTGGTAAGAAAGATATAGTACTGTCTCATATAGACTCATTGATACCTTTTTTAAATAAGGATGACTCCTTAAGAAGCTGACTTTGATAAGTGAACTGACTGAATGTAAGAAAGTCAGATACTTTAATAGCCTGTTAAGCTTTTCTACTTATGTACCTACATTGCTTTCCAGGGAACAAATAATGAAAAGGAGATTTTTCTTTGGGACTTGGCTTTCCTAATTCAAACTAGAAAATGATAAATTAATCTTTTATAAAATCTTCTTTTGGAGAAGCCCCAGGAATAGCCATTTCATTTATCTTCATGAGGCAACTGTGAAGTTGAGGGAAACACGTGCTTCAGTTTTTACTGTAGAAATGAATTCATAAGGTCCCTTATGCAGATTTTCTCCTTATGAGCAAACCATGGAAGCCATGTTAAGAAGTGCTGGTGTATTTTATGATGATTTAGTCATTTAAGCTCTCCAAGATAAAATAAAATGGGTATAGGCCCAAAATAAAATAAAATTAATGAATAAAAGTCTCCACTTTTATATTAATTTCTTTTGATTTAAAAAAGTATTTAGAAGGAAACAAGAACTAGGATATAAATTCAATTGAAAATAATGCCTACTATATAACATGGGAAGCAGAAAGTTTATCTACTAAATAAATATGACAATGAATCATTAAAATTGCAAGCCATTTTATTTATCAAAAATATCGGTTAAGATCTACTTTGTGTTGAGAAAGAGAAATACGTCGAAGGGAGATACAGAGAGCTTGAAAGTGGTGTCATGATTCCCAGCAGCAAGCAGAAAGTCACAGCAGTGATGATGAATTGGAAGATGAGAGAAGGCTGAGGCAGAACAATTCCAAGAGCCAAAGCAGATCTGAGTGTAGCCATCAGCACACGTAAAAATGGGGAAAGAAAAAATCAGTGGTGAAATGAATTGTGCACACAAAAAATACATCTACAGAAGGACTAGATGGTAGGATCTGGGCCTAAATCCAAGTATCCAACTTTAGGAAAGAAGACTAGAAGCCTAAAACATAAGATGACACACCCCATCATCTAACATCTCCATGTTCCCCTGTTTGCTCACCACCTTTGCCTTCCCTATGAGCCTATTAAGCGGAAGGTCAGAAGAGCTAAGGCACTTTTTCTTCTCTAGGTTTAAGCCTCATAGGCAATCTAAAGAGGCTGTGGGTCACTTGGGATTAGAGCGAAAAGAGCTTATTGAAGCAGGGCTGGCAGTAGGTCTTGTCATTCTGCTCCCGGAAGATGCCCTTCGACAGCTGCGTCAGGCAGAAAGCGCACACGAAGTGCTCAGGGTGGAACTTGTGCCCCATGGCGCTGATGCAGCGGCCAGTGATGGGCTGCCCACACCCGTGGCAGAGGGTCCCCCGGCGCTGATGGTAATGCAGCTCGCAGAACGGACGACCATCCAGCTCGAAGAAGGAGCCAGTGGAGAAACTGCTGAAGCAGTCCTGGGAGTGGAGAGAAGACAGGAAAGGAACATGCGGGTCAAGGAAAGGTCAGCAAGTCCAACTGCCAGCCTTGGAACTCCCTCCAGGGACCTGCCAGTTGTAGGAATTTCCCTCAAGTCCTGGACAAATGGAGGCCAACCTGTGCAGAGGACCTCCAGAATGGCTCTCCTTGAAAGAAGAGCATTTGTCTCCATTTTGGCTAAACCTGGCCCTAATTCCGTGTACTGATATGTAGAGCTGGCTAGGCTATTCCTTTACCCCATCAACTGCCTTCAAGCAATGCGAATGGGTCTAGCCAAGGTGCTGATGTGTAGCCTTTAAAGCAATGGGACAGGTCAGTGATGCACCCCCCCCCCGCGCACCTATAGCTCCCAACTAGTATGTGGCAGCAGAGACGCCTTTGCGCTGTGAGCTGAGACTGAGGCTCAAGAAAGAATCCATGACATCTCGGGGCATGAAGACTACACATCAAAGCTGAAGCACCGACCCCAAACACAACATACTTCCTCAAGCTGTGTTATGCAGATTACTCTTTCCGCACACCTCTCTCTCCATACTGCAGGGTGCTATTACACCTCCTACTTAGCCCAGCTCACAGCACTCAGGTACTTCCCGCCATTCTCACAGTCCCTCATTCCCGAGCCAATCTCCTCTTCATGAATCAATAAAACCCAGGTTTGGCCCTGGGTTGAGGCCTTTGTTCCAGTCAGCCATTGTTCTGACTGGACTTAGGACGCCCTGGGCCCCCCACAACTACAGATACGTGTTTGTCTCTTTATTCACGCCATGGATTGCACTGGAAGTGGTAGACTAGAATTACTTAATGGAATTCCATTAACTTTCCCCTGAGATTACAAATAGAAACTCCTCCAGACCATGACGAAGCTGGCAGAGTGGGATCTATGAATATGTCCACTCACAAACTAGACAAGCACACGCGCATAGTGGATGCTGTGTCTCACTTCTCCCGCATAAATTCCTCTCCCACGGGGGGGACCCCTCTGCCTCTAAATCCAAAAGACTGGGTATACAGACCCCGCACACAAAGCACTCTGGGTGCCACACCGTGTCCATGGCTGACAGGTAGTTTTCCAGCACTGGGTGGTTGCAGCCACCGCACTTGGGCGAGAACATGGCTAAGAAGTCCTTCCGGCAATATGGCTTCTTGTCCTTCTCATGGAAGCCTGGAGAGAGAAAACCAAGGATTCAGGGTTGCAGTGTGGGTCCTGAAATCCTCACGATGGCACAGAAGGGGTCAGGGTCTGACCTCTACCAATCCCACATCAAAGGTCTGTTGGGGAAGAGACAGTGGGGTGGCACGGGTAAAGGGCCTCAGTGCTGCGCTTGGGTCACAGTGAGCCCTGGACAAGTGCTGAGGGCGACTCCTCCTCAATGCCTCAGAACAACTGCCCCTCAGCCTGGACAGCTCTGCCCTGACCGTGACACGCTGGCCTTTCTTTCTGACTCAGGAGTCAGCTCCATTTCATCAGAGAGGCATCTCTTCAGTCCCTCTTTGTCTCTTCCTTTTTCATTGTTTTTACAGCATTGTCATTCTAGCATTTTCCATTATCTGAAATCATCTTTCTGATCTCTCTTCCCCTACTGAATATGAGCCCTAGATATTGTTGGTCTTGTGACCATTATACTCCCAGTATCTAAAACAGCATCTGGGGTAAAAATGTCTAATATTTTAAAATGAAATACTACTAAAGGATAATTTCCAAATGGATGCAAGATCTAAATGTAATAATTTTTTTTTTTTTTGTGGGTACCGGGGGGACGACCTCAGGACCTCACACGGCACCCGTGCCACTGAGCGATATCACCGGCCCCTTTTTCGTATGTGGGTTCCGGGAGTCGAACTCGGGCCTTCGCGCTTGCAAGGCAGGCGCTTACGCCGCTGAGCCATCTCACCGGCCCTAAATGTAATAATTTAAACCACATACATACTTAAATTGAAAATGGAATGGATTATCATGCTGGAAAGGAGAAACTGTCATAAATGTGTCAAATTTCGAAAGTAACTTAAGGATTAATAAATTTAGTTATCTGAAAAATACATGTTAACGACTTAACATGTTGAAAAATGCCATAAACAAAGTCAAAGACAAAGGACAAGCTGAGGAGAATACTTATTAATAATATCCTGAAAAGGATGCTAATACGAAGAGGTCCTAAATATAGGCATGATTTCTATTATTGTAGTATAAAACTAAAAAGTGCAAAGCTTGAAATGGAATAAAGCTCCCCCAAAATTGAATCCAGGTGAAACAAATTAACTGTATATCAAATAGATGATAGGACCAAAGAAAGAAAACGATTCATGTCAGTGACTTTAGAACACAGCATTTTGACCACACAGTCCTAATGGACGTATTCTAAAAACAAAAGAAGCTACAAAGAAACGTTAAATTGTTTTCATGTACACTGGAAACTTGCTAAGAGAGTAAAATTTTTTATGCTTTCACCACACTAGAGGATAGATATGTCAGTGTTCTTGACTACGGTAACTTATTTCACTACACATATCAAAACATGTTGTTGTAGCTGGGCCCACTGGCATATGTCTGTAATCCCAGCTACTCAGGAGGCTGAGGCAGAAGGATCCCAAATTCAAAGTCAACCTGGACAATTTAGAAATCCCATGTCTCAATATAGAAAGAAAGAAAAGAAAGAAAGGAGGAAGGAGGGGAAGGGAAGGAAGGAAAGAAAGGGAGGACAGACTGGGGATGTAGCTCAGTGGTAGAGCCTTTGTCTAGCATGTATGAAGTCCTAGGTTCAAGCCTCAGTACTGAAGAAAAAAAAAAGCTGGAGGTGTAGCTCAGTGCAGAGGCCATAGGTTCAGTCCTCAGTACAAACACACACACGTACATGCACACCCACACAAAACTAAAAACAAAAACATCATATGGTGTACCTTTAATATACACAATAAAAATAATCTTGTTATTTGCAATGTTTATATTGTCTTTGTGAAATTATTATAGGTAGATTACAGAGTAAGGCAAATGAGTATATTAGTGCCTTTGGAAAGCAAGATTTCCAGTGCAAAAACACAAGTATCAAATCAAATAAGTAAGAAAAAAATTTTAATGTTTCACTAAAATAATAATCACTATGAAGTCACAATTCATTTTTTTTTCTCTCCTTAAAAAAAAATTGGAGGGCCAGTGAGATAGCTCAGCAGCATAAGCGCCTGCCTGGCAAGCGCGAGGTCCTGAGTTCGACTCCCGGTACCCACATACAAAGGAAAAAAGGACCGGTAACATCGCTCAGCAGCACAAGCACCTGCTCACAAGTGCGAGGTCCTGAGTTTGACCCCTGGTACCTACCCAAAAAAAAAAAAAAAAAAAAGGATTCTAAGCCCTGTCCATTAAAAACCAAGAAGAAATGACACCCCAGAAATAATGGACACTCCTGGTACTCAGAAGGTGGTTTCTAAGCACACACACTGCAGCACTTTCCTGGGAGAAATGGACGGTTCCAAGCATGGGGCAGTGTTGACAGGGTGAGCCTGACACGTCCCGATGTACCAAGGAAATGCTGAAGGTATCGTACATTACTGGGCTGTGTCAAAAGGATACGGCAACCAACTTGAAGGGCTACCTCTGGCCTCAGATAAAACCACCTCAGCATTACAAAAAACAAAACAAAACAAAACAAAAACCACTGTAACTGATCAAATCAAAGAAGAATATGTGACTCCATAAGTTCACAATGATTTTTTTTTTTAAACTAAAAACTCAGTCTCTATTTGGGTGTTGTTAACAAAGCCACTCAATATTGTTACAAACTTTCATAATGGGAAAGAATCAAACATACATCCCACCTTTCATTGATGAGATCTATTTCAATAGAATGAAATAGGTAATGATAGGAGGCTTTTATAGAAGCCCAACTAATAAATATAGAAAGAATGATGACATTTTCAGCATTTTGCTCCTTAGAACATTGGAACTAAGCGAAAATCATCTATGGAGAATTTTTTTTTAATTTCATGGAGAAAAAGTAAAACAAAATTTCATAACAAAATAATAGAAGAATAACAGTTAATACACTGAGTATTGTTATCTTTAAAGTAGTTAATCGGCATACAAGATTTGGGCTTTAAAAATTCTCCAAAATTGGGGCCGGTAAGATGGCTCAGCGGCCTACGTGCCTGCCTGGCAAGTGCGAGGGCCCGAGTTCAACTCCCGGAACCCACATACGAAAAAAGGGCCGGTGATATCGCTCAGCAGCATGGTGCCTGTAGCCACAAAAAAAAAAAAAAAAAAAAAAAACTCCAAGTGATATTAGCACAAACCTTTCTTTTCAGTGCTATGGAGAATTTTTAAATGGAGGGATAGGGCTCGATTCTCTACAAAGCAAAAAAATAAATTAATTAAAATTTTAAAATAAACGAAATGGAGGGATCAAGCTGACTCTCCTTGAAGCCAGTGGTCAATCTTAGCATCAGTAAAAGTGACCAGCTAACCTGCTGCACATCTCTGAATGTGACTCAATGCTCTCAGAACGCTCACCACCTGCACCATAGTCTCACCCCTCCCAAACGTCCCAAAATTGAACTTAAACTGAATCAAGTCTGTAGGTCTAAAATAATAGTTTACAGAAAATAAAGGAAAAGAAAGGGGGAAAGTAAGTAAACAGTCTCGTGAGGAAAGGGCCAGTCAAACCAAGAATCTGAGGCATCTATGGAATACGTTATGATTTTATTACAAATCAAGAGTATAAAAGAGCAGGGAAAACAGGGCTGTTACAGAATTTTAAGTATTTGAGAGACAAAAGAGCCAAATAGAAAATATCCCTTGCTTGGATCCTGATTCAAACAAATCAAGTGATCGACATTTTTTTTTTTAATTTTAAGAAAGTTGAAAGTAGATTTTAGGGGCCAGTGAGATGGCTCAGCGGTGTAAGCGCCTGCCTGGAAAGTGCGAGGTCCTGAGTTCGACTCCCGGTACCCACATACGAAAAAAGGGCCGGTGATATCGCTCAGTGGCACGGGCGCCTGCTGGCGCGTGAGGTCCTGAGTTTGACCCCCGGTACCCACACACACACAAAAAAAGTAGATTTTTAAGGATAATAAGAAAATATTAATTTTGTTAAGTACAAAGGCAGTTTATTTTTAAGTCCTTATTGATTAAAGATGATGTGTCTGCAGCATTGATGACGAGATGACATGATTTCTGGGATTTGTTTTTAAATATCCTAGCAAGACAAAAGTATGAATGGGTGGGGGTTAATAGAGGAAATTAGTTTTGCAAAACACTGAAACCTACTGAAGCTAGGTAAGGAAGTATATTTGTGCTTAAATTTTTCCATAATAAGCAAGTTCCAACAGTAATGTGTCGAGGTATAAGCACTTTCTCTGTAATATATGAAAACTTTCCCATTAGACACACACTAGAACATTCTGGGCTTAGGTCTTACTGATCCCACATCCAGATAATGGAACTGCATCAAATGTGAGAAACCTACAGTAATTATTTCTCCTAACCTTTCAAAGTACATTTCATAAATAGACAATGTGCAAGAAGAAATACTCTTCATTATAATGTGTTGGTCATCACAAATAAGCCATGAAACTCGGGGAGAAAATTGAAGTTCTAATTTTTGCTAGTAGTTTAATTGCTAATTTGAGGTAAATATACTAAAAACTGTTAAATATACCCAATGCTGGAAAATACATGGAATGATTCACATAATCGGATATTAATGGTAATAAAGTTAATCGTCATTCACTCTTTAGAAGGTCATTTGGTAGTGTGCGTCAAGAATTAAAAATGTATCTCGGTCCTGGCAATGGAACAAACAAATAATTTAAAAGAGGAAAACACCTTTAAAGATACTCATTGCAACACTACTAAAACATCAGAAATAATCTAAATATGCTGTCGTGAACACATTTAGCTGTGTCAAATATCTGGGACCGTAAATAAAGCTTCAGGGAACATCTTCCGGCACATACCATTTTACATTTCATAATTTGTTTACGTAAAACCCTAATGGAAAGATTGCTGTTTTTAAAATTATTGTAAAAATATAAAATAACACGGAGAAATGCTTAATTAAAAAAGAATTTGAGGTATACTACAACTTAGGTGTACACTTAATAGAGTAAATGTAGACAAATATTCATAAGCAAAATTGTTATGTTGCTTCAACAGGGTAATAAGTTATACATGAAATTTTCCATAATCTCTTTATGCTGTCTTTACATTAGAAAAAGAAAAATAGAATAAACTAATTCATCTTCAAGCACCTCAAGTAGGACCTAGCCATTGTGCCTTCACATGCATGGTGGGTTAGTAGTTAACTGGCTAGTTACCTCCAGTATATACTGGAATATACTGACCACAAGAGAGCAGGAACTCTCTTGATGTCACTGTATCCCTAGTACCTACAATAGTTTCATTACAAATATTTATCAGATGGGTAGATGTGAACAATATTGCAATAGCGAAGGAAGGTGTGACCATCAGCTCCAGAAGTATGCTATAGTTTGAGCCTCACTTTGCCACTGACTAAAACATGTCTAAATAGGCGAAGGTTTCTGTAAGGGATGTTCCTGAGTGTATACTAGAAAGGCGGCCTAAAGTGACAGTGAAATTACCAGTAATATCACGTCTACAGCTCCGGCTTTGTGGCGCTTCCTCTTAGGGCTCTATCCACAGTACTAAATTAAAATTAAATTATTCACAACAAACCTTTGCAGTAGATTTTCACCCTGTTTTACAAAGGAGAAAAGGGAAGCTCAGAAATTACTCGTAACTATCTAGTCACAGAGGAGGCCTAAATTCAGGTCCCACTCATGACATAAATGCATCCTGAGCTTAACCTCTCTGCAAAACTGAGCCCACCAGCTGAGCCCGAGATAAACAAGCCCACTCACTGTGTAAATGGGAGGGCTTTACACTTCCGACTGAAATAGCACATACAGTGGACTGTAAAACAGTTTCTGCAAGAAAAGTTTTTCAGGGCCGGGGATATAGCTCAGCAGTATAAGCACCTGCCTGGCAAGCGCAAGGTCCTGAGCTCACCTCCCAGTACCCGCATATTAAAAAAAAGAAAAGAAAAGAAAAGTTTTTCTAGAAATCTAACTTGACAGCAGTGGCCAGATCAAAAAATTACAACAGGAGCAACCAGAGGTTGGGACCCAAATCATGTAACTGCTGGTTTTATTTTTTTTTTTTTTCCTGTCTGTCACTTTTTGACATGCCTTGCTTTGTTCTACTACGCCTTCTTTGAAAAGCAGATGATTTGATAGAATTCTGAAGCCTATAGATTCAAGAATCTTAACTAGTGATTTTATGCGATGTTTGGTGTTCTTCCACTAAACCCCTGAGACACAGAAGAGCTCACTGTACTTTTCTTTTTACTTCTTCAAAGGATTTCTAGACTTGCACCAGGAAAGCTGAATACGGGAAGTTCTGCTGTTTGAAGAAAACAAACATAACTATCTTTCTTGCTCTTATGTGCTACATTATTCTTAAACTTTTATGTGCATCACCCACTTGAGAACTCGTCAAAATGCAAACTGCAGGGTCCTCCGCTCACCCCGTCTGGGGTGGAGCCCAAGAATCTGCATTGTGCACAGGTCCCCAGGTGAGGCTGATGCTGCATAAAGCAAACAGCAAGAAACTGAGCTCGCCTATAGGTAGGTGTTAGGCGGAAAGCCTGAGACGTGCCAACTAACCTAGGAATGACCCTCACCTAGGCATCTACAGAGCAGCAGGTCTCCAGGGTGAGCAAGCAGGGAAGTAACAGCCTCTGTTTTGAGTTGGGTGCGCCTCGGGAGAGAATCAAGTGCAATCAGCCAAACTTGCTGTGATACCCCTGCATTTAGTAATCCAACAAATTGGGAAAGTTTCCGCACTTACTTTCCCAGGGGCTCCCTCTGGGACCGATTCCCTCTGGAGGATGAATGAGAAACACTGGCGATTAAAAGTGTCAGGGAGGGCAGGAAGGTGTTTGTACTCTGGCAAGCCCTGAGCCACAGGGGAAATCAGGAAGCACCTGCACAGCCTGGATAATGAACAGTTAGGAAGAAAGACAGGTAGGCACTGAGGACCTCGTCCCTGGGGGAGGATGCTAAGGCCCAGGGTGCTTAGAAACTTGAGCCTTAGAGGGGGATTTCTGTGAACTGAAGAAAACATGCAGATGAGCTTAATTTCCCAGGAGGCCCCGTGGTTAAACTGTCATTACTGAAACTCTGTGTGCGACTATGTGACTTGGGGTAAAAGGCAGGAAACCACCTAATGAGTGGGCCGGTCATATGGTAGGAGAGCCACTGTACGACGGCCAGACTTGAAAACGGAAATGCCACCTAAGAGGAGCTTCTGCTTAACAAATGGCCCTTTCCACCAGGTGTCTCCACTATAAATATGTTTGCAGCATAGTTTCTTGTTTACATAAAGTCACAAATGAGCCTCTTGGCCTTATCCGATTAAAAGGGCTCAAGTCAGGAACAATGAAACTAGCTACCTTGATCGTGCTTCTCGTCATTTTGCGGACTGGGTATTTTTCTTTCACATCTAGTTCATCTCTACCTCAAATGTGTCTGTGGCTTGTTGTTCTGCTTCTAGGCATCTTCCGCATCATAATCATCCATGGCCAGTATTGATTTGCCAACTATTCCACCCAACTCTCAGACTTCTCTGCCCACCTGTAAATTCACTGTGACGTATTTTAGCACAGTTTAGATTGTCTCAATAAAAGACACGGCTTAGACAAAGTCCAGTCTAGAAATGAAAAACCTAACAATTGTGAAACGCACTGCACAAGCTTCAGTGAATAAGCAAATTACTGAAAAGCACTTTGCCCGTGGATTATGTCAGTGCTACGACATCTGGGTCTACTAGGTCAAAAAAAGCACATGTTGGTACAAAGAAAGCGAAGAGATCCAATAGCAGAAGAGGAACTGACTCTCAGTCAAGGGGTAGTTAGGATGCTACAGAAAAAACCTGGAATTTGCAGAAATGAGAACAGAGCTTAAATCCCATCTCTTTAGCCTTCTTGTTGTATGACTTTAAGAAGATAACTTTAGCTCCCTGAGCTTCAGTGTTTTCATCCAAAACTTGGTAAAATATGGAAAAAACTGTTCTCTCTAGAGGGCGGCAGGGATTAAATGAATAGTAGTGACCAATATACCAGAGTCTCCGCCTTGACAAAAAGCCTGAACACACGGGATTACCTTCACTCCCTCCTGCACCATCACTAACAGCACAGTTAGGATTTATTAAAATTATAAAAAGCCATAAGGAAAGAGAGACAAGGAAAGGAGATACCACTATGCAGATATCAATAAAGTTTTCAAAACAGTAACTGGGCTATAAGAGTGGGAACTAATTTGATATTAAAAAAACTGGAACCTATATCCTCACAGATGGGAAATGTCAATAAAAATCAGCCATCCTGAGCTAACATCAGAGGGGCTCAGGGACCCTTCAAGGCTAGAAACAAGATTGGTTAAGCTTGAGGACCCATTGGAGGACTAGATGTCTCACACTACCATAAAACGCAGAGATTATTCCAGGAAATATTGAGCCCAAGACTCTCAGTGCTCTGAGATATTAGGTATCAAGAAGAAAGAAGTCAAGCTCTCTAACTAAAAAATGGGAATTAATGAAATATTGATATGCTGAATGGTGAGAATCTCATTCCCTTTATCTTTTTTTTTTCTTATTAACCTCAGAATGTTGGCAGAGAGCATCTCTTTAGTAAATCCACTCAAGATAAAAGACCTAGGACTGTAATATTCAGAGGTTCTCCAACAAAGGGCCAAGAGTAGCCTACCTGAACATGACATAGCTGGGTTTGCCAATCAACAAGCCCATCTGTACCCACAAAGGCTTCTTTTTTTGTGGGTACCGGGGGGTCGACCTCAGGACCTCGCGCGCCAACAGGCGCCCGTGCCGCTGAGCGATATCACCGGCCCCTTTTTCGTATGTGGGATCCGGGAGTCGAACTCGGGCCCTCGCGCTTGCAAGGCAGGCGCTTATGCCGCTGAGCCATCTCACCAGCCCCCACAAAGCCTTCTGATCAGGGTTTCAAATGTGTCATCATCAATAAGGAATAAACAAGCAGGGCCCACTAGCATCTGACAAAGACCAATGCAAAAACATGCAAGGTGCCAAGGTGTAATAAATATCAAATTCCAAGTTGGACTTCAAGGCATCCTCAAAACAGCCAAGGACTACCTGCAAAGACCAAATCCTCACTCACACTGATATACAACAGGTAAGGAGAAAGGACAATCAAGAGTGATTTCTTTAAAAAAAAAAAAAATCTGCTACATGTGTCACGCTAGCCCCAGGAGGGGAGAGATATGGCCCCTGATAACTTTACATCAAGAGAGGGACTTCCAGCCAGGCATGGCGGTGCAGGCTTGGCCCTGTAGTCCCAGCACTCTGGGAGGCTGAGGCAGGAGGATCAGAAGAGCCCAGCCTGGGCAACCTGGCAACTTACCGAGACCCTGTCTCAAAATTTTTTTAAAAAGGTGGGGGATGTAGCTCAGTGTGAAAGCTCTGGGTTCAAACCCCAGTACCAAAAAGGGGGAGGGGTTTTCCGTTGTATCACTCAGATTGCGATATCTGCGTGGCCTGCCATTAGTGAGGTACAACTGATGATCTCTGACTCATCCCTGGAGAAGGTTGTAGCTGGAAGCCTGGCTGCAAGGGCCTGTGACAGCTAAAAGAGGAGCAAAGCAGCCGAGCACCATTGGCTGCAACAGGAAAGTGCAAGTTTCCATGGTCCTCAGTGAAAATGTGAGTGAAAGACGGATCATATCTAAGGGATCGCCCGGAAGGAATGATGGAAACCCTGTGAATAAAGATCTGAGCGACTGATCCTCAAAGAAACGTGACACAGGAAGAACAGCCAGCCAGTATGTACAGGGCAGTTAGGAGTTTGCCCCTGGACCAGGACTTAATCCACACAAGTCAGAGTTGAACATCATCGGGTCTGGAGAGCTTCAAGCCAAGCTCACAGCACCTCTAGAGAAGTCACACTTTCCTGCCTCCTTCCTCATCTGCCTCCTTGTGTGTCAGCCTCGGAAACAGGGTGCAGTAGGGGCGGGGTGGTGGGTGCTGAAAGCCTTGGGAAAGGTGAGAGGTCACACCTCTTTGCTGCTTCCTAGAGCTCTGAGGTCCTGCCAGGGAGGAGTGACTTTTCCACTTTCTGCAATTTATTTACTACTAAAAAGGACACTATGAGACTGAATTACCTAAGGACTTAGTTTTTGTACTTTGAATCTTAAGTTTATGTTTAGAACTTTTTATTAAGAGCAATCAGAAGACTTGGGACTGCCCGAGCTTCTATTTAGGAAAGAGAAGTAAACCTATCACTTTTCATTCTAAAAGGACAGGAAAACACAACAGAAGCTTTTTCGCTCCGTGCATGAGTTATATTTATTCAAAGCAAGCATAAAAAGAAGTCAGAATAAAATTGAGACAATTCAAAGAATAAAAGCTTGCAAAGAGTGAAAAGCAGGTCACGTAGAAAAGATCAGGGATAAGAATAAAATACTAGTAGAAATGTGTCGATTATGGCAGCTGGGGGACAGCTCAGCAATGTTGTCAGGATGGTTTGGGACACCGCCGCCGATCCGGACCCCGACCCCGACCCCGTCCTACCTTCCGAGCCAAACACCTCCCCACAGTGCGCGCAGAAGAAGTGCTCGGGGTGCCAGGTCTGGTTCATCGCCGTCAGCACTCTCTGGAACAGGCACACACAGAGAGACGTTAGAAGACCCAGAAGGCCATGTCGGACACGTCCTGGCTTCCGCGCGGGTGACCGACGCCATGCTGCACGGAGTCACTTACGTCCAGGATAGGAGCCGCGCAGTAGGCGCAGCGCGGCGAGAACAGGTGGTGGTAGTCCTCGGGGCAGTAGGCCACGCCGCTGCGCTCGAAGAAGGGACTGGAGCCGATCTCGTTTTTGCAGTGAGTACAGACGAAGTGCTCCGGATGCCACGACTGCCCCAGAGCGTGGATCACCTGGGGTGGGGGTGACACGGAGCCTGACGCGAGAGCTGGTGGATGCGCAAGACCCAGAGGCGCACAACTCTAGGGGGCGCTGTCCACGCCACATCCACCCAGGCAGCACCCCCTGCCCGTCCCCAACGCGGAGGTCCAGACCCAGGTTCCACCCGAGGTGGCTGAGGTCCGTAGGAAATGGTTTCCAGGTCGGTCTCCCTGATCAAAGCCTCACGAGCGTTCTCTGCCGCTCTGCCGCCCCGGGGCTTGGGGAGAAAGAACGCGGCACCCGTGGGAGACGGACGGAAAGTGACCGGCCTCGCCGGAAGGGGACCCTGGGAGAGGCAAAGGCCAAATGCGGTTCTCCTTTGCTCTGGCGCTCATCTCTCGCCCCATGCAATCCGTCTGAACGCCCCTTTCGTGGATTTGGTGAAGGCTGATACAGAGCCAAAGTCTGCAGCTGTGACTGGAAGTTACCTTCATCTAAAAATTGTAACCAATCAATTTAGATCAGGAAAGTTTGAATAAGGGAGCAGTGAGCATGGTCATCCCAGTAAAGGGGGCGCAGAAAATGGATAAGAACTCAAATGCAGGAGTTAAGATCCTGCTAGTGGCAAATCTCACATCTATTTATTTCTACACCTCTGGCATCAGGGAAACTCTCTGAGCTGTTTCCTCATCTTTACAAAGGGATCAGTAACAGAATCTCCTTGAAAGCCAAGGGGACCATTAAAGGAGGAAGTACTTGTTTATAAGTACTTAGGGTTAGGGTTAAAGGATTAGGATTAAGGTTAGAGTTAGAGGGTTAGGGTTAGGGCTTAGGTTAGTGCCCAGAGCACTGTGAATGGTTAGTGATTATTAATGATTACCAAAATGCCTTAGAATATAAGGAGAAGAGCCGTCCTTGGTGGGACTGCGACAAACACACAGACAGAGATGCTGCAGCATCAGCACCTAGGCTCAACCCACCTTCCCCACAATTGGTTTCCGGCAGGAAGCACAGTGGCCCTTGGGCACGGTGGCAATCCCAAGGTCCTGCAGTTCCTGCTCCAAACCTCCAAGCATCGAGTCCAGGGAGACTTTGAGATCCTGCTTGGCTGGTAAGTGTTTCTTGCTGGCATCTGCTTTCACTGCATTCTGTTATAAGGAAAGAATGGCCTTCATGTTCTTTTATTCTCACTGGCAGTGAGAATTAACGACCCCACACGCTCATCCCTACGGGCCAGGCCCCTGGTTTTCTCCTCCTCTTCCTCCAAGGCACTGGAGAAGCCCAACATTTTAACACTCACAAAAGCACTTTCAATTCCTTTTCATTCTAAATGCCTCCGCGCAAATGAAATTTAACCAACATTCCTCTATTCGTAGAAAATTGAGTTTATGAAGATGGTACTTTTCTACCTCTTATAAAGACCCCCATTGACATTTAATCATATCTTCCTTTTATTCAATTATTCTTCTACGTTTGTCGAACACCTAGTCTGTGCCAGTCACTACTCTAGGCGCCAGGAATAAAGCCAAGACCAAGTTTCTGCTCTGATGGAATTTGCTTTCTGTGGATGATAGACCATAAACAATTAAACAAACATAAGCTGCAATGTCAGGTAAAGAAAACTGTGCCTTATACACGATGATAGGAGTAGGAGAGAGCAGGATGGTGAGGGAGAATTGATTTGGGTGGGGGTGAGCAGAACAGGCCCCTCTGAAGAAGAGGTGTTTGAGCAGGTCTATGGTGACACCTGGGGACCCAAAAATATTGTTATTTGTGGGAAAAGCACTCCAGGGGGAGAACAGGTCCTGAGAGAGGAAACGGTTTGGTGCATTAGAACAGGCAAGACATCAGTGGGACTAGGGCAGAGGGAACGAGACGGTGAGGGCACTGAAGAGAAAGCCAGGGATCACACTGGGCCCTCGTGGTAACAGCTTGTGTGTCTTCCAAGGTGACAGGAACCACTGAAGGAATCAGCGGAACTATTACCTAATGACTCAGGTGAGTGTTTTGGGGGAGGTGAGGGAAAATGGTCAGATAACGCTTGCTGATGGATTGGACTTCTGTGAGCAGAACTCCAAATAATTATTATAAGCCATTCAAAGGGAGATCCTCAGATTACAAAACAAAGATGCCTAATTTATCCTCCATCACTTCGTGTCCTCATTCCAGCTCCTTCTATGCTGCTTCAGCTGGGCTGTGCTGCCATCGACCTAATGCTCCGCTGACCAGAAAGCTACACTGGATCTCCACCTCCTCCACACCGTGCAGACTTGCACGGTCTCCTGCCCACTGCCCTCACTTTCCCTTTCCAGCCTCATCTTTTGTTATGCGGTACAAGGCCTCATTGTTTAAGGCCCCGGGGGCCCCACCATCCCGGAAGGTGATTGTTACTGTCTGCCTTCTGGCCTCTACTCACTCTTCTTACTGCCTCGAGTAACCTCGCAGTATCTCACCAGTCATAGTCCTCATTTCCCCTCAAGCAACTCTGACCCTCTGACAGATTTCTTTCTCTGTTACATAATACTCATTTAAAAAAAAAAAGTTACATTAAGATTTAACAATGTATCTAATTGATACATGCTAAATCAATTAGAAAACAACGTAAATTTCATCGTGTTAATTTTTTCTACCATTTTCAGATATACAGCGCGATGACCAGTTCACCTGGCTTTATTGTAGACACGAGCTAATCAAAGCACATTAGCCATGAAAGAAACCGTGTGTGTGCATTTATTCATTTGTTCCTCAGGTGTGAATCACATGTGCTGGACACTGTGCAGGGGATTGGGAGTCCAAAGGTGAGCCACAAAGATGAGGTTCCTACCTTCCCCAATCACACGCATTTTTATATTCTTCCTTAAAATTATTTTGCAGTTCATGAATGTATATCAAATCTTCCAACCACATTTAGAATAATTGAATTCTGAACCTCAAGAAATCTAGATTGTAGTACCTTGATAAATCCTTATGCCCACTTATCTGATTTCCATTCCCGGCCAGGTCCTGTGAGCTTGTCATTTGTGCTCAGATGCAACAACGAGGAAGCCAATTGTATCTCAGTCTGCGCCGTGCACCTGTCCCCCCTCCTTTGGCTTCCCTTGCTGGTCTCGACGTGCCAATCAGCCTCCTCTGTCCTGCTTGGCCAGGTCTCTGTGATGGTCCTTCTGCATTACAGGCCTCGGGGCTCTCTCCAACTCAAAGGACCTCTCTTCTTATCTCTTTACGTTCAAACCTATGCATTCTTCAGACTGCGTCCCAACTACCTCCCTGCCTCTCTGCTGAAATCTGCATAACGTCTCTAAAATCATTATGTTTGCTCTGCATATTCTGGCAAGCCCCCTACCCTATACCCAATAAATGTTACAAAGGCTTATGCCTCAATTTCCCAAGCACATTTCAACCTCCTTGAGATGGAGGACTGTATCATATTATCTTCCGTGTCCAAATAACACATGGCACAAAGCTGAATTCCTCCACTGAGTTAAATTCAGTCTGGGAAAATGAATGATCACTTGAAATTCCTGTGCTGGGGAATGCAGGGCACAAAGATATGCTGGTTCCCTTTGGCCCTGGATGGTCTCTGGTCACCCCATACTCACCTCGGCCTGCATGTCGCTCAGGTGGGCCATGAGCTCATCCAACTGAGCAGCTGCTGGGGTTTTAGGAGGTGTTGGTGATTCCTTTGGCTTTTGAACCTCACTATAGATAGAGGGAAAAAAATCTTACTAACATATCCAAACTCAAATAAATATTAAGTCACACATAAACTACCAGAAAATGCAATTTTAACTATTAACGTATTAGGTGTGAATCCAAAACCAGAGACAGACAGTATTTAAAAAATAGTTTTCTAGGAGAAAATTCTGACAAGATCTCTTGGACTTTTGTCTCCACTTCTCCCTGGTCATCTCAAAAAATAACCATTGCTCTCAAGTGCATGCAGGAACCTGCTGGTTATGTAGCTGTCAAGGCTTTCTTCCCTGACTTCCACGTACTAGCAGCCTCTGAAAAAAGTTTTGAAACCATGGCACTGTGTTTTTAGTTTTAATAGCATTGTTGTTAAAGTATAATGTACTATATTTCCTCTCAGTTACTGTCAGGAAAAAAACTTAAAAAAATAAGAAGAATATAGAGCAAGCACCACCAATCTAAGGTCTGTGAGCCAACGCCATGTGTGCCCACTTCCCTCCCATCTACCACTATTTCCCACACAGCTCTGATCACCCCGAGAGCCTCACATTATTACTATCTGGCCCTTTGCAGAACAGCTTTGCAAACGCCTGGTATATAAAGTTTAGATGATGTATATGATGTTGATTTCATGTTTACATAATTATAAATAAATTATAATAAATAAAACTTTGGGCTCAACAAATAGATATACATTTTATTTGAGTGCCTTATAGCCATTAGCAAAACTAACCAAGTTTGAGGAATTAAAATAAAGCTCAATAAATTCTAAAAAGTAAATCATATAGATCATATTCTTAGATTGCAGTGAATAAAAGTATTAATCAACCCTTAAAATATCCACTTACAAAAAAAGGAAGCATTTCTAAATAATTATTAGGATTTTTAAAAAATTAAATTGAATTTTAAACCATTTTAGAAGTAGCAATGAGAAAACACACACACACACACCCTCTTGGAGTTGAAAGCAATATATCATTGAATTGAAAATATATAAACAGACAGGTACAATATGGAAAAATAAGAAAGAGAAATAAATAAGCAAAATTTACAACTCAAGAATCTAAAACAACCCCATAGCCAAACAGTAATAAAAGAATAAGATAATGAAACAGAACACCAAGGGGAAAAAATGACAGCTTTTAGGAAGCATCGTAGAAAACGTGCAAGTAAAAAATGGCCAAGAAGTGAATGAAAAAATGTTCGACATCTTTAGCCATTAGGGGAACACAAATCAAAATTACCTGGAGCATCCATCTCGCCCCAGTCAGAATGGCTGTCACGGGGAATGGACAGAGCTATGACGGCCAAGGGGCCGGAGTGGGGCAGGGTTCTACCCAGCTGGTGGGAATGCTAATTAGTACAGCCACTATGGAAATCAGCATGGAGGTGCCTCAAAAAACTAAAATTACATCTTCAAAAACCTAAAAACTGTATTATTTGACCCAGCTGCACCACTCATTGGTATACTTCCAAAGAATTATATTTCCAAAGAATTAAAAGAGAGCATATTATAGGGATACATGCATACCCATTTTACAGCAATATAATTCACAGTCGCTAGCTGTGGGAACAGCTTGGACATACATCAACACATAAATGGACAAAGAAAATGTGACATATATCACATTATTATATATGAACTATAATACATGTAATACATGCATTATAATATGTGTACATATATAAGTATTATTCAGCCATAAACAAAACCAGAATCATGTCTTTTTCAGGCAAATGGCTGGTTGGAAACCATTATGTTAAGCAAAATAAGCCAGTCTGTGTTAAATATTGCATGTGTTCTCTTACACAATCAGTCTAGAGCTACATGCATGCTCCTTGGCAGGCGTGCGAGAACACCACTAGAATAAATGCAGTGTCTTCTGTGGCCCACCTCTTCATGAACCCTTCCCACCTTACACTTGAGGCACACTTGTACTTAGTCAAAGACTCCCCGCTGGTTTTTAACTAGTGCCCTAGTTGCAGCATGTAAAGAGAAATAGATCCTTGTATAATACTCTAATAGCAATTGAATCCACACTGTAATATTTGAAATACGAAATGAGACCTTGAAGAGTTGGTGATTACAAACTAAAATGCCAACTGCAGGAAATGTACCTGAAAAGAGAGAAACCTCAAAACAGAGGTACTTGCATTTGTCCCCTGACCTTTTTAAGACAGCAAAAGTGCTTTGAGATGTCATCAGCAACAACTTACTTCATTACTTAAGAGATTTTAATATAAAAATCACAAGACAAGATGTGCACTGAAAAGAATCTAGACTTCTTAAGTAATGGGGTGCACTGTGCTAGATATTCCCCCATTTATTTCTCTTATAGTTTTACACATTTTTCCTTTCTACTGTTTCCAAAATTATTATTTTCATTCATGTTCATTTAGATTCATTTCTAAATTACTGCTCGCATTGCTATTGATACATAACTGTTAAAAATACTATTCCCAGGCCAGGGATGTAGCTCAGGAGCACAGCGCCTGCCTGGCAAGTGTGAGGTCCTGAGTTTGATTCCTGGTACCAAAAAAAAAACAACAACAACAAAAAACAATACTATCCCCTTGCTCTATTCTACTGGCATTGAATATGTTCAGGGCATAATGGAAGCAAAGCTCAGTTAATTTACGCGGGCCAGAGTCTATGGTGGAGACAGACGCCGGAGTCAACATTCTGTTTGTGCAAACTTGCTTTCCTGGCTCTGAGTTACACCAGCCTTGAGTTTATAAATGTCTGCAACATCTTTATAAATGATTTCTATTGCTCTCGCACACACCCCTACATAGCAGGTATCCTTCATTAACAGAGAACATGGGCCGGTGAGATGGCTCAGCGGCTTAAGCGCCTGCCTGGCAAGTGCGAGGGCCCGAGTTCGACTCCCGGAACCCACATACGAAAAAGGGGCCGGTGATATCGCTCAACGGCACGGGCGCCTGCTGGCGTGCGAGGTCCTGAGGTCAACCCCCCGGTACCCACAAAAAAAAAAAACAGAGAACGTATCCAGCAAGGTCCAGACAGGAAAGCATGAACCGCTTTGAGTAAACAAAAGGAATTTAACCCAGAACTTGATTATACACGTGATAGGAACAGCTCAGAAGCGAAACAGGTACCCCAGTAACCCAGAGACTCGCCCAGCAGGAAGTCGTCACTTCCCTAAGCCAAAGGGACAAGCAAAGAGGCAAAGTGGCTGTAGCTCAGGGCTCAGGGAGCCAAGCAGACCCGCCCTGCTCAGCAGAAGCCATAAAGATGGAGCTGATGAAAGAGACACCCCGGAAAGACAGCACCCGGAGGAGATGCCTGCATTTCCCTGCCCTGTGCCCACCAGTCTTTCCACTGGGCCTCCACTAGTGGCAGCCCGTGAGCCAGTGCCCCCAGAGCTTGGAGAACGCAGCCTGCAGGTCGCCTCTCTGGAACACAGAGCAGGAGAAAGGGAGGAAATGAGGGGAAGTGGGCCAGAGTCCCGAGTGCAGGGAGCAGGTGCCTGTAAGTTAGTGTTGTAGGCCACCAGTCGATCACAGTGCCAGGCGGACCGCGGGATGGTGTGCCCTGGCTGGTTTTTGTGTTACATATATTACATGTTCACTTGTACTCCATTTGAAGTCTTGGCTTCCGATGTTTAAGAAACCAGTATTTACTGAGAGCCCCACATGGACCAGGCACTGATTTCTTGTCATTTTATTTTGCATTGATTTTTCACTGGGGCAGAGAGGGGGACCACCAGGGGAAAATCCTCACCGGCAACTTCCTGGAATTGGAACAAACTGGCAATGTATGCACTGTATTACTGAATTGGCCTCCCTCTCACCAAAGTAGAAAGTGCCCTCAAGTGGAAAGTCTTAAAAAAAACTTCTGTAAAAGTCCTTCCCCTATTTTTGTCTCGTGTGTCTGCTCTGCTGGCTGTGATTCTGAAACCCAAGACAATGTGGAGCGCACCATTCACCAGGCATGCGTCCATCTTTGCTCTCCACACCGTGGCCCTTTCATCGTCTGGTGTTGAAAACTGAAAGCTACCATTGAGAAGAGAACAAGAAAAGAGGTCTTTTTATTTTTTCGGTGTCAATTCCATTTTGGCTAAGAGGAATTACAGTAGTAAGTGATTCTGCTGCTGTGTGTAACTCTGACAAAAAGGAAATCGCTCTGCTGCCTAAATGAATTTTGAGCAAATATGGAAAGAAGCGCATACTCATTAGCCTGCAATGCTCACTGCCTACATGTAACTCCCGTCCTACCTCTGAGGTGGTTGGAAACTTGCATAAGTTTCTTCAGGTGTGTTTTCTCTTTTGTGAACTGGAGCGTGATATCAGGAATAGAGCGGCCAGTACATGTGGAGACTCTGGACTATTACACTTTTTCGGGTGGAAAAGGAAATAGCAGAGCCCATCAGCCTGCACAGCCCATCTGGAAGCCAGGTGCCTTGCAAAACTGCCCCAAGTCAGCTGAGCAGAGCTCTTCCTTCCAAACACTATGGGCAGAGGAGGAGGAGGAGTTCTAGTAATAAACAACGACAAACCAAACTGTTGCCCAAAGATTGATAACAATTATCTAATGACTTTAATTTTTTTTTATGTGGGTACCAGGAGTCAAACTCAGGACCTCGCACTTGCCAGGCAGGTACTTATACTGCTGAGCCATATCACCGGCCCATGACTTTAATTTTTAAAAATATTTAATAAAAGCAAAAACATACCTGTAGACATTGGGCTCCTGGATATTGGTAGTATATTTGAGCTGCACCTAAGACAAATGGGGACAGAGGGGTAAAGTTTGATTTTTGTTTTTAGAATGTTGGTGCTTATCAACATCGAGATGTTTTTAGCTTTAAAGGAGAATAACTAGCATATCTCTGAGATTCCTTTCATAAGGCAGAAGAATTACCAGCCATGCTGCAGAGAAAGGCCAAATTCTAGAGTAGTTGGCGTGTGAATGAATAGTAGCAGCTCCTCCCTGCCTGAAAAACGACATAGTGAAGGACGCCATCCTCAGAAAGGAAACACAACGCAAACAAAATGGGCCAGAGCACAGCCCCTTCACTTGGTCAGGGAATGCAGTACTACTCTGCCATAAAGAAGGATAAATCTGAGTCATTGTAGGAAGATGCATGCAGCTGAGACCAAAATATTAAGTGAAATAAATCAGACACACAAATTTAAATATCACATAATTTCCCTTATATGAGAAACCTAAAGTATAAATAAAGAGCAAAATAAAAGATAGGTAATAGGAAACAGGGAGGTAGATCTTTTGCAAAAGAGAGGAGACCAAGAGATAGAGGGAGAGGAGTGGAAGGGAAGGGGATGAAAAAGGAATCGAGATGATCAAGATGTGTTATGTACATGGACCAGCTGCCCGCAAGCAACAGAATCATTATGTACCACAAACATGTACTAACAAAAATAGAAATTTTAAAAATAGAAGGTCCCTCAGGGAGGGCTGTGACATGATTACACTTGACCTATGAAAAGAAATCATGTGTGACTTTAAAATACAGTTGACCAACAATTCATTTATTCATTGAACAAATACTGAATGCTGCCACATGCTGGGGAGGGGATTTAGCAGGCAAAAAACACTGAATGCTCTGGGGCTTACACTTTGGGGGTGAGAAGCATGAAGACAACTCAGTACTGAAACCAATCAGGGGCTGGAAGATGGGACGGGAAGGGGAGATAGCGGCTATTAATATACTGAATGGAAGGTACGTGAGCAAGTGCTCCAGGAGCCTAGAAAAGGAAATCGACAGCAGGGTAAGGCGATCCTTCCAGAAAGAAGGGCTGAAGCATCTTGTGGAGCAGCCAGGAGACCCATGTGGCCTGAGCAGAACCAGCCCCAGCCTGGAGAAAGGGGCCAGACCACACAGACAGCAGGACCAGGTAATTTACTTTAAAATAGAGATTTTTTAAGGGTAAATGGGGTTCTAAAAATAAGTCATGTAACTTTTTGAAAGAACTATTTGTTATCCAAAAACTTGGTTATATTATATTGCAAGACATAAAAATACAGCAGTACCTCGGTTCATGAACACTTCTGTTCACCAACAGAAGCCTTTGGCAAAATTTTGCTTCTGTTGGCGAACTCCGCACTGGATGACGAACAAGACCCCGGCCATCTTCCCCAGAACTCTGGAATGTCCTGAACCGAGGTATCACTGTAATTCTAATTTTATTTTTTAAATTAAAATTTCTAATATATTTTAAATGACATATAGCTATGAACATTAGAGCAAATTTTAAAACTCATAGTGTTTAAAAATAGCACAAGTAAATTAATTATTCTTGATATCTATGCACCTTAATTAGTTACTCAGCTATGGGTGGCTCTGACATTGCTATGCCAGATTTTCCTGTGTTTTTTTAATAGGAGGCTATTTTTTCCATAACACCACACTGTTCTGTGAAGCTGAAGTCTATGGTTATTATATCTGAATTTGTTAATAGTTTTAATTTATGCTTCTCTGAAGACCACAGGTTTTTAGTTGAGAAAACACTCCCTCTCTCATAAGAGTCTGTGAGTTCAAAGCAAATTCTGCTAAATGGAAAGGCTCCTAAATTGTACTTTTCATATTAAATTGTATAAATATTTTAGGGCAACATTTTCACAGGCTCTGTCTCCTGTTCACAGCTGTTTTGTTCAGTAATAGTCCCATAAACCAAAACCTTCAAGTCATCTCTATTGGCAACTCTTTTTCATTTCACCAAATACAGATTCTGCAAAATCATAGACTTTCACGATTTCATTTCATTCCGGTGGACTGTGTAAAATAATCTAATTAAAAAGAGGGATCAAAATTCATCGAAGTCAAGATTTGACCAAAGCACAATTTTCAACTTAGGTAATTAAACCCCATAAGCTCTCATCTTTTCATTTGTTCTGTTCCTCTTGGCTTTTGTAGGGAGAAATTCGAGCTGCTTCCTTTTCTGAAGATTTAATTTACATAATTGTAAGTTGCTAAAAGTTTCAAAAGCTGTATTTTCATGCCATATTCATTGAATAATTTGATTAAAGATTTCCAATTGATTTTGCACATAATAGCAACCTAAGTTTGGGCTGCTTTACAAAGGTGTGTTTTTGCAAGGGCTCAGGCACTTCAAAAATCCAAGAATAACAGCTACACAAAGAGAAAATATATACAATCATGCTGACGTGTTTTGTATCGAATATCAGCTTCTGTCCCAAAAAAGTCTGTATATCAGTTACTTATTAGCCTCTGTGTATATATGCAGTAATACTTATAAATTCTGACATTTCCATTTCCATTTTGATTATAGATTACTGCAACTTGTTTAGATGCAGTCATAGATTTTGTCCACATCACAATCAATTCCAATTTCTGCTCCATAGGTCTCTAAATTGGTAAAAACACTACACACACTCCACCAACATTTGTATTCATGTTCTCACCACAAAAAAAAAAAAAAAAAAAAAAAATTGTCCTTAATGTTGAACTTTTTAGTTAAGTTTATAATGACATTGGCAACATCAGGTTATTTCTTTACTTATTCACTTATTTTTGGTCTGGAGAATGAACCTATAAATAATTGAACCTTTTGAATTAGATGAAAAAACACTTGAACTATTTTAGAAATGAATTTTCTAATTGAGACCTCTGATGGCGTGGAAATAAAACTGCCATTCTTTGATGGTTTGCCAAGGGACCCAGCTCAGTCCTCACCAGTGCACCGTATTTCCAAGCCCAAGGAAACCTGGAATCAAAAATGAGCAGTTTGGGCCGGTGAGATGGCTCAGCGGCGTAAGCGCCTGCCTTGCAAGCGCGAGGGCCCGAGTTCGACTCTCAGATCCCACATACGGAAAAGGGGCCGGTGATATCGCTCAGCGGCACGGGTGCCTGTTGGCGCGCAAGATCCTGAGGTCGACCCCCGGTACACACACACACACAAAAAAAAATGAGCAGTTAATTTAGACAAGTGGAGTCGCTCGACGGACATGGAAAGCAGCGCTTCAGAGTGAGGGGAAGCGCGCTGGGGCGGCTGCACGCGGGGAGCCACCATCCTCAAGCGCGTTCTCCTAAAGTGGAACATTAACCTGTGGAGTCGATGCCAGTTCTTCCGATTCCCCATATCTGTGCCATCTGGTTTTCAGAGGCGTGGCTATCCCTGCTAGCTTCCGTGGTGGGTGGCACATGTTGACGAATATTTTGTGCGAGTTACACATTTATCATCAATGTCTCTGAGAAAGGAAAATGTGAAGTTTTGGTTTCGGTTTTAGCCAACCACTGAAAGGGTTTATTGTAAAGTCTGAAGTATCACAAAATAAAACAAATACTCAGAATTTTACACTCACAAATAATAATAAAACTGCTTTAACAGGAATGTGCAGATTATACCATAATCTCGGACAAGAATGTTGAGCCTCTGTTTCCTAAACATCATTTGTATGATATTAAGCCACATTTTCCCATATTTCTTACTGACCCTGGGGAGGCACCATGGTCGTCACAGCGCCACGTGAGTCAAGGGAGGCCACGGGTGGGGCACCCGGGAGGCCAGCAGCAGAAAAAGCTCACACACATTTGTGCTCCCACCTAAGACCAGAGGAGCTGGCTTTAAGCTTTGGGAGCCAACATTCCGCATAGCATCTGTGGAAAGGTATTGCTGATTAGGTTTTGCCTGAACAAGATCAGGAAAAGAGACAAATTGTCATGAGTCACATTTTCCAGTTTGCCATCATAAAAGAAAAACTCCGTTCACCACATACTTGTTTTATACACCACTAGATAAGACCATGAAAGAAGCCGGAGGAACCAAATGTATGTTAAGCCATGTTGGCTTATGTGGATGCAAATACTAATAAGAAAACGTTTTTTAAAAATTGCAAATTTGGAGTAAAAGGAAGTCCTAGGGTGCCAGAAAATTCCTCTCACTGTAAACCAGAACATATGGTCACTCGCAAAAGTCATGAGATAAGAAGTCATTGTGGGATTTTCAGTAGAAGAATGGCACGGCCTGGCTTAAGTTGAAAAGAGTTATCGTGGATCTCTGCAGAGGACGGCCTGCAGCAGGGCAAGGGAAAGGGGGCAGTTAGGAGCCTGTGGCTGTAATCTAATAGTGAGAACAAAGACGACTGCTAGTAGACAGACAAATGAGCAGCGTCCAGGAAAAAACAGTTACAGAGGGGACCTGCTCATGAGCTTAGATTCCGTGTCTATGCTACTGCCTGTTCCATATAGTCAACACGGATAAATAAGAATATCATAGTTCAAAAACATCACGTATGCAGAGCACCTCCTCAATTCCTCTCACGCTAATTCCATCACCATCAAACAAGCTTCTCATTACAATGTAGGTTTCATGTGGACTTGGCCACAGGGAGAGAACACACACATCAGCAATAGTACTTGACAGTTTTAACTTAACCATAAATTGATACTTTGGATTTTTGGGTGTTTTTATAATACATCATCTCTTCTGATTTAGTTTGAATCCATTCCTTAGAGCTTTGTCATCTCTGAGTATACTAATCATGGAATTTCCTCATTCTATTCAGCAGGAAATAGGCTCTGTAAAGGGGTGATCCTGAAAAATCAACCAAGAAGACTCATCGGAGCTGCCGCTAGTCCTTCTCTGGTGACTTCTTGGCTTGCTGAGTCTAGTTGAACTGCAACGTGGCACCTCTGACCCCAGATAGTCTCATCGGAATATACCAAGCGAACCACTCAGTACTCTGCCTGCTACCACGCCCTCGTTAGGAAAAAATAAATGATTCTAAAAGACTTATTTTTCTGTGTTGAGTTCTTCAATTCACCTCTTCTTTTCAAGAAGAACCATCTCTAAATTAACATTGAAAGGTTATTTTTCCTCTATCTCAGATATATGATTCTCTTTTCATATCGTTTAATGTGCAATACAATTTAGTTTGCAGAAATGTGCTCAAACATCTCTACTGAAGGTACTACAATAAATGAAACATTACCGTTGAGGGCCCTGTGTCACTCTGAAGGGGCGGGACCTTGGGAGTCTTGCCAAGGTTGCTATCCATCTTGGAATGCTGATTCAGGGGAGGAGAAGCTGGCCTAGAATATTCATCACTGTCCTGAAGGGTGGAGCGTTCCAGTTCCTCCAATAGTGCATCTGTATCATAAGAAGCAAGAGAATCACAATATGTAAGTCCCCACAGTCATTTTCCCCTTAATCATCCCCACTGTGCTCCCATTCAACTCCTTCTCTTGGATTAAGGCTATTTTCAATCCCTTCCTCTATTTTTTTTGCTTCTTATTTTACTTCAAAAACATGGTCAATTCTACTAGGAGGTGTTTAATGTCTCTTTATTTCTTTTTTCCTGTGGTTGTATGCAATGTCACATATTCACTCTATAATTTAACTTCTTTGTTGCAGGTATTAATTTTCATCAGTCATTTCCAGCAGCTCACTCAAAGATCTCCAATTAGAGCTCTCCAATTAGAAAAAAGAAGTAAATCCTAGATATAGTTCCTATCAGAAAAATATAAGCAGTTTTATTACCATTTTTTTCAAAATATACCAGAGAAATAACACGTTCTTAACCCTGATATTTTTGTCCTAAATCTCAAGAATTATCCCAAGTACATAACAAAGTTCTGCAAACAATGTGTAAGTATTGTGACTTTTAGTTTAGAGAGAGAAAAGGGAGTTAGAGTGCAGCGATATTGCAAAACAAAGTAAGATGTTGTAATCCAAATAGTTGGTACTTCTTTTTTTTTGTAGTTTTCTTTGGAAAAGTCTGTGGACTTTACAAACATTATACGAATTCCTTTCTGTTGTAATAAAGTTAATACTAAAAATTAATAATACCGGCCATAATGCTCAGGAGTTTACACATTTCACTGAATTATCCTCACATATTGAGGCAAATGATACTATTGCTCTGATTTTATAGATTAAGAAAGAGACAAAATAAAATAATGTGTATAGGCTCCTGAGAGCAGACCTAGGGCTTAAATCTGGGCTATCTAATTCTAGCTCGTGAACAACTTAAAGTTATGAGTGGCAGTCCCCATTCTCACATGGATTCTCCGGGTTACCTTGAGCATGACTACTCTCCAATTTAGAACAGTATTTTCCACTGTGAGTCAAGACCCAGAAGTGGATCTCTATTGGCTTTTTACCACACATTACAGATTTTAAAAGTTTACAAAACACTGGATTATATTATGTCTAAGGACCCACCTTATATTATGTCCTTATCTGAAGATCTCAGATAAGGAAAATGAACTTCATTTATTTCAGATTTTGGGAGGATAGATATTTCTTAATGGCATGAGATCTGATCATATTTACAAGTCAAATCTTCTATAGAACTTTCTCACTTATCCATACCACAAGATTGTTGACTTTTATGCACCATTTTATAGTTAAGCAATCTGAGCTAAATTGTTCAGATCTAATTATCCTTGAATGAATAAATTGTAATGAGTGAAAGAGATGGAGTGCCTATAAATTAAAACACTTAAAAGACTAATAACTAATTTCAATGTATGAGGCTTATTTAGATCATTAAACTTTAAAAAATGAAACAATCAAGAATATTGAACATTGACTAGTCAATAACATCAAGTACGGTTAATTTATTTTAGGTGTGATAATGATATTTGAAAATACTGTGATTTTGTTAGTTTTTAGGTGTGGTAATTGTATTTCACAATACTGAGGAATTTCTACTAAGGTTGCTGTGGGTGTGGTGCTGGTATTATGGTTATTTGTATAAATATATATTTATGTTACAGGTTAATGCTAAAATATTTACAGATGAAATAATGTAACATCTGAAATTGTTTTAAAACAGTAAAAGGATGGAAGGAATAGATATATAAAATAAAATTAGTAAAGAGTTATGATTGGTCAAAAGTGATGAGGGGACTGGTGATATGGCTCAGCAGCATAAGTGCCTGCCTGGCAAGCACGAAGTCCTGAGTTCGACTCCTGGTACCCGCATTTAAAAAAAAAAAAGCGATGAGGAATGTATCAGATTTCATTGAACTATTTTCTCTAATATTTTATGTTTTAAAACTGTATTAAGTTTTTTTAGGGAAGGAAAAAGAAAACTAAGAAAGTAAAACTTGTCTCAGAATTTTATTAGCCACACTCAGTTCTAAAATTCAGTATTCTAAATTTTTATTCTGTATCCCTCTAAAATAGAGATTCTTTTACTATTTTTCTAGATTTCTTTCCAACTAGAAGTCACAGATCTTCCTGGACTAATAAAAAGCAATTTAAATAAAAATTGTGGCAAGGGGGAGATCATACCACGAAGAGTATGAAGTTACCCCTGGAATCATCAGCTAACCAAAGTTATTACAGCTCTCCTTTCTAAGGTCATGCGTTCGCCCATCTTTCTCTTCCCTTTTTGATGAACGCACATCATCAGCACCCTGAGGTTATGTCTTTTGCCAGACTCTATAATTTGAAGATGACTAATCCCAGTGTGACAGATGAGATTATTGGGGTGGGGTAGTACTCCACTGCAAACCACTGTCCTCCCTAATTCTTCACCTCTGACAATCAAATCTCCCTTCACAAGAAAGAAGCATAGTGACTCCCCTGGGGGTCTCCACTGATTGGGTTGTAACGATTTCATTCAGAGCTGAGCCTGCTCCTGGTCTTTCTTATCTCTCATCCTCACGTAAGGCACATTCAGATAAAACCTTCTGGGTAGTTTCAGTCTATTAACCTCCAAGGCAATACTGCGGAGAGGAAAAGTTTGTTCACCCAAGCCGAACTCTCCTCTGTACTATGTCTTTGTAGGTGGGAAGAGAAGTCTTCCCCAGGCTTGGCAGTAGTCGGCCTGTCGAGATGTAGCCAACTGGATAATCTACACAATTGTTAGCTTCCGGGGTGCTTGGTACTTTCTGCATTTCTGAACAAGATTTCTGAGACATGCGCCCTGCTCAGAAAATGTAAAAGTACTCAACTTTTTAAAGCTGTGTTATTCCATTGGCCAGAGCACCTGAACAAACACACTTCTAATAAAGGAGAACACCTTGTAGTGTAATTGCGTTTGGTGTCAGCTACTCCTGAGAGTAACACTGGACACATGATTTTTGCCTGTTTTTTTTTGTTGTTGCTGGTTTCATGTCAAAAATATGTGGATAATACCTACTTAGAGGATTGCTGCAAATAGTAAAATGATTAACATATGTAAAAACTATCTAGTTTTGATTATGTCATTGAGTAAGTATAGGTTTTCTTTCAATTATCTGCAGAAATTTGGTATTCCTAACATAAAAAAGAAGAGTTAGACTCTGGTGAAACTCAGATGCAAATTCCCCCAACACTCATTAAGGGTAAGAATTCAGATTCTACCCTAAGTCCAAAATAGAATTTATCCTAATATAAAAGTAGATTTTACTTCCAAAATAGTCCAGTATTTATTAAACACCAACTCTTTCTCCTGATTAACAACAGCTCTTTCCTCCTGATTTGCCTTCTTCTTTCCTCTATTTCTCCAGCTCTTAAATCAAAACAAGAAGACAAAGTGCAGATAGGTTTTTGTTGTTCTTTGTATTCTTATCTATGAATACACGCAAACGTGGAACATTGTGGAATTAACACAGCTAGAGAATTGGGTAAAAGTCACTCAAGATTAGGATACCAGCAACAAAAACATTGGCAACATCTACAGAACGAGTCCCAAGAACAACAAACTTTACTCCAAACTTTGGAGTAAAAACTAGTAGTCCCACTACTGGTTTCAAAATTGCCTCAAAGTGGAATGAGGTATTATATTTTCAGGCCCTAGTAATCTGCTCCTTCAGTATTCTGAATAAAAAGCTCAGCAAATAATCACTGGAAGTTTGGTACTATGTCTCTTTGATTTAATCCTAGACCATAGAACAAATGAAACCACCCTGGCCTTCCTCCAACCTCTGCAGAGCCTTTATTCTATCCCACTTCTCTTCCTCTTAACACCCTTTCTCTTCGCCTTTCTTTCTTACAGTTCTCCCCAAACCACAGTTGGCTAAGTGTGTAGTCATTCTATGATCTCCAGTAGCCACCAAAGGGGCAAATACAAATGACCATAATAAAACAGTTTCAGTCATAATCAATGCAAAAGCAATTGTTGGAGAATTTATTCTGTGGTTAGCACCATGCTCTCTGCCCATTGTACCACTGCAGACAGTGAACTCACGGTTCCTTCAAACAATCACAGTTCCTCATGCCTCACTGGAGGCTGGGCTGAGGACAGAAATAAAAATAAAATCTTCCAGCACTACCCTCAGCCTGAGTCTAAGTACATCCCACCACACATGGAGATGGTTGCCATGTCCTCATTCTCAGTTTCTGCAGGCAGCTCCTCACTCACCCAACTCTTCCATCGCCCCACACCTAAGATGCTCTGGTCCCACGCGTTGCGAAGAACTGCTTTAAAATGCAGTGAAGATGACTGCCCAAAGGAACTGAATGAGACAGCGTAAAGCAGCCTCTACGACCCTTTTTTGGTTCCTGTATTTGCTTAGCACTTCCTGTCTTGCATTTTTTTTTTTTGATATGTTACAGTTTTTAAGATGGGACTGATATAGAAAGGCAGGCTGTAAGATTTAAGTTGTAGTAGTGCATTGGTTGGGGTTCAAAATTAAAAATTAAAGATTCAAAATTAAATTTACAAAAGTTGAGCACCTGTCACGTTCTAGAATTCATCTCGAATTCATGGAAAGGCCAGATTTTCACTTGTGTTTTTTTCCAAGCGTAGTTATCCCACTGTGACTAAGCTGCTGTCTTCCTGGCTCCTGCATAGTGGAGGCCCATGGAAGCATACTCCCCTGAAACTTCCGACAGTGGTTAACCAGCACCCAGTTCGTTTTGCACCTTTGCTTACTTACTCAGAAATTATGCTTACTTGCTTTCCTGTATAAATTGTAAGTCCCTTAAAAGCAGGGTGGAAGTAGTATTGCATTCAGATTCTTAGGCGCTGGTTTATTTAGTGGCCCAGAATAAAAACATCTGTGGCCTAAAGAAGAATAAAGCTGGAAAGATTAAGGTTCTAGAAGCTAAGCTGCTGACATGAATTAAGCGTAATCCTTGCCTGTTTGCATGGCCTTGTAGCAGTTTCTGTAAAAATTGACACTGGGCTTAATTCATCTATTTTACCACTGTGAGTTTATTCATCTTGAATGAAATAAAGCATTTACAAAAGGCCTGCATGAGCAGACAGTATATAAAAAACTGTAATAACGGCCCACGAAATACATTTTATCCCGTTTTTAGCAGTGGTGAAATAGGCTCAAGGAGTAATTCGCTAAAATAACAGAACAGGCAGCTTTGCTACCACTATAATCTATGCTTTAATCGAATGCGAAAGCCTGTGGTCTTTCCTCTACAACGCATTGGCGCTTTTTTTTTTCTTTGAATCTTTCGTTTTTCAATTCTATTAAGTCTCCTAAGACTTCTTTTTTATTTTTTATTTATTTTTTTTTTTTTTGAGATTCCTCCTTTGTATTACTTTAAGCAGCCATTGGATGTCAGTGCTGTTCCAAAAGTCTGCTCATTGCAAAGTTTGGAAAAATTCCCATATACACCGTGTCAGTTTTTGCAACTAAATATGACAGCCGCATGAAAGTGCAAAACGCAGGACAGAACATAAAACATTTGCCTAATCTGAACTGATAATTAGGTCAAAATACTGGAAAGAAAAATGTACTTCAGCACTCGTTCACAGTTTAATGTGAAATTTAGAATTGGATCCCCAGATCTTATTTCCATTCCCTTTCTTCTGGAGGTTTTAATTCCAGACGGTTTATTCTGTAGGTGTAGAGAACATTATTTTCACATCATCTCTTGATTATAATGGAAGAAAGAAAGGAACGGGAGAGGCCCAGAGCACGGCCCAGTGAAAAGAGACTAGCAGATAGAAAGTCCCTTTGACACATCAGCCACACAACTCAGTTGCACACGCTGGGGAGCAGAAAAGTGATTTGCAATAACGCTGCTCTCCAGACTGCGCTTCCTGCGCTGCAGAAACGTGTAAACCGCAGAAGCTGACTTGGGGCGGGGAGCACTGGAGCGATTTTCCGACTTCTCGGTGGCGGTCACACAAGTCACGCTAACACCCTTCACCCCCCATCGGGCTCAGGGACCACAGCCAGGCCCTCGCGGCCCGGCATCCAGCAGGAAGGCGAAGTGTCAGCTCGTCCCTCAGTGGTGGGCACTGTGCTCGGCCCCGGAGACCCCACGCAAGCTGACTCAGGTCCTGGGCTCCCGGACTCCGGGGAGAGGGCAGACACAGGCTGACAAGGCGAAGAACGAGCCGGTCGGTCGCAGCGGGGGAGTCACCGATCACTACCAAGGTCAACGAGGACTACGATGCGACCACCCCGGGAAAACAGCAACGAAGCCAAGCAAAAACTACAAAAACATCGCAGAACCCTCTCCAGGCCATCCAAGCCAGCAATTGGCTCAACGTTTGTTACCGACGTGCGCAGCGTCGCGGCTTAACCCGGAAACACCGCCTTCCTGGAAAGTGTTTTCCACCCTCTCGACTACAGAGATGAACTACATTTCCCGTGGAGAAAGTGGCTCTAAACCCCCAGCGTCCTCTCCGCCTTTTGGTTAATAAATAAGACTTCACTTCCCAGGATGCTCTTGGCTGGGCCGCCTGTACGCATGCGCCAAAAGGCGGGTCCTCACGGCCCCCACAACCCCGCCTCCGTTCCACCGCCGCCATTTTTTCAGAGACTTTCATCCCGCTGCACACGGAGCTTTTTTTCTTAAAGGAGAAGCGACAGCACAAAAAAATTTCTCCCTTCTACCCGCACGTCCTGGCGGCGCTGGGGATATAAAGGCCAGAGACAGGGAAGTGGGGTCGGGTTGGAGGCGGAAGAACGTTCAGGATACTTCTGCGGTCTAAGGAAGCGTAGAAAGAGTCCCTGTGGTAATAGCGGCTCCTTAGGGAGGCAGGTGCGCGCGCATCCGGTGCCGGGCGCGCACAAGGCGGGGAAAGAGGTGCGTTTCCTTCTCACCCCCTTCCCTCGCCAGTCCTGCCCCTCCCACTGTCCCTAGCGCGCGTTTAACTCCGGAGGAGGGGAAAAAGGTCACTTTGGGATTGTCGCGAGACGAAGCCGTTCAACGGTGAGAACGGGTGCGCGGGGAAGGAAACCTCGCGCGCTCCTTCGGAGCCGTTTCCTGATTGGCCGAAGGAGGGGGTGGGGAGGGACCCTAGTACGTCACTGCGTGTGAGGCCGCGAGGGGCGGGGCTAGGTGACCGGTCCTCCTCTTCCATTGGCCCGCCTAACGTCTGCGACGGGCGCGCGCACGTCCCGCCGGCGGTCGCGGGCCTTGAGTGGCAGGGGGCGGGGGGGGCGCCCTCGGCGCGGGCGGAGGGGCGGGGGGAGAGGCGCTCGGGGTGAGAGTGAACCGGACGCTCCGGGAGGCCAGGGGGCGGGGGTGCAGCGCCGCGGCGGCCTCCGCCTCCGCCGCCCGGGACGAGGGGGGTGGGGGACGGGCGAGCCCTGATGCCGGGGGAGACGGAAGAGCCGAGCCCCCCGGAGCAGCAGGACCAGGAAGGGGGAGAGGCGGCCAAGGCGGGTCCGGAGGAGCCCCAGCAACTGCCCTCGGCGGCGGCGGCGGCTTCCGCGGGGACCACGAGCAGCCGCGTGCTGAGGGGCGGCCGGGACCGGGGCCGGGCCGCCGCCGCCGCTGTGTCCCGCCGGAGGAAGGCCGAGTACCCGCGCCGGCGGAGGAGCAGCCCCAGCGCCAGGCCCGCCGACGGCCCCGGGCAGCAGCCTTCGGCCACGAAGCCCCCGTCGCCAGCTCAGGGAAAGAAGAGTCCGCGACTCGTGTGAGTACCGCGCGTCCCCGGCCGTGCAGACCCCGCGCCCCTCTCGGCTCCCGTAGCTCCCGCCCCACGTGACGCGCGCCGCGCTGCCTCTGCGTCTCCGCGCCGGGGTCGCCGCGCGGTGGGCCCGGACCCGGGTGTCCGCGCCCTTTGTCGGCCCGCGCGGTCCCTGGCCTGGCCTGGCCCTCGCGGCGCTCCGTAGCGCGCCCGTCCCGTTAGAGCCCCAGCCTGGCGCGCGCGCCCCTCCCTGCCGCTCGGGCTGCTCCCCGCGCTCAACTGTCAGCGTCCGTTCGGCCTCCGCGGGAAACGCGAGACGGCGTCGTAAACCGGGACCCTGCCCACTTTTAAGTTTCACAGTGTCTCGTGTAACTAAGTCATGGACAGGTTTTGCTTTTGCCAAGCAGCACGTTTTCTGCATGTATTTCTGCGTGTGTTTTAAGGTAGGGACTTCATTGTTAAAGGGAGACTCCTTTGAAAGGAGTCGTTGTGTTACCTAGAGGTAATGAGAGGAGGCGGAAACAGATGGCCAGGAGCATAAATATTTTAAATTGTTTATTAAAACCTTGCTCCCTGGCTCGTATGTTAAGAATGCTGAAGCACATAAGTCTGTAAGTCGTAGAGATTAATTACATTCGCTCTTGAATTTGTTATTGAAAACATCATTTGTGGCATTCGACGTGTAAGTGAAAAAAAATAGTGAAACCAGGGAAAATTGAGAAGGGGGTGTCAGTTTTTATTCTTCGGTAGTTTTCGTGGCAAGGTCTGGCCCACACTAGACGTAGTATTTGAAGTTTAAAAGCTTATGTTCCAAAATTAAGACGGTCTCAGAAGCCTCTCAGAATAAATTCAAAGCTATGGTATTGTGGTCTGACGCGTGCTTTCGAAGCTTTGAGTGCCCTTTAGCATTGTCTGCTGTATGATCTGTAGTTCTGTGGACAAGAAATTCCTGAACTTAACAAATTTCTCAGTTGCAATTAGAATTCTAATTGCTTTAGGTGTATTTCATATGCACAAAATTTTAAAGTTTATTTTTCACAAAATTGAAGAGATACCATTAACCTTATTTGTATATAAATTTCTTGTACAAATTCCTTAAGAGATCTGTGCCTCAATTTCCCTATTTAAAGGGCGTTTATATAGAGAGGATAATCCCAGGGACGTGGGTTTGTGTGGATTAAATGTACATTATGTGAACCACTTCACATACTATATGCCTGGCATATAGTAAATACTGAGTAAAACTTGCTGTTTTGCATAATTGCAGCATGGTAGACGTAGAAGTGGTTTGTAGTCTTATTTTTCATGTGGATTCTGCAAAATAGGATTAATCATACGTAATGAGACTAATACTTAAAAAGTATTATTTTTTTTCCCGTGGTACTGGGGATTGAACCCAGGATCTTTGCACTAAACTATAACCTCATTCTTCCTTCCTTCCGTCCTTCCTTCCGTCCGTCCTTCCTTCCTTCCTTCCTACAAAGTTGCCAAATTGTTGAGGCTGGGCTCCAATTTGAGATCCTTCTGCCTCAGCCTCCCAGACTGCTGGGATTTGAGGCCGGTACCACACTGGAGTTCGATTGATCGTCCGTCCGTCCGTCCTTCTGTCTGTCTTTCTGTGTACTGAGGTTTGAACTCAGAGCCTTGCACATGTCAAGTAGTTTTAAAATGTTTTCATTGTCACCTACCAGTTGAGAGTTAAATATACCTGTATTTCCCGACTGTTATGCCTGAAGTAGTAGTTTTACCTTTTATCAAGGTTTATTTTTTGCCTAACTTGGCAAAAAGTGTTCTTGACTCTCTTTACTGCTACAATGTGTGTTAAAACAGTTGGACTTGATGAAGGTGATTTAGTTAAATTCCTTCAGTTTTTCTTGGGAGAGGAAGGAGTAGTCTGAATTGTCGGTCTCTCTCATCCAGTATTGTAAAAGATTACAGCAGTGATGGTTTCCTTTTACCGTCTTTCACCATTGCTTATCTCTAGGTAGTGTATTTTATTTTATTTTTTTTTTGTGGGTACCGGGGGTCGACCTCAGGACCTCGCGCGCCAGCAGGCGCCCGTGCCGCTGAGCGATATCACCGGCCCTTTTTTCGTATGTGGGTTCCAGGAGTCGAACTGGGGCCCTCTCGCTTGCCAGGCAGGCGCTTACGCTGCTGAGCCATCTCACCGGCCCCTACGTAGTGTATTTTAAATTATATAATGTGATAAGAATGCTAAAGTGAATTTTTATCATAATAGTATTACCCATTTTCAGTTTATTCCATGGCCAGGAAGCCAACACAGTGCCAAAGCATGTTGGCATGGCTGCGCTGGTTTGAGCAGTGTCTGGGCCTGGGACTGTGCAGAGCTAGGCCACAGAAAGGTGAGGGACGCGGCCCTGTCTTCAAGGACCTTAGAGTGAAAGGGAAAGCTGCGCTTATTAGTGGAGACTTGTTACACAGGTGTGCGTGGTTTATGTGTAGATTTTCAGCGACAGAACAGATTTTTAAACTGAGTGTTTAGTTTAGAAACAGGACATTTTGAGTAGTTTAGAGTAACAGCTTTACTGAACCCTGACCTTGGTGCGTCTGTTTTCCAAATAACATTGTGGCCAGTTTTAAAAGGTAAGAAATGCCCTCTCTGTGTTATTTGTTCCATTCAGATCCTTTTTCCATATCCCAGCTTTTTCCCTACGAAGCCCTAAGTATTGAGCTGTTTAACCTACGTTTGTTTCTGTTGATTAAAGAGGCAGCAAAGTGTACGCTAATTTAAAAGGTCAGTAAATACGTAGATTTGGATTGATTGAAACCTCTACCTGTTAGAAGGCCAATTATGTAGTGGGAAAAACACTAAAGTCAATTTCAAATCCCAGCCTTGTTACTGCTCACTGCCTGACCTTGGGCGAGTGGCTTAACCTCTCCAGATCTACTTCATCTATAATTGAATTTTAATGGCCTTAGTAAACTAGCTTTATGGTTGGATGATAATTAGGTTACTACCTCATAAACTTGTTTATAACAACTTTTTTATTCACATTGAAATGTTATGGGAATTAACCAGAAGAGTAGGAAACATTTATGAATGAAGGGGAATAAAAAGTTTTTTTAGTGAATTTGCCTAAATGGGAAATAGCAGGGAAAGATAAGCCAAATTTGAACAGTTTATCTGTTCCCACTTTTGAGGAATTAGGCTGACCCCCTGCTCTGTTTTAGCTGATAAATTACATAGTTACGATTCTTGGGATAGTTGTAATGTAATTTATAATAAAATTGTAGTGCCACGCTTTTTAAAAAAAAAAATGATTGCTATGCTTTCTAAAGAGGACAGATAATGTATTATACTATAACTTTATTTAGGTGTTTCTTAATAACAAATGGATCTTAAGTTATATTAGGGTTACTTCAAAAAAATAATCTTTGTACAGCTGAGATACAATATGGCATTTTTATGATAAAGATCTAAATCCTATTTACTCTTGAATTTGAGTAATGGGTATCGATGATTTCACTATCCTGTACCCACCAGTATGTGTGGTAGAAATTCCCCAAGTTAAAAACATGGGAATACTTTTTTACTAAGTTTGTAACATTTTAAGAATTTTACTATTGCTATCTATCTGTAAAGTACATGTTATATTGGTGAGGCATATTCCCTTTTTAAAAATTAATTTTTAGTTTAACAAACATAATTATGGGGTTGGTTAAGGCTCCTTAAGTATTTATTAAGAAAATTTGTATTGAATATACCAAAATAAAGAAAATCGTTTAATGAAACCCCTGTATTTGTCACCTAGATCAATAGCTACCGAGATATCTGCAGTGTTGCCACCCCCTCCCTTCTGGCAGGCGTGTTTTAGAGCGTGTCTCAGATGCAGTTTCATCCCAGTGATGACATTCATTTCCTTACGTAGCCACTTAATAAACAGAATTAACAGTATTTTCCTTGTATTAATATCTTTTTTATAATTAAAAACAATTGTTTTGCATAGTATTCTAGCTCTTTGCTGTCAGGGCAGCCATACATGGCCGTTTAAATTTACATTAGTTAAAATTAAAAATTCAGTTCCTCAGTTGCAGTAGCAGTTTCAAATGCGACTGACTTACGGGACAGTGCAGACCCAGTATCTCCACTGCTGAGAGGTAGACCTCACTACTGAACAGCGCTACTGTAGATGCTTCTGCATTGCTCTACAAGTGAACCTGGAAGAGAGGGAAACTTGCATCTTAAGAAAATGTACAAGATTGCTCATTTAATGTTTAATTTTTCTTTTTTTCAGATGCGTAGAAAAAATAACAACTGATAAAGGTAAGACTCGGTCATTCTTACCTCTCTTGTATGTACATTACAGTGATTATGTGACAAGCTTCAGTGTGATCAGAGTGGTTGCCATTTAAAAGGGACTTTTGCAGGGAATGGTGTAGCACACACAGACCTTGCCTCAAAACTGAATGCAAGAGCAGGCCTGGTTATTGCACACATGTACTACCAGCATCATAGGTAGCTGAGGCAAAAGGATCATAAGTTGGAGCCCAGCCTGGGCAATTTAACAACTTAGTGAGATCCTGTCTCCAACTAAAAAACGAAAGGATTGGGGGTGTAGCTCAGTGTGAAGGCCCTGGGTTCAATCCCTGGTACCATAAAAATAAGTAAAATAAAAGGGACTTATAAACATTACTGGAGTTGATAAAACTAGATGATGGCAAGCATATTGGGACAGAAGGGTGCTTTGGCATTATTTAAAAGTTTAATGGGGAAATCATAATTCAATGAAATTTAGCCTTTTTTTTTTTTTTTTTTTTTTGTGGGTACCGGGAGTTGACCTCAGGACCTCGCACACCAGCAGGCGCCCGTGCCGCTGAGCGATATCACCGGCCCTTTTTTCGTATGTGGGTTCCGGGAGTCGAACTTGGGCCCTCGTGCTTGCCAGGCAGGCGTGTATGCCGCTGAGCCATCTCACTGGCCCTAGCCTAATTTTAAAGCATTTGGACTTTTTAAAAATGAAATAATGAGAGGAATGATTGATGTGCAATATACATTGTAAAGTGTGGGCAGAATCTTGATACTGGTGGATACTCAAATTATAATTGCAGTTTGAAGAATGCAGAAAAAAGTGTTCTAAGATTTCAACCTGGTAAATAATTAAATGAAGTCATTAGGTCATTTCCATTTAGGGTTCTAGTAGACAAAATGTGTGCATTGAAGTGGTTTTTGCTTATCTGGATTATGACGGAAGCCAGTGTTCAGTGTTTTTGGTTTTACATAGTTACTAAGAGATTTCATTCTGGCTCTACAGGTTGGAGTATTAGAAGTGCCTCTGTCCTGTTGAACCAGTTGCTTATTTGTTACATTTTTCTTTTTCTAGTCCTTGGCAGTGTTTTTTGATGCTAAATTCAAAGACATCTGTTCCTTAAAACTAGAGCAAATGTACTTTGGTATTTATTGTGTATGCTCTTAACTTGGCCTTCACATAGCCAGTTTCCTACCCTTAGAGTCCACTTAAACAGCTGAGAGTTGACCAGTTAGTTTTTACGGTAGCCTGCTACTCTTGTAAAATCAAGCGTGCATGTGTATTTTTCTGTATGTATAGTTTCATAAGTGAGGGTTTTTGTGTTCTTTATAAAGAATGATTTGACACAATGTGAGAAAAGATTAAAACTTGGATTTTAATGCCATTTAGAAGAATGACAGTGTGACTAGGAGTCAGTAACTTGCTTGCATCAGTGACTGTTTTGTGAATAACGTAACCCTCAGGTTCTTCACTGAATTTTGGAATTTGAGGCTAATATCCCATTGTGTACCAGGTAGAATTATTTTTATAACGTGTGTGTGTGTTTAAATCTTTGCATAGTTATTTTGTCTAGCAAAATATTTTTATTTTGATAGAAATAGCAAATTTTATTTTTGTTGCTGTCATTACTTGGAATACAGATGTTATGTCTACTGAGTCTGAAAGGTTTTATGTTTCTTACTCAGTGATTACTTTGTAGATTTTTTTGAGGTGAGGAAAATGTAAAAACCATTAACAAGTTAGCAGACCAGTTCTGATTAAGACAAAAAACAACGTGCCTGTTATCAGAGTCAAAGTTGCTTTATGTATCTAATGAGAATGTGTAAAGAATACAGTCTGGGTTGGCTCAAGGAAAATTCGGAATTTGAATTTACCTTTTTTTTTTTGAGACAGTGTCTTACTACGTAGTTCAGGCTGGCCTTGAACTCACTGTGCAGCCCAGGCTGAGCTGGATGGAACTCGAGGCAATCCCCTGCCTCTGCTGGGATTATAGGTGTACGCCACCACGCCTGGCTTGGAGTTTGATGTGATAGAAATGTCGAGCCCCTTTTTGAGCTGTGTGTGGTGGTGCGCACTTGCCATCCCAGCCTTCTGGGAGGCTAAGGCAGTAAGATTGGAAATTCAAACCCAGCCTGGACAACTTAGCAATTTAGGGATTCCCTCTCTGAAGATGGGGGAGAGGGGAAGAAAAAGTTGAAACCCTGTTTTGAGATGAATAATCCTTGTGCGGGTGATCTTAAACCAGAAGTTGGCACACTGCGTAGTGGTACAGCTGTGGAAAGAGTAAAACTCGTCCTGGGTAGTTCAGTTTGCACATCTGTCTGCTTTAATCCACTAATTGGGTGCTCTTACGTGAAATCGAAACAGCTCTAGTTCTGGACACGCAGTACTCCCGTGTGTAACAAGTGTCTCTCGTGTACATGCGCACGAAGTCAGTGCATAAAGAAGTGAAGGCTCTAGTGCTCACTTTGTCCGGTATTGTTTCCTGTTTATAGTTCACCTCAATTCTTTGTTTTTCTTGTCATTTAGCATCCTAAAAAGTTATCCTTTAACCCTGAGATAGTTTTCTTTTTCAGTCAGCTGAATTTTTACTGAAGTTAACTCATGCTTATTTCAAAGGTTGAGGCATTACAAAGCTTTGATAGGTTATTTTCTAGAGGTATGACTATTGTATTAATACTAAACACATGTTTTCAGGATTGTTTTTATTCTTTCTTACTGCAAACAACCAGAAATTGTGTTTTTCCTTGAGTTGAATCTTTGACGTTTCAACAAATAAAAAATATTGTACATAGTATTTTTTAGTATATGTGCTGCCGAAGCGAGCACTGTACATAGTATTTTTAAATTAAGTTGCAAAGTGTTCAGCTTTCAAATGAATAGTTAAGAAACATTTATATTAGTTCCTGTTACATTATTTAACCTTGGTAGGTGTATGTAAAACAAATAGAAAGTTGCTTCACTAAAATAGTGTGTGAAATCAATTCAAGAAATAGCTGTGGGCCAGTGAGATGGCTCAGCGGCATAAGCGCCTGCCTGGCAAGCGCGAGGTCCTGAGTTCGACTCCTGGAACCCACATACGAGAAAAGGGCCGGTGATATCGCTCAGCGGCATGGGCATCTGCTGGCGCACGAGGTCCTGAGGTCGACCCCCGGTACCCACAAAAAAAAAAAAAAAAGAAAAGAAAAGAAATCACTGAGCATCCACCCTGCATTTGGCACCATTCTAGGCACTAGTTTGTACTGATAGTTACTTAAGTGATGTGAAATCAAAACAGTATATAAAATGTTTCACGTAGAAATTGGAGAGGCTGGGGCCGGTGAGATGACTCAGCGGCATAAGCACCTGCCTGGCAAGCGCAAGGTCCTGAGTTCGACTCCCGCTACCCAGATACGAAAAAGGGGCCAGTGATTTCGCTCAGCGGCATGGGCACCTACTGGCATGTGAGGTCCTGAGGTCGACCCCCGGTACCCACAAAAAAAAAAAAAAGAAAGAAATTGGAGAGGCTGAATATAGATAAAATGGAAAGGGAGCACCTCTTTGAGGAGTAACATTTGAGCTCAGACTTAAATATGCAGGTAGGTTTTTAGATGTGGATAGTCCACACATTAGTAGCAAAAAAGGGGGAAAAAACCAAAAAACAAAAAACACATTAAATCTTGAAAACTTAGGGCCAGTGATATGGCTCAGCGGCATAAGCGCCTGCCTGGCAAGCATGAGGTCCCAAGTTCGACTCCCGGCACCCACATAAAAAACAAAGCAAAACAAAACAAAAAAACTTGACAACTTAGTTGTCACTCTCAGGGGACAGTTAACTACTGTCACCTTCATCTTGTAGCTGTTCCCAGAATATCAGCAGAAATCTTGAGGGATGGAGGCTTAGTTCCTTTTTTAGTGTCACTGTTTTCATCCTGTTTCTCTGTTTTGAGCCGTTAGTGTCCTTGTGATAGTAAGATAAGAGGATTTTTTGTTTTTATTTTGTTTGTTTTGTTTTTGTGGGTACCAGGGGTCGAGCTCAGGACCGTGCGCACCAGCAGGTGCCTGTGCTGCTAAGCAATATCACCGGCCCTTTTTTTGTATGTGGGTATCGGGAGTCGAACTCAGGACTTCGTGCTTGCCAGGCAGGCGCTTATGCTGCTGAGCTATCTCACCGGCCCCAAGAGGATGGTTTATACGTATAATTTATTAATATTCCTTGCGTTACTTTTAATGTCTTCCACTTCCTAACCTCCAACTAGATAAATCATGAAACTTGTCTTTTCTCTCATTTGTTGGACCCTTAGTGATGATTAATGCTCAAGACAGATAAAACATTCCTGCTGGGCTCTGGTGCACGCCTGTGTGCAGTCCCAGCTACTCAGGAGGCTGAGGGAGGGGGATAGCAAGTTCAAGGTCAGCCCTGGCTACTTCAAAGTAGGAGGTCTGGGGTTGTGGTTCAGCGTTAGAGCTCTTGCCTAGTATGCACAAGGAGGCCTGGGTTCAGTCCCCAGCACCTCAAAAGCAAAAGAACCGAACTCCTCTGTTCAGCTCACTGGAAAACTTGGTCTGTTTTATGGAATAATGTGTTGCTGGATTCTAGAATCACAAATAAAACTAAGGTCTTTTAAAACATAAAACTTTTTAAAAGACTACTTTTGATGTTTACTAAAGTGTGTTTCACAGAGTCAGATAATGGAGAGTGCTGAGTCATCAGTGGTAGGATAGTTATTTTGGGACTTTTGGGAACTTTGATTTTCAAAGGTATGCAGTATCGGTACCAAAATATGCAGCAATTAACTAACTTCCTTTACTAAAAAAGATCCCCTTTTTAAGTACATCTCATAAAGCTTCAATTTATGCAGAACACACTTGGAGTAATTGATGCTTGGGAATTGAACGACGTTGAACTTCAGTAGTCTTCAGCATCGTTTCACTGTTGCAGTTACTCGTGTTACAGAACGGTGGTGGTGGCAAAGCTTGTTTGGTCGTCAGGTGAAGTCCTGACGTCGGGGACTTGCTCAGATTGTTGGAGCTTAACCGTTAACTGTTGCCATTACATACGTAGTTCATCGAAATTACTGTAATGTCTGGAATTACTGCTAAACTATCAGTTTGTTTTGATTTTTTTTTTCCTCCTCTGCTGTGAATCACATACTTAGTTTTTGTCTTCGTTGATGTAGTCTTAATTTATTGGTTATGCCTCTGCTCCAGTTTTTAAAAATATTAGGATTAGTTTATTTTTAACAATTTTTACAATTGTAATTTCAGTGAAGTACTCCATTTTTACTGTGCTGGAATACGTTTATTTCTTACCCTCCCAGGTCAGTCTCTTGTATCATATTCCAATATCCTCAAAACATATTTGTATTATTCCTAAACCTATAGAAGAGGAATTCCAATTCAATCTCCATTCATTCTTTGAGAAAAATATAACATTGGCAATTTTTACCATTGAGTTTCTGTGCAAAGAAGGGTGTGACAGCATACTCAGGATGTTGTCATCATCCTTTCTTGAAAGAATTTTTGAATCTCCTTGGTAATAACTTGGTTTTCCTAGTTAAAAAAGTAAATCCTGTAGATTTTGAATATGAAAGAGCTGTTAAGCATGGTGGCAGCACACCTGTAACTCTAGCACTTGAGAGCCTGAGGAGGCTGAGGCAGGAAGATCTCAACTCTGAGGCCAGTCTGGACTACATTCCGAGGCCTTGTAACAAAAAAACGGACAGAGAGAAAAAAGCTGTGGAAGGATCGCTCTCAGTGAGAAAGGCAGAAATACATAAGCCCAGCCCCAACCCTCAGAGGTGCTATTAGTTTAGCTGAAACACTCTGCAAATCAAGAGATGCTTTTTCTTCTAAAGTCAGATTAAACATTTTTTGAAAAGGCTTGGTTTCTCTTAATGTAGAAGTACTAATATTTCAAAGTAGATTTTGCTGATAGTGGAGATAATGAATAGTCTGGATTTCAGAAGCTCAAATTTTGACTCTTATAGTAAAACTGAAGCCTCAAAGTTTTGGTAGTTTAGTTTTGGGGGTGTAGGGGGGTGTTTGAATTACTGGGAAGGGAACCCAGATCTTGCAACACTGAGTCATATATCCCCCTCTTTTTTTTGAGATAGGGTCTCTGCCTCACTACCCAGGTAGGGTTCAAATTCACAGACCTTCTTGCCTCAGCCTCCTATTAAAAGTGTGGCCCACCCCTTTATTTTAAAGTAACAGGGAATGGATTTGCCTCTCAGTATGAGAATGTTCTTGGACATCTTATTACTTTTCTGGGAATTGCCCAAGACCTTTAATCTGTTTTTCTAGTTTAAACTTCCAGACCTCCTGCAACTCTTCCTCTGTTTTAATTTCCTAGAAGTACAGATACACTCATGATATGTGGATTATAATACAGGCTTAGAAATAAGCTTGTCAAATTATTTCAGTTATGGGTGTTTTATCAGTCAGGTGAATGAATCTTTCTGTTCCATATATGCAAAGACGTTTATACAGCAACTTTCCTGTTACAATTCAACTGCTGTAGGCACCGTCTCTGACACAGTGTCATTGTTCTGTTATGCATAGTAATTATTTTATGTTAGATACCTTTTCTGACCAAATATCACTTGAGAGTTACAGCAGAATGCCCAGATAGAAGAAACCTGAAGCAGGAGAAACATAACATCGTGGTGGGAAAGTTCATATCCAGCCAATAAGAATCCACAGCCCCGGTGAGACTCATCTGTGTATGAGGGTGCAGCAGTGCCCTCACACGGAGACAATCCCGAGTGGACAGGAAACTCTGACTTAGTGCCCCTTCGTCTTTCAACTCTTGTGAATTAAAACCAGCCACGTGAATCCAACTCCATCCAGACAGAGGCCGCTTTAGCATCAGTGCCATTGATTTCCTGGGGGAGCTATTACTGTCTTCTGCCTGCCCCCGCTTCATTACACCTCTCAGGCGTCTTAATCTGAAACTCCCAGTTTGTGAACTAACTGCTGCTTTGCTGTCTCTGTTTATAACTTTGCCTCTTTGACAATTTCTAAACCTCATTGTTTCTTCACTATAACCTTCCCTAAGCTCGTGTTATTTATGGGTAATTGCTGTGTTAAGAAAACTGTCCAAAAGCTTAGTGACATAAGGTACAGGAGTTTTTATTTCTTAGTTGGACTGTCTCCCTGATCTTTCAGTCTGGACTCTCAGGTCATGATGGTCTTGGGCAGCCTCCCAAAATGCTGAATCTGGAAGCCACTCCATTAGCGTAAGGTCAGGAGAAACCTAATATAAAAAACCAGTTGTTTTTCTGTTTATTATGAACAGAAGTAGAAAGTTGAAATTATAGAATTAAAAAATGCCATTTACAATAGTACAAAATATGAAATACTGTTAACAATGCACATTGTAGATAGGACAGTCCTGTCAGTAAACGATGCTGGGAAAATTGTGTGGCCACATAGAGAAGAATGAAACTAGACCCTTGTCTCCAATAAGTTGCAAAAATTAACGCAAAATGCATTGGAAACGCTAGAATATAAGACCTGAACCTGTTACTACAAGATGCAGGAGAAACACTTCTGGGTGTTCAAATGGTCAAGGACTTCTGGGGAAGACCCTAAAACTATAGTAAATAAAAGCAAAAGTAGATATGGGGTTATAGCAAACAGAAAAGCTTCAGCAGAGCAAAGGAAACAATCACAGTAAAGAGACAGCCTACAGAATGGGAAACAGTGTTGGCCAACAGCTGTTCATCTGACAGAGGGGTAATATATGAGAAATTCAAAAACTAGTTTAAAAGTGGGCAAATGATCGCAATACACACTCTCAAAAGAAGAAACACAAACTGCCAAAAAATATATTTAAAAAAATGCTTAATATCACTGGCCGTCACGAAATGCAAATCAAAACTACAGTGAGATACCGTTTCATCTCAGTTAGAATGCATGCTGTAAAAAATAAATAATTGCTAGTGAGGATGTGGAGAAATGGAAACCCTTGTAGAAATTGGTACAGCCATTGTGGAAACCACTGCAGTGATTACTCAGAAATGTAAAAACAGCACCGCTGTACAGACCAGCAATCCCATTACTGCAAACAAATAAGGCGCCAGGTCAGACCTGAACTCTCCTGTCAGTTGCAGTACCGTTCACAGTAGCCAGGGAGTAGAAACCATGTTAAAGAAGTAGGCATAGTACAAGTGCAATACTGTCCTGCAGGAAAAGAAAAGAAAAGAACCGAGCCTTCATTCGTGACAGCTTGGGTGGAACCAGAGATCATTGTGTTAAATATGCCAGGTGCAGAAAGACAGGTACTCACTACGTGGGAGAATGGTGGTTACCGTTAGGGCAAGTAGGAGTAGAGAGAGGGAGGAATACTAAATTACAGTGAAGCAAGAGCAAGAAGTTCTGGTGTGCTGTTGGACAGTAGTGACTGTAAATAATAACTGTGTACTGTATATTTTAAAAAGCTAGAAGAAAGGATATTGAATCTTTTCACCATAGCCACATTTATGTGATTTAAACAATGTATGTGTGTGCAGGTACTGAAACGTCACATAGCAGTACTCCACTTAGGAGGGCGATTTTTGTTTTTGTATGTCAGTCAAAAGGTAGATTTAAGAAGTTAGGGAATCATTAAATTATGAACTGTTGTCAACAAGAAAATAAGCTTAGGGATGAACTAGATAAAATATATGAGAGACCTATACACAGGACTCTAAAACTTTGCTGAATAAAATTGAAGAATTAAGAAAATGAACCAAAGTAGTGTATCTTCTTTGGGTTTAAAAACTCAAGATGTCATTTCTCCCCACGTGGCTTTATTAGTTAATTGTAATTCTAATCAGAATTCATACAGGTTTCCCCCAACACAGACGGGGAAAAATTGTTGTGACTTTTAAGTTTATAAACTACATTTTGAAAACCATTAGTTTAGACTAAATATGATTACCATTATGTTTTTAAGCGTGGGATTGATTTTTCTAAGAAAGGGAGGTGCATAGGTACTTACTAGGTATCCAGCCATGCCCCGTATACCTCTGTATTCTATCATTTGTTTAACCATTATTGAATTGAACGACATTTGCTATTTCTCAAAGTTGGGTTTTTTATTTAATTTTTTGAGACTACAGGCAATTTTTGAACTTTGAGTTTACTTTCATGGACTAGTGCTGTTTATGGGTCATTTAAGGTAGTGTGTGGGGGGGGACCCTCTCATGGTACTTAAACCAAGGCTGGGTGGAGATGAGCCAAATCTGCATTGAGCACTTGGACTGACACTCTCTTCTTCCTGCTTATGTGGCTAGGTGTGCTATAGTAGCAAGGACGTAGACTTTGGACTGATAATATAATTGGGTTCAGGTCCAAGCCCCACAACTTAATATGCGAGCCTACGGAAGTCAGCTACCTACTTTTCTCATCTATAAAGAGAATAATTACTTGACAGTGTTATGAAAACTAAATATAGAGAAATGGAAAATAGTATGGGTATTTAATTAGTTTGCTAGCTTCCCAGAATACACTTGAATATTTAAATAGAGAAGACTTTGCTCCAGTTTTTCCTCCAGTCTGTCAGCCAACCACACCCTATTTCACCCAACAATCAAAACTTCTTTAAGCTTCAGTTAGAAAAATGAGGCAACTTCAGGTTTCAGAGAGTTGATTCGTATTTGGACGGCCCTTCTAACTTGAAGTTTTCTAACTATTTTATCATGACCAAGTGGTTACCACATTTTGGCATTTGATGAGTTAAGTTGTTTGGAAAGAGTTATCTTTGGTTGTAAGATGAAGGTGAATTACACTGAACATTATTAGATCGTTTGCTATCCAGAATTAGGAGAGATTATTCCTGCCAGTAGTATCAATATTTTATTGTCTCAAGTGATAGTATCAACCACTCTTCCTTCATCTTCTCCTCTTCTAAGAGTTTCCCTTCTTCCTTATTAATTATGAATCATGGAACTGCCATCGTGAGAAACAACATGCAGTTGTCTTTGAACACGACAGAAGAAGCTTGATCCTTTTCCAGTCTGGTCGTGGTTTATGCTAATGCATGGATTTTCCTCTTCCTGTTGTTTAGCCTGACTGTGTGTGTGTGTGTGTGTGTGTGTGATGTAAATCACATAACAGTGACATGTAGTACCTTTTCAGTGTTTTATAGCTATCATCTGTCTAGTTCCAAACGTTTTCTCTACTACCAAAAACTTCTGCACCCTTTAAGATCATTTGTACCCCATGATTCCCTCTTTCTGGCCCCCAAAATATTAGTCTGCTTTCTGTCTCTGCATTTACCTTTACTTGGGTATTTCACGTAAATAGAATGGTAGAGTGAGTGACTCTTGGGTCTGTTTTCTGTCATGCAGCAGATGTTTAAGATTCATACCTGTAGCATGTACCAGCATTCCTTTTTATGGCTAGGAAAAACACCATCGTGTAGATAGATGTCATTCTGTTGATCTGCTCATTGGTCAGTGGACATTTTCTCCATCATGAATTGTGGCGCTGTGACCTCTGTATGCAAGTACTTTGTATTTCTGTCGCATGTACCTCGCTGTAGGATTGCTGAATCATACGGTAACGCAGTGTTAAAGCTTTTTCGAGGATCCTCCGACTAGTGTCACCCAAGTCCAGTATTTCCTTACTGTGCTTCTGACTGGTTTTTCTATCCATTGTTGAAAGTGGGTATCGTAGTCTTCAACTGTTTTACTGCATAAATCCTCAACTTACGATGGCATCACTTTTTTTTTTTTTTTTTTAAAGTAAGCCCATTGCAAGTTGAAAATACTATAACACAATCAATGCACCCAGCCTACCAGCCATCATAGTAACACAGTGCACTGGAGTTGTCTACCCATCTGTAGCTGACTGGGAGCTGCAGCTTTGCTCCCACTTCCCATCGTTGAAAGATGACATCGTGCCACGTATCACTAGCCTGGAGGGAAGATGTCTAAATTTGAAATAAGGTTTTTACTGCATGTGCATCACTTTGACACCATACGAAGGTTGAGAAGTTGTTAAGTTGAACCATCTTAAGTTGAAGACTTGTTATATTACCTATTTTTCTGTTCAGCTGTTAGGTCTTCTAGATTTCTAGCTTCTTTGTGTCTTGTAACAGTTTTTGAATTGAAATGTGTTTTGTCTAATATTAGCAGACCATTTTTATAGACTGAATTGCCTCCCCCAAAAGATACTGAAGTCCTAACTGAGGTACTCGTGAATGTCATGTTATATGCAGATAAATAGGTCTTTGTGGTAATTTGTTTGGGCAGCCCTAGGAAACTAACATACTGTGGGTGAAGTTTAACAAAATGCCTGGAATTGTGAATATAGCTTTGGGGTTGGGAATGGCAGTGGAAGTGAGCTGAGGGGCTTGACAGGAAGAGCAGCCTAGATTGCCTTGAAGAGATGGTTGACATAAATGTGCATCTTAAAGGCAATCTGGGAAGGCCTTAGAAATGATAAGCATGTTGGACAATGGAAAAAAGGCAGTCTTCATTAAAAAGTTGCAGAGAAGGTGGCTAAATTGGGTAGAAAGTAGAATTTGTATGGGGTGAACTTGGATCTGAGATTTCCAAGCAAATTACAGAAGGTACAGCCTGATCTCTTGCTACTTACACTAAAATGTAGGAAGAGAGAGAAAAATAAGGGAATGAGTCAGTCAGAAAAAAAGAATGAACATGTGATAATTTGGAAAGGTTTCGGTGTATTCGGTATATAACAGTATCCTAAAGGGATTAGGTGTGTACCTGGTGGGTCCTATCAACCATTTCAGCAGAACCTGGAGTAGAAGTGCAGTAATCAAGAAAAGATCTGTGGAGGGTCCTCTTGTTCCATGGCTTGGACCACATGAATGATGCAAGACTTGACAGGAATTTTGAGAATTGTGTGCAGCTAAACACTGACAGACTAACCTGAAAGGGACAGAAAGAGCATGAAGGAAAGAATGATTGTGAGGAGAGAATCACAAATGCAGAGCCCCAGGCATTGGAGAATTCCTGGAATCAAAGGGTGAGCTGTTACCCCAGGAACCCAGAGTACAACACATTGATCCCTAAAAGATTATTCTTAGGCCTTAAAATCTAAAGGAATTTGCTTTGCTAGCACACTGTCCATATTATTAGAATGCTGTGTTCCTATGGCCTCCCCAGTACAATGTGTTGTCAAACACTTGGACTCTGACAAACATAAGTGAAACATGGTAGCACACTATTGTTTTCATTTGGGTCTCTGGTTACTTTTTTTTATTTGTATGTTTGAAAGCCGTGTTTTTATTGGGTGTTAGCTTTGCTTCTGATTGGTTTTGTCATGCGGAAAATTGTTTTTATGTTTTGTTTATGTCAGGTTGTCATCATGTGACTTCAAATTTTACATTGCTTTTAGAAAGGCCTTTTCCATTCTGAGAGTATTAAAAGATTCTTTCATTGTCAAAGTGGATTTCTAATATAAACTTACCATTATCAAGGTGGGAAATTTCTGGATTTGAAAGCCTGTTTCCGATGTTAACTTTTTATTCTTACTGTTCAGGAGAGGCTGACTACCTCACTTCACTCACCCTTAAGTTTGAGGCAGTACGGGATGAGAGTAGTAGATGCCTGTGTGTGGCTGTGCCTGGAGTCTCTCAGGACAGCTGAAATAGAACAGTACAGCTGAGCCAGCAACGCTGGAGCTGGACTTCTCCATGGGATTAATTCATGGTATAGTTCTAAATAAAACTTGCGTCAAGGAAAGGCATTCTGTTAGGAAATTCCCCTTTAATAATTCCTTGCAACATGCTTGGGTTGTTAAAACATGTAGACCCAGATTTTTTTCTGTTTGTTTCTTTCAATTCTGGTTACTTTTCTGGAACTACTTTCTTAATTTAGTTTCTCTTTACTTTAAAACTAATGATTAGGATGTAATGAGTCAATTTACTTAGGTGTGTTATGTATACTTCTCTTTATATGATTTTTTTTGTAGATGAAGTAATATAAATTACTTTTTGTGGGATTTGAAGGATTATCTTTAATGACTTAAGGATAGATTTTACCTAAGTGTCTTACTTTGTTGCAATTATTTCAGTAAAACTCTGGTTTTTTTTGTTGTTATTGTTTTTGTTTTTTTTTTTAAGCTTTAGGAAACATTTGACTTAACCGTCTATTTAATGACTGCATTTGTGGTTAGCAGATGTACAGGGATGGCTGTTGGCTAACTGTAAACTTAGAATGGTGTCTGTTTTGTCTAGATCCCAAGGAAGAAAAAGAGGAGGAAGACGATTCTTCCCTCCCTCAGGAAGTTTCCATTGCTGCAACTAGACCTGGCCGTGGCTGGCGCAGTAGCAGCAGGACGTCAATCTCCCGTGTTCGAGACACAGAGAATACCCGCAGCTCTCGGTCCAGGACTGGTTCACTGCAGCTCATCTGCAAGTCAGAACCAATTACAGATCAGCTTGATTATGGTACCGTGCAAGTAGAATATGATTACTTAGTACCCATTACTGTTTTTTTTTATTTTAAATGTAATGTTGAACTTTGCCTGAGTAAGCTTAAGTTTCAGGGGCACGTGTGGCAACACAGAGAGGGTTTCTTTTGGACAGTTTTCAGGGAGTTTTCCTTTAGATGATGTACTTAAATCTTTTGGCTGCATAGAGGAAAGGTCTAATCTGTGCATAAGTTTTGATTTTTGGCTTTATTTTTCTAGAAGTTGCAGAAGAACATCAGTCTCCCGGTGGCATTAGGTAAAGCTTTTATATGTCATATTTACACATTTGGGTACATAGCACAGGGACATTGGATGATGTGGAAGTTGCTTTTTACTTAAAAAGATTTTGAACTGTAAGAGAAGCGACATTTGGATTCCACGTTGATCTTGATTAGAGCACTTTAAACCATGTAACCTTTGGTTATGTGGTTCAGAAACCGTGCCTGGGGTACCTCGTGTGGTTGGGCTTGTTCCTTTGGACACTAAGGTGAACTGTGGGTATTTTGGCCAGGGTTTTGAAAAGCTTCATAGTAAGTTGTGATTTTTGTCTGCTGATAGACCTTTTGTGATAGAGCTGATTTCCAGACATAGGGTACTATCGTAAAGTCAATTATTTTTAATTCTTAGTGCCATTGAACAGTCATTCCCCTGTCTATATTTAATAAAGTGATAGTATTTCTAATATTTCTGTGGTTTGGGTTATTACTTAGAATAAAGCAGCTAGATTGCAGTCCAGCTAGGTCATAGGAATGAAAATTTAAATAACTTAGTGTGAATTTTTGGCCACCTCTAAATAAATTGCCAAATATAACCCAGTCAGACATGATCCTACAACCAAGATTTCTGTTCTTCTTCAGTAGTGATGAGGAGGAGGAGGAGGAGGAGGAAGAAGAGATGTTAATCAGTGAAGAGGAAATACCATTCAAAGATGACCCGCGAGATGAGACTTACAAGCCGCACGTAGAAAGGCAGGTCTCAAGGCTCACTTGGTGGTGTCGGAATGAGAAGTGGGGAGGCACCGTCGTGTGTTCTTACTGTGTCTTGTTGCCCAACTAGAGACTTAAAGAAGTAATTTAAAATGAGCAGTTATGCACTTGTGTTTCAGATCTGATGTGGTGTTCCATTTGTAGGACTTTAATTTGATCATATCACAATTACTGGATTTGTGTATATTTTATCTTAACAGGGTATCATGATTTGCCAGGGTACTTAGAAATTTTATTTACTGACTTCTTTTTTAACAGCTGTAGTGCAATTTGATTTTGAAGAATCTGAAGCCTAAAAATTCATCCCATAGGTGTCAGATATGTACAGCATTACTGTGCATGTGAGGAACAGTTGGTAGGAAATCAGTTCATGAGCTAAGAATTAGAATTTTATAGTAAACCAGTGATAACCACTTTAACTTGCTGTCATAGTGTTCCTCGAGAGGGTCCTTGGCAGAATACCGATGTTGAACTGTGTTTGTGTTTTCAGGGAAACTCCAAAGCCACGGAGAAAATCGGGGAAGGTGAAGGAAGAGAAAGAAAAGAAAGAAATAAAAGTGGAAGTAGAAGTAGAGGTGAAAGAAGAGGAGAATGAAATTAGAGAAGACGAGGAACCTCCTAGGAAGTTAGTAGCCAATTTCTACTAAAAACGGAAATTAACAGATTTTGAAGCCACTAGTGGAAAACTGAGAGTGTGAGGAGGGATGTCAGTGTGTGCATACTTCAGAATGCATATTTTCACCTTAAGCAGCTGACAGTTTCATTGGAGAGATCCGCTCAGAAGCTCGAGATATTTTCATTTTCATTCAAAGCAGCATTTAAGTCCAAATGATTTGCGTAGGGGAGACTGGCTCTAGGGATGCAGAAGAAATAGAGACAAGAAAAAATAGGGAAATACAGGTCCTCAGAAGAAGAGTATATAAGACAAACAGTGTGATAACGTTGGTTAAGTAAAAATTTTCTGCTTTTTAAGTTTATTGCAAGGAGAGTAGAATTTATATTTTTAGGGTTTTCAGATTATCTGTTGATCTACTTTTTAAATTGATTAAATTTCAGTGATAAACTTTTCATTGTGACAACTCAGTAGCGTTGGGATTTATCCAACTCTTCAGTGGCAATGCCTAGTTTATAGAAAGTGTATATACAGTGTTTAATCCGGGGTTCAGACTCATTTGAAGGTGAAATTAATTCAGAGTTAAATCTTGCTTGATTTGCTAGATACATCTTGAGTTTTATGTAGTAATCTGAATTATCCGACATGTCTGCTGTGTGCTCTTTGGCCTTGAGTTTATGCCTTTCCAGCCATCCTTCACCTCTGTGAACTTCAATCTGAAATATGTGATCATTACTCTGTCTTTAATTGTAGGAGAGGACGAAGGCGAAAAGATGACAAAAGTCCACGTTTACCCAAAAGGAGGTGAGGAAGTTACTATCCTGTTGTCTTGCACCTTCAGTCTAGTAGTAAGGCATTTTACTCACTTATTTAGCTCTCCTAATAAACCTGCAAGGATCCCTTATTTAAAATTCCATAAAAATAGTTTTATTAGTGTCCACAATAGGTAGGCACTATATTTTTGTGTTCATTGCAGAATAGTTTCTAAAAATCTTAGCACTTTATACCTTCATGGAGATTCTTGTGTTTATTTGTGCTGTTTTTAAAAGCTCAAGCATTTGGCAATTTGTGGTTACTTCTAACAAATTCTGTGCAAGTAAAGAGAGGTTAATTCCTTATATTACAAAATAGCTATGCTTTATAGTACAGAATTCCACTTTTCTGTTAACTTTTCTCCTGTATTTTGCTAATAGGAAAAAACCTCCAATCCAGTACGTCCGCTGTGAGATGGAAGGGTGTGGAACTGTTCTTGCTCACCCTCGCTATTTGCAGGTCAGTGACGTTGTTAGGTTAGACAGCCTTTCAGGTTAGGTTTCATCACTTGTCCCCATCCCCACCTCATGAGACTGCGTAGGTTTGCATAGACTTTATCATTGACACAGAATCAAGACAAATCCTCCTAACACTACTTTAGTCATCCTGTCTTAGCCCACTTGTTCTACTGTAGCAGAGTACTGCTACCCAGAGGCTGGGTAATTAATAAAGAACAGAAATGTCTCGACTGACCCAGTTCTAGAGGATGAGGTGCTGTCTGGTGCAGTCCTTCTTCAGGCATCATCTCCTAGCAGAAGAACATGGAAGGGCAAGAGGGAGCAGAGCGTACTTTGGTCCACATTAATAATTGTAATCCATTGGAGGGGCAGAGCATTAAACACCTCTCAGCGGCTCCACCTCCCACCATGGCTGCATTTGCTTTGGGGGGTGTGTTCAAACTGCAGCACATTTTATTTAAAACCAAAGGGACTAAGAACCCAAGCCCAAAGTTCAGGCTTTCCTTGGGATCTTGGGAGTTGCAGTGTTTCCCAAAGTGTCAAAAATACTTAAGAGATGAGTGGTGATTGTCACAATACACCAGCGCACAAAGTAACAGATCTTATTTTAATATGTATTTCTTTAAAAGTGAATTTAGCAGCTCAAACTAGTGAGAGATTTAGTTTTGTTTTTGTTTTTATTTTTCTTAAGTGAAGATTTCTTTTTTTTTTAATGAGCAGTGGCACAGCATATATTTGCACTTGATAGAAAACATGAATGTAAAAAATTGCTGAGAAAAGGCCTGTTTGCTCTTCAGCAGCAAGTGTAACATGAGAACTGAGGCCTTCCTTTCAATTGTGGTTCTAATGATAGCTACTACTGTTCTTTTGCTGTGTATCATTTGCTACACTACACACTGTAAAATATATGATCTTTCTCTTCTCAACTGCCTCCCCATCCACTTACAAGGTATTTGGTATTCCATCGACACTTAGGACTTACCAAAGAACTTAATTTTATCCCTTTCATTTCCCATCACTGTTTTAGCACCACATTAAATACCAGCATTTGCTGAAGAAGAAATATGTTTGTCCACATCCTTCCTGTGGACGACTCTTCCGGCTCCAGAAGCAGCTTCTACGGCATGCCAAACACCATACAGGTACTGCTTAAAATAAGGTATTTATCAGGTAGCCAAATGAACTGTTTTGTAGATGTGCAAATTGGTACTGATGTAAGTTTCTCTAATCTAAGTCATCTGAAGAATCCTCAGTCAGGTGTGGGTGAAAGATGTGAAAACAAAGTTTAATAAATTTTATAAGGGATGATCAAACTAGGTCTTTTGAACTTACACTTTGCCTTTGAGAACTTCTTTAGCCAGAATAATGATCTTTTATTGAACATAAATTCTGTATCAACTATGAATTTAACACTATATTATTGCTAATCCGTCCACTCAGCACCACTGATTTAGTTTGGCTTAGGCTTATTTTATACCTTAGAAACCAGAGATTTAGCAGCATTATGTAACTTCACTGTGGTCACCTACTTTAGTAGTTAGTAGAACCAGGATTTTAAAATTCTGCTTCAGGTAGATGCCTGTAGTAGCTGTTGTAGATTACAAGTGGGGAACAGTGGAGAGAAAACCTAACCTGTCAAAGAAGCTTGCTCGTAATTTGTGGTTAACCATTAAATAGCTCCAGGGACTTCTGCTGCTGTCGAAATCATGAAAACTAGCTGTTGATTTTGCATGCCAACTTGTATAGGAACTGTGGACGCAAAAAGCGAAGCCCAGTACAGTACACATTACAGACTCAAGTTCCGTTCATTGATAATCACTGACAATCTTAATGCAGTGCAGCGTATACAGACAGATTGGCCTGGGTCTTCCTGGTGCATAAAACTGCTAATTGGGTATGTTCCAGACACTTGATTATTATATGTTTTCTTCTCAGTCTTGGAGTGTAATACTAGGAATTCCAGTTGCAGAAATACGTCCACTCCCCAAGATGATACTGGCGTGTATTCTTCCCTCCATAGACTGCGTGTGACTGAGGGAAGTTACAAGGGTGCCAGTGTCACAGAGTTGCTGGAAGTAGGAGATGAGAAAACATAGAAAGTGCATGATGGGCTTTTTCTGAAAACTGTATTTGAACTTGTTTTTAGTTACCCAAAGATCTAGTTTTTGTTTTATGCCACGCTTCCTGAAAGAGAATGTTGTTTTCCCTGCTCCCCAGTGGGTTCTGCAGTTCTCTCCCCTTTCCCTGGTTGTACTATTTCAGCCCATAGAGAAGTTTTCTGACAGCCAGTGTCGAGTTTTACCCCGAGTATCAGAAGTCTACTGTGAAGAATTTCTCTGTTCCCAGTGCACTTGTGTGGTATTCGTTTTCCTTTTGTAGATTAGTAGGTATGGGCTCCCTTACGGAGACAATCTGGCCCACCCACATTTGCCATGCTGTTTCAGAGTAGGACAAGAGAACAAGACGTAGTCGATGCTGAGAGTTGTCCCTTTTAGGGTTGTGTACATTTTTAGATCTTGCAGTACAATGTCACACAAGCCAACCATTGTTGGTGTCCCTTGGACTCCTAGCAAATACAGAATCTCACCCCCTCCCTCGGGCTGATGAATGAACATGTGCACTAATACGATCCCCAGCAGATCCTGCATATGTTTGAGAAAAAATAAAACTCTTCCCTCACACTTGGTTTTGAAGCCGTTTTGGGAAGGAGTACTACCCCTTTAACCTACATTCACATTTTCACTGTAACTTATATCAGGAAATTTTAAATGCAGTAGAAAATGTGGTCATTCATTCAACAGAGAAATATTTTGTATCTGTTTGTCTTTTAGCTCCCTACCCAAGTAATAAATAAGAACAATTATCCTGTGTCATGTGGGTTCCACACCATATTACCAAATTCATTAAAACTCCTGTGGAGGGCCGGTGAGATGGCTCAGCGGCGTAAGCGCCTGCCTCGCAAGCGCGAGGGCCCGAGTTCGACTCCTGGATCCCACATACGAAAAAGGGGCCGGTGATATCGCTCAGTGGCACGGGTTCTGCTGGCGCGCGAGGTCCTGAGGTCGACCCCCGGTACCCACAAAAAAAAAAAAAAACTCCTGTGGATTTAGAGAAGGGGAGTTATGAAGTGACAGAACGTTGCAGAAGATGCAGGGTAGAAGGAATACAGATACTATTTGCATATATTTGAATGTGAGGTGTGTGTTTGTTAACATTTTTAAAACCTGAAACAGGTGTGGTTATTTTAGATAAGGATGAGTTCTGGGGGAATGCCGTCTTCTTCTTTTTTTTTTTTTTTTTTTTTGGTGGCAATACTAAGGTTGAACCTAAAACCTTTGCATGGAGCTATGTCCCTAGCCCTTTTTTGTTTTGAAACAGAGCCTTACCAAGTTGCCCAGGCTAGGCTCGAACTTGAGATCCTCCTGCATCAGACCCCAGAGTTCTGGAATTCCAGATGTGTGCCACCTCACCCAGATGGGAATGCCAGATTATTCTTTTGCTAGATTCTTTTTGTGTAAGCATTCCTTTCATCTTTCATGCTCTGTGACAAAATTGTTTTAAAGAATAAAATCCATGGGAAATGTAGTTGTTCACCTTCTAACCAATTTACCCGAGATCAGAATTAGTGGTAACATTGAGATTAGGATCCCAGTTTTCATATTTCTAAGTTTTCTTGTTTGCTTGTTTTTAAATGAGTCCTTATGCTATTGAATGTATAGACTAAAAGATCAAAACAGTAGTTTCCTTTGTGTTCATACGTTGAGAACAGTATTAGTACCTCTACTCTAAACTGACCTGCCTGACCACCTGCTTGCTTGTATGCTAGGGATAATACACAGAGTGTGTCTGACTGGGACATTAACCATATTATTTTCCCCTTAGATCAAAGGGATTATATCTGTGAATATTGCGCTCGGGCCTTCAAGAGTTCTCATAACCTGGCAGTGCACCGGATGATTCACACTGGCGAGAAGCCGCTACAGTGAGTATTTACGGGTGAACTCGTGGCTGACGGATGCTTAGACCCCGCTGGAAGGTTTGTCCCTTACAAACATTTCAGCTGCCATTATTGAGTTTCACCAAATTGTATAACGTGTGTTGATTGAGGGAGCCACTTAGTAACCTTTCTTTCTTTTTTTTTTTTTTTTTATTGTTTTTCAATTAAACAGAAGGGAGACATCAGATTTCTACCTCGTGGTTTCCTAATCCTTAGCAGGGAATGTGTGTAACTGATCAGTACCTGTGTGGACGGTGTGAGCTCTGAGTCCTCACCCGACCCTTCCTTGACAGCTACTTGGCTTTGATCTCCCATTTCCTCTCCCACCCTCCTTAGATGTGAGATCTGTGGATTTACTTGTCGACAAAAGGCGTCCCTCAATTGGCACATGAAGAAGCATGATGCAGACTCCTTCTACCAGTTTTCTTGCAATATCTGTGGCAAAAAATTTGAAAAGAAGGACAGTGTAGTGGCACACAAAGCAAAAAGCCACCCCGAGGTGCTGATCGCAGAAGCTCTGGCCGCCAACGCAGGCGCCCTCATCACCAGCACAGATATCTTGGGCACTAACCCAGAGTCCCTGGCGCAGCCTGCAGACGCTCAGGGTCTTCCTCTTCTTTCTGAGCCCCTGGGGAACTCGGCCTCCGGAGAGTGCCTGCTGCTAGAAGCAGAGGGGATGTCGAAGTCCTTCTGCGGCGGGGCGGAGCGGGTGAGCCTGATGGCTGATGGGAAGCTCTTCGTGGGAAGTGGCGGCAGCAGCGGGGGCCCTGAAGGGCTGGTCATGAACTCAGATATTCTCGGTGCTACCACAGAGGTTCTGATTGAAGACTCAGACTCTACCGGACCTTAGTGGAAAGGAAGACTTTGGGCACTGGGACAGTTTGGACTTTGTATTTAAAAGATAAAAAGGACAAAAAAAAATTTAAAGCATTTAAAATGTAGTAAAATAACTGAAGGGCCTGCTCTTTCCATTGTGGATCACAGCACACACACCCCATCCCCAGCCCCAGCCCCAGAATGCCCTCTTTCCCCCTTATCAAATTGATGTTGCCTTTTCCAGAAAGGTAGACTGCAAAAAGCAGCAGCAGCTCGGAAAGTGAGGATTCTCCTCACACTCGGTTCCAGCCAGCAGCAGACTTCCTGCTCATCGGCAGACCTCCTTGTCCAACTTGTAACTCTAATACGCTCTGGGTCAGCTTTTAACACCTGTAGTATATTACTGACTTCCAAATTCTTTCTCCTCCTCCTGCTGCCCTATGGTTCTGGCTTCTACCCACAGCGGCACACTTACCCTCAGATATATAGAATTCTAATCTCTGGAGGCTGGCAGCTTGACTTGGCACTTTAGGGCCCCTTAGCAATGTGTGCTGTTAAAACAGCACACACTTCTCACCCCCTTTTCCAGTCCCCTCTGGGTTTTGGAAAGGAAGGTTACATGTGGACCACCCTCCTCCTCTTTGGTCCCAGCACCTCGATCCCCTCCCAGACCTCCACATGGCTCTTAATGGTGCTCACCGGCCTGGAAGCAGGCTCCCGAGAGGGAGGAGCTGCCCTCTCTTCAGTTTCTGGCTGTTAACACAGGGCTCTATCCAGTGAGACGGTGAGAAAAGTCCCAGGCTAATGGCAGAAATTTGCACTTTGAACATGTGTGTTTTTGTGTTGTGGAACCTGAGATTCCTTATTTATTAATGGAAAGTCTGATTTTTTGCGGGGGGTGGGATCTTCATTGCTATGTTTTGTGGGGCTGGGAGAAGTTAGGTTATTCTGACGTGGGATCCTTTCCACAAGAGGTTCTTTGAAGGCAAGGCATAGGGTTGAAGAAGCACAGCCAGCCTCTAAGTCGTAGCTCTCCAGTGGCCTTTAAAGAAAGCTGTTCCTCGGCACTGACGAAATCACTACAGTAGCCCAGTGCTTTTTTTGGAAGCCTTCTTAGGGAAGGATGGTAGGTTCATGGTGATTTGTGTGCTCTTGGAGATTTTAAGAGCATTGAGATTTAGGAGTTTTAAGGGGATGAGGAAGGTTGTTCAGGGTCTGAATTACAGATAATAGATTTTCTCGTGTGAATTGTTTTCTGTCCTCACCATTTCCTGCCACGTGCTTACCTTCTGTCCCCTTGTTTCTGTGTTTTGCTTTCCTTTGTATTGGTTCATTGTGACTCTCTGTTAGTGAAGAAGCAGTGGCTAGGAGTCCTGAAGTCAGAAGAAAATGGCTCTGTTTTGTTTCCCTTCTGGTAACACCTCAAAAAAGGGCTCACTAGACAAAGTCGGTAATCTATGTAATAATAACTTCAGCTTCCACCAGAAATCCTGGGAATTACCACTTCCTTTGGAAGAGGGACTTTCCCAGTGTATGGGTTGCTTATACAATTCCACGGAAGACACAGGTAGTGTTGTGTACAAACTCCTAACTCCCAGAAGACTAACCACCTGTGGGCTCGCTTGCAGAGAACTGGAAGGGCAGTGCCTGGCCTGTGCACCTCAGAAGCTAGAACTGAAGCCTTACCCTGTTCGTTGTCTGTTGTCAGAAATGTGTGATGGCTGTTGGGAAGAATGAAGTTGTGCAGAGAATAAAACAGAAAACGGCTCACTTTTCACGAACACTAAAACTAGTAAAGTGTATCCGTTTCTTCTTGATTTATTTTTTCTCAGAAAGACATCAGAAAATGTCAGGGAGACACCTACAGGGGACAGTCTGAAATGCACCGTTGGCTCTTTTCCAGAGTGCTGCGGCTTTGCCATCTCCGTCGTGAGGGTAGAAAGTGGAGCAAGGGTAGAAGGGGTGTAGAATATGCTTTCCTGTCCACAGCACGGGCTTGCAGGTGACTTGTACGGAGTAGATTTCAGCCTGTTAATTAAAATTGATTGGCTGGCTGGGTCTGCAACAAGTTGCTCCATTTTGTACTGCTTCACCATCTGGCGTCGATAGCAGACTTAGTCTCTGAATTTCACGTCCTTAGATATTTAAGCCGGGTATTTTAAAAGCAGACAGCATTAAAAAGTAAAAAACTTTACTTTCTGGGGGGAAAATATATTCTCCCTTCCTATACCACCCTTCCCTCCCCACATGGAAAGCACTTAGTTATCTCTAATAATTAGAAATTTCCCATCTTATTTTCTTTTTTTTAACCTTTTCACAGCTGCCATTTGCTGACAATACATTATTCTAGACGTTTGCAGTAAATATTTTATATGGACTTTATATTTTTCCTTTCAAGAAAGAAGTCCTAGCATAGACAAGAGTCAGTGTAAGTAAACTAAGCCCCTTTCCTTCCTGTTCCCCATGCTGTTGATTTCGTTGTCCTTCCCAGGAGCTCTTTTACTCTTGGAAGTCTGTTTCCTACTCTTAGTCAAAGTTCGTTACCTTTTTAATAATTCCCTTCCCATTCTGCATCTTGAATTGGAAATTGTAAACCCCGTTAATGTGGTTGAGATACGACTGTTTAGTATTTCTAGATGTCCCTGTCCCTTGTTTGTGGTTGCCCAGGGTTGTGTTTCAGAGAGTTGAGGCGGACGCTGGCGGGAGTTTTGGGAGTAAGAGAAGATAGAGAACAGCTTCCACACAGAGCTAGAGCACTTGAGCCTCCTTTGTACCTGTCCGGAGGAAAAACCTTACAAAAATACACTACAAACCCAAATAAGGTTATTACAGTCTCACTGTTTAAAGTACCATTTTTTTCCTCCTGTCTTTTTCCCACTTTCCAGTGTACTCAAGAAAATGGAAAATTGTAATGGATCAACTTTATTTTATTTCCTAAAAGCCTTTTTTGCCTATTGTAATGTGCAGGACCCCTCTCCTTTGATGGGAGAGATGGGTAATTACCTGAATATAGGTTGAAAAGGTTATGTAAAAAGAAATTATAATAAAAGGGATACTTTGCTTTTCAAGTCCTTGTTTTTTCTTAATCTAGGTAAGGCATATCCAAAATAAATATGTAAAGAAAATAAAAATTGTCATCATGGAAGCAACTTGTCTTCCTTGGTCGTACTGAGTTCCAGTTTCCTAGGGGTGAAATAATTAGTGCTGTTAAATGAGAACAAAGTCCCTTGGCAGGTTTTATGTTCTGTATACTGTTGTTTACTCTTGTTAAATCAGGTGATCTTTTGATTCAGTGTAGTTTTTTTTTTTTTTTTTTTTTTTTTAATGTGGGTACTGGGAGTTGAACTCAGGACCTTGTGCTTGCCAGCAGGTGCTTGTGCTGCTGAGCAATATCACCGGCCCTTTTTTTTCCTTTATGTGGGTTCTGAGAGTCGAACTCAGGACCTCGCGCTTGCCAGGCAGGCGCTTATGCTGCTGAGCCATCTCACCGGCCCGCTGATTCAGTGTAGTTCTTGACGTGAATGCATAGGTGCTGAGATTCTGTGATTATCGGAAACCTATTTGATTGGTGGTTTCAGTAGCCTTATAGCAAAAGTAGCCCTGTCGATCAAGCGGAGGGAGCACTAAGACGCTGTGAGATTAATGTCACTCTAATAATGACAGTCATGTCAGCGTTTAGTATCAGTTATCCACAAGACTCGACATCCGGAGTACCAACTTTAAAAGGGAGACAAAAACTAGAATCCTTCTATGTTTTGGAAATCTTCCTGTGACAGCTGCCCAAGCCTTTTTTCTTTCTCCCCTCATTGTTTACCCGTGCGAAGTTACTCCTGAGGTGGCAGCATCTATGCTATGAAATCGTCAAAGCTAATTGATCCAATTAGCATCATTCTTTGAGTTAAATGCAATATAATGATTCTCCAATTACCATTTAACTCTTTAGTCCTCATTTTCCCTTTTTTTTTTTTTTTTTTTGTGTGTGTGTGTGTATGGGTACCGGAGGTCGACCTCTGGACCTAGCGCTTTCCAGCAGGCGCCCGTGCCACTGAGTGATATCACCGGCCCTTTTTTCGTATGTGGGTACCGGGAGTCGAACTCAGGACCTTGCGCTTGCCAGGCAGGCGCTTATGCTGCTGGTCCATCTCACTGGCCCCTAGTCCTCATTTTCAAAGCTCAGCTCATTTCTCATATTAAAAAGTATGTGCAGTGCTGGGGACAGGGAAGAGAATGAAAAGCATGCTGTCCCTTGAGTAGGACTGCCTGAGAAGTGTGGCCGAGTTAGGGTTGGGTGTTTCCTCTGGAAGAGAACAGGCCTAAACAGAAGCTTCCATGTGTGCGGTTACCAGGAAGGCACCGTGAGATGAGAGATGCTGCGGTAGTTGACTTTTGTAATGAAGTACAAATTAAGCAACTTTAAAAATTACTCATTAGAAGGTTGGAAGTGAAAAGATGCTGCATTTTTAAAGGACCATTTTCCATAAACAGTTTCTTGCACAAAAAAAGTGGAAAGTTGGTGGGAAAAACAACTGAAAATCCAAAGACCACTATATAAATTTGAAGCTAGTTTATAGAATTTTGTGTACATTATTCTTAAGCTTTTTGTATAAAATGGGAATACCAGCCCTTACCTCAGAATTAGTCTAAGAATTAAACGTTTTAAAGCCTTCATTCAGTTCTGAGCCATGATAGGTGTATAATAATTAGCTCTATCAGTAATAATAACTTAATGTTGATCACTGTCGGGCCAAAGCAAAAACAAGACATGGGAAGCGTAAGTCAGGTGATAACAGAATAAGCTGATGCGATGTGTGTATTAAATAGATCGTATTAGGCAGGAGTGTCGTGAGGACCGATGTGACAGTGACCTTGTTGCTAAGTACAGAAGCAAAACAGTGACATAAAAACAAGTGTGCTAAGTACTGAGTGGAGGAGAGAGATGGAGGCAGACGCTGCAGGGGGGAAAAAAAAAAAAAAAACGCTGATTAAAAAGGGCCCTTTGATTCCACAGGCACAAAAATCCACAGCCAGGAATTTGCTGTCACCTCTGAGTCAGGCGGGGGGTGGGAGGTGGGGGTGCTCGGGCCCCATCAGAGAATGCCCAGTGGATTTAGACCGCGAGAGTCACATTTCCAATTTGGGCCAGCGGAGACAGGAGCAAGCCTCGCTCACTTGCTTCCTAGCACGGTGAGTTAGGGGATGGCTTTTGCGGAGCCTTCACCACGGACCCCTCGTCGGCGGGACCTCTGCAGCCGTTCTGTCTGGCTGGCAAGGAAGATTCGTTCAGACCTGACTGCTCTTACGGAATCTTACGTAAGTCGTCTGTTACTGTTCTCTCTCTCCCTGCGTCTCTCCAGACCCAGCCAGCGCCATACCATCACTTTCCAGCCCCGTAACCAATTAGAGCCCGAGTCAGTCCTGTCTGTCATAGATACCTGTTACATGACATGGCTCTTTTCCTTGTGGAAACTCCGGTGACCTTCATGTCTTCCTGCAGTCTGTTTAGGAGACGTTATTCCTTCGATGGGAGAAGGTGAGTGGGGTTTTAGGTAGGATTGGCTTTATGTCTTGGAGGCAATTCCTGACTTAATATCCCATATTCTGAATTCTACCAGCGTAGATCAACCATTGGACCCTCTTAAGTTCAGTTCTATAGACACTGTTCCAAATTTTTGAGCCATATAAATGAAAGGGATTTGTAGGATTGGGAGGAAGAGCAATAAGAACTTGGGAAAATTTTGTAAATCCAACTAACTTACACAGTGTGAGCCCCCCACTTCTTCGTATTACATCAAATGTGTCTGTGTGTCTGAGTAGAAAGATGGCCTAAGCTATCAGAAGGAGCCCTTGGAAGGTTCACTGGGGATTTAGAGAAGTGTCAAGTTCTGGAGCTGTGCACGGACTTCCAGGTTGGCTTTCTGAAAGAGGGGATCCCCATCAGTCTCTCCCTAAGGCCTGTGGTGGAAATACTCCAGGTTTCTTTGGGGAGTTCTGAACTTAGGTTCTTAGGTTCTCTGAGAATTGCTTTAGCTTTGAACAGCCTTGCCAGTCAGAAATCAGACTGATACTTCTTTAAAAAATCAGTTCCTGCTGTATTGATTTCACCAGTGCGAGTGAGCTGTAGGGATAGGGAGCTCAGGGGAAATTCTACAGTAGCTGCCCCAGGGTATCCTGGGGTAGCTAGGGTCTTTCTGTATCTTTAAAATACTTAATCTCCAGTATGATTAAAATGTTTCAAGAGACAGTTTGAAGCGGGAAGAAGACATCTAAATCAGTGTTTTTCAACCTTAACAACTTAATGAAAGTTGAATATTCTTCCAGGGAAAATGCCCAGCTAGTCAATTTCAGCGAGTTTGCCGTCTTCGTAGAGTCTGGTCATGGATCCCAAGTTAAGTTTTTCTTCTGGACATTTTATTTACAGTGTGGCTCTTTGATCAGAGAGGTGAACGGGATGGTGTGTGTGATTTAAGTACGGAGCCCAGGGTGGTTGCACAGACGTCACGTTCTCCTGTCTTCTCGGCCAGGTGAAGCATCAGGGTCTGAACGAGAACATCAGTCTGGACTCTGTGGATGGTGTGCCTCTGGCGAGCACCGGTCAGTGGAGCGAGCTGACCGAGGCGGAACGGCTCCAGGAGAACCTCCGAGCTTACCGCACCTTCCGTGTCCTGTTGGCCCAGCTCTTGGAAGACCAGCGGGTGCACTTTACCCCAACCGAGAGCGACTTCCATCAAGCCATACACGCTCTTGGGCTCCAAGTTTCTGCCTTTGCCTACCAGCTGGAGGAGTTGATGGTGCTCCTGGAGCACAAGATCCCCCCGAATGAGGCTGATGGGATGCCTGCTGGCGATGGTGGGCTCTTTGAGAAGAAACTGTGGGGCCTAAAGGTGCTGCGGGAGCTTTCCCAGTGGACTGCGAGGTCCATCCATGACCTGCGTGTCATCTCTTCTCGGCAGGTGGGGATCCTAGCACGTGAGAGCCGGTACTTTGCTAAGGATAAGAAAATGTAGCAAGCAGCCCTCCCGCTTCCTTGCTTCTCTTCTGAGGAATGTACATAGTTCTGTGTGGCCTCATTTTCCCATCTTCGGCTTTTGAAAAGCTGTAAGACCTTTCGTCAAGTAGGACTGGAGCTGTGGAGGAGGGGGCACGCAGGTTAAGTGTGGAGCGGGTCGGAGTGGAAGGAGTGAGCCTTCCGCCACCCCAGCGCTCTGACCTTTCTACCCACTGAGTGACCTTTACCGTCGCAGCCTTACAGACCCAGAGATAAACACTTTAACTCCAGCGCTGGGCAACTTCCGAGAAGAGCAAACCAATAAATAAAAAACCAGGCACTCGAGCTATTCGAACTCCTAGGTAATAAAAATGGTGGCTAACGTTTACTGAGTAGCTGCTATGTTGGGCGTTATTACGTGTAACTTTTTCAGCAGTCTTGTGAGGGAGGTGGTGTTACTCCCTTCGGTAGATGAGGAAACAGGTTCCCAGACTTGGTGGCGAGCACAGCTGCAAGTGGCACACTGTCGAAGCCAGGTCCTTCTCACTGTAACCTGTGTGCCCTTCCCTTAAGAGGCCCCATTATGAACCTGTCACGGCACCTCTTTGTCACGGAAGCTTGGAAGATGTAGCCACGTAGTTTGTCCCCGGTGTGGAAGGAAACCTCCATTACAGTCCCTCATAAGTTAGTAGCAGATTTTAGTTTAAAAAGGCAGTATTTGTCACCCACACTTGGCAAGGAAGAGCAACTGAAGGTCTTCCATTCCAGTTCAGAGAAGATGAGGCCCCCCAGACTCGGCAGCCAGGACTGTGCGGTAACCCAGCCCGGTACAATTGGCGCGGCTTCTCCCGGGGCCCCTCTCTCTACTGTACTTGTCCCTCCAGTGGTAACAGGCCCCGTGACCCAAGCACTCGGAGATGGTGGGTGGAAAGCTACCAGGTTAAAAGTCAGAACTTGATCAGCTCACATTCTCTGGACTTAGTCCTAAGGAGAGGGCGAGGCCCACTCCTTCCCACTGGAAATGCCGGGGATTCTGAAGTGACGTGCAGTAACGCCTCTGTGCTGTACAGCAAAGGGCCAGAGCTGCTCCTGCGAGAGCCCCACACCGTACCAAAGGCTGGTCGCCATGCAGTCACGGAAGGGTCATTTGTGGTATGGCCGTGTCCTAGTGGTGCAGCATGAACGCAGAAGTTCTCAAGGGTCACTTATTTTACACTTAACTCGTAATTAAAGCTCAAGATCTTGGATTGAGGGTGCAATAAATTTAGTTCAGCTAACCAAAGGATCTTTATTAATGAGCCATGAGTCAGAAGGGGCTCGCCCTCACAGGTCACACAAAGTGGGGATAAGTGACTTAGCTCATAGGCTTCACCGTGTGGGTTCACGTGCAGAATTCCGTGAGGTCAACATGTTGACGGGACCTGGCCTAGGCATTGTGGCAGTTAAGGGAAGCAAGGCCTTGCTTTCTAATGCACATTTGTGGAAACATATATATATATATGAAAATATAAATACCAGTAGTAAGTTGGAGTTAGAAGGCCTGGGTTTAAGTGTTAAAGAAATGAGATTAGCGAGGCCCAGAAATAGTTTCTTGAGGGGCCGGTGAGATGGCTCAGCGGCTTAAGCGCCTGCCTGGCAAGCGCGAGGGCCCGAGTTCGAATCCCGGAACCCACATACGAAAAAGGGGCCGGTGATATCGCTCAGCGGTACGGGTGCCTGCTGGCGCGCGAGGTCCTGAGGTCGACCCCCCGGTACCCACAAAAAAAAAAAAAAAAAAAAAAAAAAAAAAAAAGAAATAGTTTCTTGAGAGAGGAGTTGTATCTAAGAGGTTGGCTGAAAACAATATAGGGAAAAATGAAGAAAGAAATGGTGAAGAGTTGGCCACTTTAAAAAAAAAAGGCAACAATGCATATTTGGGTCCAGCTATTGATAAAGGCTTAGTGTTTGCTTTTTATTTTACTTATAATTTTGGTACACACACAGTTTCCACTAAAGATGTTGAAGCTTATTTTATTCAAGCTTTTCCTCATTTTAATAGCATTTTCCCATTAGCTTACTAATGAAAAGCTCTTAGAATTATTGGGGTAGTCCTTTTGTTTAAAGGAGGAAGAGGAGGAGTCGCTGGTTATGAGAGACCCCTGCCAGGCACCTGATACCCAGCACGTGTGGCAGGGCAGACCTCTGCAGAAGTTCAGAGATCAGCAGAGCCTGGCCCGCGATCTGAGTGCTCGTGGAGGAGTATTTATGTAAGAGGCACAGGGTCCGGGAAAGGTACTGGTGTTAACTATCAAATGCAAGGAGCTGGGAGGTGTGTAAGCCCTGTCTCTACCCAGCGCATTGCCAGCACTGCTCAGAGCCCTGGATCAGGTTTTCCTTCGAGACACTTCCCGTGTGCCTAAAAGAAGTGGGACTCCCCTTAGAAGACGACGATGGGGCACGAGCCCTTCTCTATGTAACAAAACAAACGCGTGAGGTTGGGTGTGCATGCGCTGCATGGCGTTCACCTGAAATGGGTAAATTGAGTGAATAAGAGACTGACACGGGGCCAGTGCTTTAGGTGCATGTCTTATGATACGGGCGACAATAATGAAGACACTCTAGAAGTACATGTTTTTTAAGGATCCATAACCCAAAAGTGGCTTTTTTTAGATTTTATTCCCTTGGTTCTTGGGACCGTGTTATGAATAGGCTGTCTGGGAGGCTGTGTGTAACAAGGCATATAAATTTAGTTCTGCCCTCTAGCCCCAGCTTTGGAAAAAGGATTCTCTCTCGCAGCCTCCGCGCGGTCCTTTCTGCAGGGTCCGGTTCTGCTTTCTGAGTCTGTTAAGAAATTACATTGCTGATAGTTAATAGATGTGTCTTATATTAAGAGGAGGATTTGGAAAATGCTCGCAAACTATCACAAGCTGGAAGGCCAAACATGAAGTAAAGTTGGTCTGAAGATAATGAGGCTCAAGTGAAGGGAGAGTTTTATAACAATGGAAAGCGTGGCGTCATAGCCTTGGTGTTGCTGTTACTCAAGCTGCCGTGGACGAAAGCCCAGAGGTGACTCACTGTGCACACTGGTCAAACAGGGACAGGACACGTAAATATTTTAGGGAGACGTATCTGAAAAGTGGCTTAGAATGACTTGCCGGTGAACTCCCAGCTTCGGAGGTACCGGAGTGTTGTATCTCTTCTCCCTCCGGGGCAGAGATGGAGGTGCAGGGAGCAGAGGCTCCTCTCAGTGGGGAGGGACTGGTGGAAAGAAAGTGGCAGGGAGAACACGGGGGCCGCCGCGGATTTAGCGTGTCGGGGGGTACCGATGCAGTGTTTGGGCCAGGACATTCCTTAAAAAGAATGACCCCGCGCCTTGCCTCGCCCCTCCCCCCCAGCGGCAGGCCGAAGACTGAACCTTCTGAATGCTGTTGCACTTGAAAAGTGAACAGTGATGAGCAGCGTGATCTTGGCACGGAAAGTTCGGTCGAGCTCTGGGGACTGCAGATAGAGACGGTCAGAAGACAATTTGGTCTTCTGATGAAATGTGTGTGGCACGTGTGCTTGTGACTCTTCACACGAAATAGATTTCTTGGATTTATCTATTTTTGGCCCATAGAAAACAAAAGATGCAGGAATGGCTAACAATAAAGTTCTCGACTCAGCAAGACCATACTTGCTTCTTTTATTGCTGTGTCTTTGGATGAACAAGGGGAATTTCAAGTGATTTCAGCACTGGATGAAATCTGATCCTCCCAGCCAGGGCCAGACTCACTCAGGCGAGCTGGGTAAATCTCCCTGATGCCAGGCCGCTGGGCAGAACTCCCAGGACTGGTGGCCTAGAAAAGGCCGTTCCGCACACCACCAGCCCAGGGTGTTGTCCTCTGATGTGTACCCCATCGACTAGCTTGCCAGGGAGGACAATCACCTTCATATGGTTTAATTTCAAGAACTGGACCCCCAGTCCAGCCTTGGGCTTGAAGAAAACTCTGCATTTCTGGTTGGTTTGGAGGTAGAAACTAAGTCGTTGGAAATCATACCAGGAAAATTTGAAAAAGTACTGAGATTCTGTATTTCAATCCATTTAGTCAAGGCCATTTACTTACTTATTGGCCACATCAGACAACTCTACACTATTTTAGGTCATTTAATTCTTTTAGATATTCTCACTTCATAGCTGAGGAAATGACAGTGGGCATTAGTTTGCCCTAGTCATTCCTCTAGCATATGGTAGGGCTAAAGTTTAAAACTCAGTTCACTACCCCCCCATGCCACGGGATCATCTTATTCCAAATCTCACTCTCCATCTCTACGATTCGCTCTCCTTGGATAAAGCCAGTACAGGCTTGTATCAGCCTTCCTCTAACAAAACCATGCAAGTTTCCAAACTGGGACCAGTCATCTTTTCTGAGCTTCCTCTCTTAGGAAATGGAAATGATGACAATTAACTTTTCAGGTTGTTTTATGTGGTGTAGGCAAATCACGTATCTGAAAGTACTTGTAAATGACATACAGACGTCAGGTATATTTGATGTCTCCAGTGGCTTGGGTTCCTGTGTGACTGGATGGAGGAGCACCCTGTGTTCTGTAAATATCTCAGAGTGCCGTTTGCTTTTCAGGGTGGATCTGATCGCACCCTAGACTTCACCCTGCTGACCTTTGACTGTGAAAGGCTGACCCAGGCTCACTGAGAGCCTCCAGAAACATCCTCCTCTGGAGGGTGAGACCCAGCCATTCGTGGCACCCAGAAGGTGGCTTCACTGCAGGTGGGGTCAGGCAAGTCCTGGAAAGCCTGGCCAGTTCCAGAGAGAGCCAGGGAAACTTGCAGATCAAGGTACCACCCAGGTATGCAAATGCACACGTTTTGACTTAGAATTATCTAGTGTAAGTGACCTTTGAATAAGCCACCCAGTGAATGGTCTCAAAAACAATATTCCAAGCCAGGTGTCTTCAGATCAGATCTACCTGTACACCATACCACTGCGGAAGGGGTTAGGTCTGGCTTCTCTTACTTAATAGGACTTGGCTCTTATCCTCAGAAGTTTGGAGCAGCAGGTGGGTTGAGGGCTATACAAATAATTGAAGTCATTGGAAAAAATGATGTCAGTACTCCCAACCCGATTCTAAGTTCGATCACAGTCTTTTTTTGGAAGTTGCCTGCCCCACTCCGACCAAATTCAACAGCAATACATATTGATATTTCTTGTGGGCCAATACTAAGGAGACAAATGAATCGTAATGGTAGCAAATATTTATATGGTGTTTATTATGTGTCAAAGCATTGCTTTACATGCGTGAACTCATTTATTCCTCACTAGAACTCTGTAAGGTACACAAAAAGTTTCTTATTTTACAAATGAAACAGCTTCCTGCACCTGAAACACAGCCTCTTGGGAAAGACAGGCATTCACCAACAGGGAGACTCCAGGTGTCAAGTCAGGTGTGAGCAGCTCATGCAGATAACAGAGGGGATGGAAGCACAGGGGAAGGACCAGAGAGCACCTCGGGGTTGGGCACTTCCAGAGTCAGGCATTGAAGGACGATGGCTTTTGCCCCCAGGAAGAAACAAGAGGAAGAGGTGCCACACTTGTCGTTAGCGCTTGGCTGCCGGAAGGCAGGTGGTGAGTCTGGGACCACTGGGTATGATGCGCCTCAGAACTCTCTGGAAGCTGCTGTAGATGAAGGAGAGAGGTGGTGGCTGACACCTTGAAAAGACAATCTGCAAAACGTTTTGGAAGACAGGAAATGCCTGCATCATACCTTTGTCTTAGAAAAACAATTCAGACAGCTATGTCGGTATTGGAGTGAAAGCAGCTGGAGGTGCTCAGGGTGAGACACGGTTTGGTTATTTGTGACAACGTTACAGGTCCCAGGAGGCAGAGCTGAGCACAGCATTGTCCCAGGCCTCTAGAAATTTGCCTTCTGGTGGGGAAAGACAGGCACCTCGCAGTAGTATGATTTAGAGAGTGATAAGAATGAGGTAGGAATTTAAAAAGGTGCTAGGGAATTATCGAAAGTGAAGGCAACAAGTGGGACACCCAGAGGGACAGTCACTGGGCCTCCTCCCTCTATTCCTGAGTTAGGAGCTGCTCAGGAACTTCCCAGCACCGTCCCAGCCTGATGGTCAGAGGAAAGAGAGGCCAAACTGGGAGATTTCCTTTTCCACAGTGCGCTGTTTGGTAAAGCCCCAGCGACGGCTCCTGCAGACTGAAGACCACATTAATTAGCTGCTGGCTTGCAGCCCTATTCCTCACCACTTTCAAGAACAATTTGCCATTGTATTCTTCCCATTTCCCTTGAGGACTGAATGATGCGAAGGAGTCAGCTCTAGGTAGATAAAGTAGGGGAAAGATGGTCAGGGGCGCAGTCCCGGGCAGCAGTGAGCCAGTGGCGGAGCCAGGTGAGCAGAGAGGAGCAGCGCCCGGGCCCTGCAGCTCGCGGCCAGAAGAAACACGCTGCCGTCAGGCCTTTGGGTGTCTCACTTTCAGAGGATGCACGACACTCTGGACAGGAAGACTGTCCCGGGAAGGGCGTGTCAGAAACTTGCAGGATTCACTCTGGTGTGGGGTGATTTGAGGACCCGCAGGAGCAGAGCTGTGCTCTACATCAGACGCTGCAGAAAGCAGGGCAGCTCTTTCCCTGCTGCCACTGAGTCACAAGGCACGGGAAGACAGAGGCTCCGTGCAGCTGAGATGGGCTTCACCCATCGCCCCCACACCATGTCCGAGAAAGGCGCCACTGTTGCAGGTGTGACAGGTGTATCGCTCCCCAGGCAGTGCTAAGGATCGCCCTCACCCACGACGACCTAGCAGGGGGATTTGAGAGGCTGCCAAGTCCTAGAGCAGCACCAAGCCCAGCTCTGTGTGTCTGCATCCAACTGTGTGAGCCCGTGTGTGTCACGCCAGCAGAGGCCCTTCGCGCTGCACACCGAACCGATGACTGTGACTGTGATTAAGGTTGGCCACGAGGCGCTGGGGGAAGGGCGACCTCTGCACAGCTGACCTCCAAGGGGAAAACCTCGGAAAGTGGTCAGCTGCAAACTGTAAAGATCTCGGCAAAAATCCCCGGCTCAGCGTGGATGTCACTGAAGAGCACTTCATGTGCAAGAAAAGAACAAAGTAAAAACCTTGGCTCACGGCCCTCAAAAAATAGAAAAAAAACAGAAAAAAAATGTAGGGGAATTCTACGACGGGGTGTCGTGCAGTGGTGCAGTGGCCTTGTTTGTCTCCTGGGAGAACAGATCTGAGACACATGAGAGGACTTGGCGGGCGAAGGAGAGGGAGAGGTTGGTGCGTGTTTAGAAGAGGTAGGAACTGAACAGCACCCGCTCCAGCCCTGGAGCACAGTGGTTGAGGCAGGAGACAGGAAAAGGGGGCAGGTACTGAGTGCAGCATAAGACACCATTAGTCTGGCTTTTAAATACGCTGAGCTGAATATGGAGACTCAAAGAATGGGGAAAGGAGTGAGGAATTAATTCCTGGGAATGAAACTGGTTGGAAAGACTGGGGCTCAGCCCCACAGGGCCTTTAACATTGTGCTAAGGAGTTTAGGTTTCAATCCATAGAGACAGATCCATGACCCTCTTCAAGTCAGCATTTAGCAGACGGAGACAAGAAAAAGGGAAAGGGAAAGTCACCAGGGGTCAGATCACTTCTTCCTGAAGGGAATGGAAGGATCTCCTCATCTAAATCTAAGTGCAGAGCCTGTCTGGCTGTGAGTGACCAGACCTGAAATCAACCTAGTTTTTCAGGGGATCACCCACTGTTTCTCTCCCATCGTAGAGCTCAGGTAACGTGACATGTTCGTATTAAGATGTGAAGATTAAGAGGGGTGAGAGGTGCAGGCTGCCTGGGACCTGAAGAGTGTGTGTGTGTTCAGAGGGGCCACCAAGAGAAACCTATTCTGGGTGAAGGTGACATCGGGATCTAATGTTGATCAATGAGTAAGATTTCATCAAGCAACAGCACATCCAGGAATCAACAGGAGGTGCTGAGGGACCCCGTGTGGAGAACAGTGGGCATACATCATGGAGACAGGGGACCCAGGAGGCAAGCTGGAGATCAGGGTGACAAGTCAGTGCCCAGTGGTAAGCAGTCACATAAAAAGGTGGACAAGCATGTGTGCCAGCTTACGATCATTACCCCATGTAATTATTAACAGAGACTCCTTTGAATCTCAACCAAAGTCTAGATTTGCACAATAAACTACATGGCTGTCCTACTCACGTGGTGATCCGGTCTCCCCATTCCTCCATCTTATCCCAGGTCCCCCTCTCACCACACTTTGTGCAGGAGCTCAGGTTTTGGAGCTCGGGGGCTGGAGGCTGTCTTCCAGGAAACCGACTGATACCGTCAGGAAGGAGCATTTAGTTGCTGTCGATAGAATCCTCAACGTATCTGAACATGAACCTGGCTGAGGTCAGGAGTCTGGTGCTGCTCCTTCAACCCTGATTCAAACTCTGTCTTTCTCGGGAAAGCCCTCTTTTCTTCCTGATATTTCTCTAAGGCCCCATGGACATGTCTTCCCCTCCCCTCTAAGAAGTCATACAGGACTTCTCTCATGTTTGTGTCCCCTGTTCATTTTCCCACAGGGTCTCGTTTGAAGCGATGACACCTCTTCACGAGGAGCAATTCGGAGTCTGTGTGTATCTACCCCGTCAGCTGTGAGCCGTGATTAGACCCTCAGTGTTGGCTGCTCAGCTGCACGCATCGCTGCCTGTCTTAGTTACTCTCTCATCACGGAGACACAGTACCTGGCCACCCACAGCTTAAAGAGGAAAAGTTTATTTGGCTCACAGTTTGTAGAGGCTTCAGTCTGTAGTCTGCTGGCTCCAAGGCAGGGCTGCATGGCAGAGGAAAAGTGTCTTCATGGCATGGGCGACAGGAGCCAGAGAGAGAGAGAAAGAGAGATCTCAAGGGAGCAGGGAGGGAGACAGACCCTTCCAGGCCGTGTCCCCTGTGCCCCACCTCCCCCACCAGGCTCCACCTCCCACCATCAGCATTGCATTTAGCCATAAACTCATCAGCGGACCAATCCACTTGTGAGTATCACCCCCACAATCCGATCACCTCCCCAAAGCCCCACCTACAAGCGCGCGAGGCTTCGGAGAAACATCCAGATATAAATCATAACATCATCAGAATGATTGTGACGGCCCAAGGGGACAGACCAGGCACTGTGAAGGGGACTTCCCTGCAGTATCCTGTTTCATCATTGCAGTGATCTTATGTCAGCAATCTTACAACTGTCCCCATGGGGTTAGTCAGCTTTCTGTTACTACAACAAATATCTGAAACAATCAACTTATAAAGAGAAAAAGGCTTGCTTTTGGTTCATAGTGTTAGAGATTCTAGTGCATCAATGGTTAGCCTGGTAGCTTTGGGGAAGGCAGAAAGAATCGTGGTGGAAGTGTGTGGCAGAACAAAGCTACATTCCGCATGGCTGGCAAGCAAAGGAAGAAGTGAGGAGGAGGAAGAGGTCCCACAACCTTCTTCAAAGGCCATGCCTCCATTGACCTAAAGACCTCTGGCTAGGCTCCACCTCTTAAAGGTTCCACCACTTCCCAGACACCACTCCAGGAATCGAGCCTTTGAGGGACATTCTAGGTCCAAACTGTGGCACCCACTTTATGGATGAGACTAGTCGTCTGAGAGGAGACACAATTTGCTCAGGGTCACAGAGCTAGGAAGCTGCTGTGCTGGGACTTGAGCACAAGTCTGTCTGATTTGGCTCTGGGGTCCCACTTTTAAATTAACTAAAATTTAAAGGATCATAGATTTGAATTTTCACATGTAGAAAATCCAGGCACTATTCCAAAATGATTTTCATCCACTAGCTCATTTAACGTTCTCATATAACCTTGGACTCTGCTGTGCTAACTCCATTTTATAAAGGACTAAGCCAAGGGCCGAGGAATTTCAGAGATCAGTTTTAGTTTTACGCTAAGCTGCAGTACCCTGTAAAGGCTACTCACCTCCTCTGAGCCTGTTTCCTCCCTGATGAATTGAAGAACTCAGTGCCTAAAGTTATTTTTCAAACAATGAAATGAAATACTGTTTTCAAAGGTAAATTTTAGATACTTAGTAAGTACTAGACATTATTGTTCTCGACAGTTAAGTCAGAAAAATTTTGGCGTATTATGTGACAATGGGCAAGTCAGTTAACTGTTTTGGGCCTCATTTTTATCATCCGCAAAATGGGAATTTCCCTTGGGTTTTGTGAAGATTAAGTGGAACCTGTTAGAGAAAGGGTCTTTAAGAAGCAGTGAGAGGAACAGCAAGTCAAGAGAAGCCTCAGGAGAGCTGTCCGTTGGGTGGGCCTTAGCTGTCAGTTCCAGTGGGCTGCATCAGACTGGGGGAGAAATAATCCTAAATGCTCCAGCGTTGTTAGCATTTCACTGTCTCTCATTGTCAGGAGTCAGAATTTGTACCAGTTTGTCATCGGTGTCCTGAGGAAGCCTCTCAGATACTCCAGTGTGGTAGCTACAGTAGTTGAAACACTGATGTGAATGACAAGCGTCAGTCACCCAGAAGTTATGGCGGAAGTTGGTGGAAGTCCCACCAGCCCTATCAAGCCAAGCTTCCCCACCGTCAGTACCTAGGGCTTCTCCACGCACTTGGAGAATTGGCTGCAAAAGTTCACACCTTCTCAGGCTCACCTGGATTAGGTTCTATATGCCCCGTGACTCCAAATTTACCAAGTACCCCATTTGTTCTTGTGACCTGAGACTCACACCCTGGCGTTAAACTGTCATGTGGCCTATGTTCCAAGACCATTGCAAAACTGAGCCACTGCCCCTAAGATTCCTGCCTGGGGTTAGAGAAGGGAACTCACTGACTGAGTGAGTGAAACAGAACCTCCAAGGAAATATCTTATGTGAACGTGGGATGCAGTGAGATAGAGGAGGGGTTGGGAAACATAACCAAGCTTTCCAAAGGTAGTAGCATGGAGCATTTGAAAACAGTAGCTTTCAAATGTTTTAACTGGAGAGACAGAGAATAAGAGAGAGAGGCAGACAGACACAGAGACAGACAGAGACAGACAGAGACAGAGAGGAGAGGAGAGAGAAGAGAATATTGATACACATATTAATTTAAACCAAATAACACTGCCATTTTTTGGTGGGTAAATAATGATTGGTTATTGGGCAATGTTGCATGAACGAAGTAATACATAACAGGTAATACATAAAAGTATTACAAAGTAATACATAAACATGAGCAAAGTAATACATAAAAGTCTTACGTTTATTTCCTGCGATGCACTATGTTTTCTAAAGCACTTTTTAAGAATGCTGATCACAACCCAATTCACCTCATGGTTTACAAGTAGATGAGGGTTTGTTTAAAAAACTGCTCTGTTGCGGACCAAGCACAAGAGGGAACTTCGGGTCCCTGGGAGTAAGGGAGTGATTATGGGGAGACAGATGGATACTATGAACTTTATACCAATTAGAAAAAAATCCCAAGTTAAAAGTTACAGCCAGTGTCTCAGGGGCAGTGCCAGTCCTGTCTCCTCTGTTGATCGCCCCATGTCGAAGACCACAGTGACACACCTGTTACACACCAGTAACAGACTGGTATTTGAGCAAAGCTGGGTTCATTGGCTCCTTTGCAACTAGGACGGCCCAACCTGGGGACACGCTGCATGGGGCAGCGGGGGCTCCTTGGCGTGAGGGTACGAGCCGGGGATTGTTAGGGTCTGAGCGGTGTTCACCGATTTAGAGGCAGGTTGGAGGGAGTGCAGGTGCTGCCTCTGTGTGTGGGCGCCTTACTTCAGGTGGCAGAATGGGCTAAAGCGTTAGTAGACTCTACTAATGAGGCAGCAGCCGCATTTGCTTATTTTTAAAGTTTGGACAGAATTCTTGCATTGTCTGCACGCTCATACCTAGCTGGGCTTGGTGGCCATTCTGCAGCTCTGTAGCTCCCCCACCCTCTGCTGGGGTACCCCCTGCAGCCTCCGACAGCTCCTCTTCCCCTTCGCAGAGCAGCACCCCCACAGCTGCTAGGGTGCCCGTGCAGGTGCAGCAACAGCCCCGCTGCTGGGTCCTGAGCCAGCCTGGCTTCAGAGCCTGCCAGCAAGGAGGAGCCATTGATGTCAGCCTGCAGCAGTGGTCAGGGCCTGACAGCCTCGGGGAGACCCCTGACCACCTCAGCCCACCAGGACACAGCCTGTGGGAGCCGCCAGTGGGCGAGGCTGGGCAGGGGAGAAATGCGAGCCGTGGACACGGCAGAGACTCAGACGGCTGTTACGAGGAAAGCCTGGCACTGGCTGTGCCCCACTGTGCAGCCTGTGGGTGGCCTGTCTGGGGCAGTATTTCCTTCAGGAACTCTGGGCTCTGACTCTTCCGGAAATGAGCCCAGGGACTGCCCACCTGGCAGCTGAAGAAAGCCCAGCAGGAAATGCCTGGACGAATGCCAGGTTGTGCTGGCACAGCACAGAGCACTCGGAGAAGAGTCTCAGAGTGGCAGGGGAGGCCCACGAGGGCACGCGGCAAGCAGCAGTGCGCTCTGCGGGGCGCTGGCTGTAGCTGTCCAGAAGTGGCATTGCTAGTGAGCCAGGGGCTGCTTCCTAGCATTGCCCCCGGGAGGACCTGGCCCGGACAGCTGCTCTGATGCTGCTCCCGCCTCACCTGGTCCTCCTGCTCTGTCATGGTGACCCCGGCCTTGACCTTGGTGCATCAGTTGTGCTACCACATCTGAGCACAAGCGTCTGTGCCGGGGTCCCACCCTCCTAGCCCTGTGCATTCACAGACACTGCCGCAGGCGGGCTGGAGGTCAGGCTGGGCTCAGGCCTGCTCAGACACGTGTCGTGGTGGACCTGCACCTGGCTGTGACGACCTGGCCCCCCCGGTTGCACACTGTACATTCTGCCGTCAGCAGAAGCAGCACTGAGTGTTGGTACAGGCTGCTCAGTGAGCGGCGCACAGGGGTCTGCGATGCTCTCCCCCCATGACACCAGGAGTGTGTGGCCTGGGGCGAGGCACTCGCTGTCCTCCACGGGAGGCACTTCCAATAGTCTCGCAGCAGCCCCAGCGCTAGCTCCGTGACACACAGGTTGTCCCAGGGGTGCCTGCAACACCTATGAGTTCAGTGCCTACTTGCAGCCTTTCAAGCCTAGGCCCCTACCTTACCACGCCCAGTCAAGAGCAGGAGCCAGGCTTGGTGGTGCACACCTATAGTCCCAGCACTTTGGGATGCTGAGGCAGGAGAAGCTCAAGTTCGAGCCCAGTTTGGGCAACTTAATGAGACCCTGTCTCAAAATAAAAAAATAAAAGAAAGGGCTGGGGGTATAGCTCAGTGCAAAGGCCCTGGGTTTGGTCCCCAGTACAAAAACAAAAAATAAAACAAAAGAAAGCAGGACCTACTAGGGCCCAGGTGCAGGGCAGGGGAGAATTCACCTGAACAGCTGCCCTTTAGCTCCTTGGCGGCCTGCGGCCATGGCTTGTGACAGAAATGTGCCCAGCCTCAGGGAAGTAGTCAGCCGGACGCAGGCTTCTCCTCCATGAGCAGTGCCCACCTGGCTCCTCTCCAGAGGAGAGATGAACAAGGATGCTTCTTGTCAGAAAAGCATGGCATTGAAACCCAGAAAGGCTCAGGCTTTGGGCTGTGCAGGGAGCGATGCTGGAAGGTGCACAGCCCGAAGCCCTCAGATCTCAATGCTCGCATTTATTGAGTACCTAATATTTTTGGTTTCACACTTGATCCTGGCTGCAGGCTGCAGGTAGGGTCCTGCTATCGCAATTTGCAAACATCAAATTGCTGGTAGTGAACTGGCCCAGGGCACAGCTGGGAAGGGACTTCCTTCCCAGGTCTGGAAAGTGGGGGCCCTGCCCTCCCCTCCCCATGGGCCAGCCTGAGAGGCATAGGTGCGGGAGCTCACCCTCACTCTGGATTCCCAGAACGGGGCTCAGGGAAGTGGGAGGTAAAGCGTGGGGTGCATATACCCAGGCAGAGCCCCAATGCTTGCTGGGTGGAGCATCTCAGGGGCGCCCCAAGATTTTCCTTGTCCTATTCCTTCTACTGGAG